>CM038676.1:76561827-77161827 GCA_021605205.1 Aegilops longissima | reverse complement strand
CGGTGATTTGGATCACGACGAGTACGACTCCTTCAACCCCGTTCTCTTGAACGCTTCCGCTTAGCGATCTACAAGGGTATGTAGATGCACTCTCCTTCCCCTCGTTGCTGGTTTCTCCATAGATAGATCTTGGTGACACGTGGGAAAATTTTGAATTTCGCCACGTTCCCCAACAAATGGCATCATGAGCTAGGTCTATTGCGTAGATTCTTTGCACGAGTAGAACACAAAGTAGTTGTGGGCGTTGATGTTGTTCAATATGCTTACTGTTACTAGTCCAATCTTGTTTCGGCGGTATTGTGGGATGAAGCGGCCCGGACCGACCTTACACGTACTCTTACGTGAGACAGGTTCCACCGACTGACATGCACTTGGTGCATAAGGTGGCTAGCGGGTGCCAGTCTCTCCCACTTTAGTCGGAACGGATTCGATGAAAAGGGTCCTTATGAAGGGTAAATAGCAATTTGTTGGGGAACGTTGCAGAAAATTAAAATTTTTCCTACGGTTTCACCAAGATCCATCTATGAGTTCTACTAAGCAACGAGTAACGGGAGAGAGTTTGCATCTACATACCACTTGTAGATCGAGTACGGAAGCGTTCGAGGGAGTGGTGATGATGAAGACGTTCCCAACGTGATTCCGATCACCGATGACCTAAGTACTGAAAGGACAGCACCTCCGTGTTCAACACACGTACGGGACGATGGCGTCTCCTCCGTCTTGATCCAGCAAGAGTGAAGGAAAGGTTGAAGAAGACAATTCCAATGGCAGCACGACGGCGTGGTGCAGCTGGTCTGATAGTTCTCCCAGGGCTTCGCCAAGCTTGCGTGGAGAAAGAGAGGTGTTGGGAGGGAGGGCTGCGCCTTCAACTGTGTTGGCAGCCTCCCCCACCCCTCTATTTATAGGAGGAGAGGGTCAGGGGGCCGGCCATCTAGGGTAAACCCTAGATGGGGGCGGCGGCCAAGGGAGGAGGGAGGGTGGCTTGCCCCCAAGCTGAGGCGCCCCTTTAGGGTTTATCCTCCCAAACCCTAGCCGCATGGGCCTAGGTGGGAGGTGCGCCCAGCCCACCAGGGGCTGGCTCCCTCCCACTTAGCCCATGTGGCCCCCGAGGGGTGGCCCCTCGGTGGACCTCCGAACCCTCCGGTGGCCCCAGATTTTACCGTATACCCCGAAACTTTCCGAGTCCGTTTAACCACTTTCCATATATAAATCTTTACCTCCGGACCATTCCGAACTCCTCATGACGTCCGGGATCTCATCCGGACTCGAACAACATTCGGTAATCACATACTTGTCTTCCTATTAACCCTAGCGCCACCGAACCTTATGTGTAGACCCTACGGGTTGGAGACATCTGATATGACCGAGACTACCTCAAGTCAATAACCAACAGCGGATCTGGATACCCATGTTGGCTCCCACATGCTCCTCGATGTTGTCATCGGATGAACCACGATGTCAAGGGTTCAAGCAACCCGTATTCTATTCCCTTTGTCGACGGTATGTTACTTGCCCGAGACTCGATCGTCGGTATCCCAATACCTCGTTAGTCTCGTTATCGGCAAGTCACTTTACTCGCACCGCAATGCATGATCCGTGACCGGACACTTGGTCACTTTGAGCTCATTATGATGATGCATTACCGAGTGGGCCCAGTGATACCTCTCCGTCATACGGAGTGACAAATCCCGCCTCGATCCGTGTCAACCCAATGGTCACTTTCGGAGATACCGTAGTGCACCTTTATAGTCACCCGATTCACGTTGTGACGCTTTGATACACCCAAAGCACTCCTACGGTATCCGGAATTGCACGATCTCATGGTCTAAGGAAGAGATACTTGACATTGGAAAAGCTCTAGCAAAACGAACTACACGATCTTTGTGCTATGCTTAGGATTGGGTCTTGTCCATCACGCCATTCTCCTAATGACGTGATCCCGCTGTCAATGACATCCGATGTCCATAGTCGAAACCATGACTATCTGTTGACCAACGAGCTAGTCAACTAGAGGCTTACTAGGGGCGTATTGTAGTCTATGTATTCACACGCGTATTACGATTTCCGGATAATACGCTTATAGCATGAATAAAAGACAATTATCATGAACAAGGAAATATAATAATAATGCTTTTATTATTGCCTCTAGGGCATATTTCCAACAGTCTCCCACTTGCACTAGAGTCAATAATCTAGTTTACATTGTGATGAACCGAACACCCATAGAGTTCTGGTGTTGATCATGTTTTGCCCGCGGAAGAGGTTTAGTCAACGGATCTGCGAGATCCGTATGCACTTTACAAATTTCTATGTCTCCATTCTGAACATTTTCACGGATGGAGTTGAAGCGACGCTTGATGTGCCTGGTCTTCTTATGAAACCTGGGCTCCTTGGCAAGGGCAATAGCTCCAGTGTTGTCACAGAAGAGTTTGATCGGCCCCGACGCATTGGGTATGACTCCTAGGTCGGTGATGAACTCCTTCACCCAAATTGCTTCATCGCTGCCTCCGAGGCTGCCATGTACTCCGCTTCACATGTAGATCCCGCCACGACGCTCGCTTGCAGCTGCACCAGCTTCTCGCTCCACCATTCAATATATACACGTATCCGGTTTGTGACTTAGAGTCATCGGATCTGTGTCGAAGCTAAGCGTCGGCGTAACTTTACGACGAGCTCTTCGTCACCTCCATAAACGAAAACATGTCCTTTGTCCTTTTCGGTACTTCAGGATATTCTTGACCGCTGTCCAAAGTTCCTTGCGGGATTACTTTGGTACCTTCCTACCAAACTTACGGCAAGGTTTACATCAGGTCAGTACACAGCATGGCATACATAATAGATCCTATGGCTGAGGCATAGGGGATGACACTCATCTCTTCTTTATCTTTTGCCGTGGTCGGGCATTGAGCTGAGCTCAATCTCACACCTTGCAATACAGGCAAGAACCCTTTCTTGGACTGATCCATTTGAACTTCTTCAAAATCTTATCAAGGTATGTGCTCTGTGAAAGACCTATGAGGCGTCTCGATCTATCTCTATAGATCTTGATGCCTAATATATAAGCAGCTTCTCCAAGGTCCTTCATTGAAAAACACTTATTCAAGTAGGCCTTAATGCTGTCCAAGAATTCTATATCATTTCCCATCAGAAGTATGTCATCTACATATAATATGAGAAATGCTACAGAGCTCCCACTCACTTTCTTGTAAACGCAGGCTTCTCCATAAGTCGCATAAACCCAACGCTTTGATCATCTCATCAAAGCGAATGTTCCAACTCGAGATGCTTGCACCAGCCCATAAATGGATCATTGGAGCTTGCATACTTTGTCAACATTCTTAGGATCGACAAAACCTTCCGCTGTATCATATACAGCTCTTCCTTAAGATAGCCGTTAAGGAACGCTGTTTTGACGTCCATCGCCATATCTCATAATCATAGTATGCGGCAATTGCTAACATGATTCGGACGGACTTAAGCTTCGCTACGGGAGAGAAAGTCTCATCGTAGTCAATCCCTTGAACTTGCCGATAACCCTTAGCGACAAGTCGAGCTTTATAGATGGTGACATTACCATCCGCGTCCGTCTTCCTCTTAAAATCCATTTGTTTTCTATCGCTCGCGATCATCGAACAAGTCGGTCAAAGTCCACACTTTGTTTTCATACATGGATTCTATCTCGGACTTCATGGCTTCTAGCCATTTGTTGGAATCTGGGCCGCCATTGCTTCTTCATAGTTCAAGGTTCACCGTTGTCTAACAACATGATTTCCGTGACAGGGTTGCCGTACCACTGCAGTGCGGAATGTGTCCTAGTGGACCTCTGAGTTCAGTAGTAACTTGATCCAAGTACCTTGATCATCATCATGAATTTCCTCTTCGTTGGTGTAGGCATCACAGAACATTTTCTGAGCTGCACTACTTTCCTGTTCAAGAGGTAGTACTTCATCGAGTTCTACTTTCCTCCCACTTACTTCTTTCGAGAGAAACTCTTTTCAAGAAAGATTCCGTTCTCGGCAACAAAGATCTTGCCTTCGGATCTAAGGTAGAAGGTATACCCAAAGGTTTCCTTAGGGTATCCTATGAAGACGCATTTTCCGACTTGGGTTCGAGCTTTTCAGGTTGAAGTTTCTTGACATAAGCATCGCATCCCCAAACTTTTAGAAACGACAGCTTAGGTTTCTTCCCAAACCATAATTCATACGGTGTCGTCTCAACGGACTTAGACGGTGCCCTATTTAAAGTGAATGTAGCTGTCTCTAGAGCGTATCCCCAAAATGATAGCGGTAAATCGGTAAGAGACATCATAGACCGCACCATATCCAATAGAGTGCGATTCGACGTTCGGACACACCATTCTACCGAGGTGTTCCAGCGGCGTTAGTTGTGAAACGATTCCACATTTTCTTAAGTGTGTACCAAATTCGTGACTTAAATATTCCCTCCACGATCGATCGTAAGAATTTTATCTTTCGGTCACGTTGATTCTCTACTTCATTCTGAAATTCTTTGAACTTTTCAAAGGTCTCAGACTTGTGTTTCATCAAGTAGACATACCCATATCTACTCAAGTCATCTGTGAGAGTGAGAACATAACGATATCCTCCATGAGCCTCAACGCTCATTGGACCGCACACATCGGTATGTATGATTTCCAACAAGTTGGTTGCTCGCTCCATTGTTCCGAGAATGGAGTCTTGGTCATCTTGCCCATGAGGCATGGTTCGCATGTGTCAAATGATTCATAATCAAGAGACTCCAAAAGTCCATCAAGATGGAGCTTCTTCATGCGCTTGACACCAATGTGACCAAGGCGGCAGTGCCACAAGTATGTGGGACTATCGTTATCAACTTTACATCTTTTGGTATTCACGCTATGAACATGTGTAATACTACGCCGAGATTCATTAAGAATAAACCATTGACCATCGGAGCATGACCATAAAACATATCTCTCATATAAATAGAACAACCATTATTCTCGGATTTAAATGAGTAGCCATCTCGCATTAAACGAGATCCGGATACAATATTCATGCTCAAACTTGGCACCAAATAACAATTATTAAGGTTCATAACTAATCCGTGGGTAAATGAAGAGGTAGCGTGCGACGGTGATCACATCGACTCTGGAACCATTCCCGACGCGCATCGTCACCTCGTCCCTTCGCCGGCCTCCGCTTATTCCGCAGCTCTGCTGTGAGTTACAAATATGAGCAACGGCACGGTATCAAATACCCAGGAGTTACTACGATTCTTGGTAAGGTACACATCAATTACATGTATATCAAATATACCTTTGGTGTTGCCGGCCTTCTTATCCGCTAAGTATTTGGGGCAGTTCCGCTTCGAAGACCCTTCCCTTGCAATAAAAGCACTCAGTCTCGGGCTTGGGTCCATTCTTTGACTTCTTCCGGCAACTTGCTTATCGGGCGCGCAATCTCCTTGCCGTCCTTCTTGAAGTTTTTCTTACCCTTGCCCTTCTTGAACTTAGTGGTCTTATTGACCATCAACACTTGATGTTCTTTCTTGATTTCAACCTCGGTGACTTCAGCATGGAGAACACTTCAGAATGGTCTTTACCATCCCTGCATGTTGTAATTCATCACAAAGCTCTTGTAGCTTGGTGGGAGCGATCGAGGATTCTCACAATGACCGCCTCATCGTGGAGGTTAATATTCAGTGGGTTATACGGTTGTGCAACCTGACATCTTGAGAATGTGCTCACCGACGAACTGTTTTCCTCCATCTTACAACTATAGAACTTGTCGGAGATGTCATATCTCTCGACCGGGCGTGAGCTTGGAAAACAAGTTTCAGCTCCTCGAACATCTCATATGCTCCGTGGTGCTCAAAACGCTTTTGGAGCCCGGTTCTAAGCTATAAAGCATGCCGCACTTGAGCGAGGGAGTAATCATCAAGACGAGACTGCCAAGCATTCATAATGTCTTGGTTCTGCAGACGGAGCTTCACCTAGCGGTCCTTCTAGGACGTATTGTTTCCTGGCAGCTATGAGGATGATCCTCAGGTTCCGGACCCAGTCCGTATAGTTGCTGCCGTCATCTTTCAGCTTGGTTTTCTCTAGGAACGCGTTGAAGTTCAAGTTGACATGAGCGTTGGCCATTTGATCTACAAGACATATAATTCAAAAGTTTTAGACTAAGTTCATGATAATTAAGTTCATCTAATCAAATTATTAATGAACTCCCACTTAGATTAGACATCCCTCTAGTCATCTAAGTGTTACACGATCCGAGTCGACTAGGCCGTGTCCGATCAACACGTGAGACGGACTAGTATGCGTCGGTGAACATTCTCATGTTGATCGATCTTCCATACGACTCGTGTTCGACCTTTCGGTCTCCGTGTTCGAGGCCATGTCTTCACATGCTTAGGCTCATCAAGTTAACCCTAAGTGTTTCTGCGTGTGTAAATCTTGCTTACACCCGTTGTATGTGAACGTAAGAATCCATCACACCCGATTAACACGTGGTGCTTAGAAGCGACGAACTGTAGCAACGGTGCACAGTTAGGGGAGAACACTTCTTGAAATTTTTCTAAGGGATCATCTTATTTACTACCGTCGTTCTAAGTAAACAAGATGTATAATCATAATAAACATCACATGCAATTATAAAGTAGTGACATGATATGGCCAATATCATATAGCTCCTTTGATCTTCATCTTCGGGGCTCCATGATCATCCTGTCACCGGCATGACACCATGATCTCCATCATCATGATCTCCATCATCGTGCCTCCATGAAGTTGTCACGCCAACGACTACTTCTACTTCTATGGCTAACGCGTTTAGCAACAAAGTAAAGTAAATTACATGGCGTTCTTCAATGACACGCAGGTCATACAAAATAAAGACAACTCCTATGGCTCCTGCCGTTGTCATACTCATCGACATGCAAGTCGTGATTCCTATTACAAGAACATGATCTCATACATCACAATATATCATCATTCATCACAACTTGGCCATATCACGTCACATGACAATTGCTGCAAAAACAAGTTAGACGTCCTCTAATTGTTGTTGCATCTTTTACGTGGCTGCAATTGGGTTCTAGCAAGAACGTTTTCTTACCTACGAATAACCACAACGTGATCTTGTCAACTTCTATTTACCCTTCATAAGGACCCTGTTCATCGAATCCGCTCCCACTAAAGTAGGAGAGACAGACACCCGCCAGCCACCTTATGCAACTACTGCATGTTAGTCGGTGGAACCGGTCTCACGTAAAAGCGTGTAAGGTTGGTCCGGCCGCTTCATCCCACAATACCGCGGAAGCAAGAAACAACTAGTAACGGCAAGTAAGTTGACAAGATCCACGCCCACAACAAAATTGTGTTCTACTCGTGCAAAGAGAACTACGATAGACCTAGCTCATGATGCCACTTTGTTGGGGAATGTTGCAGAAAATTAAAATTTTCCCACGGTTTCACCAAGATCCATCTATGAGTTCTACTAAGCAACGAGTAACGGAGAGAGTTTGCATCTACATACCACTTGTAGATCGAGTACGGAAGCGTTCGAGGGAGTGGTGATGATGAAGACGTTCCCAACGTGATTCCGATCACCGATGACCTAAGTACTGAAAGAACAGCACCTCCGTGTTCAACACACGTACGGGACGATGGCGTCTCCTCCGTCTTGATCCAGCAAGAGTGAAGGAAAGGTTGAAGAAGACAATTCCAATGGCAGCACGACGGCGTGGTGCAGCTGGTACGATAGTTCTCCCAGAGGCTTCGCCAAGCTTGCGTGGAGAAAGAGAGGTGTTGGGAGGGAGGGCTGCGCCTTCAACTGTGTTGGCAGCCTCCCCCACCCCTCTATTTATAGGAGGAGAGGGTCAGGGGGCCGCCATCTAGGGTAAACCCTAGATGGGGGCGGCGGCCCAAGGGAGGAGGGAGGTGGCTTGCCCCCAAGCTGAGGCGCCCCTTTAGGGTTTATCCTCCCAAACCCTAGCCGCATGGGCCTAGGTGGGAGGTGCGCCCAGCCCACCAGGGGCTGGCTCCTCTCCCACTTAGCCCATGTGGCCCCCGGAGGGGTGGCCCCTCCCGTGGACCTCCGAACCCTCCCGGTGGCCCCGGTACTTTACCCAGATACCCCAAACTTTCCTGAGTCCGTTTAACCACTTTCCATATATAAATCTTTACCTCCGGACCATTCCGAACTCCTCGTGACGTCCGGATCTCATCCGGACTCGAACAACATTCGGTAATCACATACTTGTCTTCCTATTAACCCTAAGCGCCACCGAACCTTATGTGTAGACCCTACGGGTTCGGGAGACATCTGAGACATGACCGAGACTACCTCAAGTCAATAACCAACAGCGGATCTGGATACCCATGTTGGCTCCCATGCTCCTCGATGTTGTCATCGGATGAACCACGATGTCAAGGGTTCAAGCAACCCCGTATTCTATTCCCTTTGTCGACGGTATGTTACTTGCCCGAGACTCGATCGTCGGTATCCCAATACCTCGTTAGTCTCGCATCGCAAGTCACTTTACTCGTACCGCAATGCATGATCCCGTGACCAGACACTTGGTCACCTTGAGCTCATTATGATGATGCATTACCGAGTGGGCCCAGTGATACCTCTCCGTCATACGGAGTGACAAATCCGATCTCGATCCGTGTCAACCCAATGGTCACTTTCGAGATACCTGTAGTGCACCTTTATAGTCACCCGATTCGTTGTGACGCTTGATACACCCAAAGCACTCCTACGGTATCCGGAATTGCACGATCTCATGGTCTTAAGGAAGAGATACTTGACATTGGAAAAGCTCTAGCAAAACGAACTACACGATCTTTGTGCTATGCTTAGGATTGGGTCTTGTCCATCACGTCATTCTCCTAATGACGTGATCCCGTTGTCAATGACATCCGATGTCCATAGTCAGGAAACCATGACTATCTGTTGACCAACGAGCTAGTCAACTAGAGGCTTACTAGGGACGTATTGTAGTCTATGTATTCACACGTGTATTACGATTTCCGGATAATACAGTTATAGCATGAATAAAAGACAATTATCATGAACAAGGAAATATAATAATAATGCTTTTATTATTGCCTCTAGGGCATATTTCCAACACAATTGGCATATCACGTTGTGGTTTTGCGTAGGTAAGAAACGTTCTTGCTAGAAACCCATAGCAGCCACGTAAAACATGCAAACAACAATTAGAGGACGTCTAACTTGTTTTTGCAGGGTATGCTATGTGATGTGATATGGCCAAGAAGAATGTGATGAATGATATGTGATGTATGAGATTTATCATGTTCTTGTAATAGGAATCACGACTTGCATGTCGATGAGTATGACAACCGGCAGGAGCCATAGGAGTTGTCTTTATTTATTGTATGACCTGCGTGTCATTGAACAACGCCATGTAATTACTTTACTTTATTGCTAATCGGTAGCCATAGTAGTATAAGTAATAGTTGGCGAGACAACTTCATGAAGACACGATGATGGAGATCATGATGATGGAGATCATGGTGTCATGCCGGTGACGATATGATCATGGAGCCCCGAAGATGGAGATCAAAAGGAGCAAAATGATATTGGCCATATCATGTCACTATTTGATTGCATGTGATGTTTATCATGTTTATGCATCTTATTTGCTTAGAACAACGGTAGTAAATAAGATGATCCCTTACAACAATTTCAAGAAGTGTTCTCCCCTAACTGTGCACCGTTGCTAAAGTTCGTCGCTTCTAAGCACCACGTGATGATCGGGTGTGATGGATTCTTACGTTCACATACAACGGGTGTAAGACAGATTTACACACGCGAAACACTTAGGGTTAACTTGACGAGCCTAGCATGTACGCACATGGCCTCGGAACACAGAGACCGAAAGGTCGAGCATGAGTCGTATAGTAGATACGATCAACATGAAGATGTTCACCGATGATGACTAGTCCGTCTCACGTGATGATCGGACACGGCCTAGTTGACTCGGATCATGTAATCACTTAGATGACTAGAGGGATGTCTATCTGAGTGGGAGTTCATAAGATGAACTTAATTATCCTGAACATAGTCAAAAGACCTTTTGCAAATTATGTCGTAAGCTCGCGCTTTAGTTCCACTGTTTAGATATGTTCCTAGAGAAAATATAGTTGAAAGTTGAAAGTAGCGATTATGCGACAGTAGAAAGCTTATGTCCCTAATGCACGGCTCAGTGTGCTGAACCCCAAACATCGTTTGTGGATGTTGCGAACATCGGACATACACGTTTTGATAACTACGTGATAGTTCAGTTAAACGGTTTAGAGTTGAGGCACCAAAGACGTTTCAAAACGTCGCGGAACATATGAGATGTTTCAAGGGCTGAAATTGAGATTTCAAGCTCGTGCCCACGTCAAGAGGTATAAGACCTCCGACGATTTTCTTAGCCTGCAAACTAAGGGAGAAAAGCTCAATCGTTGAGCTTGTGCTCAGATTGTCCAAAGTGCAACAATCACTTGAATCGAGTGGGAGTTGATCTTCCCGATAAGATAGTGATGTTTCTCCAAAGTCATTGACACCAAGCTGCTAGAAGCTTCGTGATGAACTATAACATATCAGGGATAGATATGATGATCCTTTAGCTATTCGCAATGTTCGACGCTTGAATGTAGAAATCAAGAAGGAGCATCAATTGTTGATGGTTAGTGAAACCACTAGTTTCAAGAAGGAAAGGGAAAGAAGGGTACTTCATGAAGCGGCAAATCAGTTGTTGCTCGATGAAGAAACCGTGGTTGAACCCAAACCGAGACTAAGTGCTTCGTAATAAGGGGAACGCAAGCTGGAGCAGAATTACCCTAGATACTTGGTAGATGAGAAGGCTGGCAAGGTCGATAGAAGTATATTGGATATACATTTATGTTAATGTGTACTTTACTAGTACTCCTAGTAGCACCAGGTATTAAGATACGGTTCGGTTGCTAAGTGTTAGTAACTTCGAAATAAAAGAGCTACGGAATAAGCGGAGACTAGCTAAAGGAGAGCTGACGATATGTGTTGGAAGTGTTTCCAATCTTGATGTGATCAAACATCGCACGCTCCCTCTACCATCAAGATTAGTATTAAACCTGAATAATTGTCATTTGGTGTTTGCGTTGAGCATATACATGATTGGATTATGTCTATCGCAATACGGTTATTCATTTAAGGAGAATAATGGTTACTCTGTTTATTTGAATAATACCTTCAATGGTATTGCACCTAATAGGAATGGTTTATTGAATCTCGATCGTAGTGATACGCATTTTCATGCCAAAAGATATAAGATAGTAATGATAGAACCACTTACTTGTGGCACTGCCATGTAAGTCATATTGGTGTAAAACGCATGAAGAAGCTCCATGAAGATGGATCTTTGGACTCACTCGTTTTTGAAAAGTTTGAGACATGCGAACCATGTCTATTGGTGTATACGCATGAAGAAACTCCATGCAGATGGATCGTTTGGACTCACTTGATTTTGAATCACTTGAGATATGCAAATCATACCACATGGGCAAGATGACTAAAAGCCTCGTTTTTCAGTAAAATGGAACAAGATAACAACTTGTTGGAAGTAACACATTTTGATGTGTGCAGTCCAATGAGTCTTTGAGGCATCAAGATGAATATCGTTATGTTCTTACTTCACGGATGATTCGAGTAGATGTTAAGTATATTTACTTGATGAAACTCAAGTCTGAATTATTGAATGGTTCAAGTAATTTCGGAGTGAAGTTGAAGATCATCGTGACAAGAGGATAAAATGTCTATGATATGATCATAGAGATGAGTATTTGAGTTACGAGCTTTGGCACACGATTGAGACATTGTGGAAATTGTTTCAGAATTAATACCGCCTGGAACATCATAGTTTGATGGTGTGTCCGAACATCATAATTGCACCCTATTGGATATGGTGCGTACCATGATGTCTCTTATCGAATTACCACTATTGTTTATGGGTTAGGCATTAGAGACAACCACATTCACTTTAAATAGGGCACCACGTAATTCCGTTGAGATGACACCGTATGAACTATGGTTTAGAGAAACCTAAGCTGTCATTTCATAAAGGTTTGGGGCTATGACGCTTATGTGAAAAAGTTTCAGGTTGATAAGCTCGAACCCAAAGAGGATAAAATGCATCTTCATAGGACACCCAAAACAGTTGGGTATACCTCCTAATTCAGATCCGAAAGCAATAGGGATTGTTTCTTGAATCGGGTCCTTTCTCGAGGAAAAGTTTGTCTCGAAAAGTTGAGTGGGAGGATGGTGGAAAGGTTATTGAACCGTCACTTCAACTAGTGTGTAGCAGGGCACAGGAAGTTGTTCCCGTGGCACCTACACCAATTGAAGTAGAAGCTTATGATAGTGATCATGAAGTTTCGGATCAAGTCACTAAAGTACCTCGTAGGGTGACAAGGAGGTATACTACTTCAGAGTGGTACGCAATCCTGTCTTGAAGGTCATGTTGCTAGACAACAATGAACCTACGAGCTATGGAGAAGCAATGGTGGGCCCAAATTCCGACAAATGGTTAGAAGCCATGAAATCCGAGATAGGATCCATGTATCAGAACAAAGCATGGACTTTGGTGGACTTGCCCGTTGATCGGCAAGCCATTGAGATGAATGGATCTTTAAGAAGAAGACGGACGTGGACGGTAATATCACCGTCTATGAAGCTCGACTTGTGGCAAAGGGTTTTTCACAAGTTCAAGGAGTTGACTACAATGAGATTTTCTCATCCGTAGCGATGCTTAAGTCCGTCGGAATCATGTTAGCATAAGCTGCATTTATGAAATCTGGCAGATGGATGTCAAAATGAGTTTCCTTACCAGTTTTAAGTAAGGAAAGGTTGTATGTGATACATTCGAGAAAGTTTTGTCGATCCCGAGGATGCTAAAAGGTATCTTGACTCCAGCGATCCTTTCTAAGGACTGGAGTAAGCATCTCGGAGTTGGAATGTACGCTTTGATGAGATGATCAAAGATTTTGGGTTTATACAAAGTTTATGAGAAACTTGTGTTTCCAAAGAAGTGAGTGGGAGCACTATAGAATTTCTGATGAGTATATGTTGTTGACATATTGATTATCAGAAATGATGTAGAATTTTCTGTAAAGCATATAGGGTTATTTGAAAAGTGTTTTTCAATAGAAAACATGGATTAAGCTACTTGAACATTGAGCATCGAGATCTATAAGGATAGATCAAAATGCTTAATAATGAGCACGTACCTTGACATAATCTTGAAAGTGTTCAAGATGGATCAGTCAAAGAAGGAGTTCTTGCCTAAATTGTAAGGTATGAAGTTAAGAGTTAAAGCTCGACCATGGCAGAAGAGAGAGAAAGGACGAAGGTCGTCCCTATGCTTCGACGTAGGCTCTATAGTATGCTATCTTGTGTACCGCACCGAAGTGTGCCTTGCCATGAGTCGGTCAAGGGGTACAAGAATGATCCAGAATGGATCATTGGACAGCGGTCAAAATTGTCCTTGGAATAAATAAGGACATGTTTCTCGATTATGGAGGTGATAAAGAGTTCGGCGTAAAGGGTTACGTCGATGCAAGCTTTAACACCTATCCGAGTGACTCTGAGTAGCAAACCGGATACATATAGTGGAGCAACCATTTGGAATAGCTTCAAGTGGAGCGTGGAAGCAACATTTACAATATGACATGGAGAATTGTGAAGTACATACGGATCTGAATGTTGCAGACCCGTTGACTAAAACCTCTCTTACAAGCAAAACATGATCAAACCCCAGAACTCATTGAGTCTTAATCACATGATGATGTGAACTAGTTTAGTGACACTAGTAAACTCTTGGGTGTTGGTCACATGGCGATGTGACCTGTGAGTGTTAATCACCTGGCGATGTGTACTCCCGGATACCGTAGGAATGCTTTGGGTGTACCAAACGTCACAACGTAACTGGGTGACTATAAAGGTGCATTACAGGTATCTCCAAAAGTGTCTCATTGGGTTGGTACGAATCGAGATCTGGATTTGTCACTCCGTGTACGGAGAGGTATCTCTGGGCCCACTCGGTAGGACATCATCATAATGTGCACAATGTGACCAAGGGGTTGATCACGGGATGATGTGTTATGGAACGAGTAAAGAGACTTGCCGGTAACGAGATTGAACTAGGTATTAAGATACCGACGATCGAATCTCGGGCAAGTACAATACCGTTAGACAAAGGGAATTGTATACGGGATCGATTGAGTCCTTGACATCGTGGTTCATCCGATGAGATCATCGTGGAACATGTAGGAGCCAACATGGGTATCCAGATCCGCTGTTGGTTATTAACCGAGAACGTCTCGGTCATGTGCGCATCTCTCCCGAACCCGTAGGGTCTACACACTTAAGGTTCGATGGCGCTAGGGTTATAAAGGAAGTTTGTATGTGGTTACGAATGTTGTTGAGTCCTGATGAGATCCCGGACGTCACGAGGAGTTCGGAATGGTCCGGAGGTAAAGATTTATATATGGAAAGTTGTTGTTCGGGTTCCTAAAAAGTTCAGGTTTTTTCGGTATTGTACCGAAGCTTCGGAAGGTTCGGAGGATTCGGAGGGGTCCGGAGGTCCGGAAATAGTTCCACCACGTCCAATACAGTAGCATGGGCTGTAGGGGGGCGCCCTAGCCTTAATGGGCCAGGGGCACCAGCCCCCCCAAGGCCCATGCGCATGGGAAGGGGAAAACCCTAAGGGGGAGGGCCTCCACTTGACTTGGGAGGCACTCCTCCCCCCCTTGGCCGCCCCCCTAGATGGGATCTAGGGCTGGCCGCACCCCTTGGGGTGGGAAAACCCTAAAGGGGGCGCAGCCCCCTTTCCCCCTATATATACTTGAGGTTTTGGGCTGCCAACACATGAGAACCTCTCCCTCTATTGGCACAGCCCTGCCTCTCCTCCTCCTCCTCTTCTGTGGTGCTTGGCGAAGCCCTGCTGGATTGCCACGCTCCTCCATCACCACCATGCCGTTGTGCTGCTGCTGGACGGAGTCTTCCTCAACCTCTCCTCTCTCCTTGCTGGATCAAGGCGTGGGAGGCGTCACCGGCTGTACGTGTGTTGAGCGCGGAGGTGCCGTCCGTTCGACACTAGGATCTCCGGTGATTTGGATCACGACAAGTCGACTCCTTCAACCCCGTTCTCTTGAACGCTTCCGCTTAGCGATCTACAAGGGTATGTAGATGCACTCTCCTTCCCCTCGTTGCTGGTTTCTCCATAGATAGATCTTGGTGACACGTAGGAAAATTTTGAATTTCTGCTACGTTCCCCAACAAGATCAAATACAAGCAGGGTTCTCAAATGAAGCTACCCTATTACAGATTCCATCACAGAGGGGTTTTTTTAAACGCAAGAGAAAAAAACCAGAGAAAGGGGTGCAACCAGATCAAAGCTTGACATAACCACCCCCACTCCAGCTGAGGGAGTCCTGGATTAGGGGGTCATCAGCCTGCCGACCTATCCCTCGTCGGCTGGACTTACATAATATCTTCCATTGTCTGATCATCGCCCCTAGCAGATCCAAAACACAACATAAGGAACAAAATCATTGCGCAAAAGCTATAAGCTCCACAAGGTAGCAGAAGTAGTGGTATTCAGAGCCTCATACTATTTTTTTCCTCTTCCATAAGGAAGACAGTGATGCAAAGGAAACAGGAGTTGGAATATTAAAGCATTCGAGAACAAAGGCACATAACTGTTTAGCAACAATGCAATCAAAAAATAGATGTTGTATTGTCTCCATTTCACTGCAGAAAACATATGTCATGTCTTCCACATGTATACGTTTGGCTAAGTTGTCCCTGGTCAAGCTATTGTTATTAAGAATCAGCCATAGAAAGACATGAATACTGAGGGGGGGGGGGGCTTTAATCTTCCAAATTGCATCTTTTACATCAGAGGGAACCCCGCAAAAATTGAACAATTTGTAAAAGGATTTAACAGGGTATTGGCAAGATGGTTCCCACATCCAAACAGGACAGTCTAAACTAACAGAAAGTGTGGTTTGTTTGAATAAGCTGAGTAGGGAAAACCACATGGACATAGTGTCCTCATTCACACATCTTCTAAAGATAAGATGGATATTTTCACCATCCCAACTTGAGCTAAAGTAGCTTATTGTTGTTGAGAAATGTCAAACAAATCCCAAAAAGCAGTCTTCAGAGAGCAGTTCCCAACCTATATATCATGCCAGAAAGCAATATTTTCACCATTCCCAGGAATCCACTTATAAAAAATTTTAACAGCAGCAAAACCGCAAGAAATTCTTTTCCAAAAAGGAGAGCCCATAGTGGGTTTAGCATAAAATATGTTAGGTTTGTTAGTAGCATACTTAAAGAAAATAATCTTATTCCAATCACTCTCTCTGCCATCATAGAACCTCTTTCCCCATGAGGCCAGCAGAGAAATACTAAATTTCCTAAGATTGGGTACCCCAGACCACCAAATTCATTTTTCCTAGAGACAAGACCCCAATTGGCTAGGTGATACTTATGGACCTCTCCCACATTGCCCCATAATAAATGAGACATCTGGGAAGAGATCATATCAATATCCCACTTAGGGAATTTCGTAATGGACATCGGGTAGGCAGGAATGCTGGCAACACAAGTAGTAAGCAAATTTGCCTCCATAAGAGAGGTGTCTCCCCAACCAGCCAGCATTTATTTTAATAATCCTGTCAATTATTGGTTGAATATCTTTCCTTGTAAGTTTCTTGAAGTGCAGGGGCACCCCAAGGTACTTGAAAGGGAATTCACCAAATTGGCAACAAAAGACCTGAGCAAACTCCTTGGACATGGCTTCAGAGACATGTATGGTATGCAGATCACTTTTATGGAAATTAATTTTAAAACCAGAAAGTTTCTCAAAGCAAGTAAGAATCGATTTCAAATTTCTGGCACACTCTAGAGAATCTTTAAGGAATAATATGGTGTCATCTGCATATTGCAAACTCACCACCCCCCAGGTATGGCATGTGGTAGAATCCCACAGATCAACCCTTGATTAACAGCGTTGGAAAGCATTTTATAAAAGACATGAGCGATCAAATTGAATAGTAGAGGTGAGTGAGGGTCACCTTGCTTCAAACCTCCCCCCAACAAAGTGGGGTCCATTGGTGTCATTAATCCTAACATGGAAGGTTCCTTGATGAATAGTGTTAAAAACCTAGTTCACCCATTTCTCACCAAATCCTCTAGAAAGAAGCATCTCTTTCAAGAAATCCCAGCTCACTCTATCATAAGCCTTTTCATAATCAAGCTTAAGAATCAGACAACTAGAGCCAGATCTGTGAAGTTCATGAATAACTTCATGTGCCATGACCACACTTTCTAGGATAAATCTCCCTTTAATAAAAGCAGTTTGATTGGGGGAGATTAGCTTATCACATAAAGTGGATACCATAGTAGTCATGGCTTTGGGAAAAAAATTAACAACACAATTACTCAAGCTAATAGTCCTAAATTTTTTCATATTTCTGACATGTGTGGAGCCTTAGGAATAAGAGTAATAATAGTAAAATTTAACTTGTATATGTCTAGATTACCATTCTCAAAATCTCTAACCATCCACATAAAGTCATCCTTAATTAGGTTCCAAAAAGTTTGATAGAACAAGAAGGAAAGACAATCAGGATCAGGAGCACCATTGGCATAGGAACTCATTATGGCACGTTTAATTTCTCCCTTAGAAAAGGGTGTTTCTAGACTCTCTCTCTCTCCTCATCATTAACCATTTCTTCTTCAGACCAAAAGCCAGCATCAAGATGGGTATCAAGTTTAGGCTCAAATGCAAAAATATTTTTGTAGAAAGAAGTAGCCACCTCCAGCATATCACTTGTGGAGGTCACCACCCCAGAAGGTCCATCCAACTCAGTAAGGTGATTCTTCCTATGCCTATGATTAGCAAGAGCATGGAAATCAACATTTTTTCGTCCCCCTTCCAGGATTTTCCTATGTCTGGATCTCTGCCAGAGGGCATTTTCCTCCTTCTTCGAAATGTCTCCAGTTCTTTCTTAATGTCTTTCATCCTATCACAGTCAGCAATAAGAAGCTATTCGGACTCAGACAACACATCTAAAATGTCAAACTCCATAAGGAGGTTTTTTTTTCTTAAGTGCAGCTTCCACATTAATACTCCATCGTATGGAATTTTTCCTAAGGACTCTAGTTTTAATAAGCTAGTTAAACACAGAACAGACAGAGGAGGATACATATGTCCAAGCCTCTCTAACCATCTGGTGAAACCCAGGTGGGGATAGCCACCATTGTTTGAATCTAAACATTTTGGGACTAGAGGAGGCCCTATCCCTCGTGTCCAGTACCAAGGGAGTATGATCACTCCCCACCCTGGATAGGGTAGAGAGGGAAGACATGGGGAAGTGAGAGTACCGGCCCACAGAAGTGAACACCCTATCCAGCACAGCTAAAATAGGAGAATCCTCATTGTTAGACCAAGTAAATCCTCTATTGGAAATAGAAATTTCCATCAGCTCCCATCTATTAATCCAATCATTAAATAAGAAAGTAGTATGCTACTTAATTAGTCCACTACTTTTATCAGAGTCATTACTCACCAAATTAAAATCCCCACAAATCATGATGGGGTATGTAGCCGTATCTAAAATGTCATGCAATTTAGCAATAAAGTCCATCTTGAACTCAGGATATGCAGAACCATAAACAACAAACAAATGCCAAACAAAGCCATCATTCTTATTTCTAACAGTGGCTTTAATAGAAAATCTATTGTTAACAAAACCCACCACTTCAGGAACATGTTTCTTGAGTCCCAGTAAAATGCCACCTGCAGTATTGACGGCAGGAAAAAACTGCCATGAAAAGTTGTTATCCCTATCTATAGCTTTGAGGAAACCCTCAGAAATAATCTCTCTCTTAGTTTCTTGAAACCCAATAAAATCAGGATTAGATTTAGCGATAGTATCACACATGAACTAAATTTTCCCAGGCTGTCTAACACCTCTAATATTCCAAATGAGGCCTATCATAATCAAGAAATTTTAAAAGGGTGGGATAAGCCACAAAGCTTAACTTTGGTCAGAACAGTGGGTGTTTTCCTCAAAGCATCAGTAGTGCTCACTGGCTTAGAGAAAGCATCACCCACTGGGGTTCCAACCACATCATCTAAATCTAGGTCCAAATTATCAGGAAGGACAATTTCAGGATTATTCCTAGAAAAAAACCAGGCATCTTTCTTTTTCATCAGCAATGGAATTATCAATGGTACAATTTTTTTGGACCTCATCTCCAGAAATTACTTAGCTCACCATATTAATCTGATCAGCTAAAACAGAATGTTCAACAATAGAGAAGGATTTACCTTCGAAAGTCTTGGGAATCTCTAGATTTTGTTTCCTTTTTTAAGCAGCAACTTTCTCCATAATATTCACAATTCCATGCCCTCTGGTAGTAGGTTTCGGTGTTAAGATTGGCCCCCATTTGGTGCACTTCCCATGCATAGGGCCATCAATCTAAGCTTGATTGAGTGAGTCCAGCAAAGATCTCTTCAGATGGTCAGATTCTAGCACATGGACAACATCAGGTGGGAGAACCCCCAGCTCTTCTTCAGTATTTTCCTCTCCTTTAGACTTAGACAAGTCAATAGATTTGAGCAGACCCTCATAGTACTCCACACTTCTTGATTTTTCCACAACATCCATATTAACCAAGTCACTCTTACATAGTAAAAAAAAACCAAGTCACTCTTCAGAGAAGTTTGTGTGTTGTGAACCACCTCCTCCCAAACCAGATTACCATCTGAAACAGTATACTCATCAACATGAGTCTGTAGAGTAGGAACATTTGTGAACGCTTTCATTGAATCACACTCATCAGAAGATGAAACCACCGTTTTTTTATCAGCCATAGCACATTCCAAGATGAAGTTTTCCTGGTCAAAATCAACATATTGCTCAGTAGGTGAAATTCCATCTCTCTGCTGTTTAGTAGGACGTCCATTTTAGTAGAAAAGTTAGCTTTATCCATCTCATCAATGGCCAGAACTCCATCTAGCAAATCTTCAGATTGATTTTCCTTATGAGTATTTTCACCATCCTCCATTTGATCCTCTTCAGCACCATCATCATATTGATATTCATCATCACCATCGTCAACATCAATAACAGTCTATCCCACCAAATTGTTCAAAACCCTCAACAATGAAGCCTAGCAGGAACAATTTTTTCTTCATCTCAATCAGCCTTTCAAAAGGTATCTTAGTGGGATCCCTACAAGCAATTTTCACCCAAACATTCTCAAAGAAAGTCCTAAACATATTATTCCAGTCTACATCTGTAAGTACACCAAAAAGAGAAGCAATCTGTGCAAATACTTTCCACATGCACCACTTGGGTGGTATCTGAGGGAGTCCTGGATTATGCGGTCCTCGGGTGTTCGGGCTATGTAACATGGGCCGGACAGATGGGCCGTGAAGATACAAGATAGAAGACCTTCCCCCGTGTCCGGATGAGACTCTCCTTGGCGTGCGGATATGAAGATTCCTATCTCTATAAACCGACTCTATACAACCCTAGCCCCCTCTGTGTCTATATAAACCGAAGGTTTTAGTCCGTAGAGGCAATCATAATCATATAGGCTAGACATCTAGGGTTTAGCCATTACGATCTCGTGGTAGATCAACTCTTGTAACCCCTATACTCATCAAAGTCAATCAAGCAGGAAGTAGGGTATTACCTCCATCAAGAGGGCCCGAACCTGGGTAAACATCATGTCCCCTCACTACTAGGGAAAAGGCTAGCAGCAACGCGGGTTTTAGGTGTATCTGTAGCGCGGGGTGGGGCGCTACTAATAAGGCGCTACAGCTAACATATAGCAGTAGCGCGTGGTCACCGGCCATCTTGCTACACAAGTGTAGCAGCAGCGCTTGTTCTTGAGCACGCTCTCGCTAGTAGCTCTAGCGCCCTTTGCAGCAACGCTCTTGCGCTATAGCGCGCTGCTGCTAACTTCTATACACTCGCCATCGCTAATTTAACAGGTTTTTGTTTTTTGGGCATATTTGTTTTGTATTGGAACAGGCTATATAGAAGAATCTTTAGCACATAGAAATGTCATCATGATACACATACAAATGCTTGCGAGACCATGAATATAATCATAGCATATACATACAAATTGTCTCATCATAATCATCATCCAACACAAAGTGGTCTCTCGTCATCATCTCGAAAATAGCGATACAAGTCCTTGATTACTTGCAAATACATCATCATCCATCTAAACAATGGTATACGCGAGAAGAGCTATCACTTTGAGTACATGAGTTCGTATCCCTCTCTCCCATTAGCATGAACCTAAACTAAATACTGCTTGTCACTCGGAAACCGGAAACCGGCAACACCTGGGCCTGACATTCCGGCCACTCATCGTATATATACTCCTGGCGTAGCACTTCTTCGCCATCGATGATCTATGCACCTGCATCGTCACATGAGTCGATGATATGCAACATATATGGTTGAGCAACAGAAAGAGACAGACTTGATAAAAATAGAAACAACATATCATAAGCATAAATAACAAAGTTCATCATACCCAAAGTGCCCTAACTAGAGTGATCTTCGCTAGTCGAGGAGGAGGACGGTTTAATTACATCACAAATAAAGTTTCACTACGCATAACTCAAAGTTTTTTCATACGGAAAGTATGGACTAAACAGACACATTGTCATATATCGACAATCACTCCAACATGCCGTGCCATCCATCGAGGTCAGGGAGATAGTCGCCGAGCTTAGTGAAAGGCTTCATGTCGAGACGCTGAGAGGCTATCCATGTTCGGACGTCTTCCCGCGACATTTGTCCTTCTCCGTAGAACATCCCTATTTTTCCGACGACCTCTTTCATGATGATTTGGGCAAGTTCGCGCTGGATGTTATAGAACTCAGCTCGAAGTCGATGATCCTCGATATCTCCTATGTCCTTTGCCCATTGCAGAATATGGGCATCGCCGAGATCTAGGTGACATGTGAAGGTTACGGTGATCCCGTCTCGTACTCCAGATGTGGTGTAGGACATAGAATCCATCATTAAGAGAATCGCTTCGGTTCTTTGGATGCAGCAGGTTGGTCTTATGGCTGAAGGCGCCCTGCCACCCTTCTCTTCTTGTCCCTAACCTCTCCACCCCTTGCTTGGTAGTAAAACATAGCACTGCCGAGAACATCTTTGATGTGGGTGTAATCCTTTTGTGAATGTTCTTGACGAGTCCAAGTAAAGAGCGTGGGAGAATCGGGCGTGAGGATGATGAGGACGGCGCGCCCTTGCCGCAAAATAAGTACACCTCAAATTAATTAGCCTCCACCGTGCAAATGAATTATTGAAATCGAAGGAAGGATAGCAGCGCGGATGACTTATACGAGATGATAAGGCACGAGAATCGCCTCCTTGTCCTTATTGGCGAGCATGAAACTGATGATGTAATCCCTCGCGTATTCACGCTTCTCTGCACAGACTCCCAAGAAGCTCTCGTGCATGTAGTACGGGTCAGCGACACAGATATGACGTATCTGCTCAACCCCAATGATGTAGTTCATGTGCAAGGCATAAAGGTGGACAAACGTAAAATCCAGCTTCTTCACGTGAAACATGTCGAATATGTAATCGAATCGGAGGAAGAACTTATCCGCAGGGAAGCTGTCGACGTACGACATTTGCCGCGGAACGTTAACCACGTAGAGTGGGTATCCTGGATCTTTCGAGGCGATGATGCATTTCTCTACCCGCAGCGCATCGTCATGAAGTCTCCTTAGATCGCCGAATCTGGCCCGTAGCGCTGTTGCAGGTAGGATTGGTTGACCGGGGATATGCCATTTATCCGCATCAGGGATATCTATACGGTCCTGAAGCCGAGGCTGCTGAGGCGGCTGGATCATAGAATCAGCTTTTTTGCCTTTCCTCGCTCTCTTCCTAGACTTCTTTACTACCGAAAGGTTGTCAATAATACGTTGAGACGGTAATTCAGGCACCGACTCATGACGCTCAAACCCTGAGGAGGCGCCAGTATAGACATACTGTTCAGCGCCATCGTCATCCTCATCATCATCCATGGTGACGTCATCAGCGACTAATGGAACCTCCTCCTTACCCCGTCCGCTATCACCCAACCCAACACCCGACGCTAATTGGGTAGGTGGGGTGTTGATGTTCAAACCTTGCTGAGGCTGCATGCTCGTGGGTGTGCTCCCGGCCGCCTCCAGACGAAGCAGACTCTTTGGCCACAACAGGACCCACCCATTGCAACAATCACCAAGCCACCACGGTGTCTCCTCGTCATCCACCAGTAGTGTTGGAGGAGGCAAATTCTCGTAGACCGGTTCGACACTGGCCATGGAAACCTTGAAGACGTTCAGGGGGATCGGCCGGCTGTGGAACAATGGTTCCTTCGGCTTCATTATCGTCGCCTTCCCCACGGCCACCTTCTGGTCGCCGATGGTGCACAATATGGTGCACGGGGTTTCGTCGGCCTGCAAAGAAAAGTCTCGCGACGTGAGACGCCCGAAAGGCAACGAAAACGGAGATTATACATTTATATTGAAGGGGCGGTGTGACAGATACCGTGAGGGCGCCGAGCTCAGCCAAGACGAAGCACCGCCGAGCACGTCCGGTCAGGAGCCGGTCGGTAGCAGTCTTTGGAGCAGGTGCGGGAGCAGGTGCTCCCAAGAAGTCAGCAAGGGGAAAGTCCTCTGCATTTTTTTCTGGATATTTCCTTGTCCAAGTGATAACGTCCGTCACCAAGGAAGTAGACAAATCTGCAACCACCTGTTTTGCGGCAGCTACCGCTGTTCTGGATCGCGAGATGATTTCTTCTCAACCGCAATCTCAACCTTCTTGTCAATGTTTTCTTCAGTTAACCTCCGTCTTTCCTTTCTCTCCTCCGTGGTCTCACGGTAGTACTTCTTCCACGTGGCGCCGTCTCCGACACCGTGCACGCATCCATGCGACAATCGAGTATCCACCGGTTGTCGTTTCAATATGTTCAACGCTCGGTTGAATGGAGTGTCCCAGTTGGGCCTCGCCAATGCCTCAGACGGTGAGTCGCTTTTGGCCGCAATCCGGTGCTGCTCTCTCTGCAAAAGGCACAAGGATCTTTTACAAATATGACTAACGTGTGCAGTCGAATTGATCAAAAACTAAAATTACCAGCAGTCTCATGAACTCCGTAATGACCGGTGTTGTCTCGTAAACCTTCTTCACTGGGTCCCAACGGTGTCGGGCCCTCGGGGCGCCACGCTCCTGCGGGCGGTGAAATCCGCCAAGGGGTCTGGGATGCCCAGACTCGCGGCTTCCGCGTCCTCCTTGGCCCATTTGGACCTCTTTCCGCCATAACCACGGCTTCCGAGGTGGTGGCTCTCAATGTTCCTCTTTTGAATCCCCTTCATGTACTTAGACTTTTTTTTGGCAGCTTCGGCCTCGCAAGCCTCCTTGAATATTTGAAACTGCTCTTCCGTGATTGTCGGATTATCCTTTACAATCTCGGAGTAGGGTTCCCCGTCGTTGATCTTTGCTTTCACTCGATTCTTCCAGGCGGCCAACGCGTCGCTAAACTTGGTCATGGCGTGTTTGTTTATCTTCTTCATTGCCGGGTCCTCGTCTGGATCTTCATAATCCTTCCCATTCCGGCCCGGGAACAAGAATATCTGGTGAAACTTCTTTAGGAGGGAGCTCCTCATATTTTCTATCTTCTGTAGTTTCTCATCATTGATGGTGGCGGTTGTCCGTCACGATGTAGCCAATTTGATTGCCGTAGCACGCCTTTCCTCGGCGCCTTTGGCTCAAAATTGCCGTCGTCCACCTCCGTGACCACCAGTCTAGTAGTCCTGAGTTTGTTAGGAACCCGTTGCCTCTTTGCTTTCGGTTCTACACCAGCTCCGCTCCTCGAGGCAGCACGGTCTCAGCGCCGGTCTCGATGCGGTCTGAATCTCAGCGCCGGTCTCGGTCTCAAGACCGGTCTGCGTGTCGGTCTCAGTCCCGATGCCACGGTGGGCCCAGCAACAACATCGGTTGATCGTCGGTAAGGCTAAAATATTAAATGCGCCGCCGATAGACGTCGTCGCAATCACCAGAACCCTGTCCTTCATCGTTGCTAGCCATGTTTCCTATGATTAAATCTAGTCAATTAATTCTAGACCTAATAAAATGAATAATGACATAAAAAAGGACTATTGTTTTGCAGGAATGTTGACTCCTTCCTGGTGCGGCAAATCCCGGGCACTCGATATGTCCTTGTTTGTAGCACAAGTCATGCCGAAATTCACGGAAAATTTTGGCATGACCTTTGCTAAAAAGTCGACAAATCGAGAACCTGAAATTTGCCGGAACAGAAATGAATCAACATTCCGGCAAAACATAGGCCACTCAGCATCATTCCCTGGAAACAACAAAGCCACTTGGGCACAATCGAACAACTTCAATGAAAAGATATAACATGAGCAAACACTATTGAGGAATTTGCATATAACATGGCCACTTCAATGAAAAGATATAATCAACAATAATGGAATATGCAAATGAACATCAATGACATATAGCTACTGTTCTGTTTGACCAAGTTTTTGAAAACAAAAACAATTCTGTTATTTGTTTATAGTTAAATGCCATAGCTACTGTTTTTTATTTATAGCTAAATACTTTTTTTTGTCTAAAGCTAAAAGTATTTATAGCTACTGTTCTGTTTGACTAAGTTTTTGAAAATAAAAACAATTCTGTTTTTTGTTTATAGCTAAATGCCATAGCTACTGTTTTTTATTTATAGCTAAATACTTTTGTTTTTTGTCTAAAGCTAAAAGTCTAGGAACTACATTTTCTCTAACCCTTTTGACCTCACCAGAATTTCCACAGCAAGACCTTAGTACCTACACCCAATTCCTTCAAAAATATTTAGGTCCATAGTCCAAATAATTCAAATTTCATTTGAATGAAATTTGGAACAAATTCAGGTCCGTAGTCAAAATATTTTTTTATAGCTAAGTGTTTTTTGTTTATACCCTCTGTTAATTTATATCTAAATGCTACTTTTATTTATATACCCTCTATTAGTTTAAAGCTAAATGGAATTACTGTTTAGGAATTTCCATAAAAATTGCCCTAGCTAATTTCCTAAAAAAAATTGCAAATCATTTTTCCTAAATGCTATAAAATGCCTACTGCCCTAAAAAAATCTAGGGTTCATGTGAACACCTAGGGTTCATATGAACATCAACATAGTATCAACACATATATATATAATTGCCCTAGCAGAGAGAAATAGGAGGGTAGGGACAGGAGAGGCATAGCCTTACGGTCGGCGGCGAGGGCAGGCTCTGGCTCGGGCAGCGGCGGTGGTCGAGGCGGCGGCGCTCGAGGGAGGCGAAGTGAGGTCGACGACGACCTCGTGCAGCTGTGAGGTCGAGGGCCGGCCTCGGGCGGCGGTGTGTGGTCAAGGCGGCGGCGGCGGCGGTGTGGTCAGCGGCCTCGGGCGGCGGGCAGCGGGTGTGGTCGGCGCGACAGAGGCAACGTCGGCGATGGAGCAGTTGGGGACATGGGGAGTAGAGAGGGGGAAAAGGACTTAGCGAAATTTTGAGCCAGGGCCGGGGATTTGAGTCAAACTAGCAGCAGCGCGTTTGTTTAAACGCTATAGCTAAGATAGCTATAGCGTGTTCGGAGAAACGGGCTGCAGCTAACTCTTTCTGCTTTCTTTTTCTTTTCTTTTGTTTTCTTTACATTTTCTTTTTACATTTCTCCTTTTCTATTTCTTTCATTTTCATTTACTTTTCTACTTCTTTTCTAATTATTTTCTTTTACATAGCAGTGCGCCAGAAAGAAGAAACGCAGCTGCTACAATGTTTTTAGCGATGGCGTGCTTCGGGAGAAGCGCTGCTACTATTCCTAGCCTACCGGCACTAGTGAGAGAATTTTAGTAGTAGCGCTTTTCTGTGAAGACGCGCTACTGCTAAAATAATGATTGTAGCGTGGTTTTGCAACAAGCACTCTACTAAGTAGCGCTAGCGCCGAGTTTTGACAAACGCTACTGCTATACCTCTGTGTATAGCATTTTCCCTAGTAGTGCCCGCCTCCTGTTACCATCGATCCTTAGACGCACAGTTTGGGACCCCCTACCCGAGATCTGCCGGTTTTGACACCGACATTGGTGCTTTCATTGAGAGTTCCACTGTGCCGTCATCGAAAGGTTCGATGGCTCCGTTGCTCATCTACAACAACGCTGTCGGGAAGGGAAGTTTCCTCCCTGGCCAGGTCTTCGTATTTGGTGGCTTCGCACTGCACGCCAACTCGGTTGGCCACCTGGAGCAGGTCTACAGCTACGCCCCTGGTCACCAGATCAGTTTTGGAAATCTGGACTGTGTCGCTGATATCCGAGCAGATTTGATCTTCCAAGGGTTCGCGGCCTCAACCACCGCTCCGGCCATAGATCCAGAGCGCGTCACCAGGTCCGAAGACGGGAGTCTAGAGCCCGCCGGACTCTCTGTGGCCTTAGAGCTCAATATTGGAAAACCGGAGAGAATAGCGTCTTCGGCGATCATTACAAAGCTGCACTCTTCTCCGGACACTAACTCCGAACCCTGGAAGTTCGCGTCACACGAGTTTGGCCAGGGACCCTCTGTCCCCGTCCAAACCTTGCTCTTAAACGAGGCTCTAGACTTAATGCGATCCCTCATTATAACAGAGGAACCGCTTCTAAATTGTGGCCAGCCTGGATTAGGGGCTGAAAACAGGGAGTTTTGCTACCCACCCACCACCCACTTCATAGCCACTGTCCAAGATCTTACCGACATGCTCGATTACACCTCCGAAGACATCGACGGTATGGACGACGATGATGGAGAGGAGCAGTCCCAAAACTCGCCGTTCACCGGAGGTTGGATGGCCACTTCCTCATATGACGTATACATGGTGGACACACCTAAGGAAGGTGACGACGATGGCGAGAAGAACACAGTCGAGGATGAACCTCCTGAAATACCACCGAAGCGTCGAATTCAGCGGCGCCGCTCTAAATCGCGTCGCGGAAAAGACAGCAATACCGGCACCGGAAACAATGATACTCCGGAGAACGCCGAAGACCAAGACGACCCCATCAAACCAACATCCGAACAGGATGATCGGGAGGACGGGCAGGTCGACCCTGACGAGCAAGCAGGGAATGAAGACTCGGAGGATAGCAACTATCTACCACTCTTCGAGGATGACATCAGCCTCAGCGATGAAGATTTTATTGTGCTGGAGGAACCCTTCGAACAAGAGCTCTTTAAGCGCCGACTAATAGCCACGACGAGAAGCCTCAAAAAGAAACAGCAGAAGCTTCAAGCTGACCAAGATATGCTCAACAACAGATGGACTAATGTCCTGGCTGTCGTGGGAACGACTCCGACAGTAAGAGAGGGGTAGGATAACAGAGCATGATCTATCGAGATGCATATGGGTGACGCGGTGGTTTTAGCGAGTTCGGGCCTCTCACGGTGGAGATAACAACCCTACGTCTCGTGCTCCGGAGAGGCTTTGTTTTATCTGAGTATATATCCGGAGATTACAATGTGTGTGTGAGAGAGAGGAACGGATCCCCATGCCTGAGCTAAGTCATGACACTAACGGTGAAAAGAGAGAGAGGTGGAAGAAAAGAACCCCCCCAAGTCTAGTGGTGGGGCTGGCTTATATAGAGTGCGCCACCCCCTCACCTCCTATGTTACAAAGTGGAGTATCAATGCCATAATACTTGGCCACTACAAAACTGTTATGCTGACTATTGGTCTTCGCATATCCGAGTGAGTTACCCGGCCGAGTGGAATGAGCTTGTCGAGTGGAGTGCCGTGCTCCGAGTGGTTGTTGCCGTCCGAGTGACTTTCAAGTTGCGGTCCTTCTGGACGGTGATCTGGCCCAGGGGCCCAGTACAAAGTGTATGATGTCCATGGGTAGGGTCTTTAGGTCAGGCCTGTTACCCTACCCCCAATACATGTCCTCGTCATTAGCCCCGAATCGGTCGAGGTTGAGCGGGTTGAGTCGAGGTGAATTCCCAGATGAGTCAAGTGCTACGGAGGCACTTATGAACTTCCTTTGGTCACCCGGCGGTCTTATCTTCGCTTGTTGCCTTGACGGATTCCAGTCTGCATGGTGCCCGAGTGAAATGAGCTCAAACGGGTCCGCGGAGGAGCGTTGAACTCACCTTATAGCAATTTTTTTGAGTGATTTGGAGCTGGTCCTGCATCGAGTAACTGGTTACTCGGAATTTCTTCATGCCTGAAACGTGTCTTTTTTTGTTGTTTGGCCGTCACTCAGACCGGGCGGACCGTTCCGAGTGGATAGCATTCCAGTGGGGGCACGCTGAGTGCACCCACTGGGTGTAGTCCCCGAGACTGCCGTCGACTGCGGGCAGTCGGCGGGAGTCTTAGAGCCTGTCTTTTTGTTATTGTTTATCACTTGGACTGGTCAGGCCGTACCGACTGGAGATTACTCCAATGGGGGCACGCTGAGTGCACCCACTGGGTGTAGTCCCCGAGACCACCATCGACTGCGGGCAGTCGGCGGGGGTCTGAGAGAACTAGAAATCTTCTTAGCTGGTACTGATTGAACTTGTTCTTCTCTGACTCAGAGGTCGAGTAATTCTGGAGCTGGTTTTGCATCGAGCAAAATGTTTCTTTCTGAGTTCTCTTCCAATGGGGCATGCTGAGTACACCCACTGGGTGTAGTCCCCAAGCCTCTGTCGGACTAGATGAGCCTGCCAGAGGGTTTAAGTCTCCTAGTAAACCTCCACGCAGTCGATACAGTAAATATATCTTTAGTCTGAAATTGAGTCAATCCTGAAATTGAGTCAATCGGATGCATCTTCAGGCACTTGTCGTGGAAAATAAGCTCAGCCTGGAGCTGAGTCAGTCGGACTGATCTTCGTGCACTCGGCGCAGTAAATAAATTCAGCCTGGAACTCGGTCAAGCAGGTGAATCTTCGTGCTCTCGGAATGGTGAATGAATTCGGCTTTGAAACTGCCGACTGTAAAAAAAAGCCGGACACTCGAGGGAGTAATCGTTCCAGTAGTACTTCTTATATTGACCGTTAGATTTTGCGTGAAAGGGGTATTTGCAAGAGTATATTGTATCCATAGAGGAGCTTCATTTTCACCCTTTTGCATGAAAGGGGTATTTGTCCGAGTGGACGTGCTTCACTTATAGATCTTCGGCGAACCGAGCATGTATGGTCAGAAGAATATTCTTGATGTGATCAATAGGTTGACCAAATGGGCGTAACCCCTAAGGGTGACATGGCCAACTGTCGTGCGTAGCCCCCGAGTGATGCTCGAAGGAGGTAAGCTTGCTACAGAGTGTGATATGAGGTTTGACCATATGAGTAACTTAGTCGTTCCCGTGTTGTGGGTGTAGAGGGAAAGACACGTCCAACTGATGGTGATGCACGAGGCGGCAGAGGGGCGATGTTGTGTACAACCGAGTAACGGCGCGCGGGGTGGTCGAGTGGTGAAGATGCGCGCAACCGAGTGGCGACGCGCAGAGCGGTCGAGTGGCGAAGACGTGCCCAACCGAGTGGCAACGCGTGGGGCGACCGAATGGTGATGACGTGTGAAGTGGTCGAACGTAGGACTACATATCTAGCCAAGTGAAGATGCGCGGGTCAACCGAGTGGTGAAGACGTGCACAACCGAGTGGCGGCGCGTGAAGCGGCTAAGGCGAAGTCGTGTGCCACCGGACGGCGAAAATGGTCCTCGGAGGACTTAGTCGAATGCTTTCGAAGCTTATGTAGTGACGAGGTCAGTGTAACGTGGTTGCGGCGCGAGAAGACCGGTGTGCCAACTGATTCTGAGTAGGAATGAAGATGGCGTGCAGAGTGTCTGGGTGATTACTAAACTTGTCGAAGTGGCGGATCGGTTGCATTTGTTGAAGTGAAGGATCTGCCAGGTGATGAAGTAGTCGACCACTCAGGAGAGTGTCATTCCAAATGAGATGCAGCCCCCGAGTGCGGCGTAGCCCCCGAGCGTACTACAGGCTTTGACAACGGACATGTCGGAACACGAGAAATATAGTTTTGAATGGATGATTTGCAATTCATCGAGTTAGACTCGGGTAAAGATGAGGAGAATCTTCCGAGTGATGCTCGAAAGAGGCAAACTCGCAAAAGAGTGAAGTGTGAAATTGGATTATAAAAGGGACTTATCTGTCTCATGCCTTACGAGGTCTATATCATTGATACGATGAAGAGGATTCCACAGAGGGGTTGGCCGGATGTGTTTGAAGTCAACAGAGCGACAAGGTAGGTGTTGTGGTGCACTAGGACCGGTACGGTGACCGAGTCCGAGCAGCCATGAAGTTGGCGCATAGGGCCATCGAGTGATCACGTAACTTGTGTAAAAAATGGCACAAGCCAACGAAATAATTTCTCGAGGAAATTCGGTGTGTTCTTAAATGATTTGTGTGAATAATACCCATAGACACCCGCTGGGAGTGCAAGGGGCTTGTTGGTTAACCAGCAAGAGTCTGAAAGAGCGAAGGATCAGTTCGAACTTGTCGAAGAGATGGATCCGACTGAACTCATTGGAATATTGGCTCAAATAAAATGGAAGTGTAGTGTTTCGACTAAGTTGCAGCCTCGGAGGACCGATGCAAACTCGAAATTAAGAACGACACGTGGTGTTCATGAATGATGTATGCGAAAAATGGAAGCTGGACTAGGGAGTCACTTAACCAGTACTAAGCAAGTATGTGAAAATAAGCAGCCGAGCGTAGAGGTACACTCGGTGGTGCGACCTTCGAGTGAAGGTGATGTGTGAATTACGGGATACTCGGAAATAACAGAATGTAAAATGACTTAGCTGTCTGAAGGCGCGCGAGTGGCCGAGTGGTGATGAGGCGACCAACCGTGTGGCGACGCGCGGAGCGGCCGAGTGGTGATGAGGTGACCAACCGAGTGGCGACGCGCGGAGCGGCCCAGTGGTGATGAGGTGACCAACCGAGTGGCGACGCGCGGAGCGGCCCAGTGGTGATGAGGTGACCAACCGTGTGGAGACGCGCAGAGCGGCCAAGTGGTGATGAGGTGACCAACCGTGTGGCGACGCGCGGAGCGGCCGAGTGGTGATGAGGTGACCAACCGAGTGGTGATGAGGTGACCAACCGTGTGGCGATGCGCGGAGCGGCCGAGTGGTGATGAGGTGACCAACCGAGTGGTGACGCGCGGGCGCCCAGTGGTGATGAGGTGACCAACCGAGTGGCGGCGCGGCGGGCGCCGGTGGTGATGAGGTGACCAACCGGTGGCGACGCGCGGGGCGGCCGAGTGGTTATGAGGTGACCAATCGATGGCGACGCATGGGGCGGCCGAGTGGTTATGAAGTGACCAACCAAATGGCAACGCGTGGAGCGGCCCAGTGGTGATGAGGTGACCAACCGTGTGGCGACGCGCGGAGCGGCCGAGTGGTGATGAGGTGACCAACCGTGTGGCGACGCGCGGAGCGGCCGAGTGGTGATGAGGTGACCAACCGTGTGGCGACGTGCGGAGCGGCCGAATGGTGATGAGGTGACCAACCGAGTGGCGACGCGCGGAGCGGCCCAGTGGTGATGAGGTGACCAACCGAGTGGCGACGCGCGGAGCAGCTTAGTGGTGATGAGGTGACCAACCGATGGCGACGCGCGGAGTGGCCGAGTGGTGATGAGGTGATCAACCGAGTGGCGATGCGCGGAGCGGCCGAGTGGTGATGAGGTGACCAACTGGTGGCGACGCGCGGGGCGGCCGAGTGGTTATAAGGTGACCAACCGAGTGGCGACGCGCGGAGCGGCCGAGTGGTGATGAGGTGACCAACCGACTGGCGACGCGCGGAGCGGCCGAGTGGTGATGAGGTGACCAACCAGTGGCGACGCGCGGGGCGGCCGAGTGGTTATGAGGTGACCAACCAAATGGCAACACGCGGGGCGGCCAAGTGGTTATGAGGTGACCAACCGGTGGCGACGCGCGGGGCGGCCGAGTGGTTATGAGGTGACCAACCGATGGCGACGTGCGGGGCGGCCGAGTGGTGATGAGCTGACCAACCAAATGGCAACGCGCGGGGCGGCCGAGTGGTTATGAGGTGACCAACCAAATGGCAATGCACGGGGCGGCCGAGTGGTGTTTTTAAACTTAGGCGAGTACTGGACTGCAGCTAAGCCCTCCGAGTGGGATGGTTACTCTCCACTCGCTAAGATTTTTTAAACTTATGCGAGTACTGGACTGCAGCTAAGCCCCCGAGTGGGAGGGTTGCTCTCCACTAGGTAGGATTTTTTGAAACTTAGGCGAGTACTGGACTGCAGCTAAGCCCCCGAGTGGGAGGGTTGCTCTCCACTCGGCAGGATTTTTTGAAACTTAGGCGAGTACTAGACTGCAGCTAAGCCCCCGAGTGGGAGGGTTGCTCTCCACTCGGTAGGATTTTTTGAAACTTAGGCGAGTATTGGACTATAGCTAAGCCCCAGTGGGAGGTTGCTCTCCACTCAGCAGGATTTTTGAAACTTAGGCGAGTCTTGGACTGCAGCTAAGCCCCCGAGTGGGAGGGTTGCTCTCCACTCGGCATGATTTTTTGAAACTTAGGCGAGTACTGGACTGCAGCTAAGCCCCCGAGTGGGAGGGTTGCTCTCCACTCGGCAGGATTTTTTGAAACTTAGGCGAGATGGATTCGCAACTAAGTCACCCACTATGGGATTTAGAGCATATAAAAAAGAATAACAATCATTTATGAGATTGTAAAAACTGTGTCGTGGGGTGACCGAGTGGTGATGAGGTGACCAACCGATTGACGACGCGCGGGGCGGCCGAGTGAGGTAGATGAGTCCCGCGGAGTGACGATGCGCGGGCCGTCCGAGTGATGTAGATGCGTCCTGCGGAGTGGCGACGCGCGGAGCGTCCGGACTATGTAGACGCGTGCCGTGGAGTGACGGTGCGTGGGGCATCCGGGTGAAGTAGAGGCGCGTGCCGTGGAGTGACAATGCGCGGAGCGTCCGAGTGATGTAGACGCGTCCCGCGGAGTGGCGACGAGCGGGGCTTCCGAGTGACGTAGACGCGACGCACAGGGCGTCCAGGTGAAGTAGAGGCGCTTGCCGCGGACTGACGATGCGTGGGGCAGCCGAGTAGTGAGGTCGAGCTCAACCAAGTGGCCATGCACTGGGCGACCGAGTTTTATGAATCACTCTGGTAAGTCTTCAAGGTAGACTTCCAAACCTTCACAGACTTTGTTGACCGGCAATCCACAATGGCTCTTGGATTCTCAGAACGGCGATGCCTAACCAACTGGAGGATTCACAGTCCTCAAGTGTAACAAGTCTTCAGATCACGCGGACAGAAAGACTTCAGTGATGCCTAACACTCTTTGGCTCTGGGTGTTTTGGGCTTTGTCCTTGCAAGGATCTCTCTCTCAAATGCTTCGGAGGTGGGTTGCTCTCAAACGACAAAAGCCGTGCACTAACTCTGAGCAGCCACCAATTTATGGTGTAGGGGGTGGGCTATTTATAGCCAGGAGGCAACCCGACCTGATTTGTCCAAAATGACCCTGGGTCACTAAGGAACTGACACGTGTCCAACGGTAAGATTTCAAACACACGCGGCAGCTTGACTTGGGCTACAAGTAAAGCTGACTCATCCAGCTCTGGATAAGATTTGCTCTTATTGTCTTCGCTCAAAGACATAGGATTTAGTTGAGCATCACATCAGTCACTCTAACTTTGTTCACTTGGACCCGACTTAACAGTACGGTGATTCCTATGACTCAACAAAGAAGAAAAGGAAACTACGAAACAACTATGTCTTCGGACTCCATAGTCTTCATGCTATCTCTTCTCATGTTATAGTCTTGAATGTGAATCTCTTCTCAGACCACCATTGTCTTTAATGTCTTCACACATTTTTAGGGGTCATCTATGGTCGGTCAACAAAGTTTTGTACAATGCGGATCCGAGCATTAATGACATAAAGTACTTGGATACATAGAGTCATTGCACATAATTTGTGATTTTACTATGCATATCAATCCTTAATTCAGCCACCCGTGCCCGCATTAAGGCTCGGGGGCTACTGGGCTTCGGGCTTATTATTTACAAATATTAAAGGGGCACATCGATCCCCGATCTGGTGTTGCCACCCGACCAGTGTCTCGGGGCTCTTGCATTGCTTGTCCAATGCAGAAAATTTTAAAGTGTAATACAGTCTCCGAGGAGATTTTGATCCTCGTGTTGGTCGGCCGGACCCAACTTGAGTCTTGAGGACTGAGCACGCCGCTTTTTGTGTCCCGAAGTATTCTGCCGAGCTAGGACTTGATCCTCAGACTGATTTTGCAAATCAACCTGAGTCTCAGCAGCTACGGGGATTAGTGGTCTTATGTCATCCTTCATGTGCATCTCGGGTTTTAGACCGATACCCACCTTAAGGGCTACTGGCTATGTATCTAGGCAGAGAATAAATTGCACCAATCAAAAATATTGACAAAAATCGGCCCACATTCGGCGTGGTGCACCATCTCGGAAGCAGTCCGGCATAAAGCTCGGGCGCTAGTGGCTGGCTCCATAGAGGGTGTTGGAGCTCAGATACATAGTCCGGCGTTAGAGCTGGGAAGCAGTCCGACATTGGTGCTCGGCTGCAAAAGATACCTCGAATGCAGTCCAGTGTTGGAGCTCGGACGCAAGAGGATGCTGCCGCCCGGGAACAACTTCAAACCCGAGGTGTGGCATAAAAATAACAAGGCATTGATAAAGGCCGGAAACTTAAAGGGGCTCCTCGGATACCCGACGTGTAAACTCATCGAATGCATTTCGGCGATCCTCAAGATCGAAGATGAGAAGATTTGTTGAACCAGTTTTCAAGACCGACGACTGAAGATGAAGAACGGTTCAGAAGAATCGAGGAGCGTCCCTAAACTTGAAGACCGGTTCAGGGGGCTACTGACAGTGTCCTGGACTAGGGGGTACTCACCACGTCATCTCTCAATCTGTTATATTGGGCCGAGGACCCCCATGGCCGTATACTCATGGGCCAGTCCGGACAGCTGCCGCATACAAGGAAGATTCCACAAGACTTGGCGATCAAGACAAGGACTCCTCCCCCACCGGCGTATTCGTCTAGGACTCTTGTTATCCTAGGCCTCTGGTGCATTATATAAACCGAGGCCAGGCTAGTCGATAGAGATACAACAATCATACCATAGGCTAGCTCTAGGGTTTAGGCTCTACGATCTCGTGGTAGATCAACTGTTGTATTACCCATATCATCAATATTAATCAAGCAGGAGTAGGGTTTTACCTCCATCGAGAGGGCCCGAACCTAGGTAAAAACATCGTGCCCCTTATCTCCTGTTACCATCTGCCTAGATGCAGAGTTCGGGACCCCCTACCCGAGATCCGCCGGTTTTGACACCGACAGGGGGTGGTCCCGTTGTGCAATAACTCGCGTCGGTCTGATATCATTGCCATGATGCCGGACTGCAACGCGCACGACCCTGACCCGAGCTGGAAGGATCCGGAGGACGCCGAGGTGCAGCAGTTCTTTGACACGCTGCACGAGGGTACGTCAACGCCGACGCCGAGTGGCAGCTTGTCCAGGACACCACCCAGGCGGAGCTAGACTACATCGCCACCAAGGCGAGGGAGGCACAGCTTGCCAAGGAGGCCGGCAGCACCGGTGGTGTCGAGGACAAGGCCACGACGGCTGCGGAGGAGGAGGAGCTCGCTCGGTGGGTGGCGGCCGCCAGGGGAGCCAGCAGCGCCGCCACCGAGGCTCCTCTAGTTGAAGATGTGACCGGCGAGTCGTCGTCGGAGGAGGCCGAGACCGCAGGCCCGACGCCGGCTATGGGGAGAGGGCGATTCCTGCAGCGGGCTAGTTCCAGCGAGCTGGTCTGGCCCGGCAGGGCTGCGCGGCCAGAACTGACCTTGGAGGGGTCCGGGCGCCACACGAGGGCAGCGGCGGCAAAGAAGCCGGTGAAGGCCGCGGTGAAGAAGAAGACAGCCGCCCCTTCTTAGTCCACGCGTGTCCATACACCACCTCCTTCTCCTCCTCTGGCGGATGTTGATACGGAGGTTACTTTTGATTATGGATCCCTCAGCCCGAGGAGGAAGAGGAAAACAACAGAGGAGGAGGCGGACGACGAGTAAGTATCTGGTTCCTTTTCGTTGTCTCTGCCTCCTCAATCTGTGTTGCTCGTCTTGACTTATCTTCATCTTTGCAGGGACGTGGAGATGCTGGCCCAGAGAGTGAAGAGGGCCAAGGTCTCGGCGGGTGGCCAGCCCCCAGTTGGTACTTTGGGGGCGCCACTGGTGGTGTTGAGAAGCCCGGACAACAGCCCCCGACATAGCCCCCAGCGTAAGTTCATCACTCTTCCCCCGTCGACATGTGTCAGGGGCACATCACTTTGGTGCTGACCTTGCCAGGTATGCAGGAGGAGAGCAGCAGCGGGAGGAGCCACAGAGGGCTACTCCCAACACGCCGCCCCGAGGGGCGTCCCCGACAAGGGCGCCAGGCAACGGGCCCATGCACATGGAGGAGGAGGAGAACTTGGGCGCGGCGGCTTCGCCTCGACGCCAAATGTTGGCGGGAAGGGGACTTCCGTTTCCCAACCGGGTACTGGCACAGGTAAGTCGTTCGCCGTTCGTCCCTGCTTCTTTTTCTTTCCGGCTCTTGGTCCTGGCATTGCCTCACCCCCTTCTTCGGCGTCCAGATTCCTCCTTGGTGAACCCAGAGGACGTGGACGCCGTCATCAAGGACGTCGCCAAGGCCACCGAGGCGGACGCCGAGAAGATCGCCGTCGAGGAGGCCGCCAAGGGTGTTGCCGAGGACGCCGCCGAGGGGCCTACCGGGGAGGCCGGCAAGGCTACTTCTGAGGAGACCGGCAAGGGGCCTGCCGGAGAGGCCGGCGGGGCCGCTGCTGAGGAGGAGGAGGTGGCTAATGACTAGCCTTCCTCTTCTGCTGCTTCCGGCTCCGGCAAGTACCTGAGGGTGAGCGACGACTTGTTCGTCCACCTTCCAGGCGCGTCAAGCACCAGGACACCCGTTGAGGGAGAGGTGTTCGACGACGAAGTGCTTGCCGCTGCCGGGCTTGAAGTCGTCGACGTGCCGATCATTGGCTGCGACGGTTCGCAGGAAGAGCGGCTCCTCCACGCCATGGGCGCCAGCTTCCGGAAGCTCCAGGCGCCCCACCGCGCCCGCCTGGAGAAGGCTAAGTCTAGGACGGCGGTGGTGGAGAAGGCTGAGGCGGACCACCAGAAGTGCGTTGCCGAGACACATGACTGGTTCCATGAGGCCCACAAGGAGCTCAAGGCTGCCCAGGGCGAGCTGGCCAAGCGCGACGTGGAGCTCACCATGAAGCTCGCCGACGTCGAGAAAGCTCAAGAGACGGCGAGGAACTTGGTCGTGGCCGCCGAAGCCGCCCAGACCCAGCACGAGTCCGCGCTGAACTCCTAGGAGGAGGACCTCACTTCACTCGAGGTGAAGCTTGCCGCCATGCTTCGCGGCAAGGATGCAGAGGTGGAGAAGCTTGTCTTGCAGTGGACCAGTGAGCTGGAGCAGAGGCACAAAGAGGCACCCAATGCCCAGGCCCAGGTTCACGCCTGCAAGGTGGAGGATTTGGAGGCGGAGTGCATCAGGCTGAAGGAGCAGGCCCTGAAGCTGTCCTAGGAGAAAGACACGCTTAACAGTGCCCTGACAGAGGCACAGGGCGCAGTCATTGGCAAGGCTGGGGAGCTCTCCGAGGCCAACAACTCCATCAAAGACCTCAAGCTGAAGCTGGAGGGTCTCGAGAAGGTGTTGTCGAAGGCCAAAACCCGAGAGGGGACCACAGCCAAGGAGCTGGAGGCCGAGAAGCATTGCGGAAGAACGAGGGCCTCAACCCGCGGATCACGTGGAGGGCGAGAACCGTTGGCTCGATCGCCTGCCACTGTCGCCAACCAGGCCGCCGCGTAGCTGGCCATCATGGGGATGCCGGACGTGAGGTATGTCCAGGAGCGGAGCGTGAGCGCCAATTGCAGCCTGACCATGTTCTTTGAGAAGGCCGTCGGCGCTCTGGAGCGGCTCCACGCCAACCGGGCGGTCTCACTAGCCAACGAGTCCCGGAGGCTTTGCCAGTGTGCCATGGCCAAGCTTCTCACCAAGGTGGCGCACTGGTACCCCGACCTCGACTTCGACGCTGCGCTGGAGAGCTTGCCGGAGGGTACTGACCTCGTGCCGCTCAGGGAGCGCATCAAGCCCATCATCAGCCGAGTCAGCAAAATTCAGAGGGTGGAGGGCCAGCGCCGGGATTAGGCATCCCGTTCTTTATCGCTGCTGTAGGTTCACAACCAAGACAATCACTATCTCTAGTTAGAACCGCAACATCAATTCGATGTAATATAACTCTGCAATACTTTTAGTATTATGCATGTTATTTTCCTGTTCGATTTTCCTTTGTATGTCCTCCCTATGTTACTGGGTAGGATCGCCGACGCGTAAACCCAAGGCGGCATCTTGGGGATGGATCCCCATTGGCCTGCCGGGTGTGCTTGCTGCCGGGCGAACCACCTTGCCGCCCTTAGCGCGGTCGCCCGAACTGTCAAGCTTGACTCGAGTCAGAGTCGGGAGCGTTGCCAAGTGCGGAAGGCTATCCCACCACTCTCGACGCGGCCGCTTTGAGCTGTTGAGCGGACTCGAAACAGAACAAGGGCGTTGCCAATTGCGGGAGGGCCCCTTTGCGTGCAGGTTTCTCATACATAGGCGAGATCTCCGAGGACGATAACCTTATGTATAGGAGGAAATAACTCAAAGCTCTGAATGACTTAGCTTTTCTGTTGCTGAGCCGGCGTCGTTCCTCCGGCCGCCTTCTTCTCAGGAGCCGAGGGCGATGAATAACTGCTAGGCTAACTACTAGACCAGATTCTCACAATTGCGCCACCCCTACCTGGCGCGCCAAAGATGTCAGTGTGGAACGACACCTATGGGATCACAAGAATCCCTACTATGGTTGCCGGGGCGCGAGGTTGCGAGAAAAGCAAGGCTAGTAGACATCACAAGGATCGTTTACCCAGGTTCGGGCCGCGAGGATGCATAAAAACCTAGTCCTGCATTGGTGGGTGTATTTCAGAGAGTTCTTGAGCTCTCGAACTAGCTGTGGTCAGTGAGTGGTTCGAAAGAGCCGAATCCTTCTCCAGTATGCCATGGGCCTCCTTTTATAGTCGGAAGGGCTGCCACAAGGGCACAGGGAGGTGGAAAGGCGTCTGATGCCCTGAGCTTATCGCTCGTATTACTGGACAAGACGTATTTAATGCGTAGCTTAGGTGTCCCCTCGCTTTATTGGGGACGGGGGCGAGGCCCGTCCCATCCGTCACCGCTCCTCCTCGCTTTGATAAGCGCCCTGGCCAGTGAGGCGTGTGGTGCCATGTAGGTAGGCAGGCAGCTGAGGTGGCGCAGTGGCGGAGCCTTCACGAAGATCTGCATGCCGCCACACAGGCGCTCGATAAGTTGGCCTGGGAGCTGCATGTTGCCACGCAGGTGCCCGCCCAGCTGGTTGGGCTGGCAGCTGCATGTGAACGGCGATGGAAGCTTGGTTGGCGTGGGCCTGGTGGTGGCCTTGCGGGCGTCCTTGGTGATGGCCTTGCCGGGTGGCCTGGCAAGGGTCTTGCCGTGTGGCCCGGCAAGGGTCTTGCCGTGGCGCGCTGTCGTCCCCGAGAAGGGCCTTGCCGGGGGTCTGGTGGACTTCCTCGGCAAGGATCTTGCCGAGGATCGTTGTCCTCAGATCCTCATATGATCTTGAATATGGCTTCACAAAGATCTGCATGCCACCACGGAGGTGCCTCCCGATCCCTGGCCCAACGTGATGTTGGAGACCGTGGGCTCAAGGGTGGCCCGCTCTGTTGGTGCGGGGCGAGCTGTCCTGGCAAGGATCTTGCCGGGGCTGCTGAAGGTGCCCCGACAAGGGTCTTGCCGGGGGAACCTGCTTCGTCCCTCTGCTCTTTGTGGTCTTGGCCTTGGCATTTCTCTTATTATCTTGGGCTTTGGTCTTACCTTGGCTCACCTCCCCTGTTCTGCTTGGCGTGACCGTAGGCGCAGCTTCGACTGCCCGTGCATAGATATAGGGGTACAAAAACGCACCCCTCTTTTTCTACACCGACACCTTCGAGGTATGAACTCGCGACTTGCTGGTCCCCAGCGCTGCCCAAGATCTTGGAACGCATGTAGAAGGGGTCGACTATCACGATGTCCGGGGTCTTGTCTCTAATGATCCGCATCTCCATACTAAGCGAAAATAGCCAAATGAAGGTGTAGTGCAGCGGATGAAGGTTAAACATGAAGATGTCATCAAACCGCAGGACGATCATACCCCTGATGGTGCTATCGACAAAGCCCTTGCCCTCTGGCACCTTGGCCACGAAAACCGGGTATGCCACATCATTCTCGGAGAGACACCGCTTCTCCAAAGAAAGAAAACTGTCATGCAAACTCCGCATAGCACCGATTGCAGCATTGAGCAGATTAGTCGGTAGCATCGGCCTACCCGCCACATGCACCCTCCTGGAGATATCCTTAGGTGAAGGTGACCCGTCCTGAGCACGGATCGTACTCGGTGGCGGCTGGCTCGCACCTTGTTATTCTTTCTTTTCCGTCCCTTCTGCTTCTTCTACTGTAATGGGATCGAGTTCTGCTCAGGGACCACCTTCTTGAGTGTGTTGGGGCTGATAATATTTCGCACCTCGGCTATCTGAGGCTCGGTGAAGGCTGCAGCTGGAGGTGTCTCCTGAAACTGAATGCCAGACGATGCCTGTTGCAATTGGGTTTCTCCGCGGTACCAGCTAGATCGCGATCATCTTTTGCAGGGTTGGGTTCTTGAGAAGGAGGCCCCTAGAATTCTTCATCGTACCCATGTTCGTTGAAGTACTTATCGACGTTGGTAAATGTACCGTCGTTATCGTCCGGATCCTGTGCCATATGCATGTCTGGATTAGTTGACGGCGGTAGCGTTGTGGCGGTCTTGCCATAGCTTGGCGCCAGCACGACTGGCGGTGTTGTCTGTGGGGTGGTGTCTCCCGCCCCCAAACGAACCTGGCTCTTCGGCCAAAGCATGGACCAGCTTATGTAGGCGCTGAGGGTCATCACATCATCTTCGTCGGCCCCAGGGGGTCGATACGGTGGTAACAAGTCGTCGCAGCCCCGCAGCACCCGAACCAGTTGAACCCTATACACGGTGGGTGGCATCGGATTACCGTGGAACATGCGGTTGCTCGGTTGAATGATTCTGGCCTTGGCGACATCGATCAACTCGCCGCCCACGAAGTGCAGGAGAGTGCATGGAACGTCGGCAGCGCCCTGCGAAAACATGTAGGGCGTCAGGGATGCCCAGTTAAAGGCAAGGAGATGAAGTCATCGGCCGAGAGGCTTAGTTACCGTGATGGCGTCGAGCTCGGCTAATGTCGAAGCACCGCCAACGGCAGGCGTGCAAGTGACGGAGGGGCCGCTTGCTGCCGAGGTGTCGGCCGGCGTATTCTTCCCACACCCGGGTGCATTAAGCTCCAATGCCGGCACCGACGCCGGAGACACCAATGCCGCCTCCGCCGGAGACACCAATGTCGCCGCCGCCGCATTGTGCGAGTTGCTGCCCGTGAAGCTGGGAATCGGGGGCGGCCCCTGTTGGCCGCCCGCAATCCACGCCTGCAGCCCCTCAATCAAGGTAGGCACAATGGCGGTGATTGTCGCTACCAGTTGGTCTCGCACTTGCTCTTCGACTATCCCCAGAATAAGCTCCACTTGTGCCTTGATTTCTTGAACCTCGCGCTCCTGGTTTCTGAGCTGGTCTTTCTCTCCTTTCGCCCGGCGTTATAGTATTCCGACCATTTCGTGGACAAGCCTTTGCCCGCCACATGACCATCTGACGACGGCTTACTGAACTTATTCTTGTGTTTCATTATGTTCAGCGCCCTATTTAAATTGGTGTCCCAAGGGGAGCTCTGACACGACCCCGCGCTACTGCTTTCAGTGTCCTGCGGAAGGAACGTGAACCATTTAGAAATTTGGCTTCATTAATTAGAATGCAACCATATGGAGCTAATTACGCGGGGGTGTATTCCTTACCAGAACAACCTCAAGCGCCTTGGTCTTCGGATCCATGGTAAGCTCATTTGTTACCGGGTCAATCTTGTACCGGGCCCTGACATAGTTCCTGGTCTGCTTGTCACGGTATATATCAAAGAGGAGCGGTAGGCCTTGCTCGACACGCTCCGCGTCCTCCTTGTACCATATAGGTTCCGCCACTCTGTAACCGCCGGGACCGAGTTTGTGGACCCCTAAGTTCAAGTCCCGCATATCTTTCCCCCACTGACTTGATTCCGCAGTTGCGTTGCTCTCGCACTTGATCTTGAACTCTAGGTAGTCAGCTTCGTTGATCGAAGGATTTGTCTCCTTGAACTTCTCATAACTATCACCTCTTAGAATCCTTCTCTTCACCGCAGCTCTCCAAGTAGCCAGGGCCATGCTCATCTTCGTGAGGGCAGCACTGTTCACTTTATTCCCTGAGACGCGTGTTTTTGCGAAGTCACCGGGGAACATGTATCGTTCGTGCAGCTTCGTGAAGAGGAGGTTGTAGAAATTCCCTCGGTCACGATGCCTTAGGATCTCGGTGTTGATCGAGATGGTGCTCCGGAGAATGCACCCGAGTTGTCCCGCGTACCCACTGACTAATTCTTTGGGCGCCGTTGGATGCCCACTGGAGGACACTTCAGTAAATTCCTCCTTGACGGTGCCGAGCATGTTCGGGCGCCGGTCCTTCCATTGCCTCTTCGGTTGACTGCCATCTGTGCGTGCGCTACCATCATCAGTGGTGGCATCCTCGGTGGCACCATCAGTGCTGTCATCCCTGACGCCACTAGGGGTTGTGTAGTCGGGATCGGTGTCTTCCGCGGCGTCCTCATAGCGGTGAGGTTCTTCCTCCATCTCCTGGGACAGCTCCCAGAATTCCTTGCCTGAACCGCCGGCCTCATCGTTGTGGGTCATGTTCGCTCTAAATAGGAAAAAAAATTGGTCAAAAAGTTGGTTATTGTCAAGGAACAAGATCTCTAGGTTGACCAAATAACCTAATTCTCGAGGAATGTCGCCAAAAAGTTGGTTATTTTCAAGGAACAATTGAGAGATGTTTGTGATATTGCCTAGGTGTTTTGGGATGGAACCTGTTAGTGTGTTGTTGCTAAGGTCCAAGTCCACGTTCTCAAGGTAACCTAGTTCTTGAGGGATGTGTCCAGAAAGTTGGTTGCTGCAAAGATACAATGCTGTGAGTTTGGTCAAATTGCCTATGCTATTTGTGATATTGCCTTGGATCTTGAAGGCACTGTTGCATGATGCAGTGGTACAGCCAGCATGGGACCTCATCTTTGCAGGCTAATTTTCTAGCTTGTAACACTGGGATTAGTAGCTTAATTAATCAACTAGTCGGTCGTATGGTGGTGTAATTAACTTGTTTTAATACTGGCCAGTCATGTGGAGTATACTAGCTCAGTGGGTGCCCCTAAAGATACTCCGGCCGTATCATTTGATTAATTAGTAAGTAAGCAATTGATCTAGCTAGCATTGCCATGCCATGCATCCACCTTTACCAAGTGCAAGCAACTGATATGATATAGATACAGATAGATACCGACAATTAGTTATTGTTATCATCTAAGATAATTTAATCAGGGCAGTGGCAGTGGATTTGTGCACAAGCTAAGCTAGCTAAGACAGTAGCTTCCTTGCAACCCACAAAAGACAAAGGAAAAGGGGTGAAAAGGGGGAGATGGTTAGCTTTGATGAGCAGGCAACATCTTCCTAACCCCCTTCTTCTTGTCTCCTCTCACCATCTCACTCACACACATGGCAAGCAAGGGTGTCTGAGTGTGTGAAAAAATACTAAACTAATCCAACCACTAAAGCACTAGATCACTACAATTGTATAATCTTTTTATAGCTTTGTAAATATGTATGGCTCCAATGGGTGCCACTACAAATCACCCCATTTTTCATAACACTGTTTCATAGTTTGCTCAATCAGAACACTAGTATAACGTAGTATTACCTCATTCATCAAGCAGCCACAAGTCAAAATTTCCTAACCACTAGGTCTTCTCTGTATGCAAGCAGTAGACCATATATATGTGACATTTTCATCCCTCATTAGTGCTAAGATATAACGTCTATTGTTGCTCATGCTGATTACTCACTTCAAAATAGGTTGCTTAGTAGTACGAAAAAAAACACACCAAGCTCCATAAAAAACAAAATAAAAAATGGCCATGTCATGGTTGGCAATAGCACAAGTGACATGGACAGATATGGTGGCACGACCATCGAGTGGCTAGCAAGAAACAATACACACACAGAGACAAGCATCATGTGGCCGCAATAGTAGGTCTCAACCGAAACATTGATTAATCAACATTTCAGGAGAAAGGGGTCATTTCAGAAGATCACAAGTAGCAGCAGCATCACTTGACAAAATCACAAGTAGCAGCAGCATCACAAGTACTACAGCAGCAACATCATCACAAGTAGTACAACAGCAACAGCATCATCACAAGTAATACACTTAGCTACCAGTTCAGAAATACAGCTAAGATAAGATCATCACCACATTTCAGAAACATAGCTCATCATTTTCATTCTTGCAGATAAGATCATCACCACATTTCAGAAATACAGCTTCATAGGTTGTTCAACTAGAATACTTAGCAATATAGTATTGCTAGTCTATTCGTCAAGCAGCCACAAACCAAACAAAGAGGCGACATAAATTAGGTGATATGAATAATCGGCAATTTATGTATCAGTGTTTCTTGCAGATAAGATAAGATCATATCAAATCACCCCATTTTTCATAACACTGTTTCATAGTTTGCTCAATCAGAACACTAGTATAACGTAGTATTACCTCATTCATCAAGCAGCCACAAGTCAAAATTTCCTAACCACTAGGTCTTCTCTGTATGCAAGCAGTAGACCATATATATGTGACATTTTCATCCCTCATTAGCGCTAAGATATAACGTCTATTGTTGCTCATGCTGATTACTCACTTCAAAATAGGTTGCTTAGTAGTACGAAAAAAACACACCAAGCTCCATCAAAAACAAAATAAAAAATGGCCATGTCATGGTTGGCAATAGCACAAGTGACATGGACAGATATGGTGGCACGGCCATCGAGTGGCTAGCAAGAAACAATACACACACAGAGACAAGCATCATGTGGCCGCAATAGTTTGTAATAATAAAACACTCCCACTACCCAGAGGTTTTAGCACTTTGATTATTGTTGTTGTAATATTCAGTACCGAGTATGGAACCAACTTATGTACTAGTACTAACACACCCACAAGAAAACAACACTAATAGATTTAGACATCTTGACAACCAGCCAGTGCGCAATTTAGCATGAAAATTAGGCAAAAACAAATATTTTTGAGGCAACTTTAAATGCTTATGCGCACCTATTTTTTTAAAGGCTCTTGTGTATCATCATATTGAATATCTCTGACTGAAACAATAAGATCCATACAAAATGGCACCCCACCAATTGCACCCATGACAAAACTAGATCTATAAATCATCGAACTAAAGTTCATCATTTAGAGATATTAATTGGCACTAATGTTAGGCGAAATTAGAAGTATGTTCAAGTTCCAGTGCACCTATTTTCACAAATAATGGAAACAGCCCTCGGCTCACAGCTCTGGCAAAAAAAAGCAACCTAGCAGGAGGACCATTTCATTTCATGCACAAATTCCCTAAGCTCGGCCTAGAAATTTAAGGCTGGTGGTGTCAAGACACACACTGGGGATGGACGAATAAACAACAGTAGATGGAGCTGTTCATAAAGACAACACCGAGGCGGAAATTTTTGTGAGGGGAAATTCAGACGAGGATACCTGGCGTGGCGTGGCGTGGCGTGGGTGAGGAAATCGAATGGCGCCTACAGAAAGGGGAGTAGAAGAGAAATCCGGTGAGGGGATGAACAGGCAGCAGGGAAGGGCAGGGGAAAGAAAGATGCATCCTTGGTTCCTCACCTAGCTTTCTTGGAGCCGAGCAGCGGGAATGGAGGTCGACCGTGGGGTGGATCCTTGACAAGTTGCTGCTCCTTGGTGAGGTGGATGCGCTGCTGCTCCTTGGCGAGGTGGACGCGCTGCGCAGGGGGTCGGGGCGGCGAAGGTAGGTGCGGCGGTGCAGTGGGTATGGGTCGGGGCAGCGCAGTGGGTCTGGGTCGGGGCGACGTAGTAGGTCTGGGCGCCGCGTTTTTCTAGGGTTTTGAGGGCTGGGAAGGCGGGGGAGGGGGTGGGTGGGTGCGGGAAGTCGAGGGAGGGGCGGGTGGTGGCGGTGGAGCCCGGGAGCAAGGTCGCCGGTGGGTGGGGGCGGCGGTGGTGGTGGAAGGGGATCGGCGGCGGTGGTGAGAGGCGGGGGGCGAGATGGGAGAAGGACGAACGGCTGGCGAGATGGACAACACACACATACATATAGAGGGGGGAAGGTTAGCATTGGCGCACCTTCTAGGGGTGCACCATAAATACCGTGATAGTAATGGCGCACCTTCCCCTCGTGCGCCATTACTAACTTCTCTTTTATGGAGTTTTAGTTGCATCTAATAATTTTTTAGAAAATGACGATCAAATTTGAAAACATTTATAAATGTGAAAAAATATCATCAAATTTGTTATTTGAAAATATTTATGAATATGAAAAAATATCATCAAATTGGTTATTTGAATTTTTTTTTGGATTTTAGTTGCATCTAATAATTGTTTAGAAACATTTATGAATATGAAAAATATCATCAAATTTGAAAAATATTCATGAATTCAAAAGGTGCCCATGAAATTTAAAAATATTCATGAGTTCAAAAAACATTAACAAATTCAATACTTTTTGTGAGTTAGAAATTCAATACCAGAATAAATCAAATAAAAATTGGTATACCAATGTCGCACCTCCTAGGGGTGCGCCATAAGTACCTTGATAGCAATGGCGCACCTTCTCCTGGTGCGCCATTAGTAACTTTTTTTTGGATTTTTAGTTGCATTCATTTGTGAATTGGTAAAACATTTATGAATATGAAAAAACATCATCGAATTTAAAAAAGTATTCATGAATTCAAAAAGTGCCCATGAAATTTAAAAATATTCATGAGTTCAAAAAATATTAACAAATTCAATACTTTTTGTGAGTTAGAAATTCAATACCAGAATAAACATAAATAAAAATTGGTATACCAGAATAAACGTAAATACCAGAATAAACATAAATACATATTCATGAGGACTAGAACATAAAAAATGTCATTTCCATATGTCGAAATACCATCGAGAAATGAAGACTACAATTTAAATACAATAGATCTTAGCTAGCTATCTTTTCACAATCTTCTTGCCCTTCTTTTTCGCAAATGGAGTTCTTCTCTTGAACGGACGTCCTTTAGGTAGGGTGGTCTTGCTTCTTCTTGTGGTGTATGGCACTTCTTCGTCGTCGTCATGTTCCATCTTCGGGTCGCCGTACTTGTCGAAGTCTTGCTCATTGGCGACTTCATCCATTCCGATGATCTTCCTTTTGCCTCTCCTCACGACAACACGACTGGGCTTTGACGGGTCGGTAATGAAGAAGCATTGGTTCACTTGGGAAGCCAGTACCCATGGCTCATTTTTCGCGGTGACGTTTGTGCCTGCGGTCTTGGATTTGGCTTCGGGTATAACCATGGTGGTGAAATACCGGTCTTCTTTTAGGACGCTCTTGGCCCATCTGATACGGAACATCGGGACCTTTTCTCTAGCGTAGCTCAGCTCCCAAATCTCCTCGATCCTTCCGTAGTATCTTTCCTTGTCGTTACCGGTGTAGGATTCAATCGTTACCCCGGAGTTCTGATAACCATCGCTCTTCATGTCCTTTTCCTCGTTGTAGAATGTGTAGCCGTTGATATCGTACGCCTCATACGTCATCAGGTTGTGCTCGGCGCCCTGTGACAAAGGCGAATATGAGTTTTTCTTCCGCGAAGAATCCTCATGTAAAGGGTGCGACGAAGCTTCTCCTTGAACCAACGCGTGAAACATGAGTTGTGCTCTTTGATTATATCTCCGTCTGTCCTCTGTTGGCCTCGGTCATTGTACGTCTTCTCAATAAAGGTTTTGTGCTCTACCACCCAAGGATCGACCACGTCTATGTGTTGTAGCGCGACTAGGTTTGCTCTTTCAAAGTCGGCGAGTCGACCCTCGAAGTCGACATGCATTTCGCAGCGACCCTCGCGGTGACCCCATCCAGCGAGCCTGCCGAGGTGCCTGTTGACGGACAGACCAACGGGGTTCTTGATGCCTAGATAATTCATGCAGTAGGAGATGCACTCTTGATCGAAAGCCCTCGCTATGCTTCCCTCTGGGCGTGACATGTTGCGAATGTATCCTTTGATGACACCATTCATCCTTTCGAATGGCATCATGCTGTGCAGGAACGTCGGCCCGAGTTGGATGATATCCTCCATGATATGGACCAGCAGATGCACCATAACGTCGAAGAATGCGGGCGGAAGTACATCTCAAGCTCGTATAGTATCACCATGATCTCTTCCTGTAGCCTTCTGGTTTGCCTCATGCCAACCGACTTCCGAGAGATGACGTCGAAAAAGTTGCATAGGCCAAATAGCGTTTCACGGACGTGCGCGTCCATGATCCCACGGATTGCAACTGGAAGTATCTGCGTCATCATCATGTGATAGTCGTGAGACTTCATCCCGCTGAACTTTTGCTTCGCTGAGTCTAGGTATCTGCTTATCTTCCCCGCGTAACCGGAAGGAAGTTTTACTCCTACGAGGCAGGTGAAAAACTGCTCGATCTCCTCCTGACTTAGAGTGAAGCACGCGGGAGGGCAGTCATTTATGATCTTCTTGGCCTTTTTGCCTTTGCAACGACTTTCCGTGTCCTTCGCCTCATCATCATCATCATCATTAGCGTGAAGCTCCTCCCTGATGCCCATTGATTTCAAGTATGTTCTTGCTTTCCATCCATCTTTGGTCCTCTCTGGCATGTTGAGCAGGGTACCAAGCAGACTCTCGCACACGTTCTTCCTGATATGCATGACATCAAGGCTCTGAGGCACACGGAGGATATTCCAGTACGGCAAGTCCCAGAAAACAGACCTTGTTTTCCATACCTTCAGCAGTGGCTCTGGCGCCTTTCGCTTCTTTTCCGGCTCTGGTGCCTTTCGCTTCTTTCCCAGCGGTGGGCAATCTTTCCAATTTTTCAACATCTCATCTATTTCCTTGCCGCTCCTCGTACGCGGGCGTCTTCGGGGTTCGGTTTCACCATCGAATATATCATTGCGTTTTCTCCATGAGTCATCGTTGCGAAGCCACCTTCGATGTCCCATGAACATGGTTTTCGAAGACCCGGGATCTCTATCTAGCTGGCGATACGTTGTGTCATCCATGCACCTGACGCATGCACAAAATCCGTGGACCACCTGCCCCGCGACATATCCGTAACCGATATAGTCGTGCACCGTCGTGAGCAGTGCGGCTCTCAAGGGAAATATTCTTTCTCTGCGACATCCCACGTATTGGCTGGCGTTTTCCACAGTGTGTCTAGCTCCTCTTTCATCAGCCCCAGATACAGATTGATGTCGTTCCAGGTTGTTTTGGCCCTTCAATTAGCATACTCATGTGAATGTACTTCCTCTTCATGCACAACCAGGGGGAAGGTTGTACATCCACACAAACACAGGCCAAGTGCTATGTGTGCTTCTCTGGCTGCCAAACGGATTGACTCCATTGGTGCTCGCGCCCAGCATGATGTTCCTTGGATCGTCCCGAAATTCTAGGTGTTCGAAGTTCAACGCTTGCCACTGGCTCGCATCCTTAGGGTGACTCAGCATCTTGTCTTTTTTATTTATCTCCAGATCATTTCCTGCATCTTCTCGCTTCTTCTCCTCCCTATCCGCGTGCCAACGCAGGAGCTTTGCTACCTTAGGGCCCGTGAAAAACCGCTGCAGACGAGGAGTGAACGGAAAGTACCACACCACTTTTCGAGGAGCTTTTTTCCTCTTCTTGTATCGAGTGACGCCGCACACCAGACATATGGTAGACTCCGCGTGCTCGTCCCAATAAAGGATGCAATTGTTCATGCACACATGGTATTTCATGTGCGGTAAATCCAGAGGACACACGATTTTCTTCGCCTCCTCGAAACTGGTCGGGCACTTGTTCCCCTTGGGAAGACATTCATGCCAGAATGACATGTTCTCGTCGAAGCATGCGTCGGTCATTTTATGTTTTACCTTCATCTCCAAAGCCATGAGCGTTACTTTCAGGCGGGTATCCTCGGACCTGCATCCTTCATACAATGGAGTAACCGCGTCTATCTCCAGTTGATCCGTCTGCTTGAGAAGCAACTCTTGAATATGAGGGTCCTGCACCCAGCCCATCGATGGTCCATCATCGTCTGCTCTGGCATCTTCATCTTCATGATCATGCCCTTCATCTTGATCTTCCTCATCATCATGTCCGGCATCTTCTACATGATGATTGTGTACTGCATCTACTTCGTGATCATGTCCTGGAGATTCTTCGCCTTCTCGCCCGCCCTCGCCGCGGTTGTCTTGCTGCCCTTCCTCATTTCTTGCCCGCCCCCCATGAACGACTTGATAATCATCTTCATCACCTTGCCACCGATAGCCATCCATGAAACCACGCAAGAGCAGGTGGTCCCGCACCTGTACGGAATCCGGGTCCATAAGGCTCTTCAGCTTGCATGTTCGAGACGGACATCTTATCTTTGTCTCGTTCTTTTGAAGCATCCGGGCCAGCTCAAAAACCTATTCACGATGCCTTCGGTCATCATGCGGACCATGGTCGCCTGCGGGGTGGAGCAAAACGATATTTTAGAACCAAAAAAATTGGCATGACTTTGCCTAAAAATAGGACCAAAAAGAATCCATAGTGCCAAATTCTCGCCAAAAGGGAAATGAATCAACATTCCGGCAAAATATTGGCAACTATCGCATTTCAAATACCGGTACCTGCAAACACAAACATATGCAACACCACAAACATATGCAACACCACAAACATACGTAGATCTAGGCCATAAAAAGTGTGTATGTTGTTGGAGGGAGAAAAAAGTTGATCTAGATCATAAAGAAAGCTTTCCCCTTACTTACCTATCAAAAAAGGAAATTTAACCACTTAATTTGGGTGAATCTATGGTGCAAATGAGGTGAGGAGGAGGAGGCAGCCGAGACCAAGCTTGGTAGAGGTGGAGAGAATGAAGTGGGGAAAGTGACTGTGGTAGGTGGCTGTCCAAAATATCTAGCTGCTCCCGGGTTACCAATGGCGCACCACCTGGTGTGTGGTGCGCCATTACTAGTTTAAAATAACATGTTAGTAGTGGCGCACCGGTGGAGAGTGCGCCATTACTAGTTAAAACTAGTAATGGCGCACTATTCCCTGGTGCGCCACTGCTAACAATTTTTTTTCTTTTTTGTTTCAAAACTAGTAATGGCGCACCACACACCAGGTGCGCCATTAGTAATGAGGACATTAATGGCATACCTGTATCTGGTGCACCACTGCTATATAGCAGTGGTGCACCACATACATGGTGCGCCATTAATGTCCATATTATCTATAGCCGTTTTCCTAGTAGTGATTCCCTCAGGATGCTTGTCCAAGGAAGGGCAGTACCCAAGCACCAGTCCACCCACATATCAAATTATCAATGTAACGAACGCGAATCATATGAGCATGATGAAAACTAGCTTGACGATAATTCCCATGTGTCCTCGGGAGCGCTTTCCTTTATATAAGAGTTTGTCCAGGCTTGTCCTTTGCTAAAAAAAGGATTGGGCCACCTTGCTGCACCTTATTTACTTTTATTACTTGTACCCGTTAAAAATTACCTTATCACAAAACTATGTGTTACCGATAATTTCAGTGCTTGTAGAGAATACCTTACTGAAAACCGCTTGTCATTTCCTTCTGCTCCTCGTTGGGTTCGACACTCTTAATTATCGAAAGGACTATGATAGATCCCCTATACTTGTGGGTTATCAATACTCTTTTCTGGCACCGCTGCCGGGGAGTGAAGCGCCTTTGGTAGGTGGAATTTGGTAAGGGAAAATTTATATAGTGTGCTGAAATTTACTGTCACTTGTTACTATGGAACGTAATCCTTTGAGGGGCTTGTTCGGGATATCTTCACCCCGACCAGTAGAGCAAAGAGTTTCTCCTAGACCTACTGAACCTACTGAAAATGTTTACTTTGAAATTCCTTCGGGTATGATAGAGAAACTGCTAGCTAATCCTTTTACAGGAGATGGAACATTGCATCCCAATTTGCATCTAATCTATGTGGATGAAGTTTGTGGATTATTTAAGCTGGCAGGTATGCACGAGGATGTTATCAAGAAGAAGGTCTTCCCTTTATCTTTGATGGGAAAGGCATTGACATGGCTTAGGCCATGCGATGATATTGGATCATGGAAGTACAACCGATTGAAATTGGAATTTCATCAGAAGTTTTATCAGATGCATCTGGTTCATCATGATCGAAATTATATATATAATTTTTGGCCTCACAAAGGAGAAAGCATCGCTCAAAATTAGGGGAGGCTTAAGTCAATGTTATATTCATTCCCCAATAACGAGCTCTCAAGAGAAATTATTATTCAAATTTTTTATGCTCGGCTTTCTACCAATAATCGCTCCATGCTCGATACTTCTTGTACTGCTTCTTTTATGATGAAGACTATTGAATTCAGATGGGATTTATTGGAAAGAATTAAACGCAACTCTGAAGATTGGGAACCCGACGAAGGTAAGGAGTCAGGTATAACACTTAAGTTTGATTGTGTTAAATATTTTATGGATACCGATGTTTTCCGTGAATTTAGCACTAAATATGGACTTGACTCTGAGATAGTAGCTTCTTTCTGTGAATCATTTGCTACTCATGTTGATCTTCCTAAGGAGAAGTGGTTTAAATATCATCCTCTCGTTGAATTAAAAGTAGTTGAACCTATTAAAGTTGAAGAAAAGACTATCACTTATAATAATGTTGATCTTATTGTTCCTGCCGCTTATATTGAGAAACCACCTTTCCCTGTTAGAATAAAGGATCATGCTAAAGCTTCAAATCTGGTCAACAAAAGTAATATTAGAACACCCAAACCCTCTGAGCAAATTAAAGTTGAACCTAGCATTGCTATGGTTAAAGATCTCTTGGTTGATAATATTGATGGGCATGTTATTTACTTCTGTGATGAAGCTGCTAGAATTGCTAAACCCGATACTAAAGGTAAACATAGACCTGTTGTTGGCATGCCTGTTGTTTCTTTTAAAATAGGAGATCACTATTATCATGGCTTATGTGATATGGGTGCTAGTGTCAGTGCAATATCTTATACCTTATATAAAGAAATTATGCATGATATTGCACCTGCTGAGATAGAAGATATTGATGTTACTATTAAGCTTGCCAACAGAGATACTATCTCACCTGTTGGGATTGTTAGATATGTTGAAGTCTTGTGTGGGAAAATTAATTATCCAACTGATTTTCTTGTTCTTGCTTCCCCACAAGATAACTTTTGTCCCATTATATTTGGTAGACCCTTCATGAATACTGTTAATGCTAAGATAGACTGCAAAAAGGATATTGTTTCAGTTGGTTTAGGGGATATGTCTCATAATTTTAATTTTCCTAAATTTCGTAGCCAACCCCATGATAAATAATTTCCTAGTAAGGATGAAATTATTGGTCTTGCTTCTATTGCCGTGCCTCCTAATGATCCTTTAGAACAATATTTGTTAGACCATGAAAATGATATGTTTATGATTGGAATAAGGGAAATAGATGACGTATTCTTCAAACAGGGACCTATTTTGAAACACAACTTGCCTATTGAAATTCTAGGGGATCCTCCTCCATCCAAGGGTGATCCCGTGTTTGAGCTTAAACCATTACTGATACTCTTAAATATGCTTATCTTGATGAACAGAAGATATATCCTGTTATTATTAGTGCTAACCTATCAGAGCAGGAAGAAGAGAAATTATTGAAAACTCTGAAGAAGCACCATGCTACTATTTGGATATACTCTGGATGATCTTAAGGCCATTAGTCCCACTCTATGCCATCACAAAATAAAATTGGAGAAAGACGCTAAACCGATTGTTGATCACCAACGACGGTTAAATCCTAAGATGAAAGAAGTGGTAAGAAATGAAATACTATAGCTTCTAGAGGCAGGTATAATTTATCCCGTTGCTGATAGTCAGTGGGTAAGCCCTGTCCATTGTGTCCCTAAGAAGGGAGGTATTACTGTTGTTCCTAATGATAAAGATGAATTGATCCCACAAAGATTTGTTACATGTTATAGAATGGTAACTGATTTCTGCAAATTGAATAAAGCTACTAGAAAAGATCATTACCCTTTACCTGTTATTGATCAAATGCTAGAAATATTATCCAAACATACACATTTTTTCTTTCTAGATGGTTATTCTGGTTTCTCTCAAATACCTGTGTCAAAAGAGGACCAGGAAAAGACCACTTTTACTTGCCCTTTCGGTACCTTTGCTTATAGACGTATGCCTTTTGGTTTATGCAATGCACCTACTACTAAGCTTTGTTGCACTTCCCCTTCTGGAATGCTCGACATGGTGACCTGTGTCCTGGGGCCTTTGCGAAGCCTGCTAATTCGGGTGACGCCTTTGGTGAGGGAGTGGTCTGCACCATGTAGTTGTCGTCCTCAAGCACCGGAGTGGTGACTTCAAGTGGTGGAGTTCTGGGTGTCTCATCATGAATGGGGGTGTCTTGTTGAGGGCGATCGGCCCATGAACCATCCTGAGTGATTGGCATCAAGGGACGACCAATACTGATGAGTTTGCTATTCGTAAGAACAGGCGATGATACCAATTGGTGCTCAAGTTGAGGAAGGACTTCATCATCTTCAACATTGTCATCACGACCAATGTCTTCAGCTGTGATGGGGTTGACAGCTGGAACTTCTTCATCTTCAGGAGCCTCTGTGGAAGCAGGCTCGTGGATCACAAGGCAACGCTCTTGGCTCGTGGAGGCTGGACGGGCAACGGAAATGGGCTCAACAACAAGGGGCTTAGAGGCCGCATCACGCTCTTTTCTTGAAGACTTTGTCTTCAACTTCTTCTTCGATGGATCCTCATCAGAAGCATTCTTGTGCTTGCGTTTCTTGGCTTCAGCTTCAGCTGCCCTTGTCTTCTTCAGCTCTGAAGCTGCTGAGGTGACCTTAGGCTTCGAGCCATTCATGCTGGCAGGGAAGACAATGCAAGGTTCTTCCTGCCTTGGTGCTTCAGTTTGGGCTTTAGCAGATTTCTTTTGTTTGGCAGCTATCTTGGGGTCGATGCCAGGACACCCAAGAGCCTTGCGCTTCTCAGCCTCATTGTGTGCTTGAACACATTTCTGTCCAAAGTACTTCATGCGTTCTTGAGAGCCTTTGGCTTCTTCACACTGCTTGTGAAACTGTTCCTTAAGATCATGTAACATCTTCTTGAAGATCTGAACATCTGCCACGCTGAGGTTGGCCATGTTCTTCTTGAAGTGAGCCTTCTCATAATCAATTTTGTTCTTGAGCTCGACTATCTTCTAAGCCAAGGCCAACTCATTGGAAATGGCTCCGTGGAATGTGACGCTGATGTCCAGAGGAAGCTGAAGATCATCAATGTTGATGCTCTGGTCGTTGAACCACTCATCAATGAAGTTGTTTAGTATATGAACATCAAAGAGGGGCAGATCGTTGAATGTCTCCGCGTCTTTCTTGCTCTTGATAAAAAAACTCAAGGGCATCATCACCAAGATCTTCATCGCTGGACAGATCAATGGTGTCATCCTCATTGCACATAATGGCAGTAGGAGTTAGTTCATGCCTAGAAATCTTCTTGGGCTTCTTGGCTTTCTTTGTCTTCTCGGCCTTCATGGAGACACGAGACAAATCTTCAGATTGCACACTGGGTTCAGTAGGTGAAGTGGCCAATGGCTTCACACGCAAAGCTTTTGGTGAGGCAGAGGGCTTTGAAGCCTTGGTCTTCTTCTTATTCTGTGGCTTTGGTGGAGCTGGCGCTTCTTCAGAGTCTGCGTCATCAACAGATTGCTCCATAGTGGCCCTCTGAGGAGCTATGTGGGAGAGGAGCCCATCGAAGTTATTGAAGGGCCCGATTACATTTGGATTTGCATCGCGAGTGCCATCCTGTCTAGGAGCAGATGGACCAGGGTTGAAGTTGAGTCCCAGGTCCTTCTTGTTCTTTACAACTGACTCTTTTGCAAACGAATAGTTGCGCTTGAAGAGATTTTCTTCACGACGCCATAACATAGATGATGGGTCGGCATTCTCTGGCTTCGGTCCTCGGACCATGCATGGGTAGAATCCTTGAGCAATGGCTTCAGACTTTGACTTGGGCTGAAGATTTCGGTACAGAATATCTCCCCATGGGCACTTGATATCATTCTTCTCTACATATTTGGCAGTGACAAGGTTGTACTTGAACCACTGTTCTGCCCAATATCTTCGAATCCATTGGATTCAGATCTTGCACTGGCTGTAGCTTTCCTCTGGATCTGATTTGTACATCTCAAACAGATCTGGAGGTAAATCCTTAGTTGTATATCCACGGTGCTGGCTGCCACCTTTTCTTGCTGATTTCTCAGTTTTCATTGTATTCAGACTGAATGGCTTCAGAACAGTGAATCGCTTCCTTCTACTAGTCAAACAGGAGCTGGCTTCAGGGGAATGTATATGACGATGTAAGAACTCTGCAAATGAATGCAGACTATGAGAACCAAGAACTTCTCCCACGCACATGCACCTGTGACAGCATTAGAGATGAGAGGGAAGCGGAAAAGGTCATATGCATTCTCAGAAGATTTTGAAGATAAATCAGTTTGAAGACATTGACCTCATAGAGCAAATACATTCACTTATTTGGAGAGAGTTGGTTCCAGATTTGTACGAATCCAAGAATAAGTACAAGTGAGGAGCATAAGTGAATATTCTTAGCAAGATATGAGATGCAGATAGGGACAGATCCATACTTGGAAGTGTAGAACCACTTTCGGTTGAAGTGGATTGATTTAACGGATCAAAAAGGCAGTAAAAAGTGAGACTTAATTACCGCTGATGAACTGCTAGATGAGATGGAGTCAGAGGCTGAGCAGTTCAATCTTCTGCGCCCTAATTTGGCGGCGGAAGACACCTACGGCGGTAGCGGAGAAGACGAGGTCCGCGGCCAGTGTAAGGACGGCGTCGAAGAAGTCGCGACAGCTAAGCGCTTCGTCTCCGGTGTCGACTCGAGCTAGCGGAGGTGCTAGGGTTTGTGCGAGGTGGCGAGGTGGAAGAAAAGATTTGACCATGGTGAGTGTGTATTTATAAGGAAGGGGGCAACATAGCATAATTACGCAGGTGCCCCTGGCGGTTCACATCTAGAGGACACGTGGCATGCATGCAACTTATTGAAAGTTGTTCCACATTCCCACGCACACCTGGTTTGTCGGGTGGTAGTTCCGTCTTCTCCGGCATTCAGGCAAAAGGATATGGCATTAAAAACAGATTTGAATGTTTGTCTCTTTGTCTTCTGTTGACAAGGACTCAGAGAAGACAATTGACAGGTTTCAATAGAATGCATATGATTTGGACAGATAGAATTTGTGGAAGAAGCACAAAAGAGGTTAGGGTCCGATCACATTCACTTAGATCAATAAAGATTCAAGTATGAAGACATAGCTATAAGTGAATGCTGTAGAGGACAGAACACAAATATATATCAGACCAACTCAACATAGCGAAGATAAACCTCGAAGTCAAATAAATGTTGAAGACAGACCAAATGCAAAGACTGAGCAATTATGACGCCAAATGAAACACTTCAATGGAAATTTTGGTGGTGGTCTTACCCACCGTATAGGAAGTATTAGACCCAGACAAGGCGCACAATTATCGTGGCGCTCCGAAGTCAAATTCCGCGTTAATGTTTTCACACTTAGAATGTATGTCTTCATTGATTGAAGATATACGTTACTTTGTGTGTTGCACATCTAAGTCATCAACATGCATAAGCGTTAGGATGTGTGTCCAATTACAGGGCATTTGAGGATTCTATGATATTTAGCTCACACCGCAACTTGCAAAACCATTTCTCATCCAAGGGCTTTGTGAAGATATCTGCCAATTGCTCTTCAGTGTTGACGTGAATGATAATATCTTCCTTCATGACATGATCTCTGAGAAAGTGATGACGGATCTGAATGTGCTTTGTCTTCGAGTGTTGAACTGGGTTGCTGGCAATCTTGATGGCGCTTTCATTGTCGTAGTAGAGTGGCACATGCTTCAAGTGGATACCATAGTCCTTGAGAGTTTGCTTCATCCATAGAAGCCGAGCGCAGCAAGATCCGGCAGCAATGTATTCAGATTCAGAAGTGGAGAGGGATACACAGTTCTGCTTCTTTGAAGACCAACAGACAAGAGGTCGTCCAAGAAAGTGACATGTGCCTGATGTGGACTTGCGATCAACCTTGTCACCAACATAATCAGTATCTGAGAATCCAACTAGATCAAACTCTGAGCCCTTTGGATAGCATAATCCTAGTGTTGGAGTGTAAGCCAAATATCGAAGAATTCGCTTCACAGCTAAGTGATGTGATTCCTTTGGTGCCGCTTGAAATCGGGCACACATGCAAATGCTAAGCATTATATCTAGCCTAGATGCACATAAATAGAGTAAAGAACCAATCATGGAGCGGTATACCTTTTGATCGAACTCTTTGAAGGAAACATGCCCTAGAGGCAATAATAAAGTTATTATTTATTTCCTTATTTCATGATAAATGTTTATTATTCATGCTAGAATTGTATTAACCAGAAACATAATACATGTGTGATACATAGATAAACATAGTGTCACTAGTATGCCTCTACTTGACTAGCTCGTTAATCAAAGATGGTTAAGTTTCCTAGCCATGGACATGAGTTATCATTTGATTAACGGGATCACATCATTAGGAGAATGATGTGATTGACTTGACCCATTCCGTTAGCTTAGCACTTGATCGTTTAGTATGTTGCTGTTGCTTTCTTCATGACTTATAAATGTTCCTATGACTATGAGAATATGCAAATCTCGTTTACCGGAGGAACACTTTGTGTGCTACCAAACTTCACAATGTAAATGGGTGATTATAAAGGTGCTCGACAGGTGTGTCCGAAGGTACTTGTTGAGTTGACGTATATCAATATTAGGATTTGTCACTATGATTGTCGGAGAGGTATCTCTAGGCCCACTCGGTAATACACATCACTATAAGCCTTGCAAGCATTGTAACTAATGAGTTAGTTGTGGATGATGTATTACGGAATGAGTAAAGAGACTTTCTGGTAACGAGATTGAACTAGGTATTAAGATACCGACGATCGAATCTCGGGCAAGTAACATACCGATGACAAAGGGAACAACATATGTTGTTATGCGGTTTGACCGATAAATATCTTCATAGAATATGTGGGAGCCAATATGAGTATCCAGGTTCCGCTAATTGTTATTGACCGGAGACGTGTCTCAGTCATGTCTACATAGTTCTTGAACCCGTAGGGTCCACACGCTTAAAGTTCGGTGGTGATCGATATTATGAGTTTTTGTGTTTTGATGTACCGAAGGTAGTTGGGAGTCCCGGATATGATCACAGACATGAAGATGAGTCTCAAAATGGTCGATACGTAAATATCGATGTATTGGACGACTATGTTTGGACACCGGAAGTGTTTCGGGAAGTTTCGGACATTTACCGGAGTACCGGGGGGTTACCGGAACCCCCCGGGGAGTATATTGGGCCTAATGGGCCTTGGTGGGAGAAGAGGAGGGGCGGCCAGGGCAGCCGCGCGCCCCTCCCCATCTAGTCCGAATTGGACAAGGAGAAGGGAAGGAAGGGGAGAGAAGAAGGAAGGAAGAGGGGAGTCCTTCCTCTAGAGGGGAGTCCTTCCTTCCTCTCTCCCCTTCCTTCCCTTCTCCTACTCAAACAAGGAAAAGGAGGAGTCCAACTCCTAGTGGGAGTAGGACTCCCCTCTTGGCGCACCTTCCTTGGCCGGCCGCCTCTCGCCCCTTGCTCCTTCATATACGGGGGCAAGGGGGCACCTCTAGACAGACAAGTTGATCTGTTGATCTCTCCCAACCGTGTGCGGTGCCCCCTCCACCATAATCCACCTCGATAATATCGTAGCGGTGCTTAGGCGAAGCACTGCGTTCGTAGCATCATCATCACCGTCATCACGCTGTCGTGCTGACGAAACTCTCCGGCGAAGCTCTGCTGGACCAGAGCTCGCGGGACGTCATCGAGTTGAACATGTGCTGAAGTTGGAGGTGCCGTGCGTTCGGTACTTGGATCGGTCGGATCATGAAGACGTACGACTACATCAACCGCGTTGTGCTAACGCTTCCGCTTTCGGTCTACGAGGGTACGTGAACACACTCTCCCCTCTGATACGTCTCCGTCGTATCTATAATTTTTTATTGTTCCATGCCAATATTATTCACTTTCGTATACTTTTTGGCAACTTTTTATATTATTTTTGGGACTAACATATTGATCCGATTGCCGGTGCAGTTCTGTCATTGCATGTTTTATGTTTCGCAGAATATCCATATCAAACGGAGTCCAAACGGGATAAAAACAGACGGAGCTTATTTTTGGAAAATATGGAAAATTCCGGAAGAAAAATCCATGCGAGACGATGCTCGAGGTGGTCATGAGGTAGGGGGCGCGCCTGACCCCCCTGGGCGCGCCCCCTACCCTCGTGAGCCCACCGTAAGGCGGTTGACGCTCTTCTTTTGCCGCAAGAAAGCTAATATTCGGAAAAAAAATCACGGCAAAGGTTTCAGGCCAATCGGAGTTACAGATCTCCATATATACGCGAAACGGTGAAAACAGAGCCAGAACAGAACGCAGAAAGAGAGAGATAGATCCAATCTCGGAGGGGCGCTCGCCCCTCCCAAGCCATGAGATCAAGGACCAGAGGGGAAACCCTTCTCCCATCTAGGGAGGAGGTCAAGGAAGAAGAAGAAGAAGGGGGCCTCTCTCCCCCTTGCTTCCGGTGGCACCGTACCGTTGCCGGGGGCCATCATCATCACCGCGATCTTCACCAACGCCACTGTCATCTTCAGCAACATCTCCATCACCTTCCCCCCTCTATATTCAGCGGTCCACTCTCCCGCAACCCGCTGTACCCTCTACTTGAAAATGGTGCTTTATGCTTCATATTATTTTCCGATGATGTGTTGCCATCCTATGATGTCTGAGTAGATTTTTGTTGTCCTATTGGTGGTTGATGAATTGCTATGATTGATTTAATTTGCTTGTGGTTATGTTGCTGTCCTTTGGTGCCCATCATATGAGCGCGCGCGTGGATCACACCATAGGGTTAGTTGTATGTTGATAGGACTATGTATTGGAGGGTAAGAGTGACAGAAGCTTCAACCTAGCATAGAAATTGATGCATACGGGATTGAAGGGGGACCAATATATCTTAATGCTATGGTTGGGTTTTACCTTAATGAACGTTAAGAGTTGCGGATGCTTGCTAATAGTTCCAATCATAAGTGCATAGAATTCCAAGTAAGGGATAACATGCTAGCAGTGGCCTCTCCCACATAATACTTGCTATCGGTCTAGTAGGTAGTCAATTGCTTAAGGGACAATTTCGCAACTCCTACCACCACTTTTCCACACTCGCCATATTTACTTTAGTTGTGTTTTTATCTTAGCAGCCCCTAATTTTATTTTCGTGCTCTTTACTTTCTTGCAAGCTTACCCAAAAACACCTACAAAGTACTTCTAGTTTTATACTTGTTCTAGGTAAAGTGAACGTTAAGCGTGCGTAGAGTTGTATCGGTGGTCGATAGAACTTTAGGGAATATTTGTTCTACCTTTATCTCCTCGTTGGGTTCGACACTCTTACTTATCGAAAACTGTTGCGATCCCCTATACTTGTGGGTTATCAAGACCTTTTTCTGGCGCCGTTGCCGGGGAGTCATAGTGTGGGGTGAATATTCTCGTGTGTGCTTGTTTGCTTTATCACTAAGTAATTTTTATTTGCTGTTCTTAGTTGTTCTCTATCTTTAGCTATGGATATGGAACACAAAATACCAAAAAAATTAGGTGTACTTTCTGCTCATGGAGATGGGGAACCTCCTAAAACCCTCGATGCTCAATATGTGCTAAATATCATGTACCACTTTGATAATCCTGAGAAAACCTCATTCAATTTGGTAATGGGAGTAACGTTGGATCAACGTGAATACTTTAGGGATTATCGCTTGACACAAAAATGGAAACTATTATGGGATCAAATTTATATATTGAAGTGGTATGCTAGACAACTATGCTCGGAATATGATTATACTTGTTGCTCTAGGATGAATGCTCCACACCTCCCCTTTTCATGCAAATTTAATGATAATGAAACCTTAGCTTCTTATGCTAATGGTATATATGATTACTATGATGTGGAACAAATAGAATAATTTGTCGCTTTTAAGGCTGCTTATGAAATTGAATCTTTGTTTGAAAAGTATGAAGCTTTAGATGATGATTTTTATAGGCCTGAAAATCTTGCTATACTTAGATATTGCTATGAAAATTATGGATACAATTACTATATTAATTCATTTGTGAAGAAATTCTCCGCTGTCCAAGAAGAGACTAATATTTTGCAGGAAGCTATGGAAGAAGAAATTGATGAAACTGTGAGCTCATTGGATGATAAAGATGATGAGGAGAGCGAAGAACAAAAGGAGGAAGAGCGGATTAGCTACCCGTGCCCACCTTATAATGAGAGTAACCCTCCAACTCATACATTATTTATTTCCCCTTCGTGCTTACTGAAGGATGATTGCTATGCTGATTGCTATGATGCCGTTGATTCTTTTGAAATATCCCTTTTTGATGATGCTTGCTATGCTTGTGGCCAAGATGCCAATATGAATTATTATTATGGAGATGAACTTGCTATAGTTTCTTATGTTAAACATGAAATTGTTGCTATTGCACCCACGCATGATAGTCCTATTATGTTTTTGAATTCTCCCGACTACACTATATCGGAGAAGCTTGCACTTATTAAGGATTATATTGATGGGTTGCCTTTTACTACTACACATGATGATTTTGATAGATATAATATGCATGTGCTTGCTGCTCCTACTTGCAATTATTATGAGAGAGGAACTATATCTCCACCTCTCTATGTCTCCAATACAATAAAATTGCAAGAAAATGTGTATACTATGCATTGGCCTTTACTATGTGTGCATGAATTGTTCTTTTATGACATGCCGATGCATAGGAAGAGAGTTAGACTTCGTCATTACATGATATATGTTACTTTGTGCTCACTACTAAATTACAAATCATTGCTAATTAAAATTGGCTTTGATATACCTTGGGATCCGGGTGGATTCACTACTTGAGCACTATATGCCTAGCTTAATGGCTTTAAAGAAAGCGCTGCCAGGGAGACAATCCGGAAGTTTTAGAGAGTCATTTATTTCTGTTGAGTGCTTTTATATAGTTTAAAAACAAAAAAAGAGGGGAACCCAAAACTTTTCAAAAAGAAAAGTGAAAGTGAGAGAGACGAGCATTGTGAAAGTGGGGGACGTCCTTGAACTTTGTTCATGCCCATGGGAACTTTGTGAATCTTAATTACAGAAACTTTTCAATAAAAATAATTATCCCTTTGTACAATTCCATTGTATTATAAAAATAATGTGCCAAGGTTCGCCTTTAGGATGTTTACAATGCTTGTTGGTTTGTGCGTTGCAGGACAGAAACTTTGGTTGTAGTGCGCGAATTTTAAGTTTTTACTGGAACATCAAATGGTTCTGATTCTTATTGCTCTATCTTGATGTACAAATTTTTTATTTTTCCTAATTTTGTAAGAATTGTTCATGTTTCAGAAGTATGGTGAATGTTCGGATTGCTACAGACTGTTCTGTTTTAGACAGATTCTGTTTTTGATGCATAGTTTGCTTGTTTTGATGAAACTATCGATTCATATCAGTGGATTAAGCCATGAAAAATCTATATTACAGTATACACAATGCAAAAACAAAATATGAATTGTTTTGCAACAGTACTTAGAGTGGTGATTTGCTTTATTATACTAACGGATTTTACCGAGTTTTCTGTTGAAGTTTTGTGTGGATGAAGTGTTCGATGATTGAGAAGGTTTCGGTGTGAGAAGAAGGAAGAGAGGCAAGAGCTCAAGCTTGGGGATGCCCGAGGCACCCCAAGTATATATTCAAGGAGACTCAAGTGTCTAAGCTTGGGGATGCTGGGAAGGCATCCCCTCTTTCTTCAACAAATATCGGTATGTTTTCGGATTCGTTTTGTTCATGCGATATGTGCAAGTCTTGGAGCGTCTTTTGCAATTAGGTTTTTATTTTTCTTTTATGCACCATGCTACTATGAGATAGTCCTTGGTTTATTTATAAAAAGCTCGTTGCACTTCACTTATATATTTTGAGTATGGCTTTATAGAATGCTTCATGTGCTTCACTTATATCATTTGAAGTTTGGATTGCCTGTTTCTCTTTACATAGACAACCGCCATTTGTAGAATGCTCTTTTGCTTCACTTATATTTGTTAGAGCTTAGGCATATCTTTTGTAGAAAGAATTAAACTCTTTTGCTTCACTTATATCTATTTAGAGAGATGACATGAACTGGTCATTCACATGGTTAGTCATAAAATCCTACATAAACTTGTAGATCGCTGAATATGATATGTTTGATTCCTTGCAATAGTTTTGCGATGTAAAGATGGTCATATTAGAGTCATGCTAGTTGAGTAATTGTGAAATTGAGAAATACTTGTGTTGAGGTTTGCAAGTCCCGGAGCATGCGCGTATGGTGAACCGTTATGTAACGAAGTCGGAGCATGAGGTGTTTATTGATTGCCTTCCTTATGAGTGGCGGTCGGGGACGAGCGATAGTCTTTTCCTACCAATCTATCCCCCTAGGAGCATGCGCGTTGTACTTTGTTTAGATGACTAATAGATTTTTGCAGTAAGTATATGAGTCCTTTATGACTAATGTTGAGTCCATGGATTATACGCACTCTCACCCTTCCATGATTGCTAGCCTCTTCGGTACCATGCATTGCCCTTTCTCACCTCGAGAGTTGGTGCAAACTTTGCCGGTGCACCCAAACCCCGTGATACGATACGCTCTGTCACACATAAGACTCATTATATATTCCTCAAAATAGCCACCATACCTACCTATTATGGCATTTCCATAGCCATTCCGAGATATATTGCCATGCAACTTTCATCATCATCATATTCATGACTCGAGCATTCATTGTCATATTGCTTTGCATGATCGTAAGATAGCTAGCATGATGTTTTCATGGCTTGTCCGCTTTTTGATGTCATTGCTACGCTTGATCATTGCACATCCCGGTACACCGCCTGAGGCATTCATATAGAGCCATATCTTTGTTCTAGTATCGAGTTTTAATATCAAGTTGTAAGTAAATAAAAGTGTGATGATCATCATTATTAGAGCATTGCCCCATCCAAAAAAAAGAGAGGCCAAAGAAGCCTAAATAAAAAAATGGGGCCAAAGAAGCCCGTAAAAAAAAGAAAAAATAAATAAATAAAAAGGGGCAATGTTACTACCTCTTTTTCCACACTTGTGCTTCAAAGTAGCACCATGTTCTTCATGTAGTGAGTCTCATATCTTGTGCTTCAAAGTAGCACCATGTTCTTCATATAGATTGTCTCCTATGTTGTCACTTTCATATACTAGTGGGAATTTTCATTATAGAATTTGGCTTGTATATTCCAACGATGGGCTTCCTCAAATGCCCTAGGTCTTCATGAGCAAGCAAGTTGGATGCACACCCACTTAGTTTCTTTTGTTGAGCTTTCATACACTTATAGCTCATGGTGCATCCGTTGCATGGCAATCCCTACTCCTCACATTGATATCTATTGATGGGCATCTCCATAGCCCGTTGATACGCCTAGTTGATGTGAGACTTTCTCCTTTTTTGTCTTCTCCACATAACCCCCATCATCATATTCTATTCCACCTATAGTGCTATGTCCATGGCTCACGCTCATGTATTGCGTGAAAGTTGAAAAGGTTTGAAAACGTCAAAAGTATGAAACAATTGCTTGGCTTGTAATCGGGGCTGTGCATGATGTAAATATTTTGTGTGGTGAAGATGGAGCATAGCCAGACTATATGATTTTTTAGGGATGAGCTTTCTTTGGCTATGTTATTTCAATAAGACATAATTGCTTGGTTGGTATGCTTGAAGTATTATTGTTTTTATGTCAAATTATAGACTATTGCTTTGAATCACTCATGCCATGATTAGACATATGATCAAGATTATGCTAGGTAGCATTCCACATCAAAAATTATATTTTTTTTATCATTTACCTACTCGAGGATGAGCAGGAATTACCCTCTCGTTGCTATGCATCACCATGATCATGTGTGCGCGTAGGATTTTTTTTGAAATTACTACGTTCCCCAACACTCTTTACCATTATGGTCGGGACCCAATTGACCTTTGGTTGGCATTGGCGTCGTGTATCCTTTGCAGTCTTGCATTCCAAACTTCTTCAGGCAATCTTTGAGGTATTTCTCTTGTGATATGAATATGTCGTTGCTCTGTTGACGAATTTGAACACCGAGGAAGAATTTCAGCTCACCCATCATGGGCATCTGATATTGCTCTTGCATCATGTGTCCAAACTCATCACTATATCTCTTGTCAGTGCAGCCGATGATAATGTCATCCACATATATTTGGCACACAAAAAGTTCTCCATCATATGTCTTCGTGAAGAGTGTAGGATCCAGAGAACCAGGTTTGAAGCCTTTGCTTTTCAGGAAGTCTTTGCGTGTGTCATACCAAGCGCGAGGGGCTTGCTTGAGGCCATACAGTGCCTTGTTGAGCTTGTATACCATGTTAGGACGTTTTGGATCTTCAAAGCCAGGTGGTTGTGCAGTATACATTTCTTCTTCAATCTTGCCATTGAGAAAGGCACTCTTCACGTCCATTTGGTACAGAAGAATGTTGTGATGGTTGGCATAGGCTAGCAGGATGCAAATAGCTTCAAGCCTAGCCACAGGAGCAAAAGTTTCATCAAAGTCAATCCCTTCTACTTGAGTGTATCCTTGAGCAACGAGACGAGCCTTGTTTCTGACCAGTTGACCATGCTCATCTTGTTTTTTGCGATAGATCCATTTGGTGCCAATGATGTTATGCTTGTGTGGATCAGGACGCCTAACCAATTCCCACACATTGTTCAGCTCGAACTGTCAAAGCTCTTCTTGCATTGCTTGAATCCATTCAGGTTCCATGAAGGCTTCGACAACTTTCTTGGGTTCAGATATAGAGACAAATGCAAAGTGCCCAAGGAAATTTGTTAGCTGTGTTGCACTTAACTGAATGAGCGGACCAGGTGCATTGATGCTATCGATTATCTTCTCAATCTGTAATTCATTTGCAACATGGGGATGAACTGGTCGAAGATTTTGCCCTAGCAGATCATTGTCTTCAGCTTCAGCATTGACTTCAGCCTGAGCACTGTCTTCGGGATGATTAGGTGCAGAAATGATAATTTCTTCTTCAGCCTGAGCCTCTGAAGGTATGATTTCTCCAGTACCCATAAGCTTGATAGATTCACTTGGTGAGGCTTCATCTAGCACATTTGGTAGGTGCTCTCTTTGCGAGCCGTTAGTCTCATCGAACCGCACATCCACAGTTTCAACCACTTTATAGTGAAAGTGGTTGAAGACTCCGTAGGAGTGCGAATCCTTTCCGTAGCCAAGCATAAAACCTTCATGTGCTTTCGGTGCAAATTTGGAAGTCTGATGTGGATCCTTGATCTAGCACCTAGCACCAAATACTCTGAAGTAACTGATGTTTGGCTTCTTACCAGTTAGTAGCTCATATGATGTCTTCTTTAGAAGCTTGTGAAGATAAACACGGTTGATGACGTGACATGCAGTGTCAATGGCTTCAGGGCAGAATTTCTTTGGAGTCTTGTACTCATCGAGCATCCTCCGTGCCATCTCAATGAGGGTTCTGTTCTTTTGCTCCATGATGCCATTCTGCTGAGGTGTGTAAGGAGTTGAGAACTCATGAGAGATGCCCAGTGTATCAAGATAAGTGTCGAGGCCGGTGTTCTTGAATTCTGTGTCGTTGTCACTTCTGATGTGCTTGATATTGATGCCATAGTTCGTCATGTCACAGTTGGCGAATCGACTGAAGACATCCTGCACTTCATTCTTGTAGAGGATTATGTGCACCCATGTATATCTAGAGTAATCATCAACAATGACGAAGCCGTAGAGACAAGCAGTGGTAGTAAGAGTAGAGTAGTGAGTAAGGCTTAATAAGTCCATGTGAAGCAGCTCGAAGGGATGTGATGTCGTCATGATTGTCTTCGAGGGATGCTTGGCCCTAGTCATCTTTCCTGCTTCGCACTCACCACACAGATGATCCTTCTTGAACTTGACGCCCTCGATGCCTACGACATGCTTCTTCTTCACGAGAGTGTACAATTTCCTCATGCCAGCATCCCCTAGCCTTCGATGCCAGAGCCAACACTCTGAAGCTTTTGCTAGAAGACATACTGCCAACTATGGTCCTGCTAAGAAATCTACCATGTACAAATCGTCTTTTCGATATCCTTCAAAGACTAGAGATTTGTCAGATTCCATAAGCACAAGGCAATGATATTTTCCAAATATCACAATCATGTTCAGATCACAAAGCATTGAGATAGACATTAAGTTGAAACCAAGGGATTCAACAAGCATCACTTTATCCATGTGCTGATCCTTTGAGATTGCAACTCTAGCTAGACCCAATACCTTGTTTTTACCACTGTCAGCAAATTTGACATGACTCTTGTCAGATGGATGTAAGGTTGAGTCCATGAGAAACTTCGATCACCAGTCATGTGGTTAGTGCATCCACTGTCTGTAACATCCCAAATTTCCTATTTGGAATGTTTTACAATTATAGTTAAGCATCCTATGCATCCTGATTGAATTTGAATGCCATTTGAAGTTTCAGAGAATTTTGAGTTTTGAATTTGAATTTCAAACTTTGGCAAGTGGGAATCATTTCAAAAACTATGCATGATAAATACTTGATCAAAAGTATGAGAGGAGTAAACATGACACTCCAAAAATATCAGAGGAAAACATTGCCAAAAGTTTTGGATTCAAATCTGAATTTTAATTGAATTTGAAAAAAGTGGATTTTTATAAAGTTTGGATTTTGCCTTTGGATAAATGTTCAAATGAAAGGGAATATTCCCCTGATCATTTTGGTATATATATACCCTATATAAAATATTTATAGTTATTGTTTTATTTCTGTTTTTGTTTTATTAAAAAAATTCAAAAAAAGAAAACCCTCCCAGGCGCCAGCCAGGCCCCCTGGCCCAGCCAGCGCCGAAACCCCCCCACCAGCCGGCCCACCGAGCGGCCCAGAGGCCAGCCCAGCGCCGACCGAGCCGGCCTCCCTCACCCCAAGACCCGAACCCCTTTGGCGTCACTCGCCCGCTCGCTCCACCCCCCTCTCTCTCTCCCCGACAGGTGGGCCACCACCTCCCTCTTCCCCTTGCCCACGCCACCTCGCCGCGCCGCCGCAGATCGCCGGATCCCGAAGAATCCGGGATCCCGTTCCCCTCCGATCGCCCCCCGTTGCAGGCCGAGGCCCCCCGCCTATATAAACCGGCCCCTCCGCTTTTATTCCCCCCTAGCCCCTCGCCGGACCCCCTCCCTCTCTCTCCCGAGCTCACCGGAGGCCCGAGTCCCCGCCGCCGCCATTGTCGTCGCCGTCGCCGCCCTAGCCACCCCCGACCTCCACCGACTCCACCAGACCCCTCCCCGACCTCGTCCGCATCCGGCCGGCCACTCCCCCGACCTCCCCAACGACCGAAGTCCTCACCGCACTCGTCGCCGCCGCCGCCGCCGCCGCCGAGCTCCGGTACGTCGCCGGAGATCTCCTCCCCCGTCCGATCCCCAACCAACGGCTAGGATTAGATCACCCCCGAAGGGGTATCTCTTTTAAAATAAACCGGACCGGCCCGGTTTAGTTTACGGTTTATTTAGTTAGGGTTTTTATTTATTAGCCCGGCCCGTTTTAGTTTAACCCTAGGGCCCTTTTAGATTATATTACGCCCAGTGCACAGTTTAGGCCCATTAGGCCTTTTTCTTTTATTTTTGTTTTTCTGTTTTAACAGAATAGTTTCTGTTTTGAAAAATTCATATCTTTTATTCTGTTTATTATTTTTAGATGATTCTTTTTTTGTTGGTTTGCAAATTTTCTAAAGTTTATGTAGAATATATATTTAGCTATGTTAAAGTTAACTAAAATTGCTTTAATATAGTTTTAGGCAGAATAGTAAATCTGCTATAACTTGAGTTAGAAAAATTATTTTTGGATGATTCTTTTTGTCCCAACTTTATTTTGGCATTGCTAAACCATAAAAATTAACTTGGGTATTTTAGGATTAATAAATAAATATTTTTAAGCAGAATCTTATTAATCCCAATTAATTAACTAGCTACTGTTTTCCTATTAATTTAAGTAGTAAATAAATTTATTTTTATCATGTGATTGATTATTCTAGGGTAGTTTCTGTCACTTTATAGGATGAACTTTTATTTATAATTAATAAAAGTTTTATTTTATTTTTCTTAATAGAAATTGGATTAGGCCTAATAGGAGTTTCATAATAGATTTCAAATTAATTCTTTTTGCTCCTAGTTGCTTAGTGCATCCTTTTCTGTTAAGTTAACCTAAAACCATGATTAGGTTATGTTAAGAAATTTTTACTGTATAAAACTATTCTAGTTGTTGCTTGAAGTAGGAAAACTTGAGTTGGTTTTCTTTGAGTTTTCCCTTTGGATTTTGATTTGGTTGTTTTGGTGTGTTATGTTGCTATTGTTATGCTATTGTATTATGTGATCCTATGCTATATGCTTATTGTGGTTATTGTTTGTCTCGGTAGAGTTTCCGAGTCTGAAGCTTGCTACTCTGAATCTTTAGCTTACGAGGATCATCAAGCAAGGCAAGTTTTGATCATGTTATTTCTATACCTATGTTTTTGTGCATTAGAATTGTCACCACCCACCATGCATGCAGTAGTTGAAATTTTGAAGTTATTAAACTTGAGTAGTATCATGTGGTAGGATGAACCAATCCCCTTGTTACCATGACCCTAGGACGAAGTAGTTTACTTTGCTATGCTCGTAAGCGGGTTTTGGTTGAGTGAAATTCATAAGCAAGATGTGAGAGTCAATGATGATGACAACCCCATGAACTACAAGAATCAAGATGGACTTGAATTTCACTCTTGGGTGGAGGATTTGTTGACGGGCACCTGGAGAACCCAGTGGTTGGCGGGATGCATGGAGAAGTGCCATGACATCTTGCGGAAAGCTTCACCCAGCCACGAAGAGAAGGATGGATGCCCCATGACCGAAGCTTACAGCAGCCGCAAGCCATTATGGGCTCTGGCTGGGTTAACCTTAGTAGTGACGCTGGCTGGGCGGTACTACGAGATGTAGAAGAACGGTAGGATTGGATGGGTACGGCGGTAGCTGGAAGAGCTCTTTGGAAGACCTGTTTCATTCTGTCCGTCTTCAAACACCATGAAGTGCGAAGACTTTAAAGGAGTGAATGATTCTTGCGGGGAAAGTGTGCAAACCTCTACAGAGTTAAAGATCTAATCGATTAGCCGTGTCCCCGGTTACGGACAATTTGAGCCTCTGGAACTTGGAAGTATTCGGAAATCTCAACACTAAAACTAATGAATTAATTTGAGGGGTTTTATGACTTAATAATTTGGGAATGAGATATTGGTTGGCGGAACCATCTCAATAACTACCAATAATTGTAGTAATTTTGCAAGCAAGTCCACTGTAGTAGGGAAAAATTTGCTTTTCACAAAATGATGAAACTTAGAGCTCCACAGCCAAAATGCATATAGTGATAGTAACTTTATTATTGTTATTCTTCATGACTTGCCAGCTTATTCAAAAAAAGCTGACCTACATGGCTGCAACGTCTTATGTTGCAGAGGTATATTCCGATCAGGGTGAGGCTACGCTCGCGCTTGGCGATTGCCCTTTGAGTCGGATGGACTCGCTTATCTTCGACGCTTCCGCAGCATTAGTAGTTTATTTCTCATGAGTTGGCCTTGAGCCGAATTTATTCCCTTGTAATAAAGACTCTATATGAGAATCGTGTAATAATATTCAGGTGTGATTGAACTTTGATTACTTTATCGATGTCTTGTGAGTACCAAAGATGATCTTGGGATGGTATGCATACGTAGATTTGACCGATTTTGGGTCAGGTCGCTCTGAGAGATGGTATCGAGCACACGCTGACCGTGGGATCGTAACCCCTAGGATCGGAAAGCCATAGGAAGAGACCATTTACTTTTATCCTTATCATTCCGTAATTCTCCCCTGTTCATTTCTAACTCCTCTCCGATTTTCAACATTCTAGATGGCCGTCGAGTTCACCCAAGTTTTGCTACCGGAGTTTTGCCAGCCCGATGAGACGATGCCCTTCGGCAGAAAGCTGGTCCAGATGGTGAAGAAGCTGAAGATCGCTCTATCCTCGATCACCGGGAAGCCAGCCAATGCACTTCCGACGGACACGCGCTACAGGATTGAAGTGCATATCCCAGGGAGAACCTTCGGAGGACACACGGAGCCTATAGACTTTGAGTTCACCGAGTTCAACTGGATCACCGGAAGGGACGTGGCGATCTATCGAGCACTTGGACATCTCCGAGAGGAGTACAGGGCCGAGCTCGATCCCTCAGACCTCGCCATGGTTTCACGCAGGGCAAGGAATGGAGATATCATCCGTACCGTTGATGACGACTCCACTCTCTCTTACATCCAGGACTTGGAGTGTCTTCTCAGGAAACGGGAGATTCAGACTCGCCGTAACTCGAAGACACACCGGAAGCTTTTGTTCCGCGAACTGGAACTGGAGGAGAAGGCACGCGCAGACTTCCTTAATCATGAGGAAGAAGTCGCGGACTTCATGGAGACAGTCGACGACCTGAAGATGAAGCTTGCCGCGATAGAGGAAAAGATGGACTTGGGAGAGGACCTTTTTCCGAGTGGAGATGAAGGACCCCTCGTGAGTAATGATCAGGACTATGAAGGGAGTTCCACTGAAGGAAGTCACAAGAGGAGGCGCCACAACAGAGGACGCAAGGATTTTTGATAAAGACTTTTTAGTCGACCACCATGTTATCTTTTACTTTTTCGTCGATCAGTTAGGCCGATATTTTCCTTCGATTAGTCATGAGCTTTTGTAATCGAGTTTGAACCATGTTTGAGTGGAATGAATAAATGATTGGTGTGTTTATGTTTGTGCATTCATATGGGTAGTGTTATTCCTCATAGACCATTGTTCTATTCTAATTTTCCCATCCACTCCAAAACACCAGATGCCTCCGAGACGTGACACTGGTTTTCCGCCGGAGCTCACCCAGCTGCTCCAACAGCAGAATGCCCTTATGCAGCTCCTCATCCAGAATCAGAACAACAACACCAACAATCCACCGCCACCACCCCCTGTGGACAACTTGACTCGATTCCTGAGGTTGAATCCGCCAGTGTTCTCTAGTAGCACTGAGCCGATTATGGCTGATGATTGGCTCCGCAAAGTCGGAAGAGAGCTAATCACTGTTGGATGCACTGATGCAGAGAAGGTGCGCTTTGCCGCGCATCAACTTGATGGACCTGCAGCTTCTTGGTGGGAGAACTACACCGCCACTTATCCCATTGGTGCCATCACATGGGATCAATTCCAGCAGGCCTTCCGCACCGCTCATGTCTCAGCTGGAGCCATGAGTCTGAAGAAGCGTGAGTTCCGCAACTTGCGCCAGGGGAACCGTAGTGTGGCACAGTACGAGGATGAATTCAGCAAGCTCGCTTCGCTATGCCCCGGATGATGTGGCCACAGATGCATAAGCGGAGAAGTTCCTTGAGGGACTCAATGATGAACTGAGCATGCAGCTTATTGTGGCTACCTTCAACAACTACCGTGAGCTGGTAGACAAGGCCACCATACTTGAAGGCAAGCAGCAGCAGATAGAAGCCGCAAGCGGAAGTACAGCCAGGGGAAGCACAACTCGGGAGCTCAGCGAAGCCCGTTATGCACCATACTCGGGAGGGCACACCCATCATAACCATGGAGGTCATAACCATGGAGGAAATGGGAACAACCGCAGCCAGACAACAAGTCAGGCCATGGCAATGGCAATGGAAATGGTAATGGCAATCAGCATCGTTCGCCCGGCTCAAGGATCTGAGCCACATCACCTGCTTCAAGTGCCAGAAGACAGGGCACTACGCCACCGACTTCCCGGAGGCCAAGCAGAGGAATGGAAACGGCAATGGAGGCTCAGCGAAGAAGCCCAATCCGTTCCCTTGTGCTCAGGTGAACCACATCGACGTGGAGGACATCTATGATCAGCCAGACACGGTGGTTGGTAAGTTTTTATTGAATTCACGTTCAGTTTTGGTACTCTTTGATTCTGGTGCAACGATTCATTCATATCAAGGGTAGTTGTGGAAAAGTGCGGGTTGCCCACTAAAACCCTTAGAAGCCCCTTCGTCGGTTCCCGCAGGAGGAGAAATGATGGCAGGCCTAGGCTGTCATGCAACCTCAACATCGGGAACCATAAATTTCCGCAGACCTCATAATGTTGGAAACCCAGACCTTGGATGTAATCCTAGGCATGGATTGGTTGTCAAAGTTTGAAGGAACATAGATCGTGCTCAAGAAGTCTATTCTGCTCACCACCCGGAGCGTAAGAGGATCAAGTATGTAGCCAGCACAGCCAGATGAAGAATCAGTGCATTCCCTCACGGAGTTGTTCAGAGGAAGTGCCGAGAGTGCAAGATTTTCCGATGTGTTTCCGGAGGAATTACCAGAATGCCACCGGACAGGGACATTGAGTTTCTGATTGAGCTATTGCCCAGCACAGCCCCAATATCCAAGAGACCTTATCGGATGCCACCGAATGAGTTGAAGGAGATCAAGGATCAAATAAATGAGTTATTGGAGAAAGGATATATTCGTCCAAGCTCATCACCTTGGGGAGCCCCAGTTCTCTTGGTAGAGAAGAAGGATGGAAGCTTGAGGATGGTTGTGGATTATCGTGCGTTGAACGAAGTAACCATCAAGAACAAGTACCCTCTGCCGATGATTAATGATCTGTTTGATCAGCTAGTTGGAGCCAAGGTATTCTCTAAGATCGATCTTGATCGGGTATCATCAGTTAAAGATCCGTGAAAAGGATATACCCAAAACAGCATTCACTACCAGGTATGGTTTATATGAGTATACCGTCATGTCATTTGGATTGACTAATGCTCCTGCATACTTCATGAATTTGATGAACAAGGTATTTATGGAATATCTGGACAAGTTTGTCGTGGTGTTCATCGATGATATATTGATTTTCTCCAAGAGCGAGGAAGAGCATAAGGAACATTTGCGTCTAGTCCTAGAGAAACTTCGAGAACATCAGCTGTATGCCAAATTCAGCAAATGTGAATTTTGGCTGAAGGAAGTTGGATTCCTCGGACATGTTATTTCAGGGGAAGGAATAGCAGTTGATCCCGCCAAGGTTGAATCAGTCACCGATTGGCAGTCACCCACCTCAGTCAAAGAGATCCGCAGTTTTCTCGGACTCGCAGGATATTATCGGAGGTTCATTGAGAACTTCTCGAAGATTGCCAAACCCATGACTGAGCTGTTGAAGAAGGAAGCCAAGTATGTTTGGACCGAGGAATGTGAAGCCAGTTTTCAGGAATTGAAGAAACGGTTGGTCACAGCCCGAAGATTGATTTTGCGGACATACACAAGGAATACCAGGTCTATTGTGACGCTTCTCGTCAAGGACTCGGAGGAGTACTAATGCAGGAAGGTAAAGTTGTAGCTTATGCCTCCACAGCTACGACCTCATGAGATGAATTATGCCACATGATTTGGAGTTAGCAGCCGTAGTGCATGCACTCAAGACACAGAGACATTTCTTCATCGGAAACCGTTGTGATGTTTACACAGATCACAAGAGTTTGAAGTATATTTTCACGCAGAAGGAATTGAACCTCAGGCAGAGGAGATGGCTAGAGTTGATCAAGGACTATGACATGAGACTGCATTACCACCCCGGTAAAGCTAATGTTGTAGCAGATGCTTTGAGCCGTAAGAGTTATGTGAATACTCTTACAAGAGGAGGATTACCCCAGGAGTTAGTCGATGACCTCAGAGATCTCCGACTGGAGATAGTTCCAAGAGGATATGTTGCAACTCGGAAGTTCAGTCCACTTTGACCGAAAGGATTCGTGAAGCCCGTAAGTCGGACAAGGAAATTGATGAGATAAAGCAAAAGATGGATGAAGGAAAAGCTAAAGGATTTCGTAAGGATGAACACGGAACTATATGGTTCGAGGATCGATTTATGTGCCCAATGATCCCGAACTCAAGAAGCTAATTCTTCAGAGGCTCATGATTCACCGTACTCGATTCACCCGGCAACACCAAGATGTACCTGGATTTGAAGGAAAGTTTACGGTGGACAGGTATGAAGAAGGATATTGCCGAGTGCGTAGCGATATCGATGTTTGTCAACGTGTAAAGGCAGAACATCAGAAGCCAGCAGGGTTACTCCAACCTTTGCCGATTCCCGATTGGAAATGGGAGAAACTTGGAATGGATTTCATCACAGGATTACCCAGGACCCGTTCAGGTTATGATTCTATCTGGGTAGTGGTTGATCGTTTGACCAAGGTAGCTCACTTCATTCCCGTGAAGACTACCTATACCAGTGCTAAGTTGGCCAAGATATACATGACCAGGATCGTATGTCTGCATGGAGTTCCGAGGAAAATCGTGTCAGATAGAGGAACGCAGTTTACCTCAAAGTTTTGGAAGCAGTTGCATGAAACCTTGGGTACGAGGCTGGAATTGATGACCGCTTTTCATCCGCAGATGATGGACAGACCGAGAGAGTCAACCAGATTCGGAGGACATGTTGAGAGCTTGTGTGCTAGACTATGGGTCTAGCTGGGATGATAATTTGCCATACGCAGAGTTCTCGTACAACAACAGTTATCAATCCAAATCAAAGATGGCCCTTTCAAGCTCTATACGGAAGGAGGCGCGAACACCATTGTTGTGGGATAGTGTTGGAGATCGATCACTTTTCGGTTCTGATCTTATCAAGGATTCCGAAGAGAAAGTCAAGCTGATTCGAGACAGGCTCAAGATAGCACAGTCGAGACAGAAGAGTTATGCCGACAGTAAGCGCAAGGAAGTAACTTACGAAGTCGGAGACCGAGCATATCTTCGTGTGTCTCCACTTCGTGGAATCAAGAGGTTTGGTGTCAAGGGAAAGTTAGCACCCCGATTCATTGGCCCCTACAAAATCCTCGAACGTCGTGGAGAAGTTGCTTACAAATTGGAATTGCCGGAAGGATTGTCCGGAGTTCATGATGTCTTCCATGTTTCTCAGCTGAAGAAGTGTCATGCCGACATGGCCGATGTTCCGTTGAGAGACACAGTGCCCTAGCCACCCCCGACCTCCACCGACTCCACCAGACCCCTCCCCGACCTCGTCCGCATCCGGCCGGCCACTCCCCCGACCTCCGCGACGACCGAAGCCCTCACCGCACTCGTCGTCGCCGCCGCCGCCGCCGCCGAGCTCCGGTACGTCGCCGGAGATCTCCTCCCCCGTCCGATCCCCAACCAACGGCTAGGATTAGATCACCCCCGAAGGGGTATCTCTTTTAAAATAAACCGGACCGGCCCATTTTAGTTTACGGTTTATTTAGTTAGGGTTTTTATTTATTAGCCCGGCCCATTTTAGTTTAACCCTAGGGCCCTTTTAGATTATATTACGCCCAGTGCACAGTTTAGGCCCATTAGGCCTTTTTCTTTTATTTTTGTTTTTCTGTTTTAACAGAATAGTTTCTGTTTTGAAAAATTCATATATTTTATTCTGTTTATTATTTTTAGATGATTCTTTTTTTGTTGGTTTTCAAATTTTCTAAAGTTTCTGTAGAATATATATTTAGCTATGTTAAAATTAATTAAAATTGCTTTAATTTAGTTTTAGACAGAATAGTAAATCTGCTATAACTTGAGTTAGAAAAATTATTTTGGATGATTCTTTTGTCCCAACTTTATTTTGGCATTGCCAAACCATAAAAATTAACTTGGGTATTTTAGGATTAATAAATAAATAGTTTTAAGCAGAATCTTATTAATCCCAATTAATTAACTAGCTACTGTTTTCCTATTAATTTAAGTAGTAAATAAATTTATTTTTATCATGTGATTGATTATTCTAGGGTAGTTTCTGTCACTTTATAGGATGAACTTTTATTTATAATTAATAAAAGTTTTATTTTATTTTCTTAATAGAAATTGGATTAGGCCTAATAGGAGTTTTATAATAGATTTCAAATTAATTCTTTTTGCTCCTAGTTGCTTAGTGCATCCTTTTCTGTTAAGTTAACCTAAAACCATGATTAGGTTATGTTAAGAAATTTTTACTATATAAAACTATTCTAGTTGTTGCTTGAAGTAGGAAAACTTGAGTTGGTTTTCTTTGAGTTTTCCCTTTGGATTTTGATTTGGTTGTTTTGGTGTGTTATGTTGCTATTCTTATGCTATTGTATTATGTGATCCTATGCTATATGCTTATTGTGGTTATTGTTTGTCTCGGTAGAGTTTCCGAGTGCTAAGCTTGCTACTACGAATCTTTAGCTTACGAGGATCATCAGCAAGGCAAGTTTTGATCATGTTATTTCTATACCTATGTTTTTGTGCATTAGAATTGTCACCACCCACCATGCATGCAGTAGTTGAAATTTTGAAGTTATTAAACTTGAGTAGTATCATGTGGTAGGATGAACCAATCCCCTTGTTACCATGACCCGGGATGAAGTAGTTTACTTTGCTATGCTCGTGAGACGGGTTTTGGTTGAGTGAAATTCATAAGCAAGATGTGAGAGTCAATGATGATGACAACCCCATGAACTACAAGAATCAAGATGGACTTGAATTTCACTCTTTGGGTGGAGGATTTGTTGACGGCACCTGGAGAACCCAGTGGTTGGCGGGATGCATGGAGAAGTGCCATGACATCTTGCGGAAAGCTTCACCCAGCCACGAAGAGAAGGATGGATGCCCCATGACCGAAGCTTACTGTGCAGCCGCAAGCCATTATGGGCTCTGCTGGGTTAACCTTAGTAGTGACGCTGGCTGGGCGGTACTACGAGATGTAGAAGAACGGTAGGATTGGATGGGTACCGCAGTAGCTGAAGAGCTCTTTGGAAGACCCTGTTTCATTCGTCCGTCTTCAAACACCATGAATTGCGAAGACTTTAAAGGAGGGAATGATTCTTGCGGGAAAGTCGCAAACCTCTCAGAGTTAAAGATCTAATCGATTAGCCGTGTCCCGATTCGGACAATTTGAGCCTCTGGAACTTGGAAGTATTCGGAAATCTCAACACTAAAACTAATGAATTAATTTGAGGGGTTTTATGACTTAATAATTTGGGAATGAGATATTGGTTGGCGGAACCATCTCAATAACTACCAATAATTGTAGTAATTTTGCAAGCAAGTCCACTGTAGTAGGGAAAAATTTGCTTTTCGCAAAATGATGAAACTTAGAGCTCCACAGCCAAAATGCATATAGTGATAGTAACTTTATTATTGTTATTCTTCATGACTTGCCAGCTTATTCAAAAAAGCTGACCTACATGGCTGCAACGCCTTATGTTGCGGGTATATTCCAATCAGAGTGAGGCTACGCTCCGCGCTTGCGATTGCCCTTTGAGTCGGATGGACTCGCTTATCTTCGACGCTTCCAGCATTAGTAGTTTATTTCTCATGAGTTGGCCTTGAGCCGAATTTATTCCCTTGTAATAAAGACTCTATATGAGAATCGTGTAATAATATTCAGGTGTGATTGAACTTTGATTACTTTATCGATGTACTGTGAGTACCAGCATGATCTTGGGATGGTACAGACACAGAGATTTGACCGATTTTGGGTCAGGTCGCTACACTGTCCATAATCCACTCAGAAGCCTTTGGTGTCGTACCCTACAGTGCAGTTATGGGGATAGGCTTCACCAAGGGAAAAGTGAGGCATAAACATTTGTTGAACAAGCATATTATCAAAGTTCAGATCCTGGTTAGGGTAGATAGGATGTTTGTCAAGAAATCCTGGGATGAAATACATAGTAAGATCATTTGGACATTTTATCTTGCGTCCCACAAGATGTTTTAGGTCCCCAACATAAGCATCATATGCCTTTGATTTTCGGCTCACTGGTGCGCATCGATCCTAAACAAACGGTTTAAAACCACTTTCCGTGACGGCATTTGGAACTGTCGCCGAGTGAGTGGGGGAGATAGGGGGGTCTGATACGTCTCCATCGTATCTACTTTTCCAAACACTTTTTCCCTTGTTTTGGACTCTAACTTGCATGATTTGAATGGAACTAACCCGGACTGACGCTGTTTTCAGTAGAATTGCCATGATGTTGTTTTATGTGCAGAAAACAAAAGTTCTCGGAATGACCTGAAACTCCACGGGGTAACTTATAAAAAATAATAAAAAATCCTCGCCAAAGATGAAGACCAGGGGGCCCACACCCTGTCCACGGGGGTGGGGGGCGCCCCCTACCTCGTGGGCCCACTGGAGACCTTCCGACGCCAACTCCAACTCTATATATTTGCTTTCGCGGAGGAAAAAATAGAGGAGAAGAAATCATCTGTTTTACGATACGGAGCCGCCGCCAAGCCCTGAAACCTCTCGGGAGGGCTGATCTGGAGTCCGTTCGGGGCTCCGGAGAGGGGGATTCATCGCCGTCGTCATCATCAACCATCCTTCATCACCAATTTCATGATGCTCACCGCCGTGCGTGAGTAATTCCATTGTAGGCTTGCTGGACGGTGATGGGTTGGATGAGATTTATCATGTAATCGAGTTAGTTTTGTTAGGGTTTGATCCATAGTATCCACTATGTTCTGAGATTGATGTTGCTATGATTTTGCTATGCTTAATGCTTGTCACTAGGGCCCGAGTGCCATGATTTCAGATCTGAACCTATTATGTTTTCATGAATATATGTGTATTCTTGATCCTATCTTGAAAGTCTATAGTCACCTACTATGTGTTATGATCCGGCAACCCCGAAGTGACAATAATCGGGACCACTCCCGATGATGACCATAGTTTGAGGAGTTCATGTATTCACTATGTGCTAATGCTTTGTTCTGGTTCTCTATTAAAAGGAGGACTTAATATCCATTAGTTTCCATTAGGACCCCGCTGCCACGGGAGGGTAGGACAAAAGATGTCATGCATGTTCTTTTCCATAAGCACGTATGACTATATACGGAATACATGCCTACATTACATTCATGAATTGGAGCTAGTTCTGTGTCACCCTAGGTTATGACTGTTACATGATGAACCGCATCCGGCATAATTATCCATCACTGATCCGGTGCCTATGAGCTTTCCATATACTGATTTACGCTTATTTACTTTCCTGTTGCTACTGTTACAATCACTATAAAGTACCAAAAATATTACTTTTGGTTTCTTTACTTTTGCTACCGTTACCACCACTATCATATTACTTTGCTACTAAACACTTTGCTGCAGATATTAAGTTATCCATGTGTGGCTGAATTGACAACTCAGTTGCTAATACTTGAGAATATTCTTTGGCTCCCCTTGTGTCGAATCAATAAATTTGGGTTGAATACTCTACCCTCGAAAACTGTTGCGATCCCCTATACTTGTGGGTTATCAAGACCTTTTTCTGGCGCCGTTGCCGGGGAGCATAGCTCTATTCTTTGAGTCACTTGGGATTTATATCTGCTGGACACTATGAAGAACTTGAAAGACGAGAAGATAAAAATTTATCCCTCAACTACGAGGGGAGGTAAGGAACTGCCATCTAGCTCTGCACTTGATACACCTTCTGTTATGAGTAAACTTGCGACACCTAAACCTGCTTCTGCTATTCGTTCTGATATGTCGCATGTTATTGATGATGCCACTTCTGCTATGCATGATACTTATGATGAAACTACTTCTATACCTGATACTATTGTGCCCCTTAGTGAATTTCTTGATGAAAAAATTGCTAGGGCTAGAGAAAAAGAAATCATTGAATCTGATAATATTGATGAAAATTGTGATGAGGATAGGCCTGTTATTCCTGAAGGTTATATTTTTGATAAAGAGGCTTCTGCTGCTATTTTGGCTTGCAACGATAATGATAAGCTTAGAAAGTTAATAGCTAAATGGAACAAAGAATCACTTAGAGATAAAATGAGGCCTGATCCTGCTTTTGCTACTTCACCTATTTGTGTTCCCGATAAGGATTATGAATTCTCTGTTGATCCTGATATAATTACTCTGGTTGAATCTGATCCTTTCCATGGCTGAAACTGTTGTGGCACATCTTACTAAATTAAATGATATAGCCACCCTGTTCACTAACGATGAGAGATCTCGCTACTTTTATATACTTAAAATATTTCTGTTCTCATTAAAGGGTGATGCTAAGATATGGTTTAATTCTATTGATCCTGGTTTTGTGCGTAGTCCCCAGGATATGATTTATTACTTCTCTGCTAAATATTTCCCTCCTCATAAGAAACACGCTGCTTTAAAGGAAATATACAACTTTGTGCAAATTAAAGAAGAGAGTCTCCCACAAGCTTGGGGGAGTATTCTCAAGTTACTTAATGCTTTGCCTGATCATCCTCTTAAGAAAAATGAGATACTTGATAACTTATATAATGGACTAACTGATTCTTATAGAGATTACCTGGATAGTTGTGCTGGTTCTCTTTTCAGGGCAAGAACACCGGATGAAGCTGAAATTTTATTGAATAATATGTTGACAAATGAAAATAATTGGGCACCTCCTGAGCCAACTCCTGCTCCAATTACTGAGCCTATTCTTAAACCAACTCCGAAGAAGAAAGGTGTTCTATTTCTCAGTCCCGAAAATATGCAAGAGGCAAAGAAATCTATGAAAGAAAAGGGTATTAAAGCTGAAGATGTTAAGAATTTACCTCCTATTGAAGAAATACACGGTCTTAATTTACCGCCTGTTGAAGAAACATATGATCTTAATACTTTATTTATTGAAGAACCTCCCGATCCCGATAACCCGACACAGGTAGTAAAGGTAAATTCTCTTTATAGATTTGACGAAGGTGATATTCCTCATTATAAGTCTGCTAGACAATGCTTTGATGAGTTTGATAATTTTATTGTCAAACAAGAAAATTTTAATGCATATTTTGGTAGACTATTGAAATATGATTCCGATATGATTAAACACTTGGGTGATTATATGGCTAATATTAGAGGTGAACAAAAACTTGTTAGCAAACATGCCTCTATGGTTACCACTCAAGTAGAACAAGTACTTAAAGCTCAAAAAGAATTGCTCGATGAAATGAATAGTAAGAAAAATGATTATGTTGTTAGAGTGGCTACCAGAACTGGTAGAATGAATTCAGGAACCTTTGTATTCTGAACGCCACCCTAAGAGAATTGAGCAAGATTCTCAGAGAATAATATTGATGCTCCTAGTTCTTCTAAAAGGAATAAAAATAAAAATGATAGGACTTTGTAAACTTCTAGTGAACCTATTGCTGAACCACCTGATAATCCAAATGATATATCTATGTCTGATGCTGAAACACAATCTGGTAATGAACATGAACCTAGTGAAAATGTTAATGATGATGTTCATGCTGATGCTCAACCTAGTAATGATAAAGATGTAGAAATTGGACCTGCTGTTGATCTTGATAACCCACAATCAAAGAATCAACGTTATGATAAGAGAGACTTTGTTGCTAGGAAACATGGTAAAGAAAGAGAACCATGGGTTCAGAAACCCATGCATTTTCCTCCCAAACCATCCAAGAAAAAGGATGATGAGGATTTTGAGCGCTTTGCTGAAATGATTAGACCTATCTTTTTGCGTATGCGATTGACTGATATGCTCAAAATGAGTCCTTATGCTAACTACATGAAAGATATTGTTACAAACAAAAGAAAGATACCGAAAGCTGAAATTTCCACCATGTTTGCTAATTATACTTTTAAGGGTGGAATACCAAAGAAACTTGGAGATCCAGGAGTACCTACTATACCTTGCTCCATTAAAAGAAATTATATTAAAACTGCTTTATGTGATCTTGGAGCCGGTGTTAGTGTTATGCCTCTCTCTTTATACCGTATACTTGATTTGAATAAGTTGACACCTACTGAAATATCTTTGCAAATGGCTGATAAATCAACTGCTATACCTGTCGGTATTTGTGAGGATGTGCCTGTTGTAGTTGCAAACTTACTATTTTAACAGACTTTGTTATTCTTGATATTCCTGAGGACGATAGTATGTCTATTATTCTTGGAAGACCTTTTCTGAATACTGCAGGGGCTGTTATTGATTGCAACAAAGGCAATGTCTGTAACGCCCCGGATTCGATGCGCCAGGTGTCTGCCAGTTATTCGCCGTCATTGCCATGTCATGTGCTTGCGTGTCTCTCTTTGCCATGTCATCATCTGCATTTCATATCATGTCGTCATGTGCATCGCATTTGCATACGTGTTCGCCTCATGCATCCGAGCATTTTCCCCGTTGTCCGTTTTGCGATCCGGCACTCCTATGTCTCCCGGCGCTCCCTTTTACCTCTTTTCGTGTGTGGGTATTAAACGGTCTCGGAATGGCCCGAGGTTTGTCAAGCGGCCTTGGTATAGCACCGTTAGACCGCCTGTCAAGTTTCGGATCATTTGGAGGTCGTTTGGTACTCCAACGGTTAACCGGGTAACCGCAAAAGCCTCTTTTGTTTGCAGCCCAACACCCCTTTCAAAGTAGCCCAAAACCCACCAAACTCCTCTCCATGCTCTCGGTCGTTCGATCACGATCGCGTGGCCGAAAACCGCACCTCATTTGGACTCTCCTAGCTCCCTCTACCTATAAATATGTGATCCCCTCCGGATTTTGCCAAGGTTGTTGTAGTTGATCCTTGCATGCTATGGTGTTGTTCTTGCCATGTATAGCTTCTATGCCATGTCTTCTTACTGTTGGTTGCCTTGCCATGCCATGTATTGCTCTGTGGTGAGTGGTTCAAGCTCACCAACATGCCTACTCATCGTGGTTCCTGCCATGTATAAATCTGTAATATAACTTGCCATGTTTACATGGGTGCCATCATATTTTATGATCCTTTTTGGCTTATGGTCACTAAAGGACTTTTGTTATATGCTTTGAGTAGATTCATGCCATGCCTTTGTTTGCCATGTTAAGTTCCTGTAACATGTTATTTCATAGCTCTAAACATTGCAACCTGATGTTATTTCTGCTAAAGTCTGAAACTGTTATAAGTTGCAATCTTGCCATGTCATTTTGAGCATGTTCTAGTTGTTTTTGGAGATAGCTCAGTGTTCATGTTTTGTAATGCTTTACCTGTACATCATGCCCATGCCTTTTGTTTTCTTGTTGAGGTCCTGTAGCATGTTGTTTTCGTGCTTGCAATATGCCTACTTGCTGTTTTGGACAGATTGTTGCTATAACTTGTATAGGGTGTATGTGTTGAACCGTTGCTCCGTTTTGAGCGTGCTCTATATGGAACTTGCTTGATTTTGCATGTAGTTTCATATTATCATGTTGGATCCATGTTTTGAGGTGTTTGCTTGATGTTTGTATGCATTTTGCATCAATGCCATGTTTATCTTGTTTTGCTCATATCTTCTAGGCCGAAGCTCCGAATCTAATGAACTTTATATGTAACTTGACTAGAATTTCGTGTAGATCTTCGTGGTGCATCTTAACTTGCTGTTTAACAACTTGAACATAAGGTTTATTCAGATCTGGACCAATTTCGAAATTTGCATATGAGGACTTACCGGAATTGTTATAGGTTGTTCCCGGCCTCATTTAAACTTGCCTTGATGTGTTGCTCTTGTTTGCATCATCTCTTGCCATGAGTAGCTTCATGTAGTCTTGTCATGCATCATGCTTGTTTGTGCATCATGTCTTGTTCATGGTGGTGTGTTTACTATGTCGTGTGCTTCTTCTTGTTAGTTCCGCTTTGTTGCGATCGTGAGGATTCGCTCGCTCACGCTTGGTTCGGCTTCATCCGTTCGTCTTCTTCATGGACTCGTTCTTCTTCCTTGCGGGATTTCAGGCAAGATGACCGCTACCCTGGATCTCACTACTATCATTGCTATGCTAGTTGCTTCGTTCTTTCGCTATGCTGCGCTACCTATCACTTGCTACTCAAGCCATCCCATATTGCCATGTCAGCCTCTAACCTTTTGCACCCTTCCCAGCAAACCGTTGTTTGGCTATGTTACCGCTTTGCTCAGCCCCTCTTATAGCGTTGTTAGTTGCAGGTGAAGATGAAGTTTGTTCCTTGTTGGAACATGGAGATGTTGTTCCTTGTTGGAACATGTTTACTTATTGGGATATCACAATATATCTTATTTAATTAATGCATCTATATACTTGGTAAAGGGTGGAAGGCTCGGCCTTATGCCTGGTGTTTTGTTCCACTCTTGCCGCCCTAGTTTCCGTCATATCGGTATTATGTTCCCGGATTTTTGCGTCCCTAACGCGTCGGGTGATTTATGGGACCCCTTGACAGTTCGCTTTGAATAAGACTTTTCCAGAAGGCCCAACATTGGTTTTACCATTTGCCTCACCTATGCCCTTTTTCCCTTGGGTTTCGGAGCCCGAGGGTCATCTTTATTTTAGCCCCCGGGCCAGTGCTCCTTCGAGTGTTGGTCCGAACCGAGCAACTGCTGGGGCCACCACGGGCAACTCGAGGGTTGGTTTTACTCGTAGCTTGACTTATCCGGTGTGCCTCGAGACCGAGGTACGTGCGACTCCTATCAGATTTGTCGGCACATCCGGGCGGCTTTGCTGGTCTTGTTTTATTGCTGTCGAATGTCTTGTAGCCGGATTCCGAGACTGATCGGGTCTTCCGGGAGAAGGAATATCCTTCGTTGATCGCGAGAGCTTATCATGGGCTAAGTTGGGACACCCTGCAGGGTATAAACTTTCGAGAGCCGTGCCCGGTTATGTGGCAGATGGGAATTTGTTAATGTCCGTTGTAGAAAACCCGGTTGATCTTAATTAAAATACACCAACCGTAAAGCGTAACGTGAGTGTCTCTTTTCGGGTTGATCGAGAGGAGAACACGGTTTCGGGTTATGTCTGTCGTAAGTAGGAGTTCAGGATCACTTCTTGATCATTACTAGTGACGACCGCCCTTTGTTTCTCTTCTCGCCTCATTTGCGTATGTTAGCCACCATATATGCTTAGTCGCTGCTGCAACCTCACCACTTTACCCCTTCCTTTCCCATTAAGCTTTGCTAGTCTTGATAACCATGGTAATGGGATTGCTGAGTCCTCGTGGCTCACAGATTACTACACCACCGATTGCAGGTACAGGTTTTGCGATGATCATGACGCGAGCGCGATGTTTGCTTGTGTTGGAGTTCTTCTTCTGCTTCTTCGATCAGGGGATAGGTTCCAGGTCGGCAGCCTGGGCTAGCAGGGTGGATGTCATTTGAGCTTCGTTTATGTTTCATCCGTAGTCGGATGTTGATCTTGTATATGATGTTGATGTATTCTGGTGGCATTGTGCCTTATGTATGTATCCCCATGTATTATGTAATGTTGATGTAATGATATCCACCTTGCAAAAGCGTTTCAATATGCGGGTCTATCCTTGGTGGGACCTTCGAGTTCCTTTTGGATAGGGTCATATTGGGCGTGATAAGTTGGTATCGAGCCTCGACCGACCCTAGGAGCCCCCTTGATTGATCGTGTAGTTTGGCCGCAGTTGAGTCTAGAAGAAAAACTATTTTCGGAGTCTAGTTATATCGGAGAGTAGGAATTCTTTTTACTCCTCTGCCCCTTCGTCGCTCTGGTAAGGAATCTTGACGTAGGTGTTTTGAAGTACTCCTCTTCCCCTTCAAATTTTTCTTTAGGATCACGCAGTTGGTTTTCCAGTAGTTGGCCCTCAGCTCTTTTCATCCGGTGCATTTCTCGTCAAGTCGACTCGACCCTCTTCATCTTTGGGTTCAATCCTCAGTTCTTCCACCGACGTCGTTGTTTTTCCTTGTCTGAAGTTGTCCTTGTTTTTTTCCCACCCGCCCACCCTTCTTCTTCTCGGAACCGGAGTCCGTAATCGAGTATCCATCCTACTCGTGTGAAGTCTTTGCTTTCTTTCAACTGGTGTTTTCTCTTCAAGATATTCGTCGATTTCCCCTTCCAAGTTTCCTTTGTTTTCCCGCCTCCCACCCCTTTTCTTCCCGGAGTCTGAGTCTGTTTCGAGCATCAATTTCATTCATGCGGAACCCCTTCAGTCTCCCATCAATCATTTCAACCGGTGAATTCTCGTCTCGTTCGTCATTCTTCATCCCTTTCTTTTCTGGTGGATTCAATTCAAGTTTTTCGGTTGATCATATTCTTTTCCTCGGCTCAAATGTTTTCCCCTTGCTCGTTCGCCTCTCGCCAGTTTATCCTTCCGGAGTGCTCAAGACATCTCAGGAGATTCGTCTGTGTTCCAATTAATCCGAGGTTGTCACCTCATGCAAATATTTCAGTTCTTCCGGTGCATCATCTATCTGTTCAACATCCCTTTCCAACGGTGTTTTCTTTTAGTGGGCCCTAACCCACAGGTTTTTCCCAGGATCTTACCTGACTCTTCTAATTCCCCCGGAGTTATTCTCAAATTCTTTTCGAAATTTGACGTAAGTATGAACTTCATCAGTCAGATGCCATCTCCAAGATAGATTTCAAACCATTTCATTGTTGACTCAACCCCTTTGCTTTTCATTCTACCAGAGTACCTCAGTTATTTTGGTGGTTTCTCGTCGTCATTTGAAGACCGAAGAAGAGTCTTTCCTCTAAATCTTGTCCGTTCTCCCGGAGATTCGCGGTGCTAGCTCGATGTTATCCTATCTAGTTGTTTCCAGTCATGCAAATTCTTTTCATCCATCCGGAGTATTTCAGGAGTTGATTTCTGTTTCTTTTCACCGGAGGCCATCATTCCAGTTATCGTTCTCTATTTATCCCGGTGCCTCGTTCAAGTGTTCTTTATTCAGCTCATGATCTCTTTGTTCTTTTGCGTCTAAATCCCCTCGAGCATATTTGTTCTCTAATTCTTCCCGGTGATTCATTCTCTTTCGTCAGTCATTTCCGAATTCTAACGGTGGTTCGTTCAAGATTCTTTTTCCTTGATTATAATTTTAATTCATTCGTTCTTTTCAATTCTACCGGTGGTTCATGAAGACTTTCTCAAGTTTTGTGCTATATCTCCCTCAATCCGTTTTTCAACGAGAATAAGTATTATGCCAAATCCATTGTTTGTCAATAGTTTAATTTGATGAAGGATAAGCATACAATAAATCTTATTCTTATTCCCTCAAAGTGAGTAATCCCTTCCTTCAGAGTTTGTTCTTGAAGAATAAATTCTAGTTCCAAGTGTTTTCATCTTTTCTTATCCGGAGTTCAGTTTCCTCGGCCATTTCGTCGGAACCTCCATCTTAATCATCGCAACGCTCATCTTATTCTTTCTTCCTTCATTCTATCTCATCATCCTTTTGTTACCGGAGTTCTTCATGGTGGTTCTGCAGGAGCTAATTCATTCTTCAGGAGTGCATCAAGATTCTTGTTGGAGGAATTCAAGTATCTTTTCTTCTTGCGTCTCGAAGTGCAATTAATTCTCCGTATTCTTTTGAAGTGGAGTTTTGCATTTCTTCGTTATTCTCAGCTATCCAATCATTTCAATTTGTGGCCGGTTATCACCTTATGATCTGGAGATGTTATCCATAAGTCCACAACAAGATTATTCTTTCGTTGTTGATTTTCTCAACAACTCCGTTTAAACCTTCCTTCTGAATTCTTTTCATACCATTATTTCAATTCTTCCGGAGGCATTGTGTTGTTCCTCTCGTCAACTATCGTTCCATCTTGTCAAACTCAGTTCTAATCCTTCCATTTTCAGCAGGAGTGCTGCCTAAATTCTTTCAGTTTTATTCGTTTCTTTTCTCATTCTAACCACTCCGGTTAGAACGAGTTGTTTCAGTGTCTATCATGTTTCCGTGAGCTTTCGATTCTCGTCATTCTCGCCGTTCCTCCCTTTTTTCTCGAGTGCTCTCGATTCTTTGCTTCTTCTCTTGAGTTTTTGTTTCACCTCATCCTTTTTCTCTTCCGTCTCGGTCCTAAGATCTCGGGACGAGATCTCTTGTTAGTGGAGGAGTGTTGTAACGCCCCGGATTCGATGCGCCAGGTGTCTGCCAGTTATTCGCCGTCATTGCCATGTCATGTGCTTGTGTGTCTCTCTTTGCCATGTCATCATCTGCATTTCATATCATGTCGTCATGTGCATCGCATTTGCATACGTGTTCGCCTCATGCATCCGAGCATTTTCCCCGTTTTCCGCTTTTGCGATCCGGCACTCCTATGTCTCCCGCGCTCCTTTTACCTCTTTTCGTGTGTGGGTATTAAACGGTCTCGAATGGCCCGAGGTTTGTCAAGCGGCCTTGGTATAGCACCGTTAGACCGCTGTCAAGTTTCGGATCATTTGGAGGTCGTTTGGTACTCCAACGGTTAACCGGTAACCGCAAAGCCTCTTTGTTTGCAGCCCAACACCCTTTCAAAGTGGCCCAAAACCCACCAAACTCCTCTCCATGCTCTCGGTCGTTCGATCACGATCGCGTGGCAAAACCGCACCTCATTTGGACTCTCCTAGCTCCCTCTACCTATAAATATGTGATCCCTCCGGATTTTCGCAATGAACCCTAGTCTCCCTCCTCATCGCGCCACGGACATTTCGTCCCACAGGAGACAATGTCCAGCCGTCGCCGCCACCTCACCCGACCAATGGCAATGCGCCACGTCGCCTCCGCCGCCGCTCACGGCCAACCGCCGCCGCCACCTCACCGCCACCCTCTCTCTCTCTCTCAGCCCGCGCCCGGCCGCTTTCGGGCCGAGGCCGCCCAGGCCCCCAGCGCCGCCCGCCGCTGGGCCGCCGCCCTCCGGCCGCCTCCCGCCGCCGCCCGACCTCCTCCGCCCGCTCCGCCGAGTCCGCCGCCCTCGCCCCTCGGCTCCGCCGCCGAGGCACCAGCTCCGCCGCCCGGCGCGCCTCGCCGGCGACCTCGCCACCCGCTGCCCGCCGTCCTCCGGCGGCGCGCAAGGCCAGCTCCGCCCGGCGAGCTCCGCGTTCGCTCCGGTCACCGGAGGCCCGCCGCCCGGCGAGCTCCGCCGCGCCTCCTCCTCCGGCCGCGGCGTCAGATCCGCCTCCACAGCACCGGACCCGCCGGCCCCCACTCCGCTGCCCTCCTCTCTTCTCCGGCGAGATCCAGGCTCACTCCGCGATCCTCAGAACCGTGCCAAGGGTTGACTTCTCCCCCCCTCTAAAATTCATCTAAGTCCCGAGATATGTGATATTTTGTGCCATTTTCATCGCATCGTAACTCTGTGCATGTAGCTCCGTTTTGCGCGTGTAATATGTCAAAATGTTCGCCTCGAAAAGTAGATCATTTCATCTCATTGCATCATTTTCATTTGAGCTCATCTTGATGCCCGAAATGCTGTTAGAAGAGTGCTATGTGATGTTAGTTTCGCTTTCTTAATGTAACTTGCACTTTTGTCATTTTGCCATGATTGATGTGTGCATCCTATGGACTTGAGTCCTACATGTGTTTTGCAATATGCCAAGTCTTCTTTACAGTGGTGCTTGCTATGTATTTTTGTGATCAATGTGGTGACTAGCACAAGCATGCAAACTAGGTGTCCTGATGTTGCTGATTTCAGCCCTGTTTGCTGTTATTTTGATGCCATGTTAACTTGATGCTACAGAGAGATCCATGCATATTTTGAGATACTTAAGTAAGGATGTTTTGTTAAACATGTCTTTCTCTATCCATCCATGCCCTTGTTTGCAATTATGGAGTGCCATAGCTTGAGTCAATCGAGCTCTACTTTTGCTATAAAATGTTTACATGTTATTCAATTTTGCCAAGGTTGTTGTAGTTGATCCTTGCATGCTATGGTGTTGTTCTTGCCATGTATAGCTTCTATGCCATGTCTTCTTACTGTTGGTTGCCTTGCCATGCCATGTATTGCTCTGTGGTGAGTGGTTCAAGCTCACCAACATGCCTACTCATCGTGGTTCCTGCCATGTATAAATCTGTAATATAACTTGCCATGTTTACATGGGTGCCATCATATTTTATGATCCTTTTTGGCTTATGGTCACTAAAGGACTTTTGTTATATGCTTTGAGTAGATTCATGCCATGCCTTTGTTTGCCATGTTAAGTTCCTGTAACATGTTGTTTCATAGCTGTAAACATTGCAACCTCGATGTTATTTCGCTAAAGTCTAAACTGTTATAAGTTGCAATCTTGCCATGTCATTTTGAGCATGTTCTAGTTGTTTCGGAGATAGCTCAGTGTTCATGTTTTGTAATGCTTTACCTGTACATCATGCCCATGCCTTTTGTTTTCTTGTTGAGGTCCTGTAGCATGTTTTTTCGTGCTTGCAATATGCCTACTTGCTGTTTTGGACAGATTGTTGCTATAACTTGTATAGGGTGTATGTGTTGAACCGCTGTTCCGCTTTTGAGCGTGCTCTATATGGAACTTGCTTGATTTTGCATGTAGTTTCATATTATCATGTTGGATCCATGTTTTGAGGTGTTTGCTTGATGTTTGTATGCATTTTGCATCAATGCCATGTTTATCTTGTTTTGCTCATATCTTCTAGGCCGAAGTTCCGAATCTAATGAACTTTATATGTAACTTGACTAGAATTTCGTGTAGATCTTCGTGGTGCATCTTAACTTGCTGTTTAACAACTTGAACATAAGGTTTATTCAGATCTGGACCAATTTCGAAATTTGCATATGAGGACTTACCGAAATTGTTATAGGTTGTTCCCGGCCTCATTTAAACTTGCCTTGATGTGTTGCTCTTGTTTGCATCATCTCTTGCCATGAGTAGCTTCATGTAGTCTTGTCATGCATCATGCTTGTTTGTGCATCATGTCTTGTTCATGGTGGTGTGTTTACTATGTCGTGTGCTTCTTCTTGTTAGTTCCGCTTCGCTGCGATCGTGAGGATTCGTTCGCTCACGCTTGGTTCGGCTTCATCCGCTCGTCTTCTTCATGGACACGTTCTTCTTCCTTGCGGATTTCAGGCAAGATGACGGCTACCCTGGATCTCACTACTATCATTGCTATGCTAGTTGCTTCGTTCTTTCGCTATGCTGCGCTACCTATCACTTGCTACTCAAGCCATCCCATATTGCCATGTCAGCCTCTAACCTTTTGCACCCTTCCCAAAGAAACCGTTGTTTGGCTATGTTACCGCTTTGCTCAGCCCTCTTATAGCGTTGTTAGTTGCAGGTGAAGATGAAGTTTGTTCCTTGTTGAACATGGAGATGTTGTTCCTTGCTGGAACATGTTTACTTGTTGGGATATCACAATATATCTTATTTAATTAATGCATCTATATACTTGGTAAAGGGTGGAAGGCTCGGCCTTATGCCTGGTGTTTTGTTCCACTCTTGCCGCCTAGTTTCCGCCATATCGGTATTATGTTCCCGGATTTTTGCGTCCCTAACGCGTCGGGTGATTTATGGGACCCCTTGACAGTTCGCTTTGAATAAGACTTTTCCAAAGAAGGCCCAACATTGGTTTTACCATTTGCCTCACCTATGCCCTTTTTCCCTTGGGTTTCGGAGCCCGAGGGTCATCTTTATTTTAGCCCCCCGGCCGGTGCTCCTTCGAGTGTTGGTCCGAACCGAGCAACCTGCATGGGCCACCACGGGCAACTCGAGGGTTGGTTTTACTCGTAGCTTGACTTATCCGGTGTGCCCCGAGACCGAGGTACGTGCGACTCCTATCAGGATTTGTCGGCACATCCGGCGGCTTTGCTGGTCTTGTTTTATTGCTGTCGAAATGTCTTGTAGCCGGATTCGAGACTGATCGGGTCTTCCCGGGAGAAGGAATATCCTTCGTTGATCGCGAGAGCTTATCATGGGCTAAGTTGGGACACCCTGCAGGTATAAACTTTCGAGAGCCGTGCCCGCGGTTATGTGGCAGATGGGAATTTGTTAATGTCCGTTGTAGAAAACCCGGTTGATCTTAATTAAAATACACCAACCGTAAAGCGTAACCGTGAGTGTCTCTTTTCGGGGTTGATCGAGAGGAGAACACGGTTTCTGGGTTATGTCTGTCGTAAGTAGGAGTTCAGGATCACTTCTTGATCATTACTAGCTGACGACCGTTCCTTTGTTTCTCTTCTCGCTCTCATTTGCGTATGTTAGCCACCATATATGCTTAGTCGCTGCTGCAACCTCACCACTTTACCCCTTCCTTTCCCATTAAGCTTTGCTAGTCTTGATAACCATGGTAATGGGATTGCTGAGTCCTCGTGGCTCACAGATTACTACACCACCAGTTGCAGGTACAGGTTTTGCGATGATCATGACGCGAGCGCGATGTTTGCTTGTGTTGGAGTTCTTCTTCTGCTTCTTCGATCAGGGGATAGGTTCCAGGTCGGCAGCCTGGGCTAGCAGGGTGGATGTCGTTTGAGCTTCTGTTTATGTTTCATCCGTAGTCGGATGTTGATCTTGTATATGATGTTGATGTATTCTGGTGGCATTGTGCCTTATGTATGTATCCCCATGTATTATGTAATGTTGATGTAATGATATCCACCTTGCAAAAGCGTTTCAATATGCGGGTCTATCCTTGGTGGGACCTTCGAGTTCCTTTTGGATAGGGTCGCATATTGGGCATGACAATGTCACTCTTCATGTTAATGGCAATGAGCATACGGTACACTTTCCGAGGAAACAACCTCAAGTTCATAGTATCAACTCTATTGGAAAAATTCCATCGATTATATTTGGAGGTTTTGAATTTCCTCTTCCTACTGTTAAGAAGAAATATGATATACTTATTATCGGGGATGTGCATATCCCCGTTGAGGTAACTTAGTGTTATTCGAAATTTCTCGGTTCCATGTTAATCGGAATGAGTTTGTTAACAAGACCTGATCAACCTTGTTAGTGGATTCTTTTTTATGAGCATGAGATGGATGAAACTAGAAGCACAACCTTCTGTACCCTCTTTATACTTTCTGTTATTTAGTTGAAATAAAGTAAAATTAGTATGTTTCTGTCTGTTTCCTAATTTATCCTTGTAATATAAAAATATCACGAAAATAAAAGTCCTCAGAATGCCATGCCAATTTAATATGATTTTTTCAGGAATATTTGAGGATTTATAGTGCAAAAATTATCACGGGGGGAGCTGCCACCTGGTCACGAGGGTGGAGGGCGCGCCCTACCCCCTAGGCACGCCCCCTGCCTCGTGGGCCCATGGTGGCCCTCCTCCACTTATTCCTGCACCCCTCCTCTTCTTCTTCCTCCCACAAACACGAAAAACCAGCTCAAGCACGAGTTCTAGCCCTCTTTGCTGTGATTTTCGATCTCCTTGCTCAAAGCACCTCTCGCAAAACTGCTTGGGGAGATTGTTTCTTGGTATGTGACTCCTCCATTGGTCCAATTAGTTTTTGTTCTAGTGTTTTATTCTTTGCAAATTTGTGCTGCATAGGTGACCATGTTCTTGAGCTTGCATGTCAAATTTATATGGTTCCAAGTAGTTCTAATGCTTGATATAGGCTCTAGGCACTTGTAGGAGTAGTTGCTATCATTTTTTATTGAAGTTGGTTCACTTTTGTTTGAAGTTACTAAAAATTTCAGAATTTTTTTAGAGAAAACAATATGCTTAGGAAGATGTTCCAAGGTGTTTCTTCAAGGAAGCAAGGCCCCAGGCTTGCTATGCGTGATGCTGACGAGGAACCACCAAGAGACGCTCTAGTGAGGCCCTGTGAATGGCCTTCGGAAAGTTTTATGGATCGAGCGGGAATGAAAGAAGAATTTAACGCATATTTGCGTAATGCCGGTCTTGTAGACTTTGAGGCAGACAAATGCCCACAGTATCATGATCTAACAAGCTCATTTATGAGGAGGTTTGAGTTTTCGTCTTCGCGTAATTCTCCTTCAGTCATGTTTGATCTATATGATAAATCTTATACCATGGACTTAGAGGATTTTACTTTTGCCTGCAAACTTCCACAATGGGGTAGTACTATTGATCCTCGTAAATCTGAATTTAGAAATTTTCTTGCTAGTATAACCGTGGGAGAATCTAGAGATATAACGCAAGCTACCATAGGGAGTATTCACTTTCTTGCTATACATTATTTTGCTCTCTTCATAGGTAGGTGCATAAATGCTAAGGATAAAGCATGTCACATGTGTGTCCCTGACCTTAGCATTCTCAGGAGTGCTGTGTTAGGAGACCAATCTTATCATATGGGAGCCATTGTAGCTCGTAGGTTGCATCATAATAGATATAATGGAGATTTCTTTGGAGGAATTTATGCAACACGCTTAGCTAATTTTCTAGAGGTAGATGTTCGTGAGGGTGACATGGAGTTCCCCCTGCTTATTTAGATTTTGATTCTATGGTTTCCCACCAGTTTGTCGAGAGGACTGAATCACCTCTCCAGTATCGATTAATCTTTAACAAACGGCATGTTGTCCGTATTACTCTCCTGCTCCTGCCTTCTTTGATTCTCAGACAAAAGGAAGATATACTATTACCAGACAGGAGGCAGATGAGTACGAGAGGGGAGTAGAGGCAGCCCGACGCCACGCTGCAGCTCACGAGGTGATAGCTACTGCATCACAGTACAATCCCAGCTACACCTACGGGTATCCGCCTGGCCATCCCTGGCAATAGACGAACTTAGGCCAAAAGCCTAAGCTTGGGGGAGTACGTATTTCCCACTGACATTAAATTTATGTTCACACACACTCATTGATAGATGTCGGTGCTCATACTCTTTCACTGTAATATCCATGCTAGTTTATTTTCTTTTTCTTGTTTTCTTCTTGTGTGTTTGTTAAACTTTAAGAAAAATCAAAAAAACTATTAGTAGTAGTTTACTTTTCTTGCTGTAGTAGTAATAATTAAAAAGAAAACCCAAAAATATTTCCTGTTCTTCTTTTGCTTGTTGGGAGCTTTCCCGTGTAAATAGTTTTATTTCTTTTCTTTTCCTTGGGGGTCGATAGGAGAAGACCATGATTAAACTGTTGAAGTGGCTCTTATATGCATTATTGTCGATTTAACCAAGAGCCCATATTGCCTTGTCTTCTCCTGTTTATTGAATGCTCACAGATTCCAGCTTAGTCCAATGCACGTACACTTATTATTACTCACATCGTTCAGTCGTGCAAGTGAAAGGCAATTATGATGATATATGATGGACTGACTGAGATGAGAAAAGCTGGTACGAACTCGACCTCTTTTGTTTTTGTAAATATGATGAGTTCATCGTTCTTGATTCAGCTTATTATGAGTAAACATGTCTGCAATGACAATTAGAGATCATAGTTGCTCGTGCCATGCTTGATTAGCTATGAGTTATAATGGTTTACCTTGCGTGCCAACATGCTATCTAAATGGTGGTGATGTGGTATGATGGGGTGGTATCCTCCTTTGAATGATTTAAGTGACTTGACTTGGCACATGTTCACGCATGTAGTTGAAACAAATCAACATAGCCTTCACGATATTTATGTTCATGGTGGATTATATCCTACTCATGCTTGCATCCAATGTTTATTAATTTTAATGCATGTACATGGCTGTTGTCGCTCTCTAGTTGGTCGCTTCCCAGTCTTTTGCTAGCCTTCACTTGTACTAAGCGGGAATACTGCTTGTGCATCCAATCCCATAAACCCCAAAGTTATTCCAGATGAGTCCTCTACACCTTCCTATATGCGGTATCTACCTGCCGTTCCAAGTAAATTTGTATGTGCCAAACTCTAAACCTTCAAATAAACATTCTGTTTTGTATGCTCGAATAGCTCAGGTATCAACTTTGGCTGTCCTTATCTTCCATGTTAGGCGGGTTATTCTCAAGAGGAGTGGACTCCGCTCCTCACTCACGAGAAAATGGCTGGTCACCAGGATGCCCAGTACCATGCTTTATGCAAACTAAATCAAATTAATTGCAAACTAAACTCCCCCGGGGACCTGATGTTTGTTGGAGGCACTCGTTGTTTCAAGCAAGCCATGGATTGATGCTTGTTGGTGGAGGGGAGTATAAACTTTATCATTCTGTTTGGGAACCACCTATAATGTGTGTGGCATGGAACATATCGCCATCTCTTAGTTGTTATGTTGACAATGAAAGTATACCGCTCAAAATTTTATTTATCTCTATTTCAAAACCGAGCTCTGGCACCTCTACAAATTCCTGCTTCCCTCTGCGAAGGGCCTATCTATTTACTTTTATGTTGAGTCATCACCCTCTTATAAAAAGGCACTAGCTGGAGAGCACAGTTGTCATTTGCATCTATTACTTTTAATTTTATTGGGTATGACTATGACTGGATCTCTTTTACCATGAATTACAATGTCTACTCAGTCCTTAATCTTTAAAGGTTCTCTGCATTTATGTTTTGCGGTCTCAGAAAGGGCTAGCGAGATACCATCTTGTTATATCAGAAAGGGCTAGCGGTCTCAGAAAGTGTTGTCATCCGAGATTTATTATTATGGCTCGCTAGTTGATTATGCTATTGATGTGAGTAATCATGAGACCTGAGAAGTATTGCAAATGTGGTTAGTTATAGTCTTTGCTGAAAACTAGAATGTTGGCTTGACATATTTACAACAACAAGAGCAAACCGAGTTTGTAAAAGTTTTTCTTTTTCTCTTTCAGTTTGTCAACTGAATTGCTTGAGGATAAGCAAAGGTTTAAGCTTGGGGGAGTTGATACGTCTCCGTCGTATCTACTTTTCCAAACACTTTTGCCCTTGTTTTGGACTCTAACTTGCATGATTTGAATGGAACTAACCCGGACTGACGCTGTTTTCAGCAGAATCGCCATGACGTTGTTTTATGTGCAGAAAACAAAAGTTCTCGGAATGACCTGAAACTCCACGGGATATCTTATAAAAAATAATAAAAATCCTCGCCAAAGATGAAGACCAGGGTGGGCGGCGCGCCCCCCTACCTCGTGGGCCCCCTGGAGACCTTCGGACGCCAACTCCAACTCTATATCTTTGCTTTTGGGGAGGAAAAAATAGAGGAGAAGAAATCATCGCATTTTACGATACGGATCCGCCGCCAAGCCCTAAAACCTCCCGGGAGGGCTGATCTGGAGTCCGTTCGGGGCTCCGGAGAGGGGGATTCGTCGCCATCGTCATCATCAACCATCCTCCATCACCAATTTCATGATGCTCACCGCCGTGCGTGAGTAATTCCATCCTAAGCTTGCTGGACGGTGATGGGTTGGATGAGATTTATCATGTAATCGAGTTAGTTTTGTTAGGGTTTGATCCTTAGTATCCACTATGTTCTGAGATTGATGTTGCTATGACTTTGCTATGCTTAATGCTTGTCACTAGGGCCCGAGTGCCATGATTTCAGATCTGAACCTATTATGTTTTCATGAATATAAGTGTGTTCTTGATCCTATCTTGCAAGTCTATAGTCACCTACTATGTGTTATGATCCGGCAACCCCAAATTGACAATAATCGGGACCACTCCCGGTGATGACCATAGTTTGAGGAGTTCATGTATTCACTATATGCTATTGCTTTGTTCTGGTTCTCTATTAAAAGCAGGCCTTAATATCCATTAGTTTCCACCCGCTACCATGGGAGGGTAGGACAAAATATGTCATGCAAGTTCTTTTCCATAAGCACGTATTACATTGATGAATTGGAGCTAGTTCTGTGTCACCCTAGGTTATGACTATTACATGATGAACCGCATCCGGCATAATTATCCATCACTGATCCGGTGCCTACGAGCTTTCCATATACTGGTTTACTCTTATTTACTTTCCTGTTGCTACTGTTACAATCACTACAAAATACCAAAAATATTACTTTTGCTTTCTTTACTTTTGCTACCGTTACCACCACTATCATATTACTTTGCTACTAAACACTTTGCTGCAGATATTAAGTTATCCAGGTGTGGCTGAATTGACAACTCAGTTGCTAATACTTGAGAATATTCTTTGGCTCCCCTTGTGTCGAATCAATAAATTTGGGTTGAATACTCTACCCTCGAAAACGGTTGCGATCCCCTATACTTGTGGGTTATCTGGGTCCTTCCCACACGACCCAGAAACCGTCGGCGATAGGGCCCCTACAGTACTCCTACTTCATTTCTGCTTGCATTGCCATCATAGTCGGTATTTTGTGGTGCTACGTTTGCGATGCGATGCCCACCAAAACGGTTCACTATTGTAGAACGTGTATGATGTGCGGCCCATCACTAATGGTTCACCGTTCAGAAGATTAGCTAAGCGTCGTACGAGTGTCGGACAGGATTACGAAACGTCAGACCGTCGTAACATCGTCGTACATGACAACTATCACACACGCTATTATGTGGTGCAACTTTTATGATGCATACTTCATCAGAAACAGTTCACTATTGCGAATCGTGTACGATAAGGCAACTAACACAAACATTTAGTTTGCCCGCACCGTTTGTGATATTGTCTGACATCGCACACGCTTTGCAAACGGCAACTGTGTGCATGCTTGCACGCGTTTCCTCTCTCTGAACCGTCTCGGATTATGGTGCATATCGCAAACGTATGTGTTTTACCAACCGTGTGTGCCACAACAACCTAGAGAGCGTAATTTCACCGTAATTTAATTGCTGCTTTTCCAAATTGTACTGGATTTGGATTTGAATGTATGCTACAGCTTTATTCATATCCATCACGTTCAAACAACCAATACATTATTCGATTGATAGGTACATATGTTCAAGAATTACATAAGAACCAAATAAAGAATGATGAACCGCAGTTGTATACTTGTACTATTAAAGACAGTAAAGAAAGAGGCGAAATATATTCTGGTTGCAGAACAAGGTGAAGTGGAATGCCCATATTATGCCCTCCTCCATGCAGAAGGCACGCACGACTCTATTCCAACCCCTTGTGATGGCCGACCGCCCATCCTTCACGTTCTTCATGAAAACATCTAGATAATCATCGTGTTCTGGTAAAAATACTTTAACCTTTGCATGCCCACTAATCATTTAGTTTGAGAGGTAATCTTGAGTAAACTGCTTTGGCAACCACTGCAAAGGAATAATATTTCAGACATTGTCATCTAACACAACTCATTATGGGCTGTAAAAAGAAGGCTGCAGAGTTCTTACTTACCATCCTGCAGTTCGCTGTTGTCTTGGATAAAGTGTAAACAAATAGTTTAATTGTCATGTTTGGACCCATTTTACTAACAATCTTTATCAGCTTCCTCACTTGATGCTGGTTCATCGATATCTCATTGCCCCATACACAGAAAGGGTCGAAACGCGGATCTTTACCAATGACATATGTACCTAAAAGCACCAAGTTAATATTAGAAGCTAAACAGCAATTGCGCAATGATGTAGTACAACTCTCTTTTATAATATGTCTATATACATCCGTATGTGGTAGTCCATTTGAAATCTCTAAAAAGACAAATATTTAGGAACGGAGGGAGTACCTTATAACATCCAATATAATCAAATATTAGATGAATTAACATCTTACATTATGGGCCGGAAGGAGTTTAGTTCATTCTTAAAAATTATTTGCTGCTGTATCCACGGGTTACAGTTAGTTTGAGCTAGTTTAGGCTCAAATAGCCCTAAAGTATATCTAAACATGAGGTCTAGTTTGAGCTAACTGCATCTATAACCCACCCAAAAAAACTAGTATCCAACCGAAGAGGTGCTAATTGGAGCTAGTTCTCCTAGTGCATTTATTGTCAATATAACCCTGCCATCCAAACAACTCTTTGGATGGAGTTAGTTCAGGGTTAGTAATGAGCTAGAAACTAACTCTAACCTCTTGCTAAGTTGAGTATCCAAACAGGGCTGTGTTGTTGCTGTTGTTGCTGCTGCTCTTCTACGTATATCTAGACAAAATTAGAACATTAATGTAACACTCTTCCTTGTTGCTATGTAGCCTAGGGTTGCATATTTAGACATTAAGTACAGTGCATGTTGCTATGTAGCCTCAGATATATTACATATGGCCCTAGTTAACCTAAGGAAAAATGGGTTGGAGATATATTCAGTTAAAAGACCGATTCATCGATTCGTCCCTTATCAGCCGCTGGCCTATATGGTACCAGCTACAGATATCCTGAACAGTGAGCAGATATAAGCCATGGAATGAAACTAACCTCGATGGAAAACAACAGTCATTCCCTAAATTGTCCTGTGTAGGTACATCAAGAAGCATGTTAAGCACAGCAGGCTAAACATCAACCAAAATTACACATGGCAGACAAAAGAATCTCCAAAAGATAGCTTCAGTGTGCATGTTTAAGTCCGCTAGGCAAGCAAAACAAGTGGAAAGGTGTGCTAACTGCAACAAGCCTACCATTTAACAACAAGCAAACATGGTCATTCAAACTGGTATTGTGCCGGTCTAAGTACACTAGTTATGGTTAAATAAAATTGGAAAGGCGTGTTAACTACAAGATGCAGCAACCAAATGTAGTCATTCATAGTGGTATTTTTGAAACTGGTACTGATGAAATTGAACTGCACAGTTCATACTTGCACATAGAACATCACATTGTGAATAACTGGAATAGACAAGGCATACTACGAACAACCAAAGATAGCATTTGAAACTGAACATATGCTAACTACAAACAACCGAACAATAAAAAAACTTTAAAAGAGGCATATGCTAGCTATAACAGGCTTAACAGCAAGCAAATATATGTATTCCTATCGGTATGTTTAAAACTGGATTGATGAAATGTACTGCACAGTAAATAATTGCACATATAGAGCATCACATTGTGAACAACTGAAACAAACATATCATGGGTTTCCTCACTTGTCACAGATGGGCTCGTTCCCGTGGGAAGAGCATGGACCCTGGATGCTCTCCATGTTGTCGCTGATGGGCTCCTTCCCCTTGGAAGAGCACGGCTGTAGGGTGCCCTCCCTGATGTTGTAGACGGGCGCTTTCCCCTTGGAAGAGCAGATGGGCTCTTTCCCCTTGGAAGAGCCGGAGATGGTGCCCTCCTCGTGGTCGCCCTTGATGTGGTCTGACTTGGAAGCTGTGGATCCCAAGCCAGCGTCGCAGAACGTGTCCTTCAGAAATGACAAAAGGGGCTCGATGGGGATGTAGAGTGGCAAATTGTTGACAACGAGCCAGAGGAGATCAGCGGCGGGGCCATGGATGAGATTGACAGCAGTTGAACCCAAGGGGTTGGGGGTGGGCCACTTAACCTGTGACACAGCCCGCCTCAGGGCGTCACTGTCGATGACCTCAATGTCGTAGCCAGCAGACGAGACATGCCCGCATACTCTAGCCCAGTGCTTGAGTGCCCGCCGACAGCAATGGTCGTCAGCTTCCTCGGCGACATTGTGCGAAGAGACCGCTATACACCTCTTTTGGGCCAGTCGCTCCTCGAGCTCCACGGGAAGCGTAGACGGGCTTAGGTTGCGACGCTCTGGAGTGGGGGATGGGGATCTGTAGGAAAGGGGGCGTTTGGCAGGCGTCATCTAAGAAACTCAGGGCGGCCTAGGTATTGAGATCGGTGGGTAAGCTGCACGGGCAAACCGGCAGATGCTGACAATGGAGGCCTTGCGGGGGCGGTAGCGGTGGCGGGCACTTTGCTACAGTTTTGAGCGAGGGAGGGAGTGTGTGTGTGTGTGTGTGTGTGTGTGTGTGTGTGTGTGTGTGCACACCCGAGGAGGTTCTGGTGTGTGTGTGTGTGTGTGAGTGTGGAGGGGGGGCGCGGGGTGTTTGAGGAAATGACGCGGGTACTATTGGGGATATTACTGCTGGGCGTAAACCGGCCAGGAGAGGCCGGGTTGTCCCCATAATGGATTATTATATCTGAAGCCCATGAAGATCAAGATGGAGGCGCTTTATGAAGGCCCAGGGCCCAAAGTCGGTTTAAAGGTCTGTAGATGTAAAACCGACATTGATATGTAAACTTTTGTTGTAAGATAGAAAGAGCAGAGATCGAGGTGGACACATTTATGAGCCGGCCTCGGAATCCTGTAAAACCGGCGGGCATCAACCCATGTATATAAGGGGACGACCCGGTGGCGGTTTAGGGACAACAGACAACAACTCGAGACCCAAGCAAAGCGTATTCGCTCCCTGGTCATCGAAACCCAAGCAATCCCACAACAACTAGATCGTAGGCTTTTACCTTCACTGCAAGGGGCCGAACCAGTATAAACTCTCTGCGTCCCTTGTCCGCTTTAACCCCTTTAAGCTAACCCATCGCGATGGCTCCACGACTAAGTCCTTTCTCTAGGACATCTGCCGTGACAAAACCACGACATTTGGCGCCCACCGTGGGGCTATCGCATGATGGTTTCGAGTTCTTAGAGGGCAGTTTCAAAGGGCTCAAGGGCTACGCTGTGGGCCGGATGACCAAGAGTCATCGCGACAAGCTCTACATCGACGACACAGGCTGGGGCCCTGAGGCCGGCTCAATCAAGTATGGGTACCGGGTCCCCTTTGGCGGCATCCACGTTTTCATTGGCAAGATTGGCAAACCGGGCCCTGAGCCGGACATATGCACCGACATCATCGAGACGGTTCAGCGTGCGAGATCTGCCCGGGTTAAACATGTCATGAAGTGTGACTTCGTAGGAGTCATCCACGGAGTGGAATCTGAGGATAGATTGGAATCTGGTGGTGAAACCGTCGTTTATTCCGGTGACGAGTCATCAACCTGAGATACCGAGTCATTGTACCAGTTGCAAGATGGCCAGATTGGGGGCTGTTCCGATAGTGACAGTATTCCGGACCCCTTTGATCCGCCAAACCGGGTTGTGATCTTCATGGCCGGTACACAGCCAGCGCTCCACTCTTCGACCACATCGGCGTTGGTTTCTGGGTCAGCAGCAGCGACATCGGCTGGGGTAGGAGGCCCCGTGCGACCGCCGGCTCAGGTTTTATCCGATTTATTTGACACTTTGGCAACACTGATGGCGGAGGTTAATCCAGCAAACCAAGATGAGCATAATGCGGAAATCGTGAAGGTGAAAGATCAGAAAACTCAGGCCAAGGCCGACCTGACAGCTGAGGATACCAGGATGGCTGCGGAACGGGCCGCATTGGATGCACAGGCTTACGGCTTATGTTGGATCAGAGCGTTTAAATGATGTCATGAAGAGAAGATACCGGTCTCACCTACCGCCGGTTTATGAGGCCAGGAACCTCTTTAATACCCCAGGAGCAGGGACCAGTAATCTGCCAGAGGTAAACCGGGCAGAGGCACCTGGAACGGGAGCGCCGATTCAGCCACGTCCGACTGATCCGCCTCGTCAGAACAACGTTTTGTCACAGCACGTCCCAACACCACCGGGTCATTACTCTAACCCCATGGATAACATTTCCGCTACCACTTCGGGATTGGTGGCTCTCCCAATCGAACACAAGTCCCCGGTAGCGGTCGAGACGCGACGGGCTAGGGAGCTCCTTCAGACAGCTTTAACTCATCAGCAGGCTTATTCATATAGCCGCGAGAGGATCCATTCTACTCCCCGCCCAAGCCGGAGTTACAGTAGGTATATGGATGAACCGACCGTGTCAAGCAGTGCGTGGAACATTAATCCGCCCCGTGCCATAACCCGGCGGGCGGCGGTGGTGATGCTCAGGATGTGGTGGATCGTGCTAGGGTACGTCGAGAGGCCGAGTTAGCGGCGCAGCATGAAGCCCACCAACTTACTCTGGTTCGTCCAACCACGTCTGTGGAACCAGGGGTTACTTCTAGTTCTTTGGGAGTACCGTGCCTCATCCCAGCGCTGCGCAACGTACGCCTGCCCAAGAATTTCAAGGGCCCACCTAAAGTGCCCAATTACACTGCCAATTTATCCCCTGAGTCATGGGTTGAAACCTATGAGATGGCAATGGAGATACTGGATGTGGACGATGCGACGTGTGCTAAATACTTCACCATGATGCTGGAGGGGACGGCCCGCACTTGGCTGAAGAACTTGCCGGCTAACTCCATTGGGTCATGGGCCGAATTAAGGGCCCGGTTTATCCAGAATTTCAAGGATACATGCAAGCAGCCCATGTCAATTGTGGACTTAGCTTCCTGTGTCCAGGAGGAAGGAGAATCAACAACCCGTTGGGTGCGCTGGGTTTCAGAGATTTTGAATTCATCGGACCGCATCAACGTTGATACAACAATTTTAACATTGGAAGGAAATTGCCAGTTTGCACCTCTGAAGTTGAAGTTGGGACGACTCAAACGTCACAGCAATGACATGGGGACTCTCATGGCTGCTCTGGTGAAGTATGCCGACTCTGATAGTACCAAGGACCCCGAGTCTGACGATGACAAGACAGGGAAGGGAAAGAAGAGCAGCAACATCAAGGGGCAGTAGCATAACCCGGTGGGTCATGGAAACAACGGTAAGCGTAAAGCGGATAACAGTTTAGACTTTGTGGCTAATACCAACGCGCAGGACGAGGGCCAGTGGCGTAAAGGTAAACCGCCCCGGCGTGGTGGAGGGCCAAGTCCTAATCTGAGCGCCTGTCTTATCTGTTAAACCAGCCTTGCCCAAAGCATGGGTCGTAGGACAAACCAGCTACGCACCTTTGGAAGGATTGTTATATCATGCAGGAGTTCAAAAATTCCGATTTTTTCAGTATGATCATGGACCGGGCGGCGGTTTAGGTCCCGGATCTCATGGCCCGGGTTACGGCGGAGGCAGTTCCGGTTTAGGTTTTCACGGTAATCAGAGCAGACATAACAATCAGGGAAATTAGGGCAACCAAGGTGGTTATAATCATCAGGGCAATCAGCAGCAACAGCAGCAGTCGGGTTACCAGAGCAACCCGAAGCAGTTGAATAGTGGGCAGTATCATGTCTTCACCACTAGCCTGTGCAAGCGCGATCAGAAGCTCCATAAAAGGGCAGTGAATTCCGTGGAACCGGCGGTGCCCCGTTACTTGCGCTGGTCTGAGCAGCTGATCGTGTGGAGTAGAGAGGATCCTCCACCCCGGGTTGATAATCCGGGTCATCTGGCATTGGTGGTGGCGCCTCGGGTTGGAGGCTATAAGTTCACTAAGGTACTCATGGACGGGGGGAGTAGTATCAATATTCTTTATTATGAAACCTTCTGTCGCATGGGCTTAACAGATAAAAATCTTAAACCGTCCAATACGGTCTTCCAAGGTGTAGTGCATGGTAAATCGGCATATCCTGTTGGTAAGATAGCTTTGGAGGTGGCCTTTGGAGATGAGCATGATTCAAGATCAGAGACATTGACCTTTGAAGTGGTGAAGATCAAAAGCCCGTATCATGCCCTGTTTGGATGGCCGGCTTATGCTAAGTTCATGGCAAGGCCCTGTTATGTCTATCTGCAGCTCAAGATGCCGGGTCACAAGGGAACTATAACAGTGCATGGGAGCCGCAAGATCGCTTTGGAATGTGAAGAAGGTGATGCGGCTTGTGCTGAGTCGGTTTGTGCAACAGAAGAGTTGATGTTTTATAAGAATAATGTTGATCCGGCAGATATGACTTGATTGAAGAAACCAACTACAGAGCATGATACCGGCCCTGAAGTTTAAATCGGCTGATGAGACTAAGCTTGTTGATTTCGTTCCTGGCGATTCATCCAAGCAGTTTAGCATCAGCGCTAATTTGGATCCGAAATAGGAAAGCACGCTCATCGAGTTCATCCATGAGAATCGTGACATCTTTGCATGGAAGCCTTCTGACATGCCAAATGTACCGAGAGAACTCGCTGAGCACACTCTCAATGTTGATCCCAAGTATAAACCGGTCAAGCAATTTCTTCGCCGGTTCAATGAAGAAAGGCGCAAGGCTATTGGCGAGGAAGTTGCCAGGCTCTTGGCAGCTGGGTTTATCATTGAAGTGTTTCATCCTGAGTGGTTGGCTAATCCGGTGCTGGTACTCAAGAAGAATGGTACTTGGCGTATGTGTGTGGACTACACTGATCTCAACAAGGCTTGTCCAGCAGATCCTTTTGCCCTCCCTTGTATTGATCAAATCATTGATGCTACGGCGGGTTGTGAGTGTTTGAGCTTTCTGGACGCGTATTATGGTTACCATCAGATCAAAATGGCAGTTAAGGACTAGGAGAAGACATCCTTCATAACTCCCTTTGGAGCCTTCTGCTATGTGTCTATGCCCTTTGGGCTCAAGAGTGCCCAGGCATATCAGCGGTGTGTGCAGAATTGTCTTCATGATCAGATCGGCCGCAATGTTCATTCCTATATGGATGATATTGTGGTGAAATCCAGAAAGGAGGAGACATTGATTGATGACTTGAAGGAGATGTTTGATAACCTCCCGGTTTATAAAATGATGCTCAATCCGGCCAAGTGTGTTTTTGGTGTACCGGCAGGCAAACTCTTGGGCTTTTTGGTGTCTAACAGGGGCATTGAAGCTAATCCGGAAAAGATCAAGGCTATAACTTCTTTGGCTCAACCAAAGTGTATCAACGATGTTCAAGGCCTGGCAGGCTGGATTGCCGCGTTGATCCGGTTTATCAGCCGCCTTGGGGAGAAGACTATGCCCTTATATCAGATGCTGAAGAAGACGGATAATTTCGTCTGGAGCGATGCCTCCAATGAAGCGTTTGAAGACTTAAAGCGCCAGCTGGCCGAACCGCTTGTCTTTGCTACTCCTGTTGATAAAGAGCCTTTGCTGCTATATGTGGCTGCTAATGCCCGGGCTGTCAGTGTGGCTATTGTGGTGGAGCCCAAGGAGGCCAGAAAGGAGTATCCGGTTCAACGACCAGTTTATTATACCAGTGAGGTACTTATTGAGTCCAAACAAAGATACCACATTGGCAGAAGCTGGTGTATGGAGTTTTTATGGCGATCCGAAAGATTAAGCAATATTTCCAGGGTCATCCCATCACTGTGGCCAGTTCTACTCCTTTGGGGGATATAATCCAGAACAGGGAAGCGACCGGCCGGATTGCCAAGTGGGCTATTGAGCTTGGGCCTCATGGGTTGAAGTATATGCCACGGACGGCGATCAAATCTCAAGCACTTGTGGATTTCATCAATGATTGGACAAAATTACAGGCGCCGGAAGAGAAGCCGGATCATACTTATTGGACTATTCATTTTTATGGGTCCAGGCAATTGGAAGGCTCGGGGGCTGGAGTCGTATTAACTTCCCCACGAGGTGATAAGTTTTGTTATGTTCTCTGTTTAATGTTCCCTTGCACTAACAATGCAGCTGAATATGAGGCTTTACTTCATGGTCTTCGAATGGCTAAAGAGATGAATCTAAGCCGAGTTAAGTGCTTTGGTGACTCGGACCTGGTGGGTCAACAAGTCTCCGGTACTTGGGATTCCAAGGACCCACTCATGGCGGCATATCGATGAGAGGTGGATATTGTTGCAGGTCACTTCAAAGGTTATCTGGTCAATCTTGTGGACCGGCGGAAAATGAAGCGGCGGATGCTTTAAGCCCTTTGGCTTCCCAACATAAACCGGTTCCACCCAACGTCTTCCTGAATGTGCTGCATAACCGGTCCGTCAAGCTCCCTGGTGAAGAGGATTTGGTTGTTCCTGATCCGGAGGCTCAATTGGTGGCGGCTCTTCATGTTATCCCGGATTGGACGGTTCCATATTTGGCGTATATAAACCGGGGAAAGTTACCAGAAGATGAAACTTCGGCCAGGCAGATAATCCGGCGGTCCAAGTCCATGACTATTATCAATGGAGAGTTACATCATTGCAGTGCGACAGGGGCGTTTCAACGCTGTGTATCTCCTGAAGAAGGCCATGAAATTTTGCGTGAGATCCACGAAGGAGATTGTGGTCACCACGCCGGTTCAAAATCTCTGGTAGCCAAGGCGTTTCGTCACGGTTTCTATTGGTTGACGGCTCATGCTGATGCCGAGGACTTGGTAAAAAGGTGTGATGGATATCAAAAATTCTCACGACGTGATCATGTACCGACTTAAGAATTGAGGATGATTCCAGTCACTTGGCCGTTTGCAACTTGTGCGCTGGACATGGTTGGGCCCTTTAAGAGGTCCAAGGACAAGAAGACCCACCTCTTGGTGGCAGTTGATAAATTCACTAAGTGGATGGAGGCGGAGCCAGTCAGTAAGTGTGATGCAGCTACGGCGGTTCAATTCCTCAAGAAGGTGATTTTCGGGTTTGGCTTTCCACACATCATTATAATTGATAATGGTACAAATCTGTCTAAAGGAGCTATGGAGGAGTTCTGTCAACGTGAGCACATCCGGCTTGACGTATCATCAGTGGCCCACCCCCAGTCTAATAGTCAAGCGGAGCGAGCCAATCAAGAAATCTTGAGAGGCATCAAACCCCGGCTTATGGCTCCTTTGCAGCGGACGTCGGGTTGTTGGGTGGAAGAGTTACCTTCTGTACAGTGGATCATCAATACCACACCCAACAGATCCACGGGTTACACGCCTTTCTTCATGGTTTATGGAGCGGAGGCGGTTCTCCCTAGTGACATCCGTCATGACTCGTCTCGTGTAGCGGCATATGTTGAAGCTGACAATGAGATGGCACGGCAGGAAGCACTTGACCTATTGGATGAGGAGCGTGACATTGCAGCAACCCGTTCGGCGATTTATCAGCAAGATCTGTGTCGTTATCACAGCCGTCGGGTTAGATCCAGAACTTCTCAAGAAGGCGATCTGGTGCTCCGACTCATCCAGGATCAGACGGATATGCACAAGCTATCCCCACCTTGGGAAGGACCTTTTGTGGTTAGCAAGAATCTGCACAACGGGTCATACTACCTTATAGATGTTCGAGAGCACAAAAACTGACGTAAATCGGAGGAGGAGACCCACCGGCCGTGGAATATCGCTCATCTTTGGCCTTACTATACTTGAGCCATAGGCTCTGCTTATGTACATAGTTATGACAATGTATATATTATGATCAAATAATAAACCGGAGCCTCAACTAAAACGGGGTGTCTGTTGTTTTTCTTATATCATGTGTGGTTACATGGGGGCTTCTGTTCATAAAGCGGCGTCCAGTTTACCCCTTGATTCAGCTTATCAAAGCTTTATGTAAAAATCACTTGGGGGCTTGGATGCATTTGAACCATAGCTACACCTCTTGATCGGCGCAATGCCACAATATCACTTGGGGGCTTGGTCGTATTCAAACCATAGTCACACCTCTTGATCGGCTCAAAGCCAAAGAGAGTGTTGCAAAACAACAACTCAAACATAGGCACCCACTAAGCACAGCTCAAAATGTTACTTGGGGATTCTTTGTTGTCGCAATGAAGAAAGAATCTACACTTGTAATAGGCTATCAAGCCATGGCTTGGAAGCCTGGTGTATACACCTAAAACACCGGGTTAGGCTGCCTTCTTAAGTAAGTCACTCCACCCAGGTAAACCTGTTATGACCCGTCGAACTTTGACAAGTTACTCTAATAAGACCCTGAACTTGTCAAGTTAAAACGACGATTGGTTAAGCATTGAGGACCATCTTAAAAGGCTTTGTAAAATGGTTTAACTCAGTGGCCTGGCAGCCCATGAAAAGCCTCGAATTTGGGGCCTGGCAGCCCGTGAAAAGCCTCGACTACAAGTTTTCATCTGCTTTTATTCGAAAGTTTTTTCTTCTCCTTTGATGAGATTTATATTTTTTTGATAGACCGGCGTTCATTAACCCGGCTTGACTTTCAACTATAAGTTATCAGTATATGATCAGTTGGTTTCGACTATGAGTCACCAGAAATGAATAAACCGGTGTTTATCACAACCCGGAACGGTTTTATCACAAAACGACACAATATGAAAGGAGTTATTGTTACTCAAGATTAGGGTTATCACCCTCACTACAATGTTGGTCAACTAACATTATGACTGAAGGCCACAGGTATTAATTATTTTCATATTTGATTTTCTTTTTATAGCCTTGGTTATAAACCTTGGCTATATATCTAGGCATCATGACCCGTCCGGCAGTAAACCGCCAGGGCACTTTCGACTTCTTATCTGCTGGGATAGCTTGAATAAATTGCTATGGATTATGAACATCATATGTATTAAGCATGGCGGGTTAGTAAGTGTCAGGCACAGATAAATATGCACGATGGCATAGCAGACCAAGTGTTTTAACTCGCCTATTACAAGGCGTTTCAGTGCCCAAAAGAATAATTGTTTTTTGATAACTATTGAAGAAAGTGGAAGGCTAAAACGGCCTCCGGATCAGGCTTCATCACCAGCTTGACCTGACGGTTGCGGATCATCTTGCACCGGTTCATCATCCTCCTCTCTACCCAGCGGCTGGAAGTCAATAGTTGTCCAGTCGAACCCAGTTAGGGCTTGGAACACAGCTTCGTCGCTTATAAGGGTGGACGGTTCAAGGTGAGGGGCATAGGTGTGCTTACGAATTGGCGGGATGAGATTTTGAACTTCAGGAGTTGGTGCAGCAACCTGTTTGTTGTTGACGTTGTAGCTCGCCTAATAATGGGAAAGGTCAGCTTCTTCAGCTAATTGGCAAGCAAGTGGACGTACTTCCTGGTTTATGGCTCGGAGGTCCTCATTGCCAAATTCTGATCTGTCTTCTTTTAAGCTCGGATAACCTTTGCTGACATCCTCCGGATCAAGATCGGGCACCCATGATTTTGCCTGGGTTAGTGCAGTTAAAGCACCAGCCCTTGCAGCGGATCTCTTAGCTCTTCTACTCGGGCAGGTAGCATTGACAACCTTTCTAAAGTCTCCTTGATTAAAGTTGCGGGCGGCTTGTTGTGAGAAGCGGTGCAGATAATCCGTTGCACGCCGGTATATAACTGCTCTATAAGAGTATAGGCAACCTTCAACTTCTTCTGTACGTCAGAGCCCAGATGACTAATGCGAGTTCCTGCATCATTACACATGTCAGTAAACCGGCAACGTATGGGATGATATGTTGAAAATATAAAGCAAGGATGTTTACCGAACACAGCAGCAGTCATGGCATGTATCTGCCGCTTTACGCCAGTCAGTTCATCTATAACCGGTTTAAGGGCCGCTTCTGCATCCTTGGCTCTTTTCTGTAAAGCGGATTTTTCTGTGCCCCAATCCGCCCGCTCTTTGTTGAAACTCTCCTTCAGTTTTTCCATAGCGGCTAAAGCACTGGTCAGCTCATCCTTGGCTTTGGAGGTCTCAGCTTGCTGGGACTTGATGTTTTCTTGCAGATCAGTAGTTTGAGTATCTTTTTTGCTCAGCTCAGCCTATAAGATAAAGACGTGTAGTGAGTTGATAGTACATATTTGAAGTACCAAGCACATAACAAGTTATGCACCTAATACTTGGGGGCTAATGCATATTTGCTCTGGGTCAGAAATTTTTGCAAAGTCCCAAGCACAATACAAGTATTGCTCTTGTCACTTGGGGGCTAATGTATGTTTGCTCACAGATTGTGGGTATTCTTCTACATAGTCCCGATACAGACGTGTTTTTACTCCAACAGATACTGCCATCACTCCCTCCAATTAAAATGGCTGATAAACAAGAAAAGTAATTGAATGTATAGACATTGTAAGATAGACAGGTGCAATGGACAGTAGGGAAGAAAACAGGCCATGAAGTAATTCACATTTATGTTGTCTAAGCAAACAGAATAGCAGGACATAATTTCATATATATGATGGCTAATTAAACAGGATAGCATGACACAATTTCACATGTATGATGGCTAACTAAACATGATAGAATGACATACTTCAAAATATGATGACTATGTAAACATGATGACATGATATAACTATACGATGTGTCTATTAAAGTGGTTGGCATGCCATAAATCACAAACATGTCGTCGATGGAAACATGATGGCATGATATAATTCACGGATAGAATGACATAATTTAAAATATGATGACTATGTAAACAAGATGAGATGATATAACTATATTATGTCTTTAGACTATGGGTTGGCATGCCATAATTCAGAAACATGCTGTCTATGTAAACATCATGGCATGACATAATTCAAATATATAATTTATATACTAAGGAAGTGAGCAGAGGGTAATCGCATATATGATGTGTCAACTAAGGAGATGGCATTCAATATTGTGTATAAAATGTAAAAACTAAGCATTGCAATACAACATATGCATTATATGAGTAATATAACCCTGCCAAGTTTGAGCATACACCTCACGGGGATAATAGGACTAGTCATCTGCCTCTGAATCCTCCTCTGAAGAGCTATCAGTAACCAGCAAGATATCTGCTTGAAAGGTAGCATTATCTGCTCAAGACCTTGTTTTCACTCTGATTTCTCCATCACCAATTCAAATGGCTGATGCACAGGAAGGGCAGTTGAATATACAAACATTGTCGACAAAAGCAATGAGAAATACAAAAAAAAGGACGGCATGATATAATTCACATATATGACGCTTGCCTAAACAGCATGTCATTGCATAATTCACATACATAATGACTTTCAACAAGATAACATTGCATAGTTCACATATATAATGTCTTGCAACAAGATGGCTTTGCATAATTCACATATATGGTAATTAGACACCAAATAGGTGGAATTCACACAAAGCATGTCTAAACTAAGCAAATGACATAGCAATGCAAGATACCATATGCACGATATGAGCAACATAACCCTGCCAAGTTAGGGCATGCAGCTCGAGGGGGAAATATGACTGGTCACCTGTCTCTGAATCCTCCTCTGAGGAGCTATCGGTAACCAGCAAGACATGCGCTTCGTCAGATAGCATTGTCTGCTCTGAAGACCTTGTTTCCACTCCAGATTTTTCCATGACCGTGCCGAATGGCTGATGCACAGGAAGAGTAATTGAATGTACTAAAATTGTTGACAAATTTATCACGTAATAAAAAAATGATGGCATGATATAATACACATATAAGATGACTGGCTAACCAGGGTGGCATTGCAAAATTCACATATATGATGCCTGGCTAGAAAAGATGGCATTGCATGATTCACATATACGATAAAGAAACTAATCAGATGGCATTGACACAAAGCATGTCTAAACTAAGCGGATGACATCTTTAATGTATACAGTAAGCAATGCAAGGCACCATATGCATGATATTACCAACATCAGCATGCCAAGTTAGAGCGAAGACCTCATGGGGTAAATAGGAGTGGTCTTCTCCTTCTGAATCCCCCTTAGAACAGTTATCTTCCTCTTGATTACGATTCGAAATGGATGGAGGGGGGCTGCCTTTGCGCCCACCATGGAACGACGTCTGCATGAAATTTTATTGCCACGCAAGGCTCGTCTCTTTTGCTCTACATGATCAGTACCATTGTGTACAATAACTGGCATGCATAGGAATAAAACATAGTGAGATTATGTAAGAAGTGCATGCACAAATCTAGAGTGATGGTAGCAAACTGTGGATAGACCCAAAACCAATGATAGCAGGCAGATAATAGCTTTAGTTAAAAAATACAGATAATGGCTCCTTTAATGTTTGTTTGCACCCAACATGAAACTCATAGTAGACACCGGAGATTAACCAGATAGTAGACAGATAGTACTGATTGCTGCCCCAATATGTACCCCACAACCATTTAAAACTCAAGTTTCAGCATTAGTTTGGACCTGACTCGAGTCTAATAGGTGAACACGACGATAATGTAGCATGTCATCATATTAAGCGGCGCATAACGTGGCAGACACGAAGAGTGCGACCTCTCTTGCGGACCCGTGTAATCCTCAAGGTCATCTGCTCGATTGATGATGGTAATGCGATTGCCGTGGCTACCGGTGAAGGGAAGAAGATCTGAGGCGGCGAAAGACGATCTGGAGAGTAGATCCTGCTGTGGTGAACCCTTCCGCCGTTGGAGCAGCTGAGCTGGGGTGGAACATAGCGCCGCAGGAGCAGGACAAACAACACAAGGTTTTCTTTGACACATATCTGTAACAGAAGTAATTGAGTAAGGGCTTGTTTGAATTTGAGGATTCTAACAATGCAGGGATAGGAAACAGACAGCAATAGGATAGGAATGCACGTGAAAAACAGAGAATTTAAAAACACAGGATTTCTGCCAATCTGGGTGTTTGATTCACAACAATTGGAACATCACATGATGCAAAAAAGCATGGTGAGATTAAGTCAAACCATAAGAAAATGTACGGTTATAATGCTATTATGCTACTATCTCTTAGTCTTGTGCTTGTTGAATAGGAATATGAAAAGGAGGAGAAGGGGAAATTAGAATTCCTGCGATTTTTTTTCAAGGAGACACTAAAGGAACAAATCCTACAGTTTTCATTTGCTCCATTCCTTTGCACCAAATTCATGAAAAGTAGTACCATAGGAAACTTTCCAATTCCGATGTTTTTCATTCAGTTTTCCTTTCAAGCACTCGGCGATTCTAGTAGGCAGGCTTGAGAAAGGAAAATCCTACACTAAAAAATGTTTGTGTGCTACTTCTATTACTTTGGACCCGTGCCACTGCCATACTAGCTCAACTCCGGGCCCATCGACAAATGCACAGCTCAAGCGCGAGAGATAAATAATGATGGCGTTCAAGAGAGTCCATCACGGATAGCTAAGTTGCACGATACCTCACTTGCTTGTCATATAGTTGGATAAAATAATCATATTTCCCGTTACTAGGAGTGCTCAATGGACAATATATATAACATGTAGAGTAAAAAAGAGATGCAACAAGTGTACAACCTCTTTGGCGAAGCCATGTTGATCTCAGCGTGATTGGGTTGGCCGGTGAGGATGCTCCGGCTGACTTGGCTGTCGGAGGAGGGGAAGAAGATCTTAGGCGTCTGGAGATGGAGCCCGAGGTACTGCTCAGCTGTGATGGAGGGTTTCATCGTTGGAGCAGCTCCGGTGAGTTGTACGACGCCGAGGCTGAAGCAGGACAAGAGAGACAACAAACAACGTTAACTTGAGTGGAATTCTAATAGCATCTCTAATACATGACGTAAAATACATAACCACAATGTGCTAGATGTAAAATACATCAGCCGTTCATCTCTGAACTTAACTGTCGAAACTGAATTTAACTGTCGAAACTAAACTTAACTGTCGAAACTGAACTTAACTATCAAAACTGAATTTTGCTGTCGAAACTGAACGCAGTAGCAAGGTGAGGCTACATGTCGGTCGACTGACCTTTTCATCTCTAGTCAGTCGATTTTTTAGTTGTTGGATACAAAATCAAGGGCATGCGGTTCATCTTCAACCTCCACCCCCCTGAGCCGCCAGCCACCACCGGCCAAACAGCAACCCCCCGCCGCCCGCGACCGGCGCTGCGCCGCCCTGCCCTCCCCGAAAACACTCCTCACCGTCGGTCCGCCGCCGCCCGCCATCCCTCTAGCCCCCCGTGCCGAGCTTTTTCTCCGACGATCCCCACGCCACCGCCCCACCAACGCCCCGCCATTGCCGGCGACCGCCGCCCCCATCCTGAACCCTACGATAGATAGTGGGGTACCTCTCCGGTGAGCCCCCCTCCCCGCTGCGGCTGGTTCTTCCTTCACACCGGCGAGCCCCCCCACCCCCTGAAAATCGACTGACCCAAAAGTCGATTGAGTCGACTGAAGGGTAGCTAAATCGGAGCAACATCGCAAGCAAGAGCAAGAGCGAGAGGAACAGCGCGAGCAAGAGCAATAGCAAGAGCAGACCAGGCAGGGGACCGAGAGCAAGAGCAGAGCAGCAGCGCGAGCGAGAGCTAAAGTAGCAGCAGCTCCTACTGATGTGCACGTCGTTGCCGAGGGAGCGACGCCGTGGAGGAATTGGCCGGCGACGCCGCCGTGGATGGAGCCGCGGCGTGTCGGCTCGGGACCGAGCGCCGGCAGCACCGTGAGATCGAATCAAGAAGAAAATGCGGCGATTAGTGTACAACCTCTTTGGTGGCGCTGATTAGGCCGCAGCTTCATCCGAGGAAACGGTGATGATGATGCTCTTCCGGTGGTGCAGGTGAAGACGGCAGTGTGGGAATGGAGGTGGCGTGAAAGACGAGGGGAATGTCGGGGCAGCTCCTTGGAGGTGGAGGACGGGGTGGCTGAACCGGCGGGACGATGAGATCGACGACGGATCCTCATCCGGTACGGTGGATGAGGGACGCCGAGGTGTTGCTGTGGACGACGTCATCGGGGAAGAGGCTCCGGCTGGGTGGCAGACGGAGCAGGGTGTGTGATTTCGTCGCGGGTTTTCGCGGCCTCGGTGTACGAATGGGTGGGCGGATCGGATGGCTGTGGGGAACCATGTCTTAGAGACGCGCTTGTCCGAAATGTGGGGTAAGTTATGAAAGTACCCCCCACCGATTTGAGGAGGTTCTTTCGGTTCAGGGGTACCACGGGCATTTCACGTGTCGGGATTTCACAGGAGGTGGGAGTTTTCGCGCGCGTTGTAATTTTGGAATAGCAAGGCGTGGGTTGAGATGGAGGGATTTGCCGGAGCAAAATGAGACAAAGATATATCTTAAATATTTCGGGCTAACAAGGCGCGGGTTGAAGAGGCGGGAGTTTCGCATCACGATAGACAGAGACGCTAGCTTGAATTTTCGGCATAACAAGGCGCGGCTAGAAATTTCGGAAGAACAAGCTTAACGTGTACCCAAAAAAGACAATTTGCACCTCAAAACGCACAACACACACACAAACACCATTTAGACTAGAGTAAGGTACATTGCACGCATGAGATTTGGCAACCAAATTATTAATAAATACCACATTATAGCATGGAAGCTTTGAGTCATATATGCATGATGTAGATGTTTGTTTAATTCTTATAGTTCATTTCATTCAAAATCATCTAGTTTTTATAAGAAAGCTAATCTATTTTAAGATTCATGGAATTGTGCATCGTAAGACATAAAGTTAAAACAAATAATGGCAAATCATGTAGAAAAACATTTGGGCAATTCTGATACGGAAGATTCTAGAACAAATAAGAAGTGCTTGTGTTTTGATGTTTGTGCATTATGCTTAAGTTCAACCATGGAGTCTTCTAGATTATACATGTGGCAAAATCCGATGGAATCTAGATGATATCCAACGGCCAGTAGTGCTCAAATTTGCCATCTTTGGACCATCGGATTCGCCTCATCCAACGACCAACTTTCAAAGTTAAAGTTACCCGCACACAATATCAAAAAAAATATAATATAATATATAGGGGTATAGATATAGATATGTGATACGAAGCCGCCCATCATCTCCAATTAGAATAGTGTGTCCATGCACGGATGCGACGTGGCCAAATGATGTCTGCCATCGGTATCTCAAATTCAAATCAGTCTGACCTTGTTCAATGTGTATACATTACAACATGATCGTTTCCAAACCACACCGCGCAGATCTCCGTTAGATTCATGCATGCATGGGTTTCAAACATCAGGATCTCTTATGCAAATATTTGAATTCGACTTTACATTGATTATGACCTCGCCTATTCTTTTACACCCACACAGTAGTCTTATCTTTATAATTGTACCACTAACTTTCTCTCCTGCATGCGTGCACACACACTACCAGTCGGCATTATCCATCGCACGCATGCAATCTTTTTCTTCAGGTCGGTCTCCCATGAAGGCACACACCCACACACATCCCCCTATCCATCATATCGGGCATTCTTTATCTCTCACACATGCATGCGCAACGATCGATGTTCCTCTATGTATGTGTGTATATAGCTAGGTCTTTCATAGTTTTCCACACAAACCGATCAATCGATATATCCAGTGAGGTCTCACCCTCTTTCCCACGTCCACATCGATCAATCTATACCTCTCTATATAGGATTAACATATATAGCTAATACACCCACATTAATTATATATCCAACGCCCCCTCTCATCATCCATGCCTTCCGCTTCATCTCTCAGACGCGTGCACAATGGCGAAGACAGGGGGCAGTAAGGGCCCTGCCTCCCTCCCCCCTAACATCCCTATATATCGTGGCTAATATGAATGTGATCATTAGACAATTGCTGCTAAAAATGGTTTAAGTTCATGAATTGACCCTCCTCGTAAAGGATTAGCAATGCTTGGCCCCCTGGCTCATTTATTTTTCATGGCTCCGCCACTGCGCGCAATAGTGCACATGTTCGCCCCCTCTCTCTAAATATCGATCTCGCACTTGTGCATTCCTTCATAGTCTCCCTCCACTCGGCCCCTCGCACCATCTTCTAGCCCCAACCGGATTTTGCCACATGTACAATCTAGCAGACTCCATGGTTGAACTTAAGCATAATGCACAAACCTCAATACAACAGTGGTTCTCTTTTGTTCTAAATCTTCCGTATCATAACTACCCAAAGTTTTTTCTAGTTGAATTGCCATTATTTGTTTTTTACTTTATGCTTTACAATGCACAATTCCATGAATCATAAAATTGATTAAGGGCTTCTTTGATTCAAAAGATTCTCAAAGGAATTTTGGAGGATTCTAATCATTAGGAATTTTTCCTATCTTGGTTGTTTGATTCGTAGGATTGTAAACCATAGGAATTTTTTCATATGATTCATTTGCACTAGATTTCATAGGAAACATCCCATCCACTCAAACCTCTTTGATAGAATTCTGCGTTTTTTCTATGCACAATCAAACACTCGTACAATCCTCCAAGATTCAAGACTACATTCCACTATAATCCCATGTTTTTCCTATTCCCGCGTTCTTAGCTTTTTTTATAAAAACTAATTGATTTTTAATGAGATGAACTATAAGAATTAAACAAAGGGCTACATCAGGCATATATGACTTAGAGCTTACATGCTATAGTGTGGTATTTATTCATAATTTGGTTGCAAAATCTGATGCGTGCAATGCACGTGTACCTTACTAGTACTTCAAGTATGTGAAAAACACGTAAATTAGAATATCAATGGCACGCTACACAGTGTCTCTCTTACAGTTCATGAAGCCACGCGGCACATGTGGAGGCGTTGTCGCGACCTCCTTGCGTGGATTGATCACGATGACGTCTTCTGGTTCGGAAGAATGTACTCTTCCTCCCGAGCCATCTTGGCGGTACATGCACGCGAAGATGTGCCGCACGCCACACACGCACTCATTCCCTCGCACACACATGCGGGTACACAGGCGGACGCAATTTTGTACCAAGATCCACCCCATGTGATAATTTGACGTGTGTAAAGTCGTTCACTTCATTGATGGTCAATTAATACAGCGCATGCAAATTTCATGGACGTGAGGGCGGAAGAAAGACATTATTACTCCACTGCGTGCATGCGAGTAGTTAAATCGTGGGTTGCTAGTAGTACTTCCATTGGTCTCCTTCGTATTTTGTGCCAATTTTTTACAGTAACATAATATTTACGCATTTGAGCAGTGAAGTACTTGAAATTTATGTTCCGCTAAACTCATCGGGAGCCGTTTCGGGCCTCGAAACCAAAACCATCAATTAATCTTTACCTTGTTCCCATCACATTCGAAAGGCTGCTCACACCTACTAGTACGTACCAAACCTGAACGTGTTCCCACTATGCAGGTATTAGTACTAGTGCTAGTACTTAGGTTATAAAAAGGGGAACTACCTAACCGAAAATTACTCTACCTTTTCTCCTGATAAGTGCTTCTTGTTCGTCCGTCGTTGCCATGCCCGGTGAGCAGAGCTCTAGGTCGAGAACTACTCGTAACAAGGGAGCGGCAACCAAGGCTGCGGAAAAAAAAGAGGGCTCGCCGCCACGCAGAGACCTCAAAAGATCTCTCACGGGCAGGCAATGGCTCCCAGGAGCGCCCTAGCCGCGGAGGCGAACACGCCGAGCCGGCGGAGCTGGAGTCGTTATCCCCCGACAGCATGCCCGATCAGCTCAATAAGCAGAAGGAGTTCATCCAAGTCTTGATGGAGTTGCTGAAGGAGAGCCTCGACGACATGCCCGCTGAGCTCAGTCAGCAGGGGGAGTTGACCGTCGGCTTGGTGATGCTGCTGAAGAAGAGCATTGCCTCGGAGAAGAAGGCGACGGGCGAAATCCTGTGACTTCAGGAGGACAAGGCGAAGCTCTGCCACGAGATCGACCTGTTGAAGGAGAAGAACGCCGGTTGGAAGAAGCTACATGAGAATAGTAGTTCCTCGATGAAGATGTTGCAGGCCCTCGTCATGGAACAGAAGGAGGAGTTGGCGAAGCTCCGCATCGAGCACCCAGCTGCTGTCAAGGTACGTAATGCGGCCGTGGAACAGATGATGAAGGCTCGCATCAAGAAATCCCGCGTCATGGCCAGAATGAAGAAGATGGCGGAGGAGACGCGCAAGGAGATGGAGGTCGTGGAGGCGTTGAAGAAGCAGTTACGACTCCGCGGCGAATTAGATCATTTGGGGTGATAATCTTCCTTCTTCTTTTGCTCCTGTGCTTCATCTTTTGCTTCGGGTGTTTCGCCGCACGTGTCACGTTCTCTGCGAGTCATGAATAGAACAATGTTTTTTTAGGGAATGAATAGAACAATGCTAACAATGAGATGACTAGCAAATTAGATCATTTTTATCGCCATATGGCACTGGGATGCCGTATTTCGTGCTCCTCCGTCGCAGTACTATTCCAGTGGAAAAATTGAGTATACCGCACGGTTCTTTGCTCCTCTATCAGGTCGTCGGCGCATTTATAGGAGCAGTCAAATCACAAGGCCCCGCCTTCCAGCAGTAATGAGCCATCAAATCACAAAGGCCCTCGCCTCTCGTGAAACCGACCAAGCTAGACTGCCCCGCCCTCTAGCCTTTTAAAAAATGTATACTTTTGTACAACAGTAATATCGATGGATTGCGCCATGGAGCAAAACATGAAATTAAAAAAAGGTGGTACATATAGAGAGCGCTCGTCGCCAAATTATGCATATAGTACTATTAAAAAGGCTAGTCACAATAATGGTGTCCAACAACCCACCCTCAAATAAAACTAAGAGGGTGCTTGGATACGTTTTAGTCCCATGACTAAAAGTAGTGGGACTAAAACATGCTAGCCTCACCCATGCTTGGATCCAAATACTAAAAAGGCTAAAATCAAGTTAATGAGCATTTATTATCCTCCAAACCCTCCAATCCAGAACTCGCCTATGTTAAAGGAGAGGAGTTAAATGAGTAGAGAGAGGACTAATCCACATTTTAGTAGGGCTACCCCTGACTAAAAAAAATTAGTCTCAAGACTAGTTTTAGCCCCTCTTTAGTCAGGGGTGCTTGGAACTTTAGCCTCTTAAAGAGACTATTTTTAGTCAGACTAAAATAAGTCCCTTGGATCCAAGCATCCTGGAATTCTTTGACAAAACTAAGCACCCTGAAATTCTTTGACAACTAAACTGCTGGCTATATGATGTTGGCCATATATATTGTACGTATATAATGTGAAGAAACGAGTGGTAGTACTATACTAACTAAAAGATGAAATGTAAGAAATACTAGTATGTACGTACTGAAGAGTTAAAGTAACGAGAAGAAACATAACATAGTTCTATTGGGGGCTCAGCACAACACACCCCTCAAATTAAATTAAGCACACATGAAATTAAACTTTGCAACTATTCCGGTAGACACTGCATTAGAACCACCATGAGCAACGACACTACCACCTTACTCGGAATCCTCGTCCACGTCCTCGACTTCGTCCTTGTCCCTCTTCCTCTTGGCCGATACTTCTTTGCTTGAACCGCACACTTGGTTGTTGCTCTTCATCCAACCCTTGTAGATATTGGAACAAAGGTAGCCATCCATTGCAGCGTAGTGGATGTGGTCTATATCTAGTACATTCCGCTGCCATGCATGACGATGAAACGTGTAATGAGGTTTTTCCAGTTTACGGTACGAAGGATGAACCATGGCTCCTGCTAGGGTCAGCATTGAAGGCTGACGAGAGGGCACCAGCCGATTCTTCTGGAGGTCGAAGGGGTTGCCTACAACAAGGCCTATCCGACCCAGTACTTCTTTGTCGTTCTTAAAGTCTACAGTAACGAATTTCACTGTTTTGCCCCTTGAGGAAGTTCTTAAAATCCTGGCACTCAACATCGGAATGGCATATGTGGTAGACCAAGCATAACTCATGCACGCAAACCTGGATCACGGTGGGCTTCTTCCTCTCTTCGTCCTTTAGATCCTTCTCCCGTCCCAGGACTATGGTGTACTCAACATCTAGCCCAGCGACCCACTCAACATCTGAGTCTTCGAACATGCGTCTGAAGCGAGAAAGGCATCCTTTCACCATCGCGGAAGAACGGGTGTAGATGACGTCGAACTCAACGCCGGTGATTGTTCTAACCTTGTACTCACCGCCGATCGGGGAGATTTGGGACGCCATGGATTTGGGAGGAGGGTTAGGATTAGTGGAACTGCCGTAATGTGAATGCACGGGACGACTAGGAGCGAACCGCCGTAGTATTGAAGGACGTGAGGGGACGAGTAGGAGCGAACTGCCAGCGTCGTCGAAGCAGGGGTAGTGGCTTTCCATTCTCCCATGATACGGGCTTCCGAGAGCCCTTGGATCTGAAATCGAACGGTTGCATGGCGTGATTATAGACCTATGGGTGAATATCCTATCCTGGAGGGTTATTCTGCAAATTTTCAGCAACTTAGCATGCAACTGTTTGATCTCAGATCCAAGGGCTGCCAGCAGCCAGTATCGTGGTCGCGCCTGACACGATCGTCGCGTCGCTTGTGCGGTCGCGCCCTTGGATATTTAACACGGTGAGTTAGGCTCTCTGATGTTGGCATGTCATACATAGTCATCACTTAGTCACTCATACTACACCAAGGTTTTGGCTATAAGGTTGTCTGTAAGTGTATATATTTTTTATACTTCTCTCTATCTCTTTCTTCGTACTCCCTCTGTCCCATAACATAAGAACGTTTTTGACACTAGTGTAGTGCCAAAAACGTTCTTATATTATGGGGCACAGGGAGTACTAGTATTTATTGCATTTGCCAAGGAGTGACCTCTTCCAATGAAATGGTGTTGCTAAGTTTGCTTCATTTAATTAGCTATAAACTCAAAATTGTCTTTTCACCTAGGTACACGCGCTTAGCACCGTTTCTTCCTTGGGTCACCAAACTAGTCTCTGTCTTCTTGATTAACTGCCACATCAGACTTTATGCCTATGTGGCAAGCTTAAGCACCTATAGGAGCAAGTAAAAGTAAGTACAATAGTGCGCTTTGCATGGCATTTTTGCATATGTGGAGGAAAGACAGGCAAGGAAAAAGTGGAGAAGTGGGCTCTCATGCAAGAGCCAGCCTCTACTACATGGTGGAGCATTGGGAGAGGCACCTGTATGGAGGTGGTCAGAATCGGGAGACTCACGCCGGTCGTGGCGCCTGCAGATTAAAATGATAATGGCAAGTCAAATCACGGGGCCCCACCTGTCCAGCAGTAACTCGCTGTCAAATCACATAGCCCTACGTTTGCAGCAGCCTACTCCCTCGCCTTCTCGCGTCTCTGTCGAACTGACTAGGCGGAACTTCCCCGCCGCCTACCGCGCAGGAAAAGCCCCGCCCTCGACTTTTAAATAGTATACAGTATAATAATTTTGTATCCATGGATTGCACCCGGGCCATGGAGCAAATCGTCTAGAAAACGGCGGTACACATGTACGGAGTATACAGCACGCCCGTCGCGTTCGCGTCGCACCCCATACGGCCGGTCGGTCTGGCACGCTGCTCTCCGAATGGAACGCGCATCATATTGCGTTTGCACACACATGTGGGACGACAATTGAGAACCGACCATAGGCACACTCCCCGGACCCGCAAGTCGGGTGACTTAATAGAAGAGGGAGACGAGCGATAGTATTAGAGAAGTGTTGTACTACGTTGGTGCCTGGATGATCCCTGCAAGACACGGAAGATCAGTTCGTCCATGCATGTGACCAGACTCCAGCAGACACGCCTGGATTGGCTATCATCTACATATCGTGCAGGTTATGTTGTACATGGTTGTAGTTGTGGTGAGAAATCTAAAAAAAGGATTATTGTCATCTCGCTAAATTAGGTGTCATGTGCTTCGGATCACTGCGAGGGTTAAACAGCAACAACTGAGTTGGGCTAGTCATTGGGGGCACATGCACGAACAGTGACTACTCGGCTGCCATCTAGGTCAAGCCGGCTATGTCAATTAGGACATCTATCGACGGACCCCTTTTCTATGAGTTTATCTTTAATTTGAGCTTTGTTCCTCATCTAGTTTGTCCGTCGGGATTCATGTTGTCTCCTTTGGGCAGTGAGGTTATGATTTCTTGTCATGTGTCATTTTTTTGTGTTATATGTTATAATCCGGCGCTTCACATCAAAATGACGACAACTGCGCCTCCGGGCCACGTGCATGAAGACTTCTCGACAGTCATTGATGAGGTCAAGCCCGCTCCGGTAGAAAAAAGAAAACTAGTACTACTCCACTATGTAGGCAGGAGCCTCCGCGCTTGCTTGCTAGTGTTGCTCACTTCACACTGTCTCGGCCTCTCTAGATCTAAACACGACAGCGGTGGCCACACACTCTCTCTCTCTGCTCACCGCTGGTCACAGATCCAGCTGGATCCTCTCCGCCGGGGAAGGTGAGAAGGTGCAACATTCACGCGGTCGTCCTTGGCGACGGCTCTTACCCACTGCTGGGCGTGTCCCGATCAACCTGCCTTGCCATTCTCTCCCAAGCACCACTGGCGAGGGAGGGCCTCCAACCCCTTCTTCCTCGCTGCCGTAGTGTGGGCAGATCCGGCCTCCCGCCGCCCACCTAGCGACATCCCGGCGACCATCAAGTATAACTTCCTTTGAAACCGGCCTTGCTCTACTTCCCGAGCTCCTGACGTCGCTGCATTTGTATCTTTTACTATTTCTCAGGCCCCCTCCAAGATAGGATCGATCGGCTGTTTGAAAATCACCTAATTTGTTTACGTTTAAGAGGTAAAACTAGTTCATGCACTCGAATCTAGTACTACTTGGTTCAAACAAGGAAGAAAGGGGGTGGGGGTGGGGGAGGATTTGTTACCTGAATCTAGGACTTGGTCGAAAGAGGAAATAATGGGGGCGAAAAGTAGCAGAGACTGGCTGCCCAACTGGTCTCTAGGTCTAATAGGGAAATAAAGGGAAACGCAGTACAAACACAATATAAACCCGATCTATTGGTTGGAAAAGGAAAGAAAGTGGGGACTGGGGGACAAGTCAACAGAGTAAGTCCAGCACTAGATTTGCTAGCCTCACACAGTATAGGTGGCTATACTGAACAAAAATGGGACCAACCTAGATATCCTGTTCTGATGTTTGGTGCCCCGAGCCACTCTTATGTAATGCCATTGGTAAAATGTAGTAGTGGCACTGTTAAAAGTAAGGACATGTTAAACCAATGTTGTTTTTAATGTAATGGCTCCAGTAATATGAATCAATGGCACTTCTTTACATGTCCTGCTAAAATTTCCCATTAAGATAAGTTGGTTCTTTTCGTTAGAAATCATGTATCTGGTCCGCCTACTCTCCCGTGCCCAAAGTAATGTCGTATTTAACGGTTGTCATAGTTAATCCTAATGCCCACACTAATATCTAGCAATGCCAGTGCTTTAGAAATTGCTACTGTCCTTGTAGGATTGCCATTCAGATAAGGAACATGTTTCTTTTCATTTGATTCATGTTTCATCACTTGTTAGTCACCCTACTTTCCACCTTTTTTGTGCTAACAGAGATATACATTTCACGCTCGATCTTAGTTGAACTGCACAAATGATATCCAAATTATAGTTGAGCATTCCAGGAGCTTCACAACAAACCTTCATGTTGCTCAATTTTATTGCAACTAATGAAGAATAAGCTTTGTGGTTTTCGTTTTCTGATGGAAATGGAACCGGGGCTGGAGCCCTTTTCTTAAAAAAATTGAAGAAGCTGCTAGCTCACGGGACATTGCTTCATTTTAGGTGAACTGCACCAAAAGGTCCCATGAATTGAATCATCCATGTTGGTGACTGAAAGAGCCAACTTCAGCATCCCAGTCTAAGCACCCCCGGCCTCCATCCTTGCGACGCACGGTACACCTCATTTGCCACCTGCTCGACCCTAGTGTCACTGATAAAATGAAGTAATAATAAAGTTAAAATAGAGCGAGTGTCATCTATATCATTTCATTTCCAATATGGATAAAGAAAGTGCTTCTCTTTGTTAATGTATGTTTCATCAACTAGTCCCATTGTTAATGTTTAAGCGTTTCTGCAAACTGGGGTGCTTAATTTTAGTTGATATGTACAAAAATAGAGATTTGAATGTCTCAAGGCGCCTCCTTGTACTACCGATGTACACTGATGTTCATCACTGGCAGAAGGTGTATCTGGGAGACTTGGGACGATGTCTAGTATGAGGCGTACCGTATGAGGCATCGCAGGGCCCATCTCGCAGCATGGCATACTATGATACTATCGCAATATTTTCTTCTATTTATTTTATGTGTTTCATCAACTAGTGCCACTATAATGTAATCACACTTTTTCATTATCTATGCAAACAGGGTTTTTCAGCTGCACTTTGGTGGAACTGCACAAATGTACGTATGGAACCGGCATATATATATGTAGAGTGCGAGGTGTGCCAAGTAAAAATTATCGACACCAACCATGCTGCATGCACGCATTGGCATCCACCACCACCAGTGGGATGTGTGGCACTCTCTGTGGACGGATCTTTCTTGGCTGCAAATCATCTAACCAAATACTAGTAGCTTATATTGGCAGTTTTTCTAGGGAGTACTCTTTTCTGAAAGAAGCACCAATCTATTTTTCTTTCTTTGTACACTGTGTCACAACATTGACCCAGAGGTCCATAGCTATTTTAGGGTGATTGGCCTAGTACCCGGAGACTGATTGTAAGCATGATTTTCATTAGCTGTCACACTGATTGTAAGCATGAGCAGGTGGAAGATTAGGTTAGTGTGAAGCTTGCCTTAAACCCTACCGCCGCCGTTGAAACGAGGCGAGCGTCGAGGGAACCGTGGAAAACGGCGGGGAAGTGACGTCGCGCCATCCGGCCTCCTCTTGCGGTGGGAGAACGAATACTCCTGTGGCTCCGGCTGGCTCTGCACCCTCACGAACGACACACCATACTTGATTGATTTGTTATCCTCTGGGTGCTCGACCTTTGACCTGTACGCCACCACCTCCGCCTGACTGTCGCCTCAGGTGAATCTGTCTGCTTCATCGCCCAGAGGAGATTCTCGATGAACTCGGAGGACTACAGCGTGACTGCCGCCAAGGAGTACATGTACATCGCCGCCCTCATCGCCGTCGTCTCACTCTTTCGCATAAATTGCCACATGGCCCGCACCGTCCTCGAAATCTCCCACTCACTATCAAACCAACTAAGGATCTCCTTCAACCTGGCTAACTTTGCACAGTGCGCCACGCGATCTGCCTGATTTGTGCTGCATCATCTCCATAGATGTCCTTCTGAGTGGTCCGGTGCTAGCTTTGGAAGATGGGAGGAGAGACGATGGTCTTGCAATAGAGAAGAGGGAGAGGCGAGACGGTGGTTTTGGAATGGAGATGACGGAGAGGAGAGGAGGTGGTTTTGCAATAGAGAAGATCAGAAGAGGGAGAGGCGAGACGGTGGTTTTGGAATGGAGATGATGGAGAGGAGAGGAGGTGGTTTTGGAATGGAGATGATGGAGAGGAGAGGAGGTGGTTTTGCAATGGAGAATATCAGAAGAGGGAGAGGCGAGACGGTGGTTTTGGAATGGAGATGATGGAGAGGAGAGGAGGTGGTTTTGCAATGGAGAAGAGGGAGAGGAGCGTGCGGCAGCGATTTAGGATTGGACGAGAGGGCCGCCACGCTGTGACTGGATCAAAATCAAAATCAATTTACCCTTCAATTAAGAAAGCGGCCCCACATTAACTAGTCTCCCTTTTATTCTGGGTTGTAATTAAGCATGATTTTCGCACATAAAATATATGTTATACATTGCAAAAATAATATAATTTGAAAGTACATTCAGATACGAACCAAACGATACAATTTTTGGTGACATGCATTCACATTTTCCTTGTCAAATACAGTACGTGGTCAAACTTTGACCCAAAATACGCAAAACAACAAAAAAAATACTTCCAAGACCAGCACCGCTCCTCCGCTCTTCTACTCTTAAACCACCACCGCTCCTCTCCTGTTCCAATCTAAATGAAGCGCCGCTCCTCTCCTCTTCCATTTCAAAACCACCGCCCCTCCTCTCCTGTTCCAGTCCAAAACCAGCGTCGCTCCTCTCCCGTTCTAATCCAAAACCAGCGCTGCTCCTCTCCTCTTCCATTCAAAAACCACCGCCGGCGAGTGAAGGTGCTGTGGAGAAGTAGATCGATGGAGGAGTAAAACCGATATGTGAGGATCGCAGACGGTGACCCTGTGAAGCTAGCTAGGATGTTGGAGATACTGTCTTGGTTTGACAACAAGGACCAACTAGCGGCGACGGCGACATCCATGGCCAAATATCTGCAACAGAGCGAAAAGGCGGCAATACTCCCGGAGGGAGTCGTGCCGGAGTACATAGAGCTGCTCCTCTAGGCCATGGAGCAAATAGATTCACCGAATCCGATTGTGAGGGAGCAGTGGTGGGAGTATCAATCCCAGATGGAGCATCCACCAGAGGTTGAAGGATCGAGCATCTACAGGGTGCCGTTTGTGAGGGTGTCCTGCCAGAGCGAGCCGGTGGAGTCTTCGTCGACCGAACCCAACTGCAAGAGGAGATAAGCAGTTGGCCCGACGATGCTTCTCCACCATCGTCTCCCTCGTCGTTCACATCGTCTCACAGGGCGGCTGTCTGCCGCCGAGGAATAGGAGAGGGCTGCCCCCCGCCCAGCCCAATAGTCGAGCAGGTTGTGAATTGTCAGGAGGAGTTTAGGGTTGTCAGTATTTGCAGGTTGTGAATTGTGTTTTGTGTTGTGTATTTTGAGAGTACTTTCAGATATGAATGTCTTTTGAATTTCAGATTTGCAGTATTGAGCATATGAAGTATTTTAGGAATTCTAGAGATCTATTTTTAGCACTTAAAAAAATGTAGTTTCATAGGAGTATAAAAGTGCAGACAATGTGTTTCTCAGAGATGAAACTGCAAGTTGCAGTTTCAAATAAGAAACTGCAAGTTCAGTTTCAGATAAGAAACTGCAACTTTCATAGGCAGAGCATTTATATTAACACATCCTTTTCAAACAGGGTTAACATCATGTTGGAAGTTTTATTCATAGTCGAAAATGGAACTACCAGCCAGTTAACATCATGCTGATCAACATTCATGCATAGCACATCTTCATATGATGCACAGTCAAAATGCCCACAAAATGTCGAGTGTGCGAAACACAGAGAAAATGAGGGACGAAGTTTTGGCATGTGTTGGATGTGGTTTTGGGCTGCCCCGTCTAGGCTTTCATTTTTAACATGCGCTGCCCACGACCTCGGATGGGAGGTCCATAGGCCTGTTTGTATTTTCTTAGGGCCGTCATGTATCGACCGGCCTACGGACCTCCCATCCGAGGTTTTATTTTTGGCATCCCAATTTATTTATTTTTTTGAAGAAAACGCAGAGGTCTGTTATATTTTTCTATATAAGAATAGGAACGCCAGGTCCAACTTATGTTTCCCTTCTAACTATATTATATATATTTAAATTATTTTATATGTTATTATATATTATTTTTATTGTCATCATATATTTAACAGATACTTACATATGTAAGATAACAATATACCACATCTTATTAACTTATAAAAATAATTTCTTAACAAATAAAATCATGGATTGTTTTGGCATGAAAATCCTAGTGATTGTGTACAAAAGCTTGGTAAGATTTAAGGACGAATGTAATAATATCACTTATTATTTAAATATATTTATGACAAAATGCTCAGCCCCTTTTTATTTTTTAATAACTTTGCTGGCCCAACCCAACATTATAATTAGAATCAGCCCAGGAAAATCGTGTATTTCGAGAAAGTGCAAATGGCATGTAATTTTTTAGGAAATAAAATAAATGGGCCGCATGGACGCTACATTATTTGTTCACCCAGCCCAGCTAATGGCTGTAATTCAGAAAAAAAAGATCAAATTGACTGTAAATTCTACCGCGCAAAAAAAAGACTGTAAATTCTGAAAAAATGGGTTGAATACGTGCCACATTTTTGGAGGATAAAATGTGGGCCAATAGGTCGAAGCCAACGCAAGTCGTTGTCAATTTAGTCAACAAATGATTCTGAAATGTTAGCCGTTGGATTTACATCCAACGACCGGCATCCATCTTCAATCTCTCATCTTCTTCCTCCAGCGCTGCCGGGACCACCTCCCGCCTCCTGCTGCTAGCAGCTCTGCTTAGCATGCTTCGCTACAAAGCGCTACTCCATCGTTGGCGAGGCCATCCCACCACCCCTCCACACCTCATGTTCTTCTCCATCGACTACCGAACCACACCGCACTAGAACCAATTAACCCTCGTACACCTCTCCGTCTGCGACTCTACTCCCGCGTCTTCCCATCTCCGGCTCGTTGCTGTCCATGGCCTCGCCGTCGTCCACCACTTTGGATGCGCTCAGCGCGGTGTGGTCAATGTGGTCAACGAACAACACCATCGGATGTAGACTGTGCGTGCAGAGGCTGACAGCTGGGTCCGCAGCTGCACACAAGGAAATGCCTCCTTATTACGTGCAAAATAATGATTCCTCCAGCTGACATCTGGCACCCACCCGAAGGGCCTCTGTATTTCACGAAAATAACGTGGCCCCCGCTAACATGTCAGACCCACCAGCTATCTTCACACGCAAGGAAGTGCCTCCTTATTACGCACAAAAAATTGAATACTCCCCGCCACCGGAACCCAAAGATAGTGGGAGGTTGACTTGTGGGCCTAGTGTTGACGGGACGGAGGGCTTTGTCAACTTAGTCAATATGAACGATTCTAGCTCATGTTACCGTCGATGTTCATCCAACGGCCGTAGTGCTTCTTCAACCTCTGGTCTTCTTGCTCCAAATTACCAAACCAGCGCCGGTCATGCCGCGTGCTCCTGCCTCCGTGGCTGGCTGTGATGCCGCTGAGGCCTCACCGCCCCTACTAATCCCACCGCTGGCCAGGCCATCCTCTACTCACCCACACCCCCAAGTTATTCTGGGCGACAAAGAGCCTCACACCGCAGCCGAACCAGTGAACCTCGTACTCCTCTTCGCGTGGGCATCCACTGCTGTCTTCCCGGCTCCGTGTCGTCCCCTTCCTAGTCCTCGCCGTCGTCCACCGCCGTGGTGCTCTCGGCGCGGCGTGATACGTCTCTGTCGTATCTACTTTTCCAAACACTTTTGCCCTTGTTTTGGACTCTAACTTGTATGATTTGAATGGAACTAACCCGGACTGACGCTGTTTTCAGCAGAATTGCCATGATGTTGTATTATGTGCAGAAAACAAAAGTTCTCAGAATGACCTGAAACTCCACGGAACATCTTATAAAAAATAAAAAAAATCCTCGCCAAAGATGAAGACCAGGGGGCCCACACCCTGTCCACGAGAGTGGGGGGCGCCCCGTCCCCACCCTAGGGCGTGCCCCTACCTCGTGGGCCCCCTGGAGACCTTCCGACGCCAACTCCAACTCTATATATTTGCTTTCGGGGAGAGAAAAATAGGGGGAAGAAATCATCGCGTTTTACGATACGGAGCCGCCGCCAAGCCCTAAAACCTTTCGGGAGCACAGATCTGGAGTCCGTTCGGGGCTCCGGAGAGGGGGATTCATCGCCGTCGTCATCATCAACCATCCTCCATCACCAATTTTATGATGCTCACCACCGTGCGTGAGTAATTCCATCGTAGGCTTGCTGGACGATGATGGGTTGGATGAGATCTATCATGTAATCGAGTTAGTTTTGTTAGGGTTTGATCCCTAGTATCCATTATGTTCTGAGATTGATGTTGCTATGACTTTGCTATGCTTAATGCTTGTCACTAGGGCCCGAGTGCCATGATTTCAGATCTGAACCTATTATGTTTTCATGAATATATGTGAGTTCTTGATCCTATCTTGCAAGTCTATAGTCACCTACTATGTGTTATGATCCGGCAACCCCGAAGTGACAATAATCGGGACCACTCCCGGTGATGACCATAGTTTGAGGAGTTCATGTATTCACTATGTGCTAATGCTTTGTTCCAGTTCTCTATTAAAAGGAGGCCTTAATATCCCTTAGTTTCAATTAGGACCCCGCTGCCATGGGAGGGTAGGACAAAAGATGTCATGCAAGTTCTTTTCCATAAGCACGTATGACTATATTCGGAATACATGCCTACATTACATTGATGAATTGGAGCTAGTTCTGTGTCACCCTAGGTTATGACTGTTACATGGTGAACCGCATCCGGCATAATTTTCCATCACCGATCCAATGCCTACGAGTTTTCCATATACTGGTTTATGCTTATTTACTTTTCCGTTGCTATTGTTACAATCACTACAAAATACCAAAAATATTGCTTTTACTTCCGTTACTCTTTTGTTACCGTTACCACCACTATCATATTACTTTGCTACTAAATACTTTGCTGCGGATACTAAGTTATCCAGGTGTGGTTGAATTGACAACTCAACTGCTAATACTTGGGAGTATTCTTTGGCTCCCCTTGTGTTTTAATCAATAAATTTGGGTTGAATACTCTACCCTCGAAAGCTGTTGCGATCCCCTACACTTGTGGGTTATCAAGACTAATTTCTGGCGCCGTTGCCGGGGAGCATAGCTCTATTCTTTGAGTCACTTGGGATTTATATCTGCTGGACACTATGAAGAACTTGAAAGACGAGAAAACAAAAATTTATCCCTCAACTACAAGGGGAGGTAAGGAACTGCCATCTAGCTCCGCACTTGATTCACCTTCTGTTATGAGTAAGCTTGCGACACCTAACCTGCTTCTGCTATTCGTTCTGATATGTCGCATTTTATTGATGATGCCACTTCTGCTATGCATGATACTTATGATGAAACTACTTCTATGCCTGATACTACTGTGCCCCTAGTGAATTTCTTGATGAACAAATAAAGAAATTATTGAATCTGAATATATTGATGAAAGTGATGATGAAGATAGGCCTGTTATTCCTGAGGGTTATGTTTTTGATATGGAAGCTTCTGCAGCTATTTTAGCTTGCAAAGATAGATATGAGCTCAAGAGGTTATTAGCTAAATGGAACAAAGAATCTCTTAGAGATAAAATGAGGCCTGGCCCTGCTTTTGCTACTTCACGTATTTGTGTTCCCGATAAGGATTATGAATTCTCTGTTGATCCTGATATAATTACTCTGGTTGAATCTGACCCTTTTCATGGTTATGAATCTGAAACTGTTGTGGCACATCTTACTAAATTAAATGATATAGCCACCCTGTTCACTAATTATGAGAGATCTCGCTACTTTTATATCCTTAAAATATTTCCGATCTCATTAAAGGGTGATGCTAAGATATGGTTTAATTCTATTGATCCTGGTTGTGTGCGTAGTCCCCAGGATATGATTTATTACTTCTCTGCTAAATATTTCCCTGCTCATAAGAAACAAGATGTTTTAAAGGAAATATACAACTTTGTACAAATTGAAGAAGAGAGTCTCCCACAAGCTTGGGGGAGGCTTCTCAAGTTGCTTAATGCTTTTCCTTATCATCCTCTTAAGAAAAATGAAATACTTGATATCTTTTATAATGGACTAACCGATGCTTCCAGAGATTACCTGGATCATTGTGTTGGTTCTCTTTTCAGGGAAAGAACACTGGCTGAAGCTGAAATTCTATTGAATAATATGTTGACAAATGAAAATAATTGGGCACCACCTGAACCAGCTCCTGAGCCAGCTCCTGCTCCAATTACTGAGCCTATCCCTAAACCAACTCCGAAGAAGAGAGTTGTTCTATTTCTCAGTCTGAAGATACGCAAGAGGCAAAGAAATCTATGAAAGAGAAAGGTATTAAAGCTGAAGATGTTAAGAATTTACCTCCTATTGAAGAAATACATGGTCTTAATATACTGCCTGTTGAAGAAACGTATGATCTTGATCCATTATCTATTGAAGAACCTCCTGATCCCGCTAACCCGACACAGGTAGTAAAGATAAAATCTCTCTATAGATATGATAAAGCTGAAATCCCTCCTACTAAAATTGCTAGTTAGTGCTTGGATGAGTTTGATAACTTTATGTTTCACTACAACAAAAACCCTACTATAGCAACGCATACGTAGCAACGAACCAAGAATAAGCATTGGGTTAAACAAACTTCTCAGCTCCCCACGAAAGGCCAACCTCCTGTAACCCACCTCCACCTTATTATGCGCACCCCTCCGTGAAAATATCAGCGGTCCAAGCAATAAAAAAATCCCCACCACCTCTCTTTCCTGATTCACATCTCTCACCCGTGCTCCATGTCAACAACAACAATGATGTCGCCACCATCTCCGATTCCGCGCAGCTTCACTTTCACCGCCCCTCGCCGGCCCAGATTCCCCTCGCCGGACTAGCTTCCTCTCCTCCGGCGCGACGTCCTTCGCGCCCTTGCACGCGCCCCCACGGCAATCTTAGGCGCCACGGGTCGTCGGCGCTCCTGCGCCTCCGGTTTGTCAGTCCACTAACCCCGCGTCTTCGAATGCGCGGCTGCGGGCTCGCGCTCCACGACACTACTCCGCCTCGGCGATCTCTACTCCGACGTCTATGGTTCAGTAAGGCATTTCTCCCCTCTGCTCTTACCCTTTCTGTCCTTCGCTGTCGTGGAGTCGTGGTTTGCGACTGGATACACTAACAACCGCAACTACTCTCTCCCAGGTAGGCTGCCATGGTTGCCTACAGCTTACCCGACAACTCACCAAGACTCATCTCCCCCAAGAAGGTGATTGTTATCTTATCCCCAACAATCAGTTCCCTGTAATTTAAAAACATGGTGCCTTCTATAACTCCGTCGGTATTTGGTGCCCCAACTTCTGCAATATTCCACTTGTTCCATGGATGGACCAATTAGGTAGAGCATGTCTGTCCCCTTACAATTCAATTGGTCCATGAATAGTGGTACTGCTGTACTTATGTCATGGCTAGTGATCCTCCTTTTTTCAGGAAACCAGTTCCTCTAATTTTTCATGCATGTTCTTGCTGTTGACCCTCAGTCTTAGTTGTGTAGACCACAATTGTGTTTGCACGTACGGTATCCATATGTACTTCTCTGGATGTCTATTGTACTCTAGAGTGCCAAATTATACTGCAGAACAAACTGTTTTTAGATGATTATTCACTAGTCTTGTTTAGATATCAATGCTTGCATCTTATGATGCTTGTTAGGAGAGAATTTAGTTGCCATGGAAACAGGGGTGCTTGCGCATTATTTCTTCAATCCTTTGACAGTGATTCTTATATCAGAAGGATGCATCACCACGAAAATGCTTTGTGTGATGCCGCACTACATATTTTATTCTCCACTAGTATGTGAATTTTAAGCTGCTACCTAGTGAACTATGGTCTTGCAGGTTTACAGAAAATATCAAAGATTCAAAGATACAAAGCGCCTAGTCCCCTTTGAACCTCTGTGGCTCTGCCTAGCGCATATCCCCTGCATTGTTTCCCTATTGTCTTGTGCCATCCCCAGTTCTAGGTGTCCATCATCAATGATCTCCCCTCACTGGATAAGAATTTCGATTAGTAATCAACAGTACAGGGGCAGGGGTGGTGTCTCCTCAATGGGCCAAAAATTCGGAGGTTTGATGGCAGCTCCCTGACGCACAGTGGCAGTGCAGCGACTCTCAGATGCACAAGTGCGTCGCGGCGACTCCCAGACGTATAGTGGTTGTGCGGCCACCCCAGATGCACAATGGCGGCGCAGCGACTCCCAGATGCACAGCAGCAGAACGGCGGCTCTATAGTGATGGTACGTATTGTAGCATGGCCAATTAGCCATTTGCCGCATCCCATCCAATCCAGTCCCATAGCTTAGTCACGTAAGCTGATTTTATTTTCATAGTTCTAATTTCACATTGATTCATCTCTGATTACTGGTTGGCACTTATTGTAGTCGCTCTATGGGCTCATGTTTCTTGTATTTGTATTGATTAATTTTCCTTAGATGAGCTTTGCCTTATTCCTACAGTATAATGCAAGATACAGCAGCTAGAAGTTAAACTGATATTTCTAGGTGTAGTTGCAGCTATTTGTTTTGTCATATTACTAGGTGTAGTTGCGGCTATTTGTTTCGTACTACTATAGTTGTTCTTTGAGGGAGGAAAACTTGGATGCATATACATGTATGAAACTGGCTACACAGTGTTCGACTTTGCGGCATTTTTTTGTTGAAATTCAACTAATTACTATTGAAAAATTACCTTGCCAATTTGGACAGTAATCTTTTACTTGAAATACCGAACCATTTCCCCTAACAAACTTTATTTGTTAATTAAATGTATTGGCAATACCAACGTCCGTCAATTTCTCCATATTTCAAGTTATCTTAGAGAGTTCATATTCAGAGAAGAACCATTTGGTTAGATCACCGTATCACTGGCAGCTGATCTACTGTGTGATTTGTAAGTGCATAACTTAAATTAAACTTCTCCGGTCTACCCAAGGTATTGGCTTATGGAGATGACAATCTGTCTATGGAGTAAATTTAATTTCAGTACGCATACATTTGAAATATTTGTGTTTGGTGATCTAAATTACCAATATATATTGCAGAATCTCGGGTTATAGAAATTGGATTGTTCCAGGAAGTGGCGACGCTACATAATGATTGCAATGTCAAATGACCACACAAGGTACAAGTTTGTCACTTATGTTGTACTACATTCAAGTTTAGTTTATGTACATATATTCTAAATTTACAGCTGTGACATCAGAACTTATGACACTAAAAATTACTCCCTCTGATCCGAAACAAGTGTCACAGTTTTGCACTATGGCTAGTTCAACCTTAGTTCAAAACTGAGAACTTTTTATGGGTCGGAGAGAGTAGAAGACTACTGGTGCCATGTTGGAATTGCTACGAGGTAGAAAATTTTAATTATACTTCTATATTGCATCAATTCTTCACCAGATCAAAAGGAAATTTGATTATTAATAACACTCATGAATATTTTTCCTATCTATCATAGGCCTCTCTTCTTTCCCACCTAATTTGTATTAACTCTAACTAAATATAAGACCTTTTTTGCAGACGTCTTATATTTAGTTTCAGAGGTAGTACAAAATAGCAATTTTCTTGCATGTGAAAAGAGCCATAATGCTTATGTGAGACAAAACTTTTTGTGGCTAGATTAGGTAAAACAATTTATGAAATACTGTATGCGTGCCTTACATTGCCTCGCTTCCTATAAAATAGTCAGCAAGGGGAAACTTAATTATGGAATGAGCTTAGTTAGTTAAGTAAGGTACAATGTCTTTTCAGCTATAGATGTGATACTTGCCAAATCACTAGTCTAGGTTTCTGGTTGGAACATATCACACCATCTTCACTCATGCTATTGCCGACCAGTCACATAAGTTTATTTGGTATCACTAGATATGTATTGTAGAATTTAAATAATGATGACTGAAATATGTCCTGCTCTGTGAAATGATACCTAATTATGGTTGCTGTTTGTATGTTTTCAAATAAGCTGTGGCTACCGAACTAATGAACTGTAGTTTTGCTTCAGTAGAGGTAACATGCAGTGCGAGTAGATGCAACATTAGCAAAATCTGCAAATGTAGTTCATTTGTTGCTCTATATTTTGCTAGTCATTTAACCTACTGATCTCATTTCTTTATTGTTGTAGATTGCTAACATAAGTTGATGATGCATAGCTCAGATGTTGATTGCAAGGTCAGATGTTGGTAGCAAGGTCAAGAATGGGGCTTCTACTGGATAGTCTTACCTTATGTTTTAGGATGTCATTTCCAATGTCCATGTTTTAGGCGTTGATTGAAACGTCCATAACTTGGCTACTAGTATCACATCTTGTAATCTTTGGATCCTGTTCTAGTATCACATCTTGTATACTTTGAACCATGCTCTTTGTAATACAACATAGTAAATTTAATATATGGGACCAATCCCTTTTTTTATATTGTGTCTCCTATGTACTATCACCATTGGTCTTTTCATTATGACTGGCAATATATAAAACAAATTACTTGATGTGATATGTGGGACTGCAACGCATATGATGTGTTGTTGGGCTATAACCCTATACGTTGCTAAATTGCAACGCTTCTTCACACTATTTACCAACGCATGAATATACGTTGTTGTAGACCCTTCCAACGCTGCCAAAGGCAACGCATATTAATCCGTTGGTGTAGAGCTTAGCAACACATATATGGACATACAACAACGCATTGATGCGTTGCTGAAGGGGGGTTCCTGTTGTAGTGTTTAAGCAAGAAGACTTCAATGTTTATTTTGGTAGACAATTAAAACAAAATGCTTATATGATTAAACACTTGGGTGATTATATGGCTAATATTAGAGGTGAACTAAAACTTGTTAGCAAGCATGCTTCTATGGTTAGCACTCAAGTAGAACAAGTACTTAAGGCTCAAAAGGAATTGCTCGATGAAATGAATAGTAAGAAAAATGATTATGCTATTAGAGTGGCTACTAGAACTGGTAGAATGACTCAGGAACCTTTGTATCCTGAAGGCCACTCTAAGAGAATTGAGCAAGATTCCCAGAGAAATAATATTGATGCTCCTAGTTATTCTAAAAGGAAGAAAAAGAAAAATGATAGGACTTTGCAAACTTCTAGTGAACCTATTGCTGAACCACCTGATAATCCAAATGATATCTCTATGTCTGATGTGAAACACAATCTGTAATGAACATGAACCTAGTGAAAATGCTAATGATGATGTTCATGATGATGCTCAACCTAGTAATGATAATGATGTAGAAGTTGAACCTGCTGTTGATCTTGATAACCCACAATCAAAGAATCAATGTTATGATAAGAGAGATATTGTTGCTAGGAAACATGGTAAAGAAAGAGAACCATGGGTTCAGAAACCCATGCCTTTTCCTCCCAAACCATCCAAGAAAAAGGATGATGAGGATTTTGAGCGCTTTGCTGAAATGATTAGACCTATCTTTTTGCGTATGCGATTGACTGATGTGCTCAAAACTAATCCTTATGCTAAGTATATGAAGGATATCATTACTAATAAAAGAAAGATACCGGAAGCTGAAATTTCCACCATGCTTGCTAATTATACTTTTAAGGGTGGAATACCAAAGAAACTTGGAGATCCAGGAGTACCCACTATACCATGCTCCATTAAAAGAAATTATGTTAAAACTTCTTTATGTGATCTTGGAGCCGGTGTTAGTGTTATGCCTCTCTCTTTATATCGTAGACTTGACTTGAATAAATTGACACCTACTAAAATATCTTTGCAAATGGCTGATAAGTCAACAGCTATACCTGTCGATATTTGTGAGGATGTGCCTGTTGTGTTTGCAAACGTTACTATTTTAACGGACTTGGTTATTCTTGATATTCCCGAGGATGATAGTATGTGTATTATTCTTGGAAGACCTTTTCTGAATACTTCAAGGGGCTGTTATTGATTGCACCAAAGGAAATATCACTTTTCATGTTAACTAGCGGGTGTACCCGCACATTAGCGCGGCTAGATCTTTATTATTTACTATTTATGGATTTTTAACAACCATTTGTTGGCATTTGAGTATTGGTTTTTCTGCATGGGGAAACCAACGTAGTATACCATAAAATGTTGATTAATTGCATGCCACTAAAAGTTGGCTCAACAATTATGGGCCTTAGGCTGTGTTATAATAATTGCAAATTTAAAATTTATATATGAAGTTTTTAAAAGAAAAGCACATGCATTGAGGGGCTACTTCGGTGTGGGTTACATTGGTATGTTTAACTAATGTAACCCACACCGAAGTAGCCCCTCAATGCATAGAAACCATCAATATGCATTAAGTAGGGGATGATATTCTCCAAAACCGATAGATTTCAACAATAACCAATAGGCGTGCAATCTTCGATTTCAACGATGAATCACAACACGTTGTTTAAATATTGTATTTCATTGCATTATGTAGGGGTTGATATTCTCCTGAACGGGCAGATTTCAACAATTATAGTTATGGACTTGGGTCGCATGCTTTTCTTCTCACGACCCATTTGTTTTCAGCCTTCAACAAAACAAACCTTATTTTATGGTATTACTCTCTTTGATACTCCAAACTCACGTGTCATTTTAGTAGGTGGGCGCGACAATGGTTTGGATACACTTGCAGCAAGGTGGAGTTCATCTTATAAAACCGTTGATGAATTATTATGTGATGTAAGCATGGTAGTGTAACTACCATGTTTATCTGACATTCTTGAGCAGCAGGTCTTCTAGGGTTTTTTCCTTCGATTATCGTATATGCCTGGTTGCCAACATTGACGTTGCTTGGGAACCTCTGATTTGATCAAGCATCTCCTGGTATTTATGCATCAATATCATCCCTACTTAATCCTCATGTTTTTGTCCATTTCTTGCGTGGTTCCTCTCCTACCAAAGATGTCGAAACATGTAGCTTTACCGGATTAAGGGTGATATTCTCATGGAATGGCATGTCTCATCGGTAACCATCACCATAAAACAATTGTAGTGTAGTCTCGGTCACTTAATTTTCTTGTGTTTATACGGAAAAATGTGTTCAATCAAGACATCAAACCGTATTTTACAATATTACTTTATTTGATTCTCTAAATCCTAACTCCCATGTCACTCAAGTAGGTGTGCGGTGACTATGGTTTGGGTACACCGGTAGCAAGGTGATGTAAGCATGGTAGGGTAACCATGATGTTTATTGGCCATACTAAGCAACATCCCTTCTATTCTTTTTTGCTATATAATTGTGTGTCACTACTTCCTTTCCATATGATTTCGTATTGTCGGTTTCTGAACACATTGTTGATCTTTGGGCTCAGATTCTCCGATGGTATTTATTGATATTGTAGCAAGCGTCTTCGGTATTTATATCTGGTGGTCCACATTAATGTTGCTTGGGAACCTTGATCGCACACCGGTATTCATGTGTCATCACCAATCTTTTGTAGGAATCCTCCTCCTCAATCATCATCTTTTGGTCCTGTTTTGGATGGTTCCTCTTCTACCATTGCATCCAATTCATCCAACATGTCGAAATAGATAGCTTTGCCCGATTAAGATCTCTATGTGGAAGCTATTAAGGAAGGAAAAAGTGCTTCTATAAATTCACAGATATGTTGATATTGCAAACTGGACTGTTAGCAAGTGTGTACATATTCATCCTCAAACACGTGTAATTTGGTTTCAAAAGAATGTTTCTTATGACTGAAAAGGTTAATAATGTTTTAGAAAAAATTCTGCGATCAAGAAATTTAAAGCACACAAAACACGAACGTGTGCAACTGTACATGACGAAGAAAATTGAACAGTTTTGACTTGTAAAAGTATATTATTATTACACGGGGCTCGTCCATCATTTAACATGTTTTCACTAATGAGTACCAGGAAAATGGCAATGTAACCTGACTTGCAAAAACAAATCATGCCGATCGCCACACATGGTGCATGCTGCAATACTACATAAACCGTTTCTTGCTCCTTAATCATTCTTGTGAGGTCTGTCATGGATGCTTTTCACCTCAGCTTGCACTCCTTGCTGACCGGAACCGCTCCCACTTGAGACGTAGCGGCGCGGTTGTTACTCGCGGTGCCCGTCGCTGCATACTGCTCCTCCAACGCACCATGCATGGGAGTCGGCCATCATCAGTAGTCATCTTGCGCTGCAGCAATTGCACGGTGAATGACCCCTCCTTGCTTACCCATGGCCTCATGCGAGCGCACTTGTTCATATCCTGATCTTCGCCTTCTCACGCTGCTCTTTCCCAATGCTGCTTGGGGTATCTATTGTTGTGGCTCTCGAAGTGATTGCTCATCGGGCTGGTAGTGCCGACAGTCCCATTAGAGCCGGTGGTGTTGCCGCCCGCAGGAGCTTCTTGGGTTCGTGTCCGGGATGCCGATCTTGTTCTTCGTCTTTATGAAGATGACATCTTTCGACATTATGCTTGTGTAATCGTGATCACGCTTATGGACTTCTAACCGGTCTACTCATGGGTCGTGTATATATTCTGATCACCATCACTTGTACATCAATTTCTTTTAAAAATAAATATTTGAGTTTGAATTTGAATTCTAAAAAATTGAGATATTTTATTTTCCTACATTTTTGGAGAATAAATAAGTAAATAATATATATTTATATAAATGTATTCCTCAGAAATATACCTCATTAGCGATGTTCATCATATCGTTAATTTGTCATTTGGAGATAGTAAAGTATACACTTGTATTTCATTCAAAACCGTGGCAAAATATGAAATTTTTCAAAAAACCAATTGGGATTTTTTTATATTTCCTGCTGCAAATATACAATTGGATCTCTGTTAGTTGATATTATTTAGAAGAAAAGGAATTATATGTCAAGAAAAAAAACGCACTTATCCTAGAAATTTGCAATGGCCAGAGCAATTTTTATTTTTTTGCCTTTCATGATACCCGGACTTTCTAATTACGTAGTCACCTCAATGTTGAATCGGATTTGGCTACCTCTTTTTAGTTGCACCGGTTGGCTATCTATCTGCCCATTGACGTCTTTTTTTACCATCTCCAACACGTGACAGGTTAGCTACAATGGCACCTCCCAATTGTGTGTAATGTTCCATTAGTGTTTCTTTAGGAACGTGTCCTAGAGTTGTACGTGTCCGTCGAGTTCTTTTTCATGGAACATGTCCTAGATTTTTTTTAACCATGTCCTAGAGTTATTCAGGCACTTCGTATGTGTCGGTCCAACAGATATACTTTAGGTACGTTACGTAATATTTTTAAATCTCGGCCGTAAATATTATAGATCAATGGTGTATATTATTTTAGCGTATGTGGAAGAACGTGGTGGCTTATTTGGCTTCTGTATTATGTATATAATAGATGGTAATGAGCATTCGATACACTTTCCGAGGAAACAACCTCAAGTTCATAGTATCAACTGTATTGGATAAATTCCATCGATTATATTTGGAGGTTTCGAATTTCCTCTTTCTACTGTCAAGAAGAAATATGATATTCTTATTATTGGGGATGTGCATATCCCCGTTGAGGTAACTTAGTGTTAGTCGAAATTTCTCCGGTTCCATGTTAATCGGAATGAGTTTGTTAACAAGACCTGATAAACCTTGTTAGTGGATTCCTTTTGATGAGCATGAGATGGATGAAACTAGAAGCACAACCTTCTGTACCCTCTTTATACTTTCCGTTATTTAGTTGAAATAAAGTAAAAATAGTATTTTTCTGTCTGTTTCCTGATTTATCCGTGCAATATAAAAATATCTCGAAAATAAAAGTCCTCGGAATTCCATGCCAATTTAATATGATTTTTTCGGGAATACTTGAGGATTTATAGTGCAAAAATCACCGCGGAGGGAGCTGCCACCTGGTCACGAGGGTGGAGGGCGCGCCCTACCCCCTGGGCACGCCCCCCTGCCTCGTGAGCCCACGGTGGCCCTCCTCCACTTATTCCTGCACCCATCCTCTTCTTCTTCCTCCCACAAACCCGAATAACCAGCTCAAGCACGAGTTCTAGCTCACTTTGCTGTGATTTTTTATCTCCTTGCTCAAAGCACCTCTCGCAAAACTGCTTGGGGAGATTGTTCCTTGGTCTGTGACTCCTCCATTGGTCCAATTAGTTTTTGTTCTAGTGCTTTGTTCTTTGCAAATTTGTGCTGCATAGGTGACCATGTTCTTGAGCTTGCATGTCAAATTTATATGGTTCCAAGTAGTTCTAATGCTTGATATAGGCTCTAGGCACTTGTAGGAGTAATTGCTATCAATTTTGTTGAGCTTTGTTCACTTTTGTTTGAAGTTACTAAAAATTTCAGAATATTTCAGAAAATAATGAAGAGACTTTTGAGGGGCTCAACGAGCCGAAGCTCAAAGGAAAAACAAAATGAAGAAGCACAGAGGCCCAAATATAATTTGCCTCGTACCGCGGAGGTCCGACCGTGTGAATGGCCTTCCAATAACTTCTTGGGACAAGCCGGGATTTATGAGGATTTCTATTCTTTGATTGAAAATGCTGGCCTCACCGACTTCTTCCATGACCAACGTCATCAGTATCTCTTACTAACAAATACTTTTGTGCAAAACTTCTACTTTTTCCCTAAGGAATCACCTCCTTCAGTAGAGTTTCATTTATATGACGTTGTTAAAAGGATGCCATTAGCTGAATTTTGCAAGGTTTGCAATATACCCCCTGAGGGCACCTTAGAGGAACCACACCGTAAAGATGTGGAAGCATTTATTAACACTATCACTGTGGGAGAAACCAGGAAGGTTTCTGATGCAAGAATCACTAGCATACATTTTCCTGTTTTACGCTATTTTGCCATATTTGCTAGTCGTTGCTTGATTGGTCGTGGAAACTGTGGAAACCTTAGTGTTCCTGATATTATTATTTTGTTCCATGGTTTATACCACGATAACACTGTTAGTATGGGCGGAATTATTGCTAGACGGTTAAGTATGAACCGTACTAAGGGACCCATCTTTGGAGGCATTTATGCTTCACGGCTCGCTGCACATTTTAACATAGCTATTAGGCTTCATGAGAAAGAAGAAAAATTGTTGCCTAGTTCTTACTTAGATTCTAAGAGCATGCTAGCGCATGATTTCATTGTTAAAGGCAGGGAAGGAGAGCTCAAATATAAATTATTCTTTCATAAACATCATCCTGAAACTATTACCTTGCCTGCTCCTTCTTTGTTTAATTTTGAAGGACCTTATCTTGTTACGTGGGCTGCTGTTCAAGCTTACCGGAATCCTGCACCAGCCCCGGAAACAAAACCACAAGATGAGCCTCCACGACAATCTGTTTATTCTTGGGATCCAGAGATGGCTGTTAGCCAATGGCAGTCAGAGTCTTCTTCATCACAGTATGATCCCAGCTATTCTTCGTCGCTGTACGACCCCAGCTACAACTACGGGTATTAGCCAGGCTATCCCTGGCAATAGACCAACTTAGGGCAAAAGCCTAAGCTTGTGGGAGTACATATTTCTCACCGACGTTACATTTATGTTCACACACACACATCGCTAGATGTCGGTGCTCATACTCTTTCACTGTAATATCCATGCTAGTTTATTTTCTTTTTCTTGCTTTCTTCTTGTGTGTTTGTTAAACCTTAAGAAAAACCAAAAAATTAGTAGTAATTTACTTTTCTTGCTGTAGTAATAATAATTAAAAAGAAAAACCCAAAAATATTTCCCGTTCTTCTTTTGCTTGTTGGCAGCTTTCCCGTGTAAATAGTTTTATTTCTTTTCTTTTCTTTGGGGGTCGATAGGAGAAGACCATAATTAAATTGTTGAAGTGGCTCTTATATGCATTATTATTGATTTAACCAAGAGCCCATATTGCCTTGTCTTCTCCTTTTTATTGAATGCTCGCAGATTCCAGCTTAGTCCAATGTACGTGCACTCTTATTATTATTCACATCGTTCGGTCGTGCAAGTGAAAGGCAATTATGATGATATATAATGGGCTAACTCAGATGAGAAAAGCTGGTATGAACTCGACCTCTCTTGTTTTTGTAAATATGATGAGTTCATCATTCTTGATTTAGCTTATTATGAATAAACATGTTTGAAATGACAATTAGAGATCATAGTTGCTTATGCCATGCTTGATTAGCTATGAGTTATAATGGTTTACCTTGTGTGCCAACATGCTATTGAAATGGTTATGATGTGGTATCGTGGGGTGGTATCCTCCTTTGAATGATTTAAGTGAATTGACTTGGCACATGTTCATGCATGTAGTTGAAACAAATCAACATAGCCTTCACGATATTTATGTTCATGGTGGATTATATCCTACTCATGCTTGCATCCAATGTTTATTAATTTTAATGCATGTACATGGCTGTTGTCGCTCTCTAGTTGGTCGCTTCCCAGTCTTTTGCTAGCCTTCACTTGTACTAAGCGGGAATACTGCTTGTGCATCCAATCCCTTAAACCCCAAAGTTATTCCAGATGATTCCACTATACCTTCCTATATGCGGTATCTACCTGCAGTTCCAAGTAAATTTGTATGTGCCAAAATCTAAACCTTCAAATAAACATTCTGTTTTGTATGCTCGAATAGCTCATGTATCAACTAGGGCTGCCCTTATCTTGTTAGGCGGGTTATTCTCAAGAGGAGTGGACTCCGCTCCTCACTCACGAGAAAATGGCTGGTCACCGGGATGCCCAGTCCCATGCTTTATGCAAACTAAATCAAAATTAATTGCAAACAAAACTCCCCCTGGGACCTGATGTTTGTTGGAGGCACTCGTTGTTTCGAGCAAGCCATGGATTGATGCTTCTTGGTGGAGGGGGAGTATAAACTTTACCATTCTGTTTGGGAACTGCCTATAATGTGTGTAGCATGGAAGATATCGCCATCTCTTAGTTGATATGTTGACAATGCCGCTCAAAATATTATTTATCTCTATTTCAAAACCGAGCTCTGGCACCACTACAAATCCCTGCTTCCTTCTGCGAAGGACCTATCTATTTACTTTTATTTTGAGTCATCACCCTCTTATTAAAAGCACTAGTTGGAGAGCACAACTGTCATTTGCATTCATCACTATTAATTTATATTGGGTATGACTATGACTGGATCTCTTTTACCATGAATTACAATGTCTAGTCAGTCCTTGATCTTTAAAGGTGGTCTACATTTATGTTTTGTGGTCTCAAAAAGGGCTAGCGAGATACCATCTTGTTATATCATATTATGATTGTTTTGAGAAAGTGTTGTCATCCGAGATTTATTATTATCACTCGCTAGCTGATTATGCTATTGATATGAGCAATCATGAGACCTGAGAGTTATTGCAAATGTGGTTAGTTATAATCTTTGCTGAAAACTTGAATGCTGGCTTGACATATTTACAACAACAAGAGCAAACAGAGTTTGTAAAAGTTTTTCTTTTTCTCTTTCAGTTTATCAACTGAATTGCTTGAGGACAAGCAAGGGTTTAAGCTTGGGGGAGTTGATACGTGTCTGTCGTATCTACTTTTCCAGACACTTTTGCCCTTGTTTTGGACTCTAACTTGTATGATTTGAATGGAACTAACCCAGACTGACGCTGTTTTCAGCAGAATTGCCATGATGTTGTTTTATGTGCAGAAAACAAAAGTTCTCGGAATTACCTGAAACTCCACGGAACATCTTATAAATAATAATAATAAATCCTCGCCAAAGATGAAGACCGGGGGGCCCACACCCTGTCCACGAGGGTGGTGGCGCCCCCGTAGGGTGCGCCCCTACCTCATGGGCCCCCTGGAGACCTTCCGACGCCCACTCCAACTCTATATATTTGCTTTCGGGGAGAAAAAAATAGGGGGAAGAAATCATCGCGTTTTACGATACGGAGCCGCCGCCAAGCCCTAAAACCTCTTGGGAGGGCTGATCTGGAGTCCGTTCGGGGCTCCGGAGAGGGGGATTCTTCGCCGTCGTCATCATCAACCATCCTCGATCACCAATTTCATGATGCTCACCGCCGTGCGTGAGTAATTCCATCGTAGGCTTGCTGGACGGTGAGGAGTTCATGTATTCACTATGTGCTAATGCTTTGTTCCAGTTCTCTATTAAAAGGAGGCCTTAATATCCCTTAGTTTCCATTAGGACCCTGCTGCCACGGGAGGGTAGGACAAAAGATGTCATGCAAGTTCTTTTCCATAAGCATGTATGACTATATTCGGAATACATTCCTTCATTACATTGATGAATTGGAGCTAGTTATGTGTCACACTAGGTTATGACTGTTACATGGTGAACCGCATCCGGCATAATTTTCCATCACCGATCCAATGCCTACGAGTTTTCCATATACTGGTTTATGCTTATTTACTTTCCCGTTGCTATTGTTACAATCACTACAAAATGACAAAAATATTGCTTTTACTTTCGTTACTCTTTTGTTACAGTTACCACCACTATCATATTACTTTGCTACTAAATACTTTGCTGCAGATACTAAGTTATCCAGGTGTGGTTGAATTGACAACTCAACTCATAATACTTGAGAATATTCTTTGGCTCCCCTTGTGTCGAATCAATAAATTTGGGTTGAATAATCTACCCTCGAAAGCTGTTGCGATCCCCTACACTTGTGGGTTATCACGGCATGGTCAACATGGTCAAGGAACGACTTCCATCGGACGTGGACTGTAAGTGGAGAGGCTGACAGCTGGGCCCACGGCTGCAGCAAGGAAGTGCCTCCTTATTACGCACAAAATAATGATTCCTCCACCTGACAGCGGGGACCCACCGGACGGGCCACCGTATATCGCAAAAAAAAATTTCCCCCTGACTGCTGGGACCCACCAGCTACATCTTCGCACGCAAGGAAGTGCGTCCGGGCAAAAAATGATTCGCCCCGATTGCTGGGACCCACCAGCTACATCTTCGCACGCAAGGAAGTGCATCGGGCAAAAAACGATTCGCCTCACCACTGGGACCCACCAGCTACATCTTCGCATGCAAGGAAGTGCTCGGTCGGGACCCACCTGGTCGAAGCGTGCGTGGCGTTGTCATTCTGGTCGCGAACGTGTAATACATATATCTTGGTGGATGTAAGCGCGCAAGTAGCATGTACACGCACATACAGCGCCGAGTGCAAGAAAGAAAATCGCCACGTTTGTGTACATCTGGTGGGTCTCGAACGCCTACTCACAGCATCGTCACGGCCGGGGCTCGTGTACATGGCTGGGTCGGAAACGAGAAACAGCGTCGTCGTCGTGTTCATGGGGAGGCAACGGAATGTGTCGTGTTCATGGGGAGGGAACGGAATGCGTCGTGTTCATGGGGAGGCAACGAAATGCGTCGTGTTCATCGGGAGGCAGCGGAACGTGGGAGCCAACCGGCTGGGTCGGAACGAAATGCATGGTCGTGTTCATCGGGAGAGCTTGGGCGGAACAGCGATGGAAGCGAGGCTGGCGTGCCGCTGCGGAGAAGCGGCCTTGTGTTCGACCGCCACGTTCAAAATGGGATCATGTTCATCGGGAGGTGCGCGTGCATCAAAAACGGAGGAAACGGACCTCCTACGGTCGAAACAGGGGTCCGGTTGATCGGTAGGGGTGTGGCTTACCGCAAAGCGGACAAAACGGACCTCCTACGGTCGAAACGGGGGTCCTGTTGATCGGGAGGGGTGTGGTGTACCGAAAAACGGACGAAACGGACCTCCTACGGTCGAAACGGTTGTGCTGTTCATCGGGAGGGGTGTGGCGTACCGCAAAACGGGCCTCCACGGGATAGTGTTCATCTCCACCGTCGACCTCCTCCAGCCTCCACGGGCTCCTGGTCATCCAGCCTCCACCGCGCGCTACTCCACCGGCTACTGTTCAACCACCCCTCCACCATCTACTGTTCATCCAGCCCTCCACACCACAGGGTCCTGTTCAACCACCCCTCCACGGGCACCCCTCCACCGTCTACTATTCATCCAGCCCTCCACCACACCACGGGGTCCTGTTCATCTAGAGACAAAGCCATTGCTCACAGTTCATCCACCCCCCCCCCTCCCGCAACGCTCACTGTTCATCCCAGAGGCAGCATCGATCGGCTTGATTAGCAGCGATGAGCGAAGAATCGCTAGATCGGGTTCGATTAACAGCCATCGATCGATCGCTCGGGTTCGATAACGCGTAGCCTCTGGCAATCGCTCGGGTTCGATTAGAGCCCAACGCCTCACTCGGGTTTAGTTAGAGCCAACGCCGCACACACAGCAGCAGACGTGTACGAGAAAGCAGCGCATCGCTCGCCCCCGACCTCCCACCGTAACAGGAACTGCCGAAATTTTCCTCCCCTCGCTTCTACCACGGTTTTTTCGTCATGGACGGCCCAAAGAATGTCATGCAGCTGCGTGTCCGGCCCGCCTAGGACGAAAAGCCCATTTTCTGTCATGATTTTTTGTCATAGAAGTAGGAGCCCACCACATCTATGATGATACCGGGTTTTGTCACAATTATCGTCATAGAAGTGTCATATGTATGACAGAAAAAAAATCGTTCGGCCCAAAATGTCACGGATGTGTCTTTTTTTTGTAGTGACACCAAGTAGCATACTTTTTTATATATAGGAAGAAAACTGCGAGGAAAATGCGTTCATCTACCGTCCTCCTCACAGGGAACGTTCGCCACATAGGTGACAAGCACCCTTGGTTTTCAACCGAGAGGTCTTGGGTTCGAGTCCCAGGAACTCTCAATTTTGTCCTCCTTCCTTCCTCGCAAAAAAAGGGAAAGAAAATCAAAGACTTGGGAAGGCGTACAGAACAAGCTAGTGTACCAAAAAGAGATGTTGCCGATTTTAGAAAAAGAAAGACGTGCTCACAGCTGGTTCGAATCCAAACCTAGACTATGACTATATATGGTGCTATGCTACTCTGCAAGTAATGAAACTGACATATCCAACGTTCGCTTCTCCTCTTCTCTACTTACTCTGCCTAGCATCAGAAGCTCTGGCCGCAGCAACCATGTCCTCTGGCTGCTCGTCCACCTCCTCTTAAGCAGGCAACAACCAGATATGCGCCAAGTCGCCACCCGTACCATCGCCTGTGGGTCTCATCACACCCCCGCCGGCACGCGCACCGCAGCCGATTGCTCATCGCAACCCGCTGCCGTTGGTGTGGTGCAACTGCTGCAAATCACGCAGAGTCATCCATCGCGCCTCAACCACAATCCGCAACCCTAGCCGAGTCTTCTACAAATGCCTGAATCATAGGGTAATAATATGTTTAAGTGTTGTTCTGCTGCTTTCAGTTGCTAATTTTTTAATAGATTGGTTGATGATCTTCCAATTTGATTCATGCAGAAAAGGGAAGATTCGTGTGATTTGTATTTTTGGGAAGTTGCTAATGTGGGGGAATGCAACTATGTTGTTTATTTGGTTAGCCGAGGAATCCCAATACCAGAAGGTTGGGGTGTTGGACAAGTAACTGAAGGAACGTCAAAAGAGGAAGATGCAGAGCAGAAGGTTAAAGATGCAGTTCCTCTAATCATGGCCAAGCAACAGCTGCTAAACGGCCTTGACAACAATCAGGAGATGAAAGAGCTTGTGAAGATAATGGGCAAAATCAATGTGCTCTATAGGATGATTGTCCCTTTATTTGCAATGTATGTAGCACTCGTGATGTATTCAGTGGCTACGACATGAGCACTTTGCTGAAACTAGTAATGAATGAAACCTGTGTGGCAGGCTGGGCGTAGTGTTGTGAACATCTAATGATTTCTATTAACGGAAATCAGGGGTATCTCCTTTTGCTCATATAAATAAATAAATAAATAAATAGCAGAGGCCCTATCGGGTCAGCTTTGTTCTCATTCGAAGACGTCGAGCAAATTGCAGTCCAACAACAAACTATGTCATCAAATTCAAGTTTCACAGCCAAACATGAGTACAACTAAACAACAATGTCATCATGTTTTAGTTTTCATACAATCACCAAACACAAATCAGCATACATAACAAGTGATGTTCTCACAGCAAAATACTAAACAACATGTTCATCAGGTTTCAGTTGTCATAGCAAACACAATTTCACATAGTAGATAAAAAAACGTCTTTTGACAGGAAAATACGACAAAATCAATGTAATCATCATCCGCAGCAGCAGCGTCAACATCTTCGCCATGTGTATCAGTCTGAATCATAATTCCCCACGGTGTCATCTTCTTCTTCGTCCTCAACGTCCTCGAACGTTGGCTTCTTCTTGATCAACTCTTGTATGTCCACAGAGCGACGGGCAATCTTTTTCGCGGCGTCATTGACGTGATGGTTCTCAAAGATATTAGGAACATCTGTGTTATCTTGTACATCGGGGCGCAGTGTAAGCATCATCTTGTTGTGCAACTTCACTAAACGAATTCCTCTGCTCAAACCTTTGCAATACTCTCCGGTCATCGCTACGTGCAAATGTGTCTTCCAAGAAAAATATATGTGTTTCTTGATTTGCCAAAATAAAAGGCTCGTTGGTGCAGTACGCCGCCTTGACATTGATGGATTTGAAATAATCATCAGCTCGGGTTTTGCGATCCGGAAAACAGGTTATACCAACGACAACACAACAGAACCACACACCGATGATCCTCGAAACTGGAGATATACTGCAACTTAACAATGTCTGTTATGTTAGCATACATTTCAGTTGTCTCTTTGTCATACATATCCGTGCTCATGATGGCACTGTTTTGTGTCTTCTTGCCTTCGTCTCGTGCAAGGGTGTTGTAGCGCACATCTCCAACAACGCAAGATTCATAATATCTTACCCGAGTATCAGGACCCATTGCTAGTGAGTAAAGGGCATCATCAACTGCCTGCCCATCCTCCCGCGTCTTCTTAACCTATGGTTAAAAAATAGACAAGCTGATCATCTTATGTACTCAATATATTAAAAAAACTGACAGTGCACTTCAAAAGCTTACATTGTTCTTGAACCATTTCGCAAATCCTGCCATAACCAGTTTGTCAATGTTTCTTGGATTTTGCGGCAGTAACTCCTCTTTGTAGATGCTGCACAACATAGTGATCGCGTCAAACATCTAAATATATAAGAATGTGCTGCAAGTTTAGTAGATTATGATGTATAAGCTATAGTACTGCACTTACTTGATATAAGGTAGTATCTCAGGACAGTTATTCAACACATACCAAACCATTTTGTCCAAATCTTTAGGTTTGTCCTCTTGTCGACTCTTCCCTGTAACTCGAACAGAATAATCGAAAACATTGAGCCGGGATTGTCTTCACCCACCTCTTTGCTAAGCTGATCAGCTGTTTCAATGTATTTTGAGCAGAATGTCAACGCTTCTATAGCAATGTAGGCCTCTGCAATGGAACCCTCGGGTCTAGCTCTATTCCTAACATAGCCCTTGAAAGTGCCTAGCCGCCTTTCAATAGGGTACATCCAGCCATACTGTACTGGACCTCTAAGTAGTGCCTCATCAGGTAGATGAACAGCCAAATGCACCATCACATCAAAGAAGGCTGGAGGATATATCTTCTCAAGGTCACATAGGATAGTTGGTATCTTGTCTCTAAGATGCTCCAAAGCATCTATCCTGATATTCCTACTGCGGAGTTCCTCAAGAATTGTCCCAACTCTTGCAATCGCTCAGTATAAGTCAGTAGGCCCAATCCTCTAAGGATAACAGTAAAACCCTTTGAAGTAGGACATGGAAGTCATGAGTTTTCAACCCTTGTACCTTGTTTTCATCTGCGACTCTCCTTTCGGGGTTGGAAGCAAATCCATGTGGGAATCTCACACGTGAGGACCTCATGAATTCTTTTATTTTACCTTGTCCAAGACGCATACACTGGTGACATATCCCGTGGTTTACCTTCATCTTGCACTGCAAATCCTTTCGATACCCGTGTGTCAAATCAATCCTAGATTTTAAGGTATCTTTCGTCTTGCCTTTAATATTAAGAAGTTTGCCGATAATGTTGTCACATATATTTTTCTCGATGTGCATCACATCAACATTATGCCGCAGATCCAAATCTTTCCAATACTCCAAGTCCCACAAAGTGGACCTGCGGGCAATAGTCTCTCTTCTACCCTGCCACGCTTCCTTTTCCCGCTACCATTACCAGGATGGTTTCACGTGTAATATACCCTGACCTTCTCTAATTCCACTTGCAACTCATCGGCGGTGAGCCTCTTTGGTGCATCACGGTTTTCATGCTTTGCATTGAACACATGTCTTCGGTATTTTCTAGGATGCGGCTTGTCCTTGGCAAGGAAACAACGGTGTCCAATGTAATAGATCTTGCTAAGTATTGCGTATGACAGCGGATTCCTCTCACAGCGAACACATGCATTGTAACCATGTGTCGTTCGCCCTGACATAGTGCCCAAAGCCGGATAATCATGGATGCACCAAATTATAACAGCACGTAGAAAGAAATCAGCTGGTGGGCTGCTATATAGATCTTGAGTGAGAACACCCTTCCATAGCTGTTGAAGTTCCTCCACAAGAGGCTCCATGAACAAATCAAAATCCTTTCCAGGACTTTTTGGACCTGGGATGAGCAAGGCCATTATGTAGTTTGATTCTTTGGTGCAGACATTTGGACGCATGTTGTAAGGGATAACAAGCACTGGCCACATGCTATATGTGGCGCTCTAGTGGCCAAATGGGTTAAATCCATCTGAAGCTAAGCCCAGTCTAATGTTTCTCAGGTCATGTGACGCCCCCGATTTAATCGTACACTAATCATGCACGCAAATGTGTACGATCAAGATCAGGGACTCACGGAAAGATATCACAACACAACTCTACAAATAAAATAAGTCATACAAGCATCATAATACAAGCCAGGGGCCTCGAGGGCTCGAATACAAGTGCTCGATCATAGACGAGTCAGCGGAAGCAACAATATCTGAGTACGACATAAGTTAAACAAGGTGCCATAAGATGGCTAGCACAAACCGGATCTGGATCGAAGAGGAGCAGGCCTCCTGCAGGGATCCTCCTAGGTCACTCCTGGTGGTAAATCGCCGGGCTGCACGTAGTAGTAGGCACCTCCGAGTAGTAGTCGTCATCGACGGTGGCGTCTGGCTCTGGGCTCCATCGTCTGGTTGCAGCAATCGAGTAGAGGTATGGGGGAAAAGGGGGAACAAGGCAACCGTGAGTACTCATCCAAAGTACTCGCAAGCAAGGAGCTACACTACATATGCATGGATATATGTGTAAAGGGCCATATCAGTGGACTGAACTGCAGAAAGCCAGAATAAGAGGGGGATAGCTAGTCTTAACGAAGACTACGCTTCTGGACACCTGTCTTGCAACAGGTAGGGGAGGTCGAACTGAAGTCCTCCAAGTAACATCATATAGCAATAATCCTTCCCGGCAATCCCCTGCTCATAACCCTGAGCGAGAGCGACCACCGGTTGTATCTGGCACTTGGAAGGGTGTGTTTTATCAAGTATCCGGTTCTAGTTGTCATAAGCTCAAGGTACAACTCCAAGTCGTCCTGTTACCGAAGATCACGGCTATCCGAATAGATTAACTTCCCGCAGGAGTGCACCATCTTACCCAAAGACGCTTGATCCCATTTGGCGGACACACTTTCTGGGTCATGCCCGCCGCGAAGATCAACACGCCGCAGCCCCACCTAGGCACAACAGAGAGGCCAACACGCGGTCTAAACCTAAGCGCGCAGGGTGCAGGCCCATCGCCTGAGCACACACTCAAGCGTTATGCGACGCTGTGACCGGAAGCAGACCTAGCCCAGCAGCGTTCCAGTCCAATCCGGCTAGCGCGCCGCTCGTCGTTGACGTCTGAAGTGCCGGTGATACCACGACGCGGGATACCCATAACTACTCCGCGTAGATGGTTAGTGCGTATAAGCTCGTAGCCAACCCGGATCAAATACCAAGACCTCGTTAAGCGTGTTAAGTAACCGCGAGCGCCCGAACAGGCCAGGCCCACCTCTCTCCTAGGCGGTCTCAACCTGCCCTGCCGCTCCGCCTCAATGATCCACTCGCGGGTGCTCCATCAGCCGACCCGACTTTAGTCTCACATGTATCATGTATAAGTAATAGTATATACCCGTGATCAACTCCCGAGTGATCACGGCCCGATAGTATAGCACGGCAGACGGACAAGAAAGTAGGGCCACAGATGAAAGTACTAGCATCCTATACTAAGCATATAGGATTGCAGGTAAGGTAACAACAGAAGTTACAAGGACAGGCTATGCAGCAGTATAGGAGTATCTGAAAACAGTAACATGCTATGCTACTCTAATGCAAGCAGTGTAGATAAGAGTAGGCGATATCTGGTGATCAAGGGGGGGCTTGCCTGGTTGCTCTGGCAAGAGAGAGGGGTCGTCAACACCGTAGTCGAACGGCCACCGCAGCGGCGTCGGTCTCGTAGTCTACCGGAGAGAAGAGGGGGAAGAAACAATGAATACAAAGTAAACAGATGCATATCGATGCATGACATGACAAGAAGCGATGCTAGGCGTGCCCTAACGTGGTAAGAGGGGTACTGGTTTAGGGGGGGAAACATCCGGGAAGTTTTCCCGGTTCCGGACGTCTGTCAGACAGATGAACCGGAGAGGAAAGTTTGCAGGTTCGATAGGTTAGGGATGTGTGGTGGACGAACGGACTGCGTATCCGGATTCGTCTCGTCGTTCTGAGCAACTTTCATGTTGAAAATATTTTAATCCGAGTTACGGATTAAAAGATATGATTTTTAAAAGATTTTAATAATTTCTGGAATTTAATTAATTAATTCGAAAAAATGTATTTATGACGTCAGCATGATGTCAAGCTGACGTCAGCAGTCAACAGGGTTGACTAAGTCAACCCTGACATGTGGGTCCCGTTCGTCATACTCTGCTAACTAGTTAACTTAGTTAAGTTTAATTAACAGTAGTTAATTAGGTTAATTAGTCATTAGGTTAATTAATCAGGATTAATTAAATTAATTAATTACTTACTTAATTAATTAATTAGTTTTATTCATTTTTATTTATATTTATTTAATTTTCATTTTCCTTTTCTTTTATTTTTAAAAATGTTCTTTGGGGTGGGGCCCCATGTCGATGTGATGGTGCGGTCATTGTGACCGAATCAACAGACCGGTGGGGGCCTCGGCCCACTAGCTGATGTGACGGTGGCCCTGGTAGCCACCGTCGGCCGGCCGCTGGGAGCCCCGGTGGGCGTCCGCGACGGAGGAGGGCGCCGGAGCTCGCCGGACTTCGCTTCCGGTGGCCAAACGGGGCGCGGGTCGGTGCGTTCGGAAGGGGAGAGGGCGGCGCGTCCGATGGGGGTATTGGCGCGGCCGGGCTCGGCCGGGATCGGCACCGGCGAGCGGCGGAGGCGGCGAGAGGTTCGGGCCTCCGTCGAACGCTTCTGAAGGGCTAGCGGGCGCACCGAGCCTCACGGGCTCGGCCCCGTGACCATTTGGTCACCGGGGGGCGCCGGCGATGAGATCAACGGGCGGGGGGGGTTCGTGCGGCGGGGGGCGCCGCTCGGGCGAGGAGAAAGGAGAGGAGGTGGGGGCAGGCGTGGCAGGCGGCGCCAGTGATGACCGCATGACGGCGGGGGCCGAGCCGCGGCGGGAGGCCCGGGCGACGGCGGCGTTCGGGAGGAACTAGGGGAGGCGGGAGAGCTCACGGTGGGGGTCATGGGGTCTATGAGGACTGCTCGTCGGCGGTCGGTGGCGACCGTTGAGGAGGCGGGCGGGGAGGCGGCCGACCGGCGTCGGGGCGGATCCGGTGAGGCGGCGTGGGGGTCGGGGACGATGGGGGCGGCTCCGAGGCGAAGGGGAGCCGCGGGCGCCCGGCGCGGCAGGTCGGGGAGGAGGGGAGGAGGTGCGGTCAGGTGGCGGGGTCGCCGGCGTCGGGGTCGCCGGATCGGTCGGCCCGATCTAGATCGAAGCGGGCGGAGAAAGGGATCGGGGAGTGAGGGCGAGGCGGCTAGGGTTCCACCGACGGGGAGCGGATAAGGGGCGGCCGTTGGGCAGGCCATGGGTGGCCGACCGGGCGGGGGGGGGGTTGGCCAGTTGGCCTGTTGGGTCTTTCCCCCCCACTCTTTTTGTTTTAATTTTTCTTTTTCTTATTTTCTTCTTTTCTGTTTTTAGTTTATTTAAAATACCAAAACACTTTACAAAAATGTGTGCACCCCACCATAATTAGCTTTGTTATTTTTGACAAACCCCGAACATTTTAGTTTTAGTTTTTGAAAACTTTTATTGTTTGCTTTTGTTTTGAATTTGATTTAGACCGGGTTCGAATCAACGTGAGTTTAGTCACAGTAACCGAGGTGATTACTGTTGCTTAATCATCCGGTGTTACAAATCTCCTCCACTACAAGAAATCTCGTCCGAGATTTAGGGGTAGCAGGAAAGAGTGCGGGTATTCATCTCGTAGGCGATCCTCGCGTTCCTGTGGCTTCATCTTGAGTGATTCGACCATTTGGACTTTGAGGAACTTGATCGCCTTCCGGCGTGTGCGGCGTTCAGCTTGGTCGAGAATACGGACCGGATGCTCTTTATAGGAGAGGTCCTGTTGCAATTCGAGCACTTCATGGTCCACTGCTCGGATTGGGTCCTTGAAGCAGCGTCGAAGTTGTGACACGTGGAACACATCATGAACCTGAGAAAGGTTCGACGGAAGCTCCAGTTGATAAGCCACTTTTCCACGCCTTTCCAGAATAGTGAAAGGGCCAATATAGCAAGGAGCTAGCTTGCCCTTGATCCCGAAGCAGTGAGCATCCTTCATTGGTGTAACGCGAAGATAGGCCTTTTCGCCAGGTTGATAGACCATGTCTTTGTGATGACGGTCATAATTACTCTTTTGCGACTCGAGCAGTCTTGAGATTCTCGCGAATAATGCGGACTTGTTCTTGACATGTTGGATAATATCCGGACGAAGAGTGGGCGTTCCCGATTCGACCAGTTCAGAGGGGTTCGGCACTTTCGTCCATATAACACTTCGAAGGGGGCCATCTTCAGACTAGCTTGATAGCTATTATTATAAGAGAACTCAGCATACGGGAGAGATTCCTCCCATTTCTTGCCGAAGGAAACGACACAAGCTCGAAGCATGTCTTCGAGAATTTGGTTGACACGTTCAACTTGCCCTTGAGACTGCGGATGAAAAGCAGTACTGAATGATAAATGAGTCCCCATAGCTTCTTGAAAACTTGCCCAGAATCTTGAAGTGAATAAGCTGCCACGGTCCGAACTGATAACCAGTGGAATACCGTGAAGTGAAACAATTCTGGACATATAGAGCGTTGCAAGCTGGCTAGCAGTGATCGTTTCTTTGACCGCCAGAAAATGTGCAACTTTAGAAAGCCGGTCAATGACGACAAGAATAGCATCATTACCTTTCTGCGATTTGGGAAATCCAGTGACGAAGTCCATTTCAACATGGTCCCATTTCCACTCGGGAATAGAGATAGGCTGCAGAGTTCCAGCAGGCCTTTGATGTTCTGCTTTGATACGACGGCAAACGTCACACTCAGAAACATAGCGAGCAATGTCCTACTTCATATTAGACCACCAGAATCTCTGACGAATGTCTTGATACATCTTTGTACTGCCAGGGTGGATACATAGAGGCGTATCATGAGCTTCTTGCATAACTTTCCGAGTCATATTCAGGTTTTCCTTCTTACACGGCACCACTAGGCGGCCTTTGAAGTACAAGGCGCCATCATCAGCAATAGTGAAGGATGAGGATTTCCTTTCCGATGTCTTGTTTAAGCTTGTAGACTTGAGTCAAATCCTGCATTGTCTTTATGGTGCCCACGAGATCGGGTTCAACAGCCAGGTATAGAGGAACCACGGGGAACAACACGGAGATTCATCTTGCGGAACTCGGAGGAGGGGAGCGAAGTGCACCGGAGGAACAATATGAAGGTTCAGCTTTCTGAATTCTTCAACAAGTGAGGCTGAACTTTGTGAACTGAAGGTGGTTGCATAAGACTTGCGGCTCAAAGCATCAGCCATTACATTAGCCTTGCACGGTGTATAGGAAATACCCAAATCAAAGTCTGCAGCAGTCTCCATCCATCTCTGTGACGGAGGTTCAGGTCTGGCTGAGTAAATGATACTTCAGACTTTGGTGGTCGGTGAAGATCTACGCAGCGATTACCGAGAAGGTAATGTCGCCATTGCTTTAAGCGCATGAATGACAGCAACAAGTTCGAGGTCGTGAACTGGGTAGTTCTCCTCGTGAGGCGCAAATCGTCGAGAGGCATAAGCAACCACTGCGCTCTTGCATTAGGACACCGCCTAATCCTTGGCGGAAGCGTCGCGATGAATGACGAAGTCCTTCTTAGTATCGGGAGGAGCTAGCATCAGGCGAAGTCAACTTGTCCTTGAGTGCCCGGAAACTTTCGACGACACTTATCATCCATTGGAATTTGGCCTTTATGCAGCAGGTTAGTCGAGGCTGGCAATCTTGGAGAAGTTCTCGGCGAATCGACGGCAATAGTGGCGAGACCGAGAAAACTTCTGACTTGCTTAACGTTCTTCGGAGGAGTCCAATCGAGAATAGCCTGAACTCTTTCAGGGTTGACGGTAATACCATCCTTAGAGATGACATGCCCAAGATAGGTTACTTCGGGAAGCCAGAATTCACACTTGGAGAACTTGGCATATAGCTGATGCTCTCGTAACTTTTCCAGCACAAGACGAAGATGTTCAGCATGTTCTTCTTCATTCTTGGAAAAGATCAGGATATCATCCAGGTAAACCACGACGAACTTGTCGAGGTAATCCATGAATATATAGTTCATCAGGCGGGAGAAGGTGGCTGGAGCATTGGTTAAGCCGAAAGAGATGACGGTGTACTCGTATGAACCATAACGAGTCACGAATGCGGTCTTGGGGATATCCTCCTCACGAACACGGATCTGGTGGTAACCCAACCTCAAGTCGAGTTTGAGAACACCGACGAACCAGCCGCTTGATCATAAAGATCATTGATCCGAGGAAGAGGATACTTATTCGAATGGTAGCTTGATTTATAGGGCGGTAGTCTTGGACCAATCGGTTTGTCCCATCCTTCTTCTTAACAAAGAGAGAAGGTGCTCCCCAAGGTGAGCAACTTGGGCGAATGAAGCCGCTTTGAAGAGATTTGTCGATTTCCTCCTTTAGCTCAAGGAGTTCATGCGGCGGCATCTTGTAGGGACGCTTGGCTATAGGAGTGGTGCCTGGTTTCAAGTCGATGACGAATTCGACAGCTCTAGCAGGGGGAATCCCTGGAAGTTCTTCAGGAAAGACGTCTTGGAAATCGCAAACGACAGGAATGTTTTCAATTCCCTCGAGGGGTGCGGCGTTCAATGCATTCAATGCATAGAGCCTTGCCTCGGCATCTTGAACAAGACGAGCATTGTAGCTTACGATTTCATCAGAAGGGTGCAGCAGATGGACGGTCTTAGTGGCGCAAACGATTGACGCCGTATGCGCTTTCAACCAATCCATCCCCAAAATGAGGTCGATGTTAGGCGTCTTGAGGATAATGGGGAGGCATAGAATTCCAGCCCTTGATTTCCACGGGGCGTCGGCGCCAACCATGGAGGTTTGACACTGTCCCAATGGGGTTTTACCACTACCAAGAGTTCATCTCTTCACACTTAACGTCGTGCTTGTATGCAAAGTCTTGAGACATGAATGAATGCGATGCTCTGAATCGAATAAAACAGATGCAGTACTGAATTTACGAGAAGTGTACCCATCACGATGAGCAGGCTGGTCTTGAGCTTCGTTCAGATCAGCGTGGTTGGCCTGAGCTTGCCCATAAGACTTGCCGGTGTTGTTGCGGTTCTGGTTGTTTCCACGGCCAGCTCTTTGGAAGGCGATTGATTCTGGTTCTGGTTGCATTCTCTAGCACGGTGCCTGGCTGTCCGCTTTGAAGCATAAGCCATTATTGGGAGTGGGAGCAGGAGCTTGGGGTGGTGGAGCTGGAAGCTTGGCTGCTTAGTTGTAGGCGAGCGAGGTGTAGCATAGTTCTGCTTTGGCGGCGGCAAGAAGGGCGCGTGGCTGACGGTGCTCCGTCGTCGGCCGCCAGCGTGGCCACCGCTTGTCGGTCGCGTCAGCGTCCGGCTACGCCCGCTATTGCGTCGCTAGAGCGACTTGGCGAGGGCGGCGACCTCGAGCTTCATCCCCGAAGACAAGCTCTCCCGCAAAGCGTTCGCACTTGCGGTCATGGCGGATGTGGTGCCAGGTAGGAGGATGATGCGATATGGTGTGGATGTTAGCTGGGCGTTGCTGCTTTAAGTGGCGCATTCGGTGAATAGCGTCCGGTGCGTCATTAAATCGCGGAGTTGGTTCCTCGGGCATCGAGCCTCTTAACGACGACATACGAATGGTCGGCATGAATGCGGGCAGCTGGTGCCGGCTGGGAACACACCGCGTGACGGCGCGAGGGACGAGGGTTTTGGTGTGCCAGGGTAGTCAGCTGCGGTCGTGGCAACGTCGCTCACATGCGATCCCTGCATGTCATTGATAAAGCAAGACGACCCGGCATGGTCTCAGGTCCAGAGGATGCAGTTGGTCGTGCTACACCACTCCATGGACGCGTCTAGGTGCCCCGTGCATCCTCAATGAGTCGGGTGTTGGGGTGTGTTTGGATTGTGGCCAAAGTGCACCTTACCAAAATTTTGGTCATGACCCAAAGATTGGTCTTTGTTTGGATGGTTGCCATTTTTTTGGCATGCCTATGAACTCTAGCCAAGCTAGTTCATTTTTCTTGCCAATGTCGGCCAAATCATGGGCAACCAATACCTCAACCAAAATTTTGGTCATGACCCAAAGATTGGTCTTTGTTTGGATGGTTGCCATTTCTTTGGCATGCCAATGAACTCTAGCCAACTCTAGTTCATTTTTCTTGCCAATGTCGGCCAAATCATGGGCAACCAATACCTCAACCAAAATTTTGGCTACCCAATGATTTGATGGGGCAACCTTGGGCACAAACCAAACATACCGTTGGTCGTGCCACAGCAATAATGCCACCCTCGTCACACTGAAACCTACCGTGTCTAGCGACGATATGAGTGTGTCACTCACTGCGGTCACCGTGTCCAGAGGCGGTGCTGGAGCTGCGCCCCGTTGTTGGCCCCAACGACCCACATGAACGGTTGTCGGTGGCGAGGAGGTCGTGGGCCAGCTCCTCCATTGGACTAGTCTGCGCTACATCGTCCCGACGGGTGTGCCCCACATGTCGGTTTCCCTGTTTTCCCGGCCATATTCGAGCGTCAGTGTTCCGCATTGCGCATTAGGCCTTTCACTATGTAGGCCAAGCGAGACAACTTATTGTTTATTTGAGCCGTTCAAGTATAATCATGTGGCGTTTGCATATTTCTCATTCCTCTCCAACCCTCTTCTCCATCGATCATGTAAGCCCTCGATCGAGTCCATCCTCCCGCATGCCTCATTTGAACATTCCGCTGAGTATCATTCGCATGTACCCACCTAGTACTCTTTCAATAGATCTCCGGACCCGAGATGAAATCGAGAGGAGCAGTGGGCGACGTGATACCTAAGGCGGATTCAAAATTTTGTACCGTGATCATAGCATCCATAAATCATATATAAGGGTATTCAATGTTCGTTTCATTTTGAGCGTACAATATACTCCCTCCTATCCTTTCTAGTTTACATATAAGTTTTATATGTAGTCAAAGTATCTCTACTTTGATGAAAAAGGTATCAACATTCAACAACGCCCAATCAATATTGTTAGATTCGTACGTACTCCTAGATTTGTACTCGAGATGGTTTCCAATTTGACTATTGACAAGATTAATAGTACATGAGATGTATAATGTCAAAATTATGTCATTGGAAACTCCTTTCACATACTAATTTGACTATATGCTTTGTGTAAGTTGCATGTCATATATTATTACTCTAACATTTGGTCAAAGTTAGCCTCGAAAAACGCATTAGACCATGTATGCTTTATGTAAGTTGCATGTCATATATTATTACTCTAACATTTGTGTAAGTTGCATGTCATATATTATTACTCTAACATTTGGTCAAAGTAGTATAGTGGAAGTGGACCCTCTGACGTAGGTATCCCTGCCTTACCCTGTGACACTCCAAAAATTTTAATTTGGTTTTCAACAAAAACTTTGTTTGTTTTGAAGGAGGCCATTTAAAATCCTTCCAAAAACCCCTCTTTCTCAAAATTTTCCCCATGGCAAGGATTTTATTTTGTATCTTCATCAACCTTGGTGTTTGGTTATTAAAAACCTTCCCTCTGATTTTTACCCATCTCAAATAAATTTTTGGAATTTATTTTTTATTAAAAATAAACCCTATGGGTTTTGGGGCTACTCTTCTGTTTTGAAACCACCCATTGTTTTACCATGCCTCATGTGGTAATTTCTCCCAAAACCCCTCCCTCCACTTTGGGGCAACCCAAACTTTCTGTTCCAACAAGTTCAACCCATTTTTGAATTTTATTTCATTTAATTTTTTCCCCAAAAACAATTCTGTCCATTATTTTAAGCCTAGATGATTTACAAAGGAAGTACGTGATTTCCTTTGAGTTTTGATCTCAAACCAACTCCTCTGGATAGTCCCTAGCACCCCCAACCTAGATCCATCAAGATCCACTCTTCCTCTTTTCAATTTTTTCAAGTTTCAACCAGTGCAAGTTTGGACCAGATTCATCATTTTTGGTAAAATTCATATTTTCCTTTCTCCAAAAATTCCACCAAAAATCAGGCAGCCCCCAGGTGCTTTGAGAGACCACCACACCAAAGATCAGCCCCAGATAAATTTTTCTCTTGCCTAAATCATTTCATCAAACACTTGGCCGACACTGTTCCTGTACTCTTTCAGTAAATTCAGAGATTTAGTCAGTAGTCAGTGTCGTTTTTCATCAGGGACTTGTCACCGATCACCAGCACTCGCCTTGGCGTGTTGCGCATGGCCTCTCCTTCTTATCCAGAGCATCACACGCTCTCTTGGATAGGCGCAGGTGTCGGTGGCGGAGAGCCTCGCCGATGCCGTAGCTTCTGCGGTGGCAGAGCCACCCGTGGCGGCCAATGGGAGCTAGCGCCAGCTCTCCACGCCGTCCGGCGCCACCCAACGCACCCAAGGCCTCCGCGTGGCCTTCTGCATGCCAGCGCACACCGCAGCACCGTCGCCGTGGCCCGTCAAGCACAGGGCGCGCCCTCTGCCGCCGCCGAGCCCGCGAAGTTCCGTTCTGCCAAAACCGCGAAGCGCGCCTAATCCAACCTAGGTTAGCTTCTAATTGGAAACAGTGGACCTCCACGTTGATGCCCGACCCCCTAAACTACCCGACCAACCACTGCACCGCCGTAACCATCGCCGGAGATTTTCGTTCGCGGCCACCGCCTCGGATCACCTATAAAATGAGGTCCCGAGCTCGTTCTCGAGCACGCACCACCACTACACCTCACCATAACCCCGCCAAGCCACCAGGAGGACCTCGAGGAGGTCTCCTCCCCCGACTCCGGCCGCCTTGATCCGCCTCAGCCACCAGCTCGATCCACTCCGGTGAGGCCATCCCCGCCTCCCATACCACGTCAGTAGCCTTCTCTTACACCCAGTGCTCTAACCCAAGCTTCAATTTAACCTCCGCAGCCCTCCCCGACGAGATCCAACTTCACCCGAGCCGCCGTCCGCCGGAGTAAGGGCCGTCGTCGACGTGGTGCTCGCCGACGACCACCTCCACCACCCACAGACGCGGAAGGGCATGTTGATCACGTAGGTACCCTCCACTCCTCCTAACTCGCCGTGGATCGCCGCCGGCGACCACCGCAGCTCTCGGGCGCCGGCGCGCTCTGCTTCTCCCCCGTTTGAAAATTCAAACCTGACGGGTGGGACCCCTCGTCAGTATTTTCTTTTTTTTTGAACCGTTTTCTGAAAACGCCTTTGGGCAGAATACGTCTCCCTTTGCAGTTGACGGGTTTTTAGCCGAAGCGTTTTCTGTTTTTATAAGCTGGCCCCTGGAAACTTTCTGTTTCATTACAGATAAGTCCCTGGACTAAAACCTTTATAACTTTTAAACAGAAAATGATTTTTGATTGATTCTTTTTCTGTCATCTTTATTTTTCCGTCTAGTGTTTTTTCATATTTATTTGAAAAATATTTGGAACACTTTTTTGTGCACTCCCGGTATTCACGTTAGTACGTATTTTCTCATACCGTAGATACTGGAGGAGGTGACGGAACCGCGAACTTCACCAAACTAGACTCCGACTACTCCAAACCAGGCAAGCATGCTTGAACTTTTGATATGATGAGTGTTCATTGCATGTTTGAATTAAGTAGTTTCATGGCATGTTTATGAGCATTTCGATAAGTGTTATATTACATGCAAAGTTGAGGCAAGTGAGCTTCGAAAATCCATATGTTGTTGGATATGAGTTTGCATGGCCATGTGATGGCATGAGAGTGGGTAAGATGGCAGTGTTGAAGCATGCCAGTCTTATGCCAGACTATTCTGATTCCAGTGTCATCATGAATCAAGTCACGTTTCCATCCGTTTTCCCTTCCTGTACTACCACATGTTTTCCGCAAGGGATATGGCTTAGTAAGTTGCAAACCTCTTTCTGGTACACACCAAATAGAGAGGCCATGATGAGGGTTCCATGGCCTGGATTAAAGCCAGATCATCCGGTCAGGGGCATGGGTGTTTCGGTTGGGACCGAGAGGGGGCACCCTTAGAGCGCTGCGTATATAAATTTGATCCCATGCTATTCGAGGTTGTGATCTCCCCGTCTAAAAGTTTTTCTTGAACGTTGTCTAGGGTGATTCCTGGCATCGTGAGGTGGGATGGGTGTGTACTGGTTGGATGTGTTTCTACCGAAATACCGTAAACGGAACTAGTCCTTCGTGACTACGGAAATCCATTGGCTGTGGATATTTAGTACAAAATCTGTAGAGTCAAAATTATTCAAATCATCTTATCCATGTCCGAGTACTGTGTTCAAATTATCCTTGTGAGTGTCAGTCTCAGTGACAAAACCCCGGTGAACCATATGAGTGTTAAGTCCGGCTAAATGATTATTCCTGTGGATGGACTAACCCGTTTATTATTGTGTGTTGAATATTTCCTGTGAGCGTTACATCTTCGTGAATTTATCGGATATGAATAATGAAATATAAGCCCTTTCCGCGATGTCGCTCAGACGTCTGACTGTGGCACGCTTGTTATTTACTTTCAATATAAGCCCTTTCTGGGATGTCGCTCAGACGTCCGACTGTGGCACGCTTGTTATTTACTTTCAATATAAGCTCTTTCTGCGATGTCGCTCGAGACGTCCGGCGAAACACGCTTGTTATTTACTTTCAATATAAGCCCTTTCTGCGATGTCGCTCGACGTCCGGCGAAACACGCTTGTTATTTACTTTCAATATAAGCCCTTCTGCGATGTCGCTCGACGCGTCGATCGTAGCACACTTGTTATTTACTTTCAATATAAGCCCTTTATGTGATGTCGCTCAGACGTCCGACGTTGGCACTCTTGTTATTTACTTTCAATATAAGCCCTTTATGCGGTGTCGCTTAGACGCCCGACTGCGGCATGATAATTAATTTGTTTACCCTTTGAGGTGTCGCTCTAGACACCCGATCGGTTCTCAGTTATTTTGTTGGAATTTCGGGAGGACTACCGCCTGACTTCCTTTTTACTTATCATGTCGTGCAAATTTTTATTATTTGAGTGTGCATTGTTATTTTCCCATGACGCATTCATGCTTGCATTTGTTATATCTTATGTCCGAACTGTCTTGCGAGTACTTTCAAAGTACTCACCTGGCTTGTTGATTTTGCGAGATGTTGTCGAAGCGATCTCATGGATGAAGAGTTCGATAACGAGTCCAACGCCTAGAGGAGTCCCAGTCAGTCTCGTGCGATCCTGGATTTGGTCAGTGTATAATATCCGCTTCCGCTACCCAAATAAATGCATCGAGCCTCACCGCGACGCTCGATGAGCTGCCAGATTAGGAGTCATGTCAACCACTCCACTGTAACATATCCACCACCACTTTTATCTCGAGTCAGTAGCTGCCACCACCCCCTTGTGTCATAGCCGCCCTTATGTACAATATTGGCATGTTTGTAATAAATTGTTGAGCAACCTCAGCTCAACCCTGTAATATATTTAATGCTACTGGCCTTCTGTATCAAGTATTTGTCTACCAGTAAGGATAATTCTTCCTATACTGGAATCAAAAGATCGATTTCTCAATAAGTATTTTATTGAAAAACCGGTCGTGACAAACTTGGTATCAGAGCCAGGCTGACTATAGGAAGCCACTAGGTGCGATCGCTAATCGGTTATTAGCATAATAGTGTAATTTATATTTTTGCAAATGTAGTCATTTTCTGACAGTCAGCATAAATTTATGATCTGACCATTCAGAATTTTTGCCTACTTTTGTAGATGGCCGGCAACGACTGTGAGTCACAGGTGTTTGCCAACCTGCCTGAGGGGTTCGTCAAGCTCCACTCCTTCATCGTCAAGACCGCGATGGGGCCATCAGTGCGCCCAGTATTCACACTCTACCATCACAAGATCAACGACAGTCTGTCCATGCACCAGGCCGCGGTGCAATTCAAGGGAGGGTGTGTTGAGTTACGCCGCTTCCGGTTCTTGGGGAGAGCCATGCCTATGGAGAGGCATGCTATGCAGATGGCTGCCCGTGAGGCGATAGCTCGTCTCCGAGATGTTCTTCCTTCGATGAAGACTCGTCGCTACCGCTACCTTCCATGCCACGTGCAATACACCTGTCACTATGCATTCGCTTGCCCCAGAGGAGAGCGAGACGCGGCTATTGAGATGCTTGTTGAATACCTCCAGGCTCTGGAGGCAGCCTTCGACAACCTTGTGGACGACCTTGTGGCTGCCCACATGGACTCAGTCCATGGCTGTGCCGCCAACCGGAGGGAGCTCCTGCACACCGCACCACCACTGACTTTCGTCTCGTCCTTGGCATCTTATTCACCTACCATTCTTGCCACCGCTCGTCGTCTGCCTACCACTGAGGAGTTCAACCAAGTCATTGCGCCCACTTCAGTCCATACTGCACCACCTATTGCACCCACTCCAGTCCGTGTTGCTCCACCTATGGCGCCTGCTCCATCGACTCAGCGCAGCACTTCACGTCTGGAGCCTATTAGCGAGGAGGAGGTTGAGTCCCCAGCCTCACTGCGCCTCACCCTCAGCAGGCCATGGGAGATCCTTACCATCTCCGACTAAGTGCGCTTAGCTTCCATGCGATGTACCGGCTTGTACGATATGTTTATATGTACATAGGTTGTGAGAATTAGCTTGTTTGCGCATCATGTAGGAACTGGGAGAAGTGCACTAGCCTAAATAACATGTCAGGAATGTGTACGCATATCCTGAGTGGTGTATTGTATAATTACTTCTTGCGTGTAAGATATGTACTGAGCAGTCCTTCTCCATGCGCAATCAATTATTCTCTTGAAAATTCCTGGAGCATTTAAATTTCTTTCCATCTTTATAAATTTATTGATTTTTTGTGACTCAATTTCTTTTTCTTATGAGTTTTACAAAATATATCCCCAGAGCGGAAAATGTCTCGTCCTTGGACTCGCTCCATGCCAAATCCGCCAGAAGAGAATTATGGCACCCAAACAAGCAACAATTTCACACAGGGGCAGTCAAGTCAACAGGGCAGTGAAACAACATTTTCCCAAGTATGCCGCCTTTATGAATAGAGTCAGCAACAACATCAGGAAATGATGAACCAAGTCATCAATATAGGAAATCACCGTGGACCGTATCAGCAGCAATCCAAATTGTCTGAGCTACAGAAGACATGTCCCCCAACATTTTCTCATACTGACAAACCTCTTGAGGCCGATGATTGGCTTCGAGACATGGAAAGAAAATTAATTATTGCACAGTGTTCAGACCGTGAGAAAGTACTATATGCACCACACTATCTCACTGGAGCAGCTGCATCATGGTGGGAAAATTTCATACACATGCACCCCAACGAAAATGATATAACCTGGGAGGAGTTCAAAGAAGGTTTTCATGGGGCGCACATTCCTAAAAGTGTTATGAAGATCAAGAAAAGGGAGTTTGATGACCTCAAGAAGAGGACCATGATGGTGACGGAATACAACAGTCAGTTTACTCTATTGCCTCGCTTCATGTGAAGAGCGTATGGTGAAAGCAAGAAGATGGAAAAATTCCTGGACGGTCTGGCACCCGCACTTAAATGCCAGCTGGTCGTGCACACCTTCCCATATTTCAAAACACTGGTGGATAAGGCTATTACCTTGGAAAATGAGCAACGCATCTTGGAGGATTTCATAAGCGCAAAAGGGACGGACTACTCTTGCTCGCAACCACGAAGCAAGGCGGATTTTCGAAAGGTGGGACACACAGACCCGACAAATGTTTCACACCCAATCAAGAATTTCCATGCAAGGGACAAGGAGTTCACATATCGCCCAGGCGTTACTTGCTACGCTTGTGGAAAAGAAGGACACTATGCCAAGCAGTGCCCCAAGCCAAGGAACTCGACCCCAAAGCCGAACAACGGTGGCAATAATTCAGCGCCCAAGCGAAACAACTTCAACCCCAATAACAACCACCGGAAGGGTCACTTGAACCACGTGACCAGGGAGGAGGCACAGAATGCCCCGGATATCGTACTCGGTACGTTCCCTGTCAACACAATACCTGCCACGGTTTTGTTTGATTCTGGAGCTTCTCACTCATTCATTTCGAAGAGATTTGCTTTGCAAAATGATTTTTCGATGCTTCCCTTGGAAAAATCCATGATCATCAAGTCCCCTGGGATTAAGAAAGTTACTCAGAATTACTGCCAAGGTGTGGCTATTGAGTTTGAAGGATTGAGGTTTCACGCGAACCTTATTGTATTGGAAAATAAAGGACTGGATGTCATCCTAGTGATGGATTGGTTAACCACCAACAAAGGCTTTATTGACTGCTTCAACCGGACCGTAATTCTCACCCACCATCACGGGAAGACAATAAGAGTTTCAACCCAAGAGAAACAAATATCTCGGCAACCGAGGTTGAACAAGGTGGACGTTTCTGAGTTAAGCAAAGTTCCAGTAGTGTGTGAGTTTCCAGACGTATTTCCCGAAGAACTACCAGGCATGCCACCAGACCGAGAGATAGAATTCAGCATTGAGCTAGCACCCGGAACCACCCCCATTTACAAGAAACCATATAGAATGGCAACATCCGAGTTGGTAGAATTGAAGAAGCAAATAAAAGAATTACTGGACAAAGGATATATACGAGCCAGCTCCTCACCTTGGGGTTCACCAATTTTATTTGCCAAGAAAAAGGATGGGACACTGAGATTGTGTATAGACTATCGAGCACTTAACATGGTCACAATCAAGAACAAATACCCGATGCCACGGATAAATGATTTATTTGATCAGCTCGCTCAGGCCAAGGTTTTCTCAAAAATTGACTTAAGGTCGGGATACCATCAATTAAAAGTACGGACAGAAGATATCCCCAAGACAGCCTTCACCTCCAGATATGGACTGTATGAGTTCATAGTAATGCCGTTTGGACTAACAAACGCCCCCTCATATTTTGTTCACCTCATGAACAAAGTATTTATGAAGTTTATGGACAAGTTTGTTGTGGTATTCATCGACGATATTCGATATACTCCAAGACACGGAAGAGCCGCTGAACATCTCAGAATTGTACTAGGAGAACTAAGGAAACATCAATTGTACGCCAAGTTCAGCAAATGTGAATTTTGGCTAAGGCAGTGGATTTTACGGGCCACGTCTTGACCCAAGAAGGTATTGCCGTGAACCCGAAAAGGTCAAGGCCATACTTGGCTGAAACCACCAGCCAGCGTAGCAGACGTCTGAAGTTTCTTGGGAATGGCAGGATACTACCGAAGATTTATTGAAGGATTCTCCACCATAGCCAAGCCAATGACGCAGTTACTCTAGAAGGATAAGAAGTTTGAATGGACTGAAGCTTGCGAGAAAAGTTTCCAAGAACTAAAAAGGAAATTAACGACAGCACCAATATTAATTGTGCCAGACATACACAAGAATTTTGAGGTGTATTGTGACGCATCCCGGAAGGGACTCGGATGCGTATTAATGCAAGAAGGCAAGGTAGTCGCGTATGTTTCCAGGCAACTTCGCAAGCATGAAGAAAATTATCCTACTCATGACCTGGAGTTGGCAGCGGTCATTCATGCACTCAAGGAATGGAGACACTTCTTACTTGGAAATCGTTGTGAAATATACACGGACCATAAAAGCCTCAAGTATATTTTCACACAACCAGAACTCAATTTACGACAACGACGCTGGTTCGAATTAGTGAAGGATTATGATGTTGGTATCCACTATCATCCAGGAAAAGCAAATGTAGTGGCGGATGCTCTAAGTCGGAACCCCAGCTCGGACGACGACAACCTATCAAGTCTGAGACCTGAATTTCGGCAGGAGTTTACAAAACTCAACTTAATAATGGTCACTGAAGGTAGTGTGTCGAATTTAGAAATACAGCCTACCCTGATAGAAAAGATTAAGGAGGCTCAGCATGGACACCCTAGCATTGAAGGCATAAAAAGGAAAGTGAGTTTAGGCAAGGCCTCAGAATTTGTCATAGACGAGCAGGGAATATTGTGGTACGGAGATAGGCTTTGCGTACCAAATATCGAGAACCTTAAACAACAAATTCTAGCTGAAGGCCACACCGCTCCGTGTTCAATCCATCCTGGAGGGACAAAAATGTACAAGGACCTTCAGGAAAAATTTTGGTGGCACGGTATGAAAAGGGACATAGCCACGTTCATAGCATGTTGTGATTCATGTCAACGCATCAAGGCCGAGCACCAGAAACCGGCCGGACTATTACAGCCAAACAAGATACCCGAGTGGAAATGGGACGAAATTGGAATGGATTTTATTGATGGACTACCTCGGTCACGACACGGGAACGATGCCATATGGGTCATCACAGATAGACTGACTAAGGTGGCACACTTCATCCCCGTGAAGACAACCCACACCACTCAGAAGCTTGCCAGGCTTTATCTTTCCCGTATCATCTGCTTGCATGGAGTTCCAAAGACTGTAATATCGGACAGAGGCACTCAATTCGCCTCCCAATTTTGGGATCAATTACAACAAGCTCTGGGAACTCAACTGGCTTTTAGTACCGCATACCACCCCCAGACTAATGGACAAACTAAACGCGTAAACCAAATTATAGAAGACATGCTGAGAGCATGTGTCCTCACGTATGGAACCAGTTGGGAAGAAAGCTTGCCATACGCAGAGTTCGCATACAACAACAGTTACCAAGCCAGCCTGCAAATGGCACCATTTGAAGCTCTGTACGGGCGGAGATGTCGTACACCGCTAAATTGGTCAGAAACCGGAGACAGCCATATCTTCGGCCCAGACATGCTCCAGGAGGCTGAGGAGAAAGTTAAGATGATTAGGGATTGACTCAAGATAGCTCAAAGTCGACAGAAGAGTTATTACGATCAAAAGCATCGGGGAGTCAGTTTTGAGCCCGGTGAGTTTGTGTACCTACGAGTATCTCCTATGAGGGGCCTGCAACGATTCAAGGTTAAGGGAAAGCTAGCACCAAGATTCATCGGACCCTTCTGTATAGTGGCACGAAGAGGCACGGTAGCCTACCAGCTAGACTTACCCGAAGAATTATCCGATGTCCACGACGTGTTCCACGTCTCGCAGTTGAGGAAGTGCGTGAGCAACCCAGAGAAGCAAGTATCCCATGAAAACATTGACGTGCAACCAGACCTCACCTACCGGGAACGTCCAATAAAAATATTGGAGGAGTCTGAAAGGAGGACCCGACAGAAAACCATCAAGTTTCTCAGAGTCCAGTGGAGCAATCACACCGAGAATGAAGCAACTTGGGAAAGAGAGGATTTTCTTCGGACAGAGCACCCACACCTATTTGAGGATCAGCTGAAATCTCGGGGACGAGATTTTTCCTAAGGGGGTAGGTGTTGTGACACTCCGAGAATTTTAGTTTGGTTTTCAACAAAAACTTTGTTTGTTTTGAAGGAGGCCATTTAAAATCCTTCCAAAAACCCCTCCTTCTCAAAATTTTCCCCATGGCAAGGATTTTATTTTGTATCTTCATCAACCTTGGTGTTTGGTTATTAAAAACCTTCCCTCTGATTTTTACCCATCTCAAATAAATTTTTGGAATTTATTTTTTATTAAAAAATAAACCCTATGGGGTTTGGGGCTACTCTTCTGTTTTGAAAACACCCATTGTTTTACCATGCCTCATGTGGTAATTTCTCCCAAAACCCCTCCCTCCACTTTGGGGAAACCCAAACTTTCTGTTCCAACAAGTTCAACCCATTTTTGAATTTTATTTCATTTAATTTTTCCCCAAAAACAATTCTGTCCATTATTTTAAGCCTAGATGATTTACAAAGGAAGTACCTGATTTCCTTTGAGTTTTGATCTCAAACCAACTCCTCTGGATAGTTCCTAGCACCCCCAACCTAGATCCATCAAGATCCACTCTTCCTCTTTTCAATTTTTTCAAGTTTCAACCAATGCAAGTTTGGACCAGATTCATCATTTTTGGTAAAATTCATATTTTCCTTTCTCCAAAAATTCCACAAAAAATCAGGCAGCCCCCAGGTGCTTTGAGAGACCACGACACCAAAGATCAGCCCCAGATAAATTTTTCTCTTGTCTAAATCATTTCATCAAACACTTGGCCAACACTGTTCCTGTACTCTTTCAGTAAATTCAGAGATTCAGTTAGTAGTCAGTGTTGTTTTTCGTCAGGGACTTGTCACCGATCACCAGCACTCGCCCTGGCGCGTTGCGCACGGCCTCTCCTTCTTATCCAGAGCATCACACGCTCTCTTGGACGGGCGCAGGTGTCGGTGGCGGCGAGCCTCGCCGACGCCGGCAGCTTCTGTGGTGGCAGAGCCACCCGTAGCGTCCAACGGGAGCTAGCGCCAGCTCTCCACGCCGTCCGGCGCCGCCCAACGCACCCAAGGCCTCCGCGTGGCCTTCTGCACGCCAGCGCACACTGCAGCACCGTCGCCGTGGCCCGGCAAGCACGAGCGCGCCCTGCAGCGCCGGCAGACCCGAAGCTCCGTTACGCCAAAACATGGCGCTCTAATCAACCTAGGTTACCTTCTAATTGGAAACAGTGGACCTCCACGTTGATGCCCGACCCCCTAAACTACCCGACCAACCATTGCACTGCCGTAACCATCGCCGGAGATTTCCGTTCGCGGCCACCTCCTCAGATCACCTATAAAATGAGGTCCCGGGCTCGTTCTCGAGCACGCACCACCACTACACCTCACCAGAACCCCGCCAAGCCACTAGGAGGACCTCGAGGAGGTCTCCTCCCCCGACTCCGGCCGCCCCGATCTGCCTCGGCCACCAGCTCGATCCACTCCGGTGAGTCCATCCCCGCCTCCCAAACAACGTCAGTAGCCTTCTCTTACACCCAGTGCTCTAACCCAAGCTTCAATTTAACCTCCGCAGCCCTCCCCGACGAGATCCAACTTGACCCGAGCCGCCGTCCACCGCAGCTCTCGGGCGCCGGCGCGCTCTGCTTCTCCCCCGTTTGAAAATTCAAACCTGACGGGTGGGACCCCTCGTCAGTCTTTTTTTTGAACCGTTTTCTGAAAACGCCTTCGGGCAGAATACATCTCCCTTTGCAGTTGACGGGTTTTTAGCCGAAGCGTTTTCTATTTTTATAAGCTGGCCCCTGGAAACAATCTGTTTCATTACAGATAAGTCCCTGGACTAAAACCTTTATAACTTTTAAACAGAAAATGATTTTTGATTGATTCTTTTTCTGTCATCTTTATTTTTCTGTCGAGTTTTTTGTATATTTATTCGAAAAATATTTGGAACACTTTTTGGTGCACTCACGGTATTCACGTTAGTACGTATTTTCTCATACCGTAGATACCGGAGGAGGTGACGGAACCGCGAACTTCACCAAGCTAGACTCCGACTACTCCGAACTAGGCAAGCATGTTTGAACTTTTGATATGATGAGTGTTCGTTGCATGTTTGCATTAAGTAGTTTCATGGCATGTTTATGAGCATTTCGATAAGTGTTATATTACATGCAAAGTTGAGGCAAGTGAGCTTCGAAAATCCATATGTTGTTGGATATGAGTTTGCATGGCCATGTGATGGCATGAGAGTGGGAAAGATGGAAGTGTTGAAGCATGCCAGTCTTATGCCAGACTATTCTGATTCCAGTGTCATCACGAATCAAGTCACGTTTCCATCCGTTTTCCCTTCCTGTTCTACCACATGTTTTCCGCAAGGGATATGGCTTAGTAAGTTGCAAACCTCTTTCCTGGTACACACCAAATAGAGAGGCCGTGATGAGGGTTCCATGGCCCTGGATTAAAGCCAGTCATCGGTCAGGGGGCATGGGTGTTTCCGGTTGGGACCGAGAGGGGCACCCTTAAATGCGTATATAAATTTGATCCCATGCTATTCGAGGTTGTGATCTCCCCGTCTCAAAGTTTTTCTTGAACGTTGTCTAGGGTGATTCCTGGCATCGTGAGGTGGGATGGGCGTGTACTGGTTGGATGTGTTTTTACCGAAATACCGTAAACGGAACTAGTCCTTCGTGACTATGGAAATCCGTTGGCTGTGGATATTTAGTACAAACTCTGTAGAGTCAAAATTATTCAAATCATCTTATCCATGTCCGAGTACTGTGTTCAAATTATCCTTGTCAGTGCCAGTCTCAGTGACAAAACCCCGGTGAACCATATGAGTGTTAAGTCCGGCTAAATGATTATTCCTGTGGATGGACTAACCCGTTTATTATTGTGTGTTGAATATTTCCTGTGAGCGTTACATCTTCGGGAATTTATCGGGTATGAATAATGAAATATAAGCCCTTTCTGCGATGTCACTCAGACATCCGTCTGTGGCACGCTTGTTATTTACTTTCAATATAAGCCTTTTCTATGATGTCGCTCAGACGTCTGACTGTGGCACGCTTGTTATTTACTTTCAATATAAGCCCTTTCTGCGATGTCGCTCAGACGTCCGACTGAGGCACGCTTGTTATTAACTTCCAATATAAGCCCTTTCTGCGATGTCTTTCAGACGTCTGACTGAGGCACGCTTGTTATTTACTTTCAATATAAGCCCCTTCTGCGATGTCGCTCAGACGTCCGACTGTGGCACGCTTGTTATTTACTTTCAATATAAGCCCTTTATGTGATGTCGCTCAGACGTCCGACTGTGGCACTCTTGTTATATACTTTCAATATAAGCCCTTTATGCGGTGCCGCTTAGACGCCCGACTGCGGCATGATAATTTATTTGTTTACCCTTCGAGGCGTCGCTCTAGACACGCGATCGGTTCTCAGTTATTTTGTTGGGATTTCGGGAGGACTACCGCCTGATTTCCTTTCAACTTATCATGTCGTGCAAATATTTATTATTTGAGTGTGCATTGTTATTTTCCCATGATGCATTTATGCTTGCATTTGTTATATCTTATGTCCGAACTGTCTTGCGAGTAGTTTCAAAGTACTCACCTGGCTTGTTGATTTGGCCAGATGTTGACGAAGGCGATCTCATGGACAAAGAGTTCGATAGCGAGTCCGACGCCTAGAGGAGTCCCAGGTAGTCCCGTGCGATCCTGGATTTGGTCACTGTATTATATCCGCTTCCGCTACCCAAATAAATGCATCGAGCCTCACCTCGACGCTCGATGAGCTGCCAAATTAGGAGTTGTCGATTGTACTAGGTAGGGTACCTGGTATCCCGAACTTGTGCCGCAGGCGGTTACCACACCAGCGGCAAGGCTTGCGGGTGACCTCAAGGTCGCCAGCGGTTCCTTTGGAGCCATTCAAGAACAAAGTATTCAAGCCAAGGAGACAAGGCCCGGCAAGAGTAGCTTGCGGGAAGATAACAAGGCATCTCAAGGAACTTGCCGCTGACAGCCATGCCGCGTCCAGCGAGGCCGATAGCGACAAGCTTCGGCGCGACAAGACAACGACGCGGCAAAGGCGCTTGCGCGGACAAACCACCACTCTGTACCAGCGCTCCAGCACATCCACCAGCGTGTAGCCATGGGACCTTTCGGTAGCGTGGCAAAAGGCTGTCTTGACCAGCGGTCTTGTGATGTGGCAGCGGCCGGTGACAATATTGCCGTCGTGGCAAGCGGTGGCGTCCACAGCGGTCCCTTTTGCACTATTTGGGCGGCGTAGATGGGCATTTAATGCCTTTGTCCCCTGCCGTCGGGGTTAGGTATGATACCTTTGTGCGGTGGTTGTACCAACCGCAATTCCTTTTCCATTTTACCCTTGTCTATGTTGCCACAGCCGGAACCCTTTAGCATATAAAGGAGGCCCATGCGCAGCGTGGGGGTTGGAACCAAAAAGAACACTCACGCTCGGTCTCGTTAGCACCTAGTGTGTCTTGTAGCACTCAGCGCTCGAGCAAGAACTCAATACACTTTCGGACATGCAGCGGTAGGAGTGTTATCTCTCGGAGAGCTCGAAGCTGGGTAAACTGCTCGTGTGCCGCCTCGATCTGCTCTTCGTGCGATCTCCGCCCCCTTGAACGAAGGGGCTCGGTCCGCCGGTCCCATAGGTGTTCGTGGATCAGCTTCCCGACATCTTTACAGTCGATTGTACTAGAATAGAAGTACCGGCGGTAAAGATGTCGGGAAGCTGATCCATCCTATGGGACGTGAACCAGTGACAGCAGACCACGGCGTGCCAACTGCTGGAATGTACGACGGCAGCTACCAGCAATAAAGTAAACGCGTCGCGCAGAAAAAAAAAACGTGAACGTGATGAACGCTGGTAGAACCAGCGCGTCTGGCCCCTCGCGAGTACTAACGCTAACTAACCTGCGGCGAAATGGCCTTGAACTTGAACGGGCAGCGCTACAAAACTGAATGCTTTAACTGCTCCAAAGACGCGGAACTCAAACTCTCTTGCGGGCCTTGCTCGCAAGCGAATCTTGCCAGGCTGCTGTGAACGTGCCCATAAGCTTTGCACCCTGCTACACCGAAGAGCAGGGTAAAATGTCGGGAAGCTGATCCACGAACACCTATGGGACGGCGGACCCGAGCCCCTTCGGTTGGCGAGGCGGAGATCGCGAAAAGAGCGGTCGGCTTACCACGAGCAGTTTACCCACCGGGCTCTCCGGAGATAACACTCCTACTGCTGCATGTGTGAGTGTATTGAGTTCTTGCTCGGGAGCGCTGAGTGCTACAGTACACACTAGCTGCTAACGAGACCGAGCGTGAGTGTTCTTTTTGGTTCCGAACCCCCTCTACGTTGCGCATGGGCCTCCTTTTATATGCTAAAGGGGTCTCCGACAGGTGGCAACATAGACAAGGGTAAAAATGGAAAAGGAATTGCGGTTGGTACAACTACCTGCACAGTGTATCATACCCAACCCTGACGGCAGGGGACAAAGGCATTAAATGCCGTCTCGTCGCCAAATAGTGCAAAAAGGACCGTCGGGGCGCCACCTCTTGCCATGATGGCAATCTTGTCGGCGTCGCTTGCCACCGCGCCGCTGGCCGCACAGACCTCTTGCCACCGCGCGCTGGAAAGGTCGAGGCGACACGTTGGTGGATGTCTTTGGAAGCGCGGGTCAGTGGTGGTTTGCAGCGCACAGCGCCTTACCTTGATCGTTGTCTTGTCGCGCCGGAAGCTTGTCGTTTACGGGCCTCGCCGGGCAGCGTGGCGCGTCATGACAAGTTCCTGAGATGCCTTGGTTGGCCTTCCCAGCAAGCTCCTCTTGCGGGGCCTTGTCTCCTTAAGCTTGAATACTTTGTTCTTGAATGGCTCCAAAGGAACGCGGAGGACCTTGGCGGTCACCGGCAAGCCTTGCCAGTGAGTGCTGCAACTGCCCGTGCACAAGTTTGGGATACTAGGGTACCCTACTCTAGTACACCGCAGGGCCCAGGGCCTGGGCCACCTGCAGTGCGGCGCTGTTGGGCCAGGCCCAAAACAGGGCTGCAGACACCTGTGGCACTGGGTCACGCCGTATCTCCTCCGTATCCACGGTGAAGGCGAAACTTCCTCGAGCGGCCTTGGTCCACACCATTATCTTCTCCTTTCCCCGGCAAACTTGTGGGCGAGGAACCTTCCTTTCTTTGAGAAAGAGAAGAAGAAAATAAAGATATGGTGCCTTACGGCTCGTTATTGCTTACGGGGTGGCGCTGCACAAAGTGTCGGATAGCATGCAAAAGAGTAAAAAGCATGAAATTGACAAGATGTGCGGAGCACATGAGCTTCTTATGCGGGATCTGTGCCCGCCCGTACAAAGGATTACATGCAACATCGGCAAGACTTGTACAAAAGGTGGTTGCGGAACAGGTTCCGGCAACCGCGCTCTGAGTAAAACTTACGAAGATGCTCAATGTTCGAGGTTGCTCACGGAATGCCATCTTCGGTCTCAAAGCGGACAACCACGAGGCCTAGTGACTTCGTTTCACCCGTAAAGGCCTTCCCTTGGCGTCAACTTGTTGGAATTCTTGGCGGACTGAGCAGCGTCGAAGAACAAGGTCGCCTTCCTCGAGACTTCGGCATTAACTGCGGCTATGGTAGCGGCGCAAAGCTTCTGGTATCGAGCAGCTCGTCTGCGGCCTGAAGGCGGTCCTCCTCAAGGAGCGGCGTCATCTTGTCGCATAACTGCTCTTGCTCAAGCTCATCAATGGCGAGCACTCGAGGTGACCCGTGTCACGAGTTCCGTGGGAGAACTGCCTCTGCTCCATAGACTAGGCGAAAGGTGTCGGCGGTGGCTCGATTTGGCGTCGTCTGATCGACCAAGAACCACCGGCAGCTCCTCAATCGATTCTTTCGCACTTGTGCAGCCTGCCGAAAGTCCTGGTCTTGAGCCGCGCAGCGCCCAGCGATCGCCCTCTCCGCTTGACCGTTACTTCTCGGATGAGCAACAAAAGCGAAGCAAACCTTGGCGCCAAGATCTTGGGCGTACTGCATGAAGGTGCGGCTCGTGAATTGCGTGCCGTTGTCGGTGATGATCCTGTTAGGGATTCGAGCGGCAAACAATCGACTGAAGAACTTATTGCTTGTTGTCTTGTCACCTTCCTCCTTGCTTCCACTTCGGCCACTTTGTGAACTTGTCGATCATAGCGTACAAGTACTCAAAGCCCCGACAACTTCGGGGAAAGGGCCGAGGATGTCGAGCCCCGGACCGAAAATGGCGGGGATAAAGGGATCGTCTGGAGAGCTTGAGCTGGCTGGTGTATCTGCTTGGAATGGGCCTGCACGCTTCACACTTGGTTACTTGTGCGGTTGCATCACGGAGGCTGTCGGCCAAAAAAACCTTGCCGGCAGCTTTGCGGCAAGTGCTCTTCTTGTAATGTGGTGACCACATATGCCTCCATGTATCTCTGCCAACAGCTTTTGTCCATCTTCGGTGAATACACTTCAATTTCACGCCGTTGAGTCTTCTTACATGCAGTGTGTTGTCGACAAACTGGTACATACTTACTGTCTGGCTACTCTTTCCGCTTCTTCTTGCTCTTGGGAAGTTCTCTGTCTGAAGAAGCGGACAATCTCTTGTGCCCATCTTTGGAGCTTGGCTCGACAACAAGGACTAAAGGCACATCCGCTGCTGCGGGAACATCCGCTTCTCTGGCGAGAACCCCGTTCCCGGCAAGCTTGCGGAGCAAAACTTGTCGGGGTCTGCTTCTGTGGAACAAACCCTAGGGCTTGCGGAGCAGACTGCTCCTCGGCACTCTTGGTGTTGATCTTGAGGACCTTCTTGGCGGCGGCTTGGGGCTCTGCGGAAAATAGTCACAAATCAACTTCCTCTTCTTGCTCTGTCCGGTTGATGGCGTTACAGACGGTTGAGTCAGTTTGAGCACAAAGATCCCTGGTTCCATAGGTAACTTAAGTGCGGCGCACTTGACCAGGCCATCGGCAATGTCGTTCGAGCTCTTGGAACATGTTCCATCTGTAGGCCGTCAAAGTGCTCTTCTAGCTTTCTCACTTCATCAACGTAAGCTTCCATCAGCGGACTTTGATAATTCTTGTTCACTTGGCGGACGACAAGCTGTGAGTCACCCATGACAATGAGCTTCTTGATCCCAAGGTCTGCTGCGATCCTGAGACCGGCAAGCAAACCTTCATACTCCGCGGTATTGTTCGTTGCTTGCTCCTTGCGAAGGTGCATCTGGACTACGTACTTGAGGTGCTCTCCGGTGGGTGCAACAAGTAGCACGCCCTTTTGGCGCCTTGCAGCGAAGGCACCATCAAAGTACATCAGCCACTCTTTGCTTGCTTCCTTGTGGGGATGCTCGTTTCGGAATTTCTTCATCTTGTGTTGGCGTCCATTCTGCTATGAACTCCGCCAATGCTCTTCTTGGATAGTTGAAGTGCTCTCAAACTTGAGGCCAAAGCTTGACAGTTCAGTGCCCACTCGACAATCCTGCTGTTGCTTCGGATTTTGCAGTATCCTCTTGACGGAAAGCAGTGGCGGCTGTGATCTCATATGCTTGGAAGTAATGGCGCAGCTTTCTCGAGGCCATGAGAAGGCGAAAAGCAATTTTGCACACAGTACCTTGACCTAGCTCCCTGCGAAGGGCAGACAAAGTAAACTGGCGCTGCACCATTCTTTTCGCATCTTCTCACGCGCTGCGCGAGATCCATCTTTATCGGGACGAGCTTGCGGTGAAGTCTCACCTTGTCCTGGATGCATCTGCCATGGTTGCTGGCTCATCATCCGCCTCCCTCTCCGCTACTAACGCAGCACTAACCACTTGATTGGTTGCGCTATATATAGCAGCAACTTCTCTTGTGGCTTAGGTGCGACAAGTGTTGAGTGGAGGACAGGTATCTCTTTAAGTCCTGCGGTGCAGCCTCCGCTTCGGAGTCCATTTCATTGGACCTGCCCTTTTCAATATTTTGAAAAATGGCGGCGCGCTCAACAGAACCTAGAGATAAACCTCTTTGAGAGCAGCTACATAACCGGCAAGTCTTCGTACATCCTTGGCGCTTTGGTGCTTCAATCTGCTCAATGGCCTTGATTTTGTCGGGATTGGCTTCAATTCCCGCTGAGACCACGAAGAACCGAGAAGCTTGCGGAGGGACTCCAAACACACACTTCTCGGGGTTGAGCTTGAGGTTGATCTTGCGCAGATTTGCAAAGGTTTCGTCTAAATCTTGAATCATAGTCGCCTTGTCCTTGCTCTTGACCACTATGTCATCCATGTAGGCTTCCACATTTCTGTATATTTGCGGCTCAAAAGCGTCATGGACTACCCTTGCAAATGTTGAACCAACATTCTTTAAACCGAAAGGCATCCGTACGAAACAGTATGTGCCACATGGGGTGATGAATGCGGTCTTCTCCTCATCCTCTTACGCCATGAAGATCTGATGGTATCCTGAGTATGCATCAAGAAATGAAAGCAAGTCACATCCGGCCGTGGAGTCAACAATCTGGTCGATCGTGGCAAGGAAATGGGTCTTTGGGACAAGCTTTATTGACATCGGTGAAGTCGATACAAAGCCTCCATTTCCGTTTGCCTTGCGCCGCGACTACGAGGTTGGCCAACCACGTGGGATGGAGCACTCCTCGACAAGGCCTGCTGCTTCCAATTTCTTGATTTCTTCTGCGATGAATTCTTGGCGCTCCTTTGCTTGCTTCGACTTTACGCTTGGCGGTTGGCGCGCGAGGACAGGCGGCAAGATGGTGCTCGATTACTTTCACAGGAACACGGGGATGTCGGGGCGGTTGCCACGCAAATCGTCGGCGTTAAGCCGCAGGAAAACAGCGGCGCCTTCTATTTAGGGTCGAGAGTGGCGCGATGGTGAAGGTACCACGGTGCCATCCTCCTTGGCGGACACCTTCTTGGTCTTTGGTGGAGCTGCCATTGTCTTCTTACACTTGCGGTGGAGCTCGATGGTGCATCCTCGGCGGTGGCGCAGCACTCCGAAGAGTGCGCTTGCACAGTGGGCATCGAACTCTTGCGGACTTGGTCTTCTTCTTCGCCCGGGGAGCTTCAGCGGCAAGTGACTTGCGATCTGTTGCGGCTGCTGCTTCTGGTAGATCTTGTCGGCGCAGATAAGAGCATCCTTCTTGTCGCCGAGGGACGGAGATGACACTTATCGGGCTGGCATCTTGAGCATGTTGTATGCATAGTGAGAGGCTGCCATGAATTTGGCGAGTCTTGGGCGGCGAGTATCCCATTGTAAGGCAATGGAAAGTCAGCAACGTCAAAGGTGACCCTCTCGATCCACGAAGTTCAACTTCGCTGCCAAATGTCACCGACAGCGTGATCTTTCCTTGACTTGCTCCTTCCGGATTGATTCCTTGGAATGTGCGGTCTCTTGAGCTTCGCCATCGGGGATCTGGTTTTACGGAGTACCGCGGAGGAGATCAGGTTCAAGCGGCCCGCCGTCAACTAGCATCTTAGTGACCTTGAGGTTGCGGATAGTTGGTGAAACCAACATCGGCAAGCACCGACCGCGATTATGCGATCGGGGTGGTCCTCAATATCAAAGATGATAGGCGTGCTGGACCATTTCGAGAGGCTTGCGTGACTCGGCGGGTGGTTACTGCTGCATTGACTTCCCACCTTTGCTTGAGTGGCGGTGTGAAGTATCTGAAGAAGCACCGCCGTCAACGCACAGGACCTCCGTGGCTTTCTGGAACTCCTGCTCATCGGTCTCATCATCATCCATATCTTCATCGTCGCCGTCATCTTCATCCTTGTCACGGCCGCGGGGAGGTCTGTCTCCTTGCCGCTGCTTGGCCTTGCCGCGACGTCCTCCTCGGCCGGGGCATTTCTTGCCGGCTCCTCCAGCACCTTCCTGGGCATTCTCCTTGTCGCGTCGCTCGTATTTAGCCTTTTGCTGCTCAACAAGCTGCTCGACCTTCTTGCAGCTCTGGAGGTCATGGCCCTTGGTGCGGTGGATCTTGCAGTACTGCTTGTTGGTGTCGTCACCTTGTCGGCTGCCACAACCTGGTAGTTGGTGCTGCGGCAATCTCCTTACGGAGCTACCAGCTTTGGTTTTCTTAGGCGCCACTTCCGTTGCGGACTGCTCAGCGACTAGCACATCTTTGCCTTTCTTCTTCTGTTGTTCGCGCGGTTTTTTTCTTTGCGGGGCAGCCTCCTCCTATCGAGATCCTCCACCTTACATATTCTCTCGGGAGTTTCCTCCCTTCCTCGGTAGCGTGCACCTTATCGGCCGGGGCATATAGCTCACCGGCGTCTACGATCTTGCACATCGCCATCTCCTCCGCATCCTGCGGTTTACGCGCGATTCGATGGAACAGCGCTGATTATCGCGGCAGGATGGACATCGGGATGTTGTCTTTGTCTGTGGCTGAATCTCACGAATGTACTTGCGGGGGCTCTCCTTCCTTACACGGCGGCGGGCGAAGGTCGCTCTCTTGGCCATGAGGCTTGTGGCCGCTGTAAAGCGCCGACAAAATGATGGCATAGGTCTTCCGGGAGGATATGGAGTTGTCCGGCAAGTGCATGAGCCGAGATCGACATTGGGCTTGAGCACGGTGAGGAAGTAGTTGGCGGGATCTTGTCGTCCGCCCCGGCAGCTTCGCGCAGCGATGGTGTAGATCTGAGGAACTCCGACAGATCGACTTGCCGTCGTTACTTCTACGAAATGCGTCGGCTTGAAATTCTTCGTGCTGGGCCCTTTGGACTTGCCGCAGCTCAAGAGTGAGCGAGGGCAACCTACGCGTCGGCAAATCGCTGGTTCCCCAGGTGCATGCATGTCGACGGAAGGGCCCAGTAGCGCTGGTCCGATTGGCCTTGGCGCTTCTCTTGGCGCTCGATCACGAGTTCGGCGTCTTCTTCGCTGTCGTTCATGAAGAACTTGGCGCTGATCGCGGCGAGCTCGTGGATCGATGATGCGGTGGAGCGGCTGTCGAGAATGGATCTGGCGAGTTGGCGATCTTGGCCTTGAGGTGGAGAGTGCATGGTGGTTGCACCCCACGGTTTCGTCGCCATCGGCTCGTGCTGGCGATCATACGGCGGCAGCGATGTATTCGGCTGCCGCGAGTGTCGCCGTTCTGAAGCCGATGAGACTACGAATGGTGGCCCTCCATTCGCCGATCTTATCTGTCGTTGGAGGGTAATCCAGGAGCGATTGAGCTCGCGCCAAAGCCTGCTTTGGAGTGGTGGGCGGCGATGGCGAGCTTGGCGAGGCGGGATATGCTCGGACTTCTAACTATGTTAGAAGGGCGATATCCCGTCGAGCGACCGTGTCTCGCTCATGCCAGCATGTTGGCGTGCATGCTGGTCTCGAGCACCCGAGATCCACCAGCTCGATCTTGATCAATGAGCGTATAGCACTTTATGAATACCATGGCGCTGTCGGTCCCGCGCCTCTGAGATGGGCGCGGTGCATGTCTGAGCGCCGAGTCTGCGCAGCCTTGTCCTTGGGCCTGGCAGCACCGTGGGCTCCTTGTCGATGCCGTTCTTCCGCGGCGTCTACCCCACCACCCGTTTGCTCCGGTGGTGGTGGGATCGACATGGCGGAACAGCTGCCGCGAAGCCGCCGTCTTCGGTGGCATGTCGATGAAGAAGATGAAGATCTGCTTCGTGTGAGCGTCGGATCAGGTTCACACAACCTCGGCGCCCCTACAGCGCGCCAAGATGTCGGAAACTGATCCACGAACACCTATGGGACGGCGGACCGAGCCCCTTCGGTTGGGAGGGCGGAATCGCATGAATAATAGATTGAGGCGAAGCACACGAGCAGTTACCCAGCCGGAGCTCTCGGGAGATAACCTCTCTTGCTGCATGTGTGAGTGTATTGAGTTCTTGCTTTCGGGGCGCTGGTGCTACTGATACACACTAGCTGCTACTTGAGACCCGGCGTGAGTGTTCTTTTGGTTCGAACCCCCTCGTTGCGCATGGGCCTCCTTTTATATGCTAAAGGGTCTCCGACAGGTGGCAACATAGACAAGGGTAAAAATGGAAAAGGAATTGCGGTTGGTACAACTACACGCACGATGTATCATACCTAACCACGGCGGCGGGGACAAAGGCATTAAATGCCGTCTCGTCGCCCAAATAGTGCAAAAAGGACCGTCGGGGGCGCCACGCTGCCACGGCGGCAATCTTGTCGGCGTCGCTTGCCACCCGCTGGCGCCGCGACGACCTCTTGCCCGCAGCGCGCTAGAAAGGTCGAGGCGACACGTTGGTAGATGTCTTTGGAAGCGCGGTCTGAGTGGTGGTTTGCAGCGGCAGCGCCTTTTGCCCGATGGTTGTCTTGTCGCACCGAAGCTTGTCATTCTGAGGGGCTCGCCGGGGCGCGTGGCCAGCGTCGCGACAAGTTCCTTGAGATGCCTTGGTAGGCCTTCGGCAAGCTCCTCTTGCGGGGCCTTATCTCCTTGGCTTGAATACTTTGTTCTTGAATGGCTCCAAAGGAACCGCGGAGGACCTTGGCGGTCACCCGGCAAGCCTTGCAGCGAGGTGCTGCAACTGCCGTGCACAAGTTAGGGATACTAGGGTACCCCTACTCTAGTACACCGGCAGAGCCCGAACTGGGCCACCTACAGTGCTTAGGCGCTTTTGGGCGAGGCCCAAAACAGGGCATGGGCACGCGGCCTGGGTTTCGCCGTATCTCCTCCGTATCCACAGCGTCCTCCCGAGATAGCGCAGCGTTGAATGCGGCCTCGTGGGAGAGATCGTGGGTGGTTTCTTTATTCGGAAGCGGAGCGTCTGCCCCTCCCTCTTTATAAGCGGGGAAGCAGGGGAGTTCGCCCATCTCGCCGGTTGCCATTCCAATCTCAAAAACCTCCGCCGCTCCCCCCTTCTTTCCAAAGCTGAAAGAGAGCAGCGCTCCACCACCCATCGCCACCGGGACCACCAACGCCGTCCATCTCTCTCACCACCTCCACCATGGCTCCGAAAGCCGGGAAGGTTGTGAAGTCGGCCGAGGCGCAGCGGCTCGCGGCGCTGCGAAAGGAGCGGGCAACCTTCCCCCCTCAGCTATTAGTGCTGCGTTAGTAGCGGAGAGGGAGGCGGATGATGAGCCGCAACCATGGCGGATGCATCCGGCGACAAGCGGGAGACTTCACGGCAAGCTCTGGTCCCGACAAAGATGGATCTGCGCGGTAGCGTGAGAAGATCTGAAAAAAGAATGGTGCAGCGCCCGTTTACTTTAGTCGGTTCCCTTCTGCGGGGAGCTAGGTCAAGGTACTCTGGTGTGCAGAAATTGCTTTCGGCCTTCTCATGGCCTCGAAAAGCTAAGCCATTACTTCCAAGCACATGAGATCACGATCGTCACTCATTTTCCATGAAGAGGATCTTGCAAAATCCGAAGCAACAAGCGGGATTGTCGGTGGGCCTTTGGAACTGTCAAGCTTTGGCCTCAAGTTTGAGAACTTCGACTATCCAAAGCGAGCATTGGCGGAGTTCATAGCAGAATGGGCGCCAACACAAGATGAAGAAATTCGAAGCGAGCATCCCGTCAAGGAAGCAAGCAAAGAGTGGCTGATGTACTTTGATGGTGCCTTCTCGCTGCAAAGCGCCGGTCTTGAGCGTGCTACTTGTTGCACCACCGAGCACCACCTCAAGTCGTAGTCGGATGCACTTTCCCAAGGAGCAAGCAACGAACAATACCGCGAGTATGAAGGTTTGCTTGCGGTCTGAGATCACAGCAGACCTTGGGATCAAGAAGCTCATTATCGGGGGTTACTCACGACTTGCGTCCGTCAAGTGAACAAAATTATCGAGTCCGTTGATGGAAGCTTACGTTGATGAAGTGAGAAAGCTAGAAGAGCATTTTGACGGACCTCTGAGATGGAACATGTTCCAAGAACTCGAACGACATTGCCGATGGCACAGTCGAAGTCGCCGCACTTAAGTTACCGTGGAACCAGGGATCTTTGTGCTCAAGCTGACTCAACGTCATAACGCCATCAAGCGGATAGAGCAAGAAGAGGAAGTTGATTTCGATGACTATTTTCGGCGAGCTCCCGAAGCCGCCGCCAAGAAGGTCCTCAAGATCAACACCAAAGGGTCTTTGAGGAGCGATCTGCTCCGGCAAGCCCTAGGGTTTGTTCCGTTGAAGCGAGCGCTCCCGACAAGTTGTGCTCCGGCAAGCTTGCGAGGCGTCAAGCTCGGCTGAGCCGCGAGTTCTCGCCGTGAAGCGGATGTTCCGCGGCAGCGGATGTGCCTTTAGTCCTTGTTGTCGAGCCGCAAGCTCCGGCATGGGCACAGCAGATTGTCCGTTTCCTTGAGCAGAGAACTTCCGAAGAACAAGAAGAAGCGGAAAGAGTAGCCCGGCGGTCAAGTATGTACCAGTTTGTCGACAACACCTTTATGCAGAAGAAGACTCAACGGCGTGAAATTGAAGTGTATTCACGGGAAGGCGGACAAAAGCTGTTGGCGAAGATACATGGAGGCATATGTGGTCACCACATTGGCGCAAAACACTTACTGAAGCAAAGCGTTCGGCAAGGTTTCTTTTGGCCGACAGCCCTCGAGGATGCAACTGCACAAGTAACCAAGTGTGAAGCGTGCGGTTCCATTCAGCGGATACACCAGCCAGCTCAAGCTCTCCGGGCGATCCCTTTATCACGGCCATTTTGATGCAGGGAATCGACATCCTTGGCCCCTTTCCCGAGCTGTCGGGGCTTTGATACTTATGCGTTGCGATCGACAAGTTCACAAAGTGGCGAAGTGGAAGCGATGAGGAAGGTGGCGGCGGTCGGCGATCAAGTTCTTGGTCGATTGTTTGCGCTTTGGAATCCCTAACAGGATCATCACCGACAACGACGCGCAACTCTGAGCCGCACCTTCATGCGATCGCCCAAGATCTTGGCGCCAAGGTTTGCCGCTTACATTGCTCATCCGAGAAGTAGCGGTCAGCGGAGAGGCGAATCTTTGAAGTGCTGCGCGGGCTCAAGACCAGGACTTTCGACGGGCTGCACAAGTCGCGGAAAGAACTGGATTGAGGCTGCGGTGGTTCTTTGGTCGATCGGGACGGCGCCAAATCGAGCCACGGCGGACACCTTCGCTCTAGTCTATGGGCGAGGCGGTTCTCCCACGGAACTTCGTATAAGGGTCACCTCGAGTGCTTGCTTATGATGAGCTTGAGCAAGAGCAGTTGCGACAAGATGGCCTTGCTGCTCCTTGAGGAGGACCATCTTGAGGCATATGCGAGCTGCTCGATACCAGCAAGCTTTGCGCCCGCTACCATAACCGCAAAGTTAATGCGAAGTCTCGAGGAAAGCGACCTTGTTCTTGGCGTGTTCGATCCGCCAAGAATTCCAACAAGTTGGCCTTGAAGTGGGAAGGCCCTTACCGGGTGAAGCGAGTCACTAGGCTGGTGCTGTCCGCCTTGAGACCGAAGATGGCATTCCGGTGAGCAACTCCTGGAACATTGAGCATCTTCCTAAGTTTTACCCGTAGGGCGCGGTTGCCGGAACCTGTTCCGACAACCACCTTTTGTACAAGTCTTGCCGATGTTGCATGTAATCCTTTATGCGAAGCGGCGCGGACCCGTGCATAAGTAAAGCTCATGTGCTCCGCACATCTTGTCAATTTCATGCTTTTTACTCTTTTTTGCATGCGTTATCTGACACTTTGTGCAGCGCCTACCCCCGGTAAGCAATAACGAGCCGTAAGGCACCATATCTTTATTTTCTCTTCTTTCTCTTTCTCAAAGAAAGGAAGGTTCCCTCGCCCACAAGTTTGCCGGGGGGAAAGGAGAAGATAATGGTGTGGACCAAGCGTCGTTCGAGGAAGTTTCGTCTTACCGGGAAGCAAACGTCATAAATGCTAAGTTGCTAAAGTTTGAGCAATCAGTTTTAAAATTTTTAAGTTATCTTCCTCGAACGACCATGCTTTGTATGGAAAACCTGTGCGCGGAGGAACCAACTCATAGCTAGTTAAGCCCTTACTTTGTTTGAGTCCGCTCAACAACTTAAGTGAGCAGCGACTAATTCGACAAGGTTTCTTGTCGGTTCGGCACCGCCAGGCTCTTGACGTCCCGCACTCAGCGCTCGCGGCTAAGGTGCCTGCGCCGACAAGTTCCCTAAAAGCGTAGGGCAAGAACATACAAAGGAAGGAATCAAGTAAAGGAAATAACATAGCAATCGCTACCCGAAATAGAGTCATATTACAAGATAGCTTGTCGCAGCTCTAACAGATTGTTCTCATAACATGACCAGCGGCGACAAGAAAAAGAGAAGACGGGCGGCCTAATCTACGCGATCGCCCTCAACCCTCTTGATCCCGCTCACCTTGTCCACAATGGGTGCGACAAGGGTCTTGGCGCTTCAGATCAACATCCGTGGCAAGGTCCTGAGGACGTTGGTGAGGTTGAGGCCTGGGTTGCGGAAGGCCACCTTCACCAGCACCTTTTGAAGAGCTCCCGCGCAGATCTGGCGCGACTCGTCGGCCAGCTGCTTTGGGATCTTCTCCCGGAGTCGCTGGAGGGCCGTCGCCACGCCTTTGAAGAACAAGCTGAGCTTGGCGCTGGGTTGGAGGTGCTCATCGGAGGAATACCCGAGATCCTCCATCCCAGTGCGCCCGACTCCTGTCGATGGCTGCGGCAACATCCACGAGACCCTCGGTCCAGTGTTCCACATTCTCCCTAAAAGTGTTACAGGCGGCGGCCTTCGCCTGACAGCGCCTCGTCGGCCTTGATCTTCTCCTTCAAGTCCACCTCCTGCTCCTGGCGCCGCCCAGCGTCTTGGTCAAAGTAGTCAGCTTCAACTCAAGATCTGCGTTGGAGTCCTTGGCGGCTAAGCTGCTTGCTCCTCTCGGCGAGGCGACCTGCAGCTCGCCAAGGGTGTAGGCGTCCTTCTCGCGCTCACGCTTGGCGTAGCAAGCTCCTGCCGCTCACCTTGAGATCGGCCTCCAGCTCGCCACCTTCGTCTCCAGCTCCTTCTTGGCGGCCTTGGCAGCTGCGGCAGCATCCTCTCGCTTCCTTGAGCCCCGCGAATGTTTGCTTTCATGCAGCGTAAGCTCCTCCTCGTGGCTGTCAAGGATAACCTTCCTTCTGCGCGCCAACTCGCCTTCTGCGCAGAGCGGCTTCTCGGCAGCAAGCGCTGTTGTTCTTCAACTTCAGCCTTCTTGAGGATGAAGGCTTTCGCTCCTCGGCGAGTTGCTCCGCTCCTCTGCCAGGGACGGAGAGCTTCTGGTGGGCGCCGGAGCTCCTCCACGCTTCTCGATGTCCACCCGCCTTGCGCGATAAGCGCTTCTCGGGATACCAGCTTGGCCTGCGAAGGCGCGGTAGAGTGACAACGGCTTCAGCAGCTGCTCCTCCTCGGGCTCGCCGCTGCTGCTGCTCGGCGCGTCGACCAGCGTCGGCCAGCGGAAGCGAGCAACTCTTCATCAAAGATTTCTCCTTCGATCGGCGCCCTGGAGCTCAACGCCCAGGGGAGCTTGATGAAGACGCCATCGCCGGCTTTCAAATAGGCGCGGGCTGGGGCTCTTGAACTGGCGCTGCAGCAGCGGCGGAGGGATCGGCGGTCGGCGTAGCGCCTGTCACTCCTGCGGCCTCGGGGCCGTCAGTGCGATCGCCGGACCCCTCACCAGCTTCTGCGGCGGCAGCTTTGGTGGCCTCTCCGCCGGCGGGATCATCAGCGTCGGCCTCTTCTTCGATGACAGCGGCGTCGTCGGTATTGCCGCGCGCGTTCTCCTCGCCGGCGACCTCGGTTTCCATCGGCTCCGTGGCAGATGGACCTGATGACCGGAAAAGGAAGAAAAGTCAAGCAAATATTCAAAAAGAAAATCAGAAGAAGAAGAACCCAAGGAAGTTTTCAAGCAAGAGGATTACCTGTACTAGGATCTCTGATCGTGGTCTCCGCCATAGGAAGTCATTTGGTGCTGTCCCTTGCCGGAGAACTGTCCCTTGCCGGAGACTTCTCCCTTGCCGGGGAATCCTCCCTTGGCGGTGTAGTCGAAGCAGATGGCATGTCGGGAGTGGCTTCCGGGCACTCCTGGTGAGACTGCTCTGCTCCTATGCAAACCAATAGGCAGATGTCAGCAAAGAGAGAGCACCCATGCGCGCCTAACAGTAGGAAGTAAACCATATACTTACGCTGGGGGCTGCGCTGGGGGCTGCTTTGGGGAATATTTGCCGGGTCCGGCGAGATAGTCTCGGACACACCCCTTGCTGTCGCGGTGGGTTCGTCCTCGATGACAATCACCGGGACCTTGGCTCTCTTCGCCCGCTCTGGGCGAGTCACAGAAAGGAATGGGTTGGAGTAAAGCAAATCAGATACAAGACAAAACAGCAAGAATTGAAGAACTACAAGTACAACAAAGAATCTTACTCTTCCTCTTCCTCGCCGGAGCTGGCGCGAGAGGTGAAGTCAGCCCACCTTGGCGCAACAAGGCGGAGGTAGGTTCCCTTGGCGCTTGGCGGGAAGCGAAGCGGTGGTCGGGAAGGCCCCGCTCCAGTTGCCGCAGCGGCGGCGTGAGGTGCTCCCCCGGCAACAGTGCTTGCCGCGGTGGAGCGCGTCGCGCGGCGCGGCGGCTGTTGACCCGTCTGCCGCCCCGTTACATCCCCGGCCTTGCATAGACACCTTCTTGGTGGAGCTGGGGGCTCCGCTTGCGGCGAGCTGACTGAAGGTGAGAAAGAGGAGGAGTCGATCTTCAACGAGTCGCTCGCACCCTCGGCGGGCTCGCTCGACTCAGCTTCAGACCCGACAAGCTCTCCCTCACCGGCAAGCGCCACTTGCTCGGCAAGGCTTGCCGCCTCTGCCTCCTCCACGGTGAATCCAAACTCGCCCGCGGCAGCGGCTGCCGCCGCCTCTTCCAGCCTAGTGGCGATGCGCTGCATCTCCGCATCGGTGGTGTCGCGAGTAAGGCTCTTCTGTTCATCGGAGCGGACCGGCATTTCTACCAAGCCGTCAAAGAACTCCGTCTGCAGGCTCTTGCCAAGTTGGGATAGTTCCATGCGAATCGCACAGCGGCATCATTGCACGGATGCGGTCGAGCGAGGAGTTGTTGCACAGCGGAACGACACCCCTCGGCAACCTGAACACTTCGGGATGTTCAGGATCGTGCTTGAACAGTTCTAGGAGCATCGCGTCTAGTTCCAGGACAGTGAAGTTGAAGTTGAGGCCCGGGCGCAGCCTCATGATATCCGCCGCATTCTGGAACTCCCAGTGGGTCTCCTCCTCTCCTGCGAGGGGCGATCGCGGCGGCGAAGAAAATCTCGCCAACGGGCGCCTCGGTGAGTCCGGCAAGCCCGAGGCGTAGGATCCGGTGACGGCAATCTTCAGCCTATCGTCTTCCGGGCCCACGTTGCTCAATCGTTGCAGCGCTCTGGGGCTCAGCGCTGGGCGGTAAATGGCTGCGGGTTCTCCTCGACAATCCAGCACCGATCGCTCTCCATTCATCCCACTTGTTGCGGAGCTCTCCTCGGATAAGCTTCCTTCTTGCGATCCCTCGAGATCCGGCGATTACTGCGGATAAAGGCTCCCTCTCTCAACTCGGGGCATAAAGAAGTGGCGAAAAAGAGCTACATTTGGATAGACTCCGACAAAGTTTTCGCAGAGATGTGAAAACTGCCATGGTCGAAACGGCATTGGGGGTGAAGTCAAGGAGGCGGAACCCGTGGGTGTTCATAATGTCACGAAAAACTTCAGAGAAAGGCGGCGAGCCCGCAGAGAAGAACTGCGAAGAAGGATATCCATTGAACAAGTTCTGGCGGCAGCTAAGAGTACCTTCGTGCGGCGGATGCGCTCGCGTCTCCGTCGACGGAAGAGGTAGTAGTACTCCCTCGGCTCCTTGGCGAAAGCTGAGGGGGAAGGTTACTCGCTCCTTTCGCAGCCATGCGAGCCGCTGCGCCTCGGCCGACTTCACAACCTTCCCGACTTTGGAGCCATGGTGGAGGTGGTGAGAGAGATCGGCGTTGGTGGTGCGGTGGCGATGAAGCGGGCGCTGCTCTTTCAGCTTTGGAAAGAAGGGGAGCGGCGGAGGTTTTGAGATTGGAATGGCAATGGCGAGATGGGCGAACTGCCCTGTTTCCCCTGCTTATAAAGAGGGAGGGGCAGGCGTTCCGTCTTTCGAATAAAAAAACCACCCACGATCTCTCCCACGACGCCGCAATCGGCGCGTGCCGTTCGGGGAGGGCGCGTGAATCTGAGTGAATCTGGCGTAACCCAGGCCGCGCGTGCCTGTGCCCTGTTTTGGGCCTGGCCCAACATCGCTCCGCACCGTGTGTGTCCCAGGCTCGGGGGCTCCTGTCGTTGTACTAGAGTAGGGGTACCCTAGTATCCCGAACTTGTGCACGGGCAGTTGCAGCACCCCGCGGCAAGGCTTGCCAGGTGACCGCCAAGGTCCTCGCGGTTCCTTTGGAGCCATTCAAGAACAAAGTATTCAAGCCAAGGAGACAAGGCCCGGCAAGAGGAGCTTGCCGGAAGGCCAACCAAGGCATCTCAAGGAACTTGCCGCGACGCGCCACGCGTCCGGCGAGGCCGATAGCGACAAGCTTCGGTAGCGACAAGACAATCTAACACGGCAAAGCGCTTGCCGCGTGCAAACCACCACTCAGTACCCGCTTCCTCCGGACATCCACCAACGTGTCGCCTCGACCTTTCGGTAGCGCGTGGCAAGAGGTAATGTGGCCAGCGGTGTGTGATGTGACGCCGACAAGATTGCCGTCGTGGCAGCGTGGCGTCCCCGACGGTCCTTTTTGCACTATTTGGGCGACGTGAGCGGGCATTTAATGCCTTTGTCCCCTGCCGTCGGGGTTAGGTATGATACCTTTGTGCGGTAGTTGTACCAACCGCAATTCCTTTTCCATTTTACCCCTATCTATGTTGCCACCTGTCGGAGACCCTTTAGCATATAAAAGGAGGCCCATGCATAGCGTGGGGGGTTCGAACAAAAGAACACTCACGCTCGGTCTCGTTAGTAGCTAGTGTGTACTGTAGCACTCAGCGCTCCCGAGCAAGAACTCAATACACTCAGACATGCAGCAGTAGGAGTGTTATCTCTCCGGAGAGCTCCGAAGCTGGGTAAACTGCTCGTGTGCTTTGCCTCGATCTGCTCTTCGTGCGATCTCCGCCCCCCGCCGAACCGAAAGGGGCTCGGTCCGCCGGTCCCGTAGGTGTTCGTGGATCAGCTTCCCCGACAGGAGTCATGTCAACCACTCCACTGTAACATATCCACCACCACTTTTATCTCGAGTCAGTAGCATGCCACCACCCCCCCCCCCCCCTTGTGTCATAGCCGCCCTTATGTACAATATTGGCGTGTTTGTAATAAATTTTTTAGCAACCTCAGCTCAACCCTGTAATATATTTAATGCTACTGGCCTTCTATATCAAGTATTTGTCTACGAGTAAGGATAATTCTACCTATACTGGAATCAAAAGATCGATTTCTCAATAAGTATTTTATTGAAAAACCGGTCGTGACATACCCTCCCTTTCGGTCACTTACAGGCGGACCCCATGCTTGCTAGGCCCTGCATGTCAGTTACTCAATGGGTTCGGCCACGTCAGGGGATCCTCATGCGTAGTATACTCCCTCTGTTTTTATTTACTCCGCATAAAACGGAGGGACTGGTGGTATAATAAATGACGCGGGCGGGGGAGGGGGAGGGACGTCGGTTTGCTCTCAACTATGGTCCCACAACCGAGCGAAAACGCAAGACGAAGCGCGTTCCCCGGTGATCGATGTGGAGGGTCCAGCATGCCGGGCTACAACGCGAACGCGACAAGAGCGATGTACAGTCAAAACAGATTGACGGGTCGTCACCGGAACCACTATTCACACCAGAACCTTTGCTGCTTGGCCTACACCAGCCACTGCCCTAAAACCACACAAAATCTCCAGCCCATTCCCCCACCTTTCGATCCCCTAGCCCGCATCAAGCGTCCCCTAGTTCGTTGGAAAGCCATGGTGCGCCAAGATCACTTTCTACAAGATCTCGACGCGGGCGCCCGCAAAAATTGCGGCGGTCGTCGGCGCCATAGACCTCCGTTCCCAAGCTCGCTTTGCAGCGGCCAATCCCGAGTTCTCTGGAGCCAGCGACGAGGAGGAGGAAGCCGATCAATGTTCATGGCGGAGGTCGCGCGCGAAGGCCCCGATGGGTATGACACGATGGGCGTCAACTTCGTGCGGCGTCCGAAGTCCCCCATGGTGCAAAGCGGACCAGCGGTTCAACATGGCGATACTAAAGGAGGACCGGGGCGCAGAGGCTCAACTCGACGCTGAGCGCGCGCATGCCGCTGCCATCGAGGCTCTCCTGCAGGCGGAACCAGATGTCGTGGATGTGAACCGGGCGGCGGAGGCTCAACTTGAGGCGGAGCGCGTGGATGCCGCTGCCATCGAGGCCCTCCTGTAGGCGGAACCGGACGTCCTGGACTTGAACCGGGCGGCAGAGGCTCGACTTGACGCAGAGCGCGCGGATGCCGCTCTCGATGGCACCCTCCTGCAGGCGGAACCGGACGTACTGGACTTGAACCGGGCGGCGGAGGCTCGACTCGACGTGGAGCGCGCGGATGCCGCTGCCATCGAGGCCCTCCTGCAGGCGGAACCGGACGTCCTCGACTTGAACCGGGCTGTGCTCTCATCCGTGCAGAGCGCCCGCACGCTCCACTCTAACGAGTAGGTGAAGGCCGAGGACAACCATGGTGCGGAGACACACGTCGGCAGCGACGCCTGGTTCGCGTCGGCAGCCAAAGACGACGAGGCCGTCTCTTTCCACGAGCAGTGATAGTTTTTCTTTATGTTGTTGTTTCTATGGATCTTTTGCTGTGTAAAAACATATATTTGTTATGCAAGTCGCCTGACTTGGGTCAGTCTACCATTTCAGGCGGTTGGATGAATATCCTACGTCTCCTAACCCTTCTTTCCTTCTTCCTCACCTCTTCTTCTTCCCCAACAGACCACCGCACGGCCGTACGGATACTCCCCAACATGCGGTTGGATAAACATACTCTATGAACGAAAATTATGTGTCAGCGATAGGATGGCTGAGTTTGGTTTGTTCACATGCGACAACACGAGTCAGTGAGGGTGCGTTCCCCTTGGTTGGGTTTACGGCGTGCAGGAGCGACGGTGTGAGGGTGCAGTGCGACCGCGACGTGCAGGAACGACCATGTGAGGGTGCGGTGCGACCGCAACAGCCGTGCGCAAGTGTACCTCCTTCTCATTTTGAAAACTTTAGGCAAGCTTGGCAAAAATGTGTGGCGAAGTTTGGCAATGCAAGGTCTAGACCCAAACAGGATAAGTACGTACGTACTAGGAGTACTAGTGTTAAAAAAGAAAGGCAGGGTTTTCCTTCGCGGGATTTAATCGATACAAATCCTCGTTTGACGTGTCAATTAATGTGTATTTTTTTCTCCAAAGACCAAAGAGCTAACCATCTCACTCCTCATCGCTTGATTAATGCAGCGCCATGCAAACCAACCTTCTCACTTCTACATGCATGCAGGGGATATTAATGTCCTTGGTTGCTAACTCCATCAATTTTGCATCGATTAGTGTTAGTGGCCCTTTGCAAATTGTAATTTTGATATACTGGCCTTGTGTACAAAAAAATGGAGGTAGTAATTATATCTGACTTCCTTCCCCATTGCGGTGACGTCGATGCTATCTTTTTTTGGTGGTCTGGCGAAGTGCGTTCGATGGAGAACACCATTGAGGGAGACCACGGTAAGTTGTTCGCAAGTGCCGCCTGCAAGCCAAGACAACCGCCTTATTTGCATCCAGGAAGTCCTTTACTAGTACTACTAGGAGTACTAGTGCGGTGAGATGGTTTCTCGAAGAAGACGATGGAGAAGCGGAGTCAGCGAAGAGTGAAATGATGGTTGCTTCGTCCGTGCTTTTGTGATTTGACGCCTCACCGCTTTGTGATTTGTGATAGAAGGGACAGGGAGTAGACTCATGCTCTATCTTGTACTACATGCGTCCAAGCATGGGAGAAAGAGGAGAGACGTTGCATTTTTTCTATTCCTTCAATCAATCAATCGTGAGCTTCGGTTCCATCTTTTGGCTTTGGCAACACCGTCCACAATGGTTCCCACGATGCCAAAAGCTATTTTCACATTTGGCGACACATTGTGGATGCCCTTAACCGTACCACTTGGTTTTGCTCATGTGTGCTATCTATACAAATCTCAATTATATTGATCTAAAAAATTATAGAATCAAGATTAGTAAAAACGAGGTGATTTTGCCGCGCGGATGGTGGGGGAGGTTTCTTATTTGAGCAATGCTACATCAACGTAATGGTTTACGTAAAGTTACGAAGTGATGTGATGTGGGACTATCTGATTGGATTAAAGGAGAGGATTAGGCCCACCCCACCTGAAAATCAGGGGGGGGGGGCATATATAGATTAGATGGAAAGTATACATAGCAGCTATGTAGCCCTTTGTAAGTCTAGGATTAGGCTTCTTATTTTCGGAGGATGTTGTCCTGGCGGTTTGCTAACTTGCGGTCCCACGTGTCAGTGCTTTACCAAGCCGATTCGCGTCCCACATGAGACAGAACAACGGCAGAAGCAACACGTGGTTAAGTTGAAGAAGATGAGGGAGAAGCGGATTTAGCAACGAGTGAAATGATGGTTGCTTCGTCCCTCCAACTTAACTGCCGGAAAGGTGCAGCTTTGTGATTTGACGCCTCATTGCTCATTACTACGCCGGCGCCATGACTGGGGTTCTTCACCCCGGCTGCTCCGCACTGTATTCCGGTATGGCACGTGGACCCGGTAGCTTGATGTCCCACATGTCGGTGAGAGGGACTAGAAGATTTATGAAAGCGAGCGCTCCACTCTTACGACAGAGGAGTAGACGACACGACGGCCCAGTGAACTGTCACTTGTACTGTATAGTATTATAGTTTTGCTATTTCGCACGATCCATCGATACAAACCCGATTAAACAGGAAAGGGCGGGATTTTTCCCACGTGGTAGATGATACTGGCCATACATTTCAAAGGCAATTTTAATGTATGCAAACTGAATAATTATAAGTAACAATATGATATCTAGTGAAACTAAAAACACATATGATTTATTGTGTTAGAGTGTAGTAGTAGTGTTGTATTGCATAGTTGTTAGATGTAACATGCGAGAACGTGTAGAGATGTAGTTTTGGAGGGCCTATAAAGAGAAAAGCGTAATATGGTCACCGAACTTCAGAATAAGCTCATTACGGTCACTATATACGTTTTGCGGTGATTATCCGGTCACTTGCTCACAGTTCAGCATCGGATTGCACTCTGTTGACCGGCCAAATAGTCTGCATGGCGCCATGTTGACTAGTTAAATTGACCATGTTCCTTGTGGGTCCCACCTATCAGTTCGCATAGGCAAAAGGTCAGATAAACACAAATTTACGCAGGCACGACAAGGCTCCAACCCGTGCGCGGGAATCACCTGGTTGTGTATGTGTCTGTCAGGGCCTGATGTGTGGGCATGCACGTGTAGGTTGAGCACTTGAGCGTGAGAGTGTGTGTTGGTCGTGTGGTGTACTGGTGTGTGCATGCATGCGTGCCTGTGTGCATGTGAGTGTTGCGTGCATGCGTGTGAGTGTTGCGTGCATGCGTGGCTGCATGTGTACGGGTGAGTGTTGCGTGCGTGCGTGGGTGCATGTGTTTGTTTGAGTGTTGCGTGGATGCAGTTCGTGTGCATGCGTGCGTGTGTGTATAATCACCACACCAGCTCATGTGTGTTAAAACAGACGGCTCAGCATACCAATACAAGGCCATTTTGTCCGCTGTGCACGCGGTCATGGCTTCGAACCACCGTCCAAATATATTTTTTGTCGTTTGTTTTCATTCTTACTAGAAAGATGCCCGTGCGTTGCACGTAACATCAAGATGCATTTGTATGACTTGTTTACCTTGTGAGAGAAAAGGATGAATGAGGGAAGGCCTTATTTGCAAATGTGGAGAGGTGTGTGGGTACCTTTTTGCAAAATTTGCATAGTTTCTTTCCTATTCGTCAGAAATAAATCGGACGACCTATATTGCAGGATGGCAGGCACACCATCATCACCAACTCTATTTTTTATAAGAGTGTATTTTATGTATTTCATAAGAGTGTAGATGTAGAGTAGATACAAGTCGACAGGTGGGCACGATGGTAGTGAGATAATGTGATACAACACTAGAGGTGCCACATGGAGCGTTTAACTGGTCAACTAGTCATGTCATGAGCAAATATAGAGTTGTATGGTGAGCCTGTGACTGTATAATAACCACTAAACTTAAATGGTGACCATAATGAGTGGATTCTGAAGTCCAATGTATGTATCGTGCTTTCGCTTCAAATACAATGATCGTCATTGCATATATCGCGAGAGAAAGATGAAACATGCGTGAATTTTCTCGGGGCTTACTTTTCGAGGACCTGGAGATAGTTTTGTGTGCATACGTGAATGGGGCGTACAGGGGGGTATGCGATGGAGAGAGAGATGCTCATCGTTTCTCTTTATTATGACTAACTTTGTATATAGTATAAAAATATACAAATTCACAGTGCAGAATAAATATCATTGTGGGCACCATGCAATGCAAATTAGCGTTCGTACTCCTCTATATAACTTTGTAATGTTGTATATATGTAGAAACTCTAAAATAATTTTCTGGCCACACTTTATTCAAAAGGAATGTTGTATGCGAAATAAACGTGAAGAGAGGGCTTTTTAGATCAATGGGGTACGTGATGTAACATGTGTGAATGTGTAGTTGATGCATTTGGCGGGGCCTAGAGATGTATGTGTGTATTACGATTCGAGAGAGGCATGTATATAGGGGCGACGGGGCGTGGGAGAGATAGCACGAGAAATGAGAGTGGTCTCTAGAGAGAGACGAATATGACGTCACGACAAGAGATTCCATTCCCTTGAGTGTGTATATGCAAGGGGGGAGGGAATAGAGGCACCGGGAAAAAATTTCTGTGTGTGTGGTGTTTGTGTTGGTATGTGTGGGTGTGAGAAGATAATGAGACGTGGGGGCAGAGGGTGTGTCACCGCGTGAGGTCCGGTGGGTTGAGGTGAGGCCCTTCGTTCGGTTTCGTCCTGCACCACATTGGTCGGCCCGTGACGCATTTAGGAAGACCCATGGATGACTAGTCGTACAAGACAAAGATAGCAGAATTGTGAAGGACTCTGTCTCCACTGACAAAGCTGGCTAGGATTTGTAACCCTAGGTTCTCGGACTAAGGTAACCCCTTTATCTTTGATATTACTATTCATCCAACCTAACTTTAAGGGGCATCCTACAGAATGCTCTGCTAAAATCATACTCGTCGATTAGGAAGAGAGGTGTGAGGCAATGCATGAGAGACAGGCGTAAAGATAATGTGCATACATGAGACACGTAGGCAGGTCCATGTATATAGAAAGGGTCGATGAGGATTGTGCGTGTGTATGTTTGCGAGAGGAAGAGTGCTTGTGATAAAGGTTAGTGAAAACAGTTGTAAATGGTTACGAGAGGGAGGGTTATATCTAGAGCATGTGTGCGAGAAAGACACCTCGGGAGAGAGTGTGTGAGCATGTGTGAGAGACCACCGATGGAGAATGAAACTACACGTAAAAGACTGCTCTACACATTGATTAAAGATATAAATTCTATCCAAATATTAGGATGGGATCATGATGTTTGCAATTCGCGTAAGGAGCGGTTATAGATCCGTCAGACATCTAGATTCTATCGAATTTGAGCATGTCTATGTTATTATTCGACACAATTGATCCACATAGTTAGTATTTTGAACTCCAGACAATGCATCGCTTTAGCAATCGAATATAAACGTGAGTATAGTTCATGTTGTGTGTGTAAAGCACATTATACATATGAAAGTTACACAATGGACATTATAAATAGCTACCTATGAACTAGCATACATTTGAATTCAACTTAAGGTGGTTTAAAAAATCGAATTCAACATGAAGTCCATTCAATTATTTGAATTTGATATCATGGCATTTGTAAACCATACCTAAATTATGGGGGCACCAGTCTTTGCTATGATTTTGTACATAATAGCATATGTAGCCGTGTACAAAATAGATTCTAATTTAGCTCCTCCATTCCAAAATAATCGTAGTTATAGGATTTTCAAGTGTCAAAATTTCAAAAATAAGCGGATAATTTAATGAGGTTTTCAAACATACAAGGTCAAATATAACGTTGTCTATTTAGGTCAATCCTCATAGTTCAAGAGTACTCTAAACGTGAATACTTGTGTTTCAAAATTTGAGCGAAGCGCCAAAAGAGCCTCTACTACTTGAAACCGCGTGAGACCAATGTTTGGTAGTACAAGCAAATTACTTTTCTAATAACTCGACCCGTGAAACCTACCGCCCGACGTCCAAAGGTCTAAACCGGGGTAGGTTTGTAGCTTCATCTAGACGCCACGCAACCGCATCCGAAAAACATTCATACACAATGCCCGCCTAAGCACACATGCGCGCGGCCGAAATCGCTCCCGCCCACTATTTGGGACACCTGGGATTACCATCCTATCCCCCCCCCCCACAGTAGGTCCGAAATTTAATATGGGGGCAAAGCTTGTACTTTCCCCAAATTTCAAACAAGCGAGTCCCATCTTCTGTTCAAAAAAGCCAAAAACAAGCGCGTCCCAGAATGAAACATGGTTCCCCCCCCACCCGTCCGATTCCCCATTCGTACTCCGTGGGCGCCAAAACAACCTCTCCACCAGCCGCGGAACCCCGGTGTCCTCCGTCCGCCACCCCATCCCACCCATCAACCGCCACCCTCCTCCATCACGCCAGAGCCGATACCCCGACGTCGTCGTCCACCACAACCTCAACCGCAACGCCCTCCATGGCTAGTAGTTGAAGCCGAGGCCGAGCCGTCCGTACCCGAGCCAGTTCAACCACGCCGTCCTGCGACTCACCGCTGCCGCTCCAACTTCGCCACCCTCAAACGCACAGGAGTTGTTCCTGCTACGCCATCCTTCACCGCCTCGGATCTGCTTCCCCTCCGCCGACATACGGCCACGGCAACACAGTCAACAATTTGTCCATGGGTTCGTCCAAGCCTGCACCCTCCAGAACATCGGTTTCCCCGGTAAAAAGAAGAAGATCGGCGCGACATGTGGAGCTGACCACACCGGCAACCGAAAAAGGTACTCCTCTTCCGTTATTCGTCCAAATCTTACATCTCTGCTTGCACGGTATTCATCACACAGAAGACAGTAGTTGACCGCTTCTTCTTGATACTAGATGTTCCTAGTAACTCGGATGCACAAGGTTTCTCCTCATATACTATTTCACCTTAGCTAGAGGTCCATCGCCCCCTGAATTTCAATTTCTGGCCAGTTGACTCCCAATTAAGGGAAGCATTCCCCAGCGTAACAGGCGCTAGTAGGCCTATTACGCCGGGGAAGTAGCGCCTTGGTGTTTATCTTAGGGGCGTGTGCGGCCTAGAGCTACTAGCGCCCGATCTGGAGGTCGGCCAGGACTAAAGGGATGGCCTGGGCGCTGCAAGCACGGCGGTGGTGTGAGGTCGATGGGAGGCGGGCGGCGGAGGCAGAGTCTGGGCCGTGGTCGCCAGGTTTGAGAAAGATCGTCAACAAGATGGTGACTGGCGGGAGGTAGACGAAGGCCATCTGCCCGTACCTTATAGATCGAACGGTTCATTAAAAAAATCGACTGACCTATTTATTTTTAGTCGACTGTTATCTTGATAGGACCACATGTGGTGGTGTCTTTGGAGGAGTACTGCATTTCTGTGCTCATATATTACAAAATCATACGGAGTAGAATCTAATTTTGTTTGCCATGCAATATTGTAAAGCTATCATATGTCTCCTGTCATTTATTTTTCAGCCACCTGCTCTCTGCTACTTTTACAGTGCACTACTTCTGCACACACTACACCCATACTATCACTGTTGTGTTTTTATGCAAGGGTATTTCAGACCCTGCCTTGACAGATGCAGAAAAGAGAAGAGAGAAGTCGCTCCAGCGTGGTACGCGGCTAGGCCAGACACGTTTCAAGACTTTAAAGGGTGTAGTATCAGCAGATGGAGACGGGGAATGTAGCTCTAGAGTTGATGATCTCGCTCGCCGTGAACAAACATCCCAGATGCTTGCTTTAACTTCACGGTGTCATATGTGGTTGCATGTTGCATATGGTGTCTAGCTTTTATTAGAAAGGCCGAAGTCAGTCCTCATCAAGATAAGGAAAGATATTTTTTACATGAACCACCATCCCGGGAGCACCAGAAGACAAATAGCTAGTCAGGGCACTGGCCAGGCCAGTGACAAGCCCAGCAAAGATAGGCATCACCTGGAAGCCAACTAAAAAGCTGCGATGGTGGCGAAGCAGCCCACCTCCCACCAGGCTCTTAGGTCCTAGATGATCATGCTCACCACTACAGCCGGATGTCTAGCTTGTATTGCTTCCAATTTGGTTAAATTGCATCTGCTTAGCTTACACATTATACCTTTGAATATGGCATGCCTTTCTGTTTTTGGTACATACTAGTACATCTATGTATTAACCATGTTCTTAAATCAAACTAATGTTCTTGTGTATCCCTCATCAATCACTTATGACGAGGCAGGCAGGCAAGGGGACTACTCCTCATTTAAAGAATGCAGCGTCAGCCTCCCGACATGATTCTCAAGAAACAGAAATGCTAGATGAAGACAGTGAACGTAGCTCTGTAGTTGATTACAGCATTTCCCCTACACTAGCATCGCAGGTGCTTACTCTAACTTGGCAGCGTGATATGTGGTTGCATGTTGCATATGGTGTCTAGATTGTAATACTTCCAATCTGGTTAAACTGCATGTGCTAGTCTGCTTAGCTTATACATTATACCTGTTAATGTGACATGCCTTCCTGTATTTAGTACATAGTACATCTTTCTATTAAGCATGTCCTTACATAAAACTATTGTTTTTTTTGTATCCCGCATCAATCAACATGATGAGACACCTTAGTATATGCAATGCGATATTACTTGCATCTTTCATATGATTTATAGCACGCGCTGCTTCTAATTTGTTGAAATTTCATTTATGATGGGACGCTTTTGTAGCGACCCGACCTCGGATGGTCAAGTCTCTGTGCTTCAGTGTCATCCCTGGATCAGTAATGCTGACACACACAGTACTCGGAGGATTTATAACAGAGTAGCAATCACACACTTATTAAATCGAATGTCTCAGAAGAGAACTTATTACAATAATATGGCTTAAGGCCATCTAATGCGATAACATCGGAAGGCTTGGAAGATAAATTGAGTCCATCAACTCCAATGGCATAGCTGAGCTACACGGCAATGACCTAACGAACCTTACTCCTCGTCTGAAAAGTCTGCAACATAATACGTTGCAGCCCGAGAACGGGTCAGCCCATGGAATATGCTGGCAATATAACACAATAGAGCAAGAACAGAATAATGCTATCACTACATGCATATTTGGCTGGTGGAAAGCTCTATGGTTATAGTTTTGCGAAAAGCCAATTTTTCCCTACAACAAAGGAATAGATTTTAAATTTACTATCATGGTGGTTGAAACATTGAGAAGGTATGACCCCAACTCAATCCCAATTAAAGTAGTTAACAACCCAACAATATTAATTAAGAGTGATGAGATACATGTGATAACTCAAGTACTAGATACTCAAAATTGTCCATAACCGGGGACACGGCTAACCATGATTAGATTGTACACTCTGCAGAGGTTTCCGCACTTTTCCCCACAAGACTCGATCACCTCCGTTGATTTCTCGCACTACATGGTGTTTGAGAAACGGATGACCAAGACACAGTCTTTCAGAAACATTAACTCTCTACTCCGGGTAGACCATACCAAACCTACAAAACCCAATACCTGCTGATCTACCTCTTCAAGAGCTTCACGTAACTTACTCAACTATGCTAGAGCCCATAGTAGCTTGTGGCTGCACACGGAAGTTTCTAGCAGGAATAATATCAGTTCCCTTAGAGCCTGGGTGGCGGTCCATAGGAAGATCACACGGGTACCCCGCGATTTCCAAAAATAAAACAGACAACACTGGGTTCCCCAGGTGCCTCAATCCACCCAGATGTAAATTTTAAGTTGCCACCTTAAGTTGAACCATTAATTAACAATCTCACATCTGTCATGGATTCACTCAAACCCGAACCATGTCTACGAGCGTAGCATAGCAATATAAGCAACACGTAGAAGTAACTCACGAGGGTTTGATAGTAACATGGCAATAGGTTCTACCTCAACTACTACTTCCCAACCCACAAGTTAATGACATCCTATCCATGCAATGTTTGAGGATTTAGCTAATGCATAAAAACTGGGTATGAAAAGAGTATGATCAATGTGTTACTTGCCTTGCTGACGATCCGCGAATCCTAGAGACTCGTAGTAACACGCTTCGCACTCCGGGAATTCCAACGCAAGCAAACAATGACATACATAAGCAACAAGAAAAGATGCACAATCAAAACTTCAACTAAAAGAGGTTGACTAGAAAGTTCAACTTAAGAACTCTGGTTCGCAAAAAGAATCAAACCAAACGGAGCAACGAAACTCAAACGGCGAAAGAAACAAGATCTGTTTACTACTCTGAACTAGGGTCAAATTTTACAGTATCAAAATCTTGTTTAACGGAAAGAGGGTCTCGATACGAAGATCTGGGCGCTTGAATTGCCTGATTCCAACTAACGAGCGAAAAGATAAACATCAACTAAGATTGGATCAGAAATCTCGATCAGAAAAATAACGGAATAAATCCGAGAAAAAGAAAACTGACGAACAGACTAACGAACGAACGTTCGTTATCTGGATCTGAACGAAGAACGTGTTCGTTAAAACGAACGAACGAGCGAACGCTCGGCAAATAAATAAACCGGAGAAAAATCGATCTACTTAGAAAAATGAAAAGTAGGGTTTTCTAAAAATACCGAACGATTTTTCTCAGAAAACCGGGGCGGTGGGTCTACTACCTCGGCTCGGCTCCGGCAGGGCTCCGGTGTCAGCGTCCCGGGAACGGGGGTTCCCAGACTTGCCTGCCTGCGGCCTGCGGCGTGGATCAAGGGAGGCCCAGGACGGCCCATCTTCATCAACGCAAGCTCAAGACCCTCGCGAGGGGCCAAGCCTCGCGGGGCGGACGACCAGGAGCTTCCTCAGGCATGGCCTCGTCAGGCTGGCTCATGAGGAGGCGGAGAGTTCAAGGCAGGGTACCTCGCGAGGTGCTCGTGACGCAAGCCATGACGACCAAGGGCGCCAGTCGGGCGCCAGCCCGCGCAGCGTCCTCCTTTCGTCTTTGGTGCAAAGGGAGCAAGCGCAGGCGAGAGCATCAAGCAAAGGCATCCGTTTCCGTGCAACAAGACCAAGACCAGCCCCAACGGCTGGAAGGGAGTCATAGTGGAGCCCAAGCAGGCGTCATCACCAGAGCCTTTGGCAGGCGAGGACCAACTTTAGTCGATAAGTGTACCCGCTGTTCCCCTTCAAAATGGCTAATTGTTGGCGCCCTTCCGCTCAATATTTGGGAAGAGGCCGGGGCCTTCACCTATAAATAGGAGTAGCCACACTCGAGTAGGGGGACGATCGATCAAGACGATCGGCGCCGAGAGAGATAGAGACCCGATCCTCGAGGCTAGAGCGACGGGACACCAGCTAGCAGTTCATCACACCCACCAAGAACAGACCCTCGTGAGGCTGTTCTTCCCTGTACTGTTCCTCAATAGCCCCAGAGGAAATCCACCACGCCACAAACTAGAGTAGAGTATTACACCACAACGGTGGCCCGAACTAGTATAAATCTTGCGTCTCTTGTGCTGTTCTCTTTAGTAGTTTAGGTTCCTGCGATTCGGCGAGGTGCGAGACGGTGAGAGGTTGGATCTCCGCGCGCACCCCAGTATTCAAACCTCAAGGGTCTGCCGGAACCCGAAATCCGACATTTAGCGCGCCCGGTAGTAGTGCGCGGAATCTGCTTCGTCGCCTCGTTCTTCCCCGACCACTGCAATCATGTCGATGCCTGTCCGGCCCAGCTGCGCGCCGAGCCGCCCTTGCCTCCCATGTCGTCCAGACGGCTCCCGTCGGCGGGCTCCCTCATCGTTCCCCGTCACCTGCCGTCAACGCCGCCACCGGCCCGGCGGGGAACGAGCAGCAAGCGTCGTCCCAGCACCCGTCCATGAGGAGGGACGGCCGCACCGCCACGCCTTCGCTCACCCCCGCTGGTTCTTCGTCACGCGTGCCCCGTGCGGCCATGGAGGCCCGAGCTGCACTCATCGCGGCAAACGAGCTCCTGCGCTACTGCCCCGTCGACGACGTCTATGAAGAATGGCTCGACCGAGTCGCCGAGCTCGTCCGCGCTGCAGGAGGCGACCCCGCGCCGTCCGTCTCGCTGCACCGCACCCCGCCCCGCGCGGGCGATGAAGCTCCCGGGGCGCCTCAGCCGCCTCCTCCTCAAGACGGCGCCCTGGCCCCAAGGCGCGCGGCCCCTGGGCGGAACCCGTTCCGCCAGGCGCCGGCGCGGCAAGAGCAGAGCTGCCAAGAAGTTCCTCGCCCGCAGGAAGCTGCCCGCGCTCCCGCTCCAAAGACGTCAAGACCTGCGCTGCCCCGGCCAAGCGCGCAGGAGACCCACAAGACCAAGCTCTCTGCCGTCCGAGGCCCCCCGCGGCCACGGCGGGCTACCGCGCCTTCACCTCCGAGCTGCGCAGCGTCGCGTGGCCCGCCAAGTTCAAGCCGGACCTGCCTCCTCGCTATGACGGCACCGCCGACCCTACGGAGTTCCTCCAGCTCTACGAGCTGGGCATCGAGGCTGCCAACGGGGATGAAAAGGTCATGGTGAATTGGTTTCCCATGGCGCTCAAGGACGGGGCCCGCACCTGGCTCCTGAATCTGGCCCTAGGCACGATCTCTTCCTGGACCGAGATGTGTACCCGCTTCATCGCCAACTTCCAAGGTACTCGCGACCGGCCGCCGCCATAAGCGACATGCGCCGAATCAAGCAGCAGCCAGGGGAAACCCTGCAAAAGTACATCCAGCGCTTCAACAACGCGCGCCTCAAGATCCCCAGGGTAACGGTGGAGGCCATCATCTATGCCTTCTACGACGGCGTGTGCGACGTCAAGATGAAGGAGGAGCTGGCGATGCATGAAGATCTGTGCACCTCCCTGGAGCTGTTCAACTTGGCGACCAAGTGCGCCAGGGGTGAGGAGGGCCGCAGATCCCGAAGAGAAGAAGTCCAAGGCCAAGGATGTGAAACGCAAGGGGGCTGCCGACCAAGGCGGCGAACCGGACACCAAGCGCAGAGATCAGCCCGAGTCCTCCAAGGGCAGCCGGTGCTGCGTGTACCACGACCTCCACACTCACAACACCAATGAATGTCAACAGCTCCGGACGTCTGGCGCTGGGAAGGATCGGCAGACGCCTGGCGCGCAGCGACAGGGCTACGGCCGAGGAGGAGGAAGGAATGCAGGATGCAGGAAGACCATGCCCGCGCCAAGGGTGGCGCGACCAACCTCGCGAGGGCAGCTGGCAAGACCCACCTCGCGAGGGAGGCTGGAGGATCAGCCTCGCGAGGATCGCCTGCAGGGAATGCAGGCCTCCTCCGCTTCCGCCGCCGCCAAGGGGAATCGAAGACCGTCATCCGGACGAGGGGGCTGGGGGCTTCAGAAGCGCGTCGATCGCTTTGCATCCCGGGCGGAGCACAAGCCCCAACCTCTCAGCGCATCTTCAAGCAGTTCGCCCGCGAAGTGAATGCAGTCCTCCCCAAGCTCGAGCCCACGCGCCCTCTCAGGTGGTCGGCGTGCGCCATCACGTTCAGCTCAGCGGATCAGCTCAAGTGCGCAGCCACAGCCGAAGTTCTCCCGATGCTTTGCTCCCCAATCATCAGCAATGTGCTAGTCACCAAGATCCTCATCGACGGCGGAGCAGGACTCAACGTCCTGTCCGTGGAAACATTCAACAATCTTCAAGTGCCTTACAGTCAGCTTCAGCCAACCAAGCCTTTCTCCGGAGTCACCGACGGCTCCACGGTCCCGATCGGGCAGGTCCGTCTTCCTGTCATCTTCGGGGCTCGCGACAACTACCACACCGAGCTCATCGACTTCGACGTCGCCCACATTTGCCTGCCATACGATGCCATCCTCGAGTACCCAGCGCTGGCGAAATTCATGGCCGTAACCCACCACGGCTACAACATCCTCAAGATGCCAGGAAGCGGCGGAGTCATCACGGTGCCCTGTGAAGAGAGAGATGCAGTGTGCTCCCTGGAGCGAGCTTTTCAGGCCGCATCGCTTGAAGACCCAGACCACAGCAGTAGGAGGCCTCCCGAGGCCGCACCCAAGAATAAGAAGACATCGACCGGCCTAGCTCTTCAAGAGACAGGCCCCTCAGGGTCCACATCGGGCCAGGGGGAGCCTCCTTCCATCGCATAGGAAAGCGCGCCCGGTGCCCTCCTCAGGCAGGGCTCGGGGGCTCTCCCCTGGAGGGCCGCCGACCTCGCCAAGGTCTCGAGGGAGGCGCTTGGGCATCACGTGGAGGCGTGTTTCGAAGCACGCTTCCATAGCAAGGTGAGCAAGACCAGGAGGGCAGAACCTCAAGAGTTCGTCGGCAAGGCCATTCAGAGCTACAGGAGTCAAGGGTCATGAGGGCAGCCGCCGCCACTCCGCTGTGGCCCCCATCCAGCGAGGGATGGTGGCTGCGCCTCTGATCGACATACCAGGGCTCAACCGAGCCGCATCTCAAGAGCGCTTCGGCCCTCGCGAGTGGGACGCTTGAGGGTCCGCCCACACTAAAACGCATGCCTTATGGCCTGCCAAAGCGGCTGCTGCGCACCAGCTGCCTCATGAGGACCATCCAGAGGCTCAAGAGGTCGCACGCCTGCAGCCCCAAGGCGGAGATGGAGATGGCCCGTGAGGAGCCACCTGCGCCTCCGGAGCCTCCCAAGGCCCCTGGGCCTAGGGGCTCGTTAGGATCGGCTCCCGCAGCCCACCGAGTCTGCTACACCAACACGCCTTCATCCCCAACATCACCAGGTGACATCTTAAAGTTTTATTTCCGGCTGGGAGCGCCTTCAGGGCCGCATTATTCCCAGGCCGCGCGGGTCCGTCCCTGCGGCATGTATCCCTTTTATTTCAAGTCGTTAGCCTATCTCGTTGGGGCGCCCTCGGCTGCATCATCCCCAAGCCGCTCGGGCCAGTCCCAGCGGCATGTATCCTTCCTACTTTTTCCTTCGGATTATGCTCTCGCTCCACCATGCTTGTTATTTGGTGCCTTTTCCTGGGTGGCGGAATCTTGCACGTTAAAGGGGGGGTGCCTGAGCATTGTGACTCAGGGCTCCTACCGGCCCTCCGGCCCTCACCCTCTGGTCTTGTCCATGGCATCGCGACCTGGCTTGCCAGCGACGGCTGAGACCAGCCCGAGAGCCGGGACCCGAGGACGTAGAGTTGCGTCATCTAACCTAGCTTGCGCGTTAAAGAGGGGGTGCCTGAGCATCGCGACTCAGGGCTCCTTCCGGCTCTCCGGCCCTCACCCTCTAGTCTTGTCCATGGCATCGCGACCTGGCTTGCCAACGGACGGCCGAGACCAGCCCGAGAGCCGGGACCGAAGACGTGAGCACCGCATCCGCCAAATTTCCAGGAACACACTCGAAGATAAGGCCCAGAGCCAGGCGCAACCCGCCTTGAGGTAGGGCCTCGTGAGTCCCGCGCTAGCTCACGGGTGCCCCAACGCACCTCGCGAGGCCTCTCGCGCCTCACCAAAGAAACTAACGGCAGGACTAACGATCGCCACGGCGAGCTCTTGTTCCTTTTGTGGTGAACCTGCAGGGCCCCTCCAAGGAGCACGAAAGGACCTCGCCATGCAAAGTCTAGCCGGCCAAGGCACGGGCCTAGCGCCGCACCAGGAAGCATTGTCCTGACCCTCGAAGATAAGTCACCCTACGGACACACTAGTCATCGCCACACCATCCCCACACACAATGCGACCCCGTCTTAGCAACCTCGCTCTCCTTTCTCACCGAATGATGGCTGCTTGAGCGCCAAGGGGGACCCCCTGAGCATCGCGACTCAGAGGCTCTTACCGGACCTCGGGCCGCTCACCTCCTGGCCTTGACCATGGCATCGCGACATGGCATACCAGCGACGGCTGAAGCCGCCTTGGGACTGGGACCCGTCGGCGCAGAGCACCAAGCCCTCACGAGGTCTGAAAGGAGGAAACTAAGCTAGAACGGAATGAGCATCTCGCACTGCCCCACAATAAAGATCATATTGACAAACGAAGCTACAACATCTTACAAGCCCCCGCGGGGTATATTCTTGGCTCCTCACAGGAACAAAAGACGCAAATCCTAAGGAGTCCTATCTACAGGGACCACCACGACAGACGCCATCATCAACAGTGGGCCACCCGGTCCGGAGCCAACCCCACCCAGATAAGGGGCGGCGACGACCTGACGAGCCAGCCCTGCTCCGGGAGCGGCGCAGGCTCGGGGGCTCGTAGCTGTCGTCGCTCGTCTCCGGCGACACGAAGAGCTCGGCGGGGTCGCTGGATCCTCCGGCGCCTTCGTCGCCTGTGAAGCTGCCAAGGGAGTGGTTGGTGGCCTCCGTCTCACCGCAGCAGGGCCCCGACCGCCTCTCCCGGGGCAGCACTCCAGCCGACGACCCTCCGCGTCGAAGACCTTGAAGGACACCACCGAAGCGCCGTCGTACTCCAGGTGGATCGTGAGGGCGCCCCTCGTCCTGCAGACCCGGGCGACCTCGTCCCAGCCTCGAGTCATGAAGACCTCGCCCGGGGCAACTACCGCAACCTCTGCCCCGGTCGCGAGGGTGCCGCAGCCGGTGTGCTGCAGCCAGAGTCGAGGGCTTCTTCCCGGGACGACGGAGGTGAAGAAAGAAGGAAGACGAATCCAAGACTTAGGAGGCGCGGCGACGCGAAGCACAAACTCCCGGCAGGAGCCCTCGGCGTGGACTCTAAGGGGGAAGACGCACACCTTCGTGACCCGCCGGCGTAAGCGGCGGCGTCGTTCGTGGTGCCCGGCGCCGCCTCCTCCGGGGCCACCAATTTGCGCGTACAAGGGAAGAGGAAACCCTGGTGGCGGCCGCACGCACCAGGGCATGGGCGCCTCCTGGTGAGCGCTCCTGCCCTGACACCCTAGAGCAAGCCGCTTCTTTGGGGGGAGCGGGTGAGGATCCTCTTGAGGAGCCTTTCCCTTCTCTTCCCTGGAGAACCGGCGGATCGGAGCCATGGCAACCAGACAAGACGAGGAAGAGAAGAAGCAGAAGGATAGACTGGAAGGGCGCGCGCCGTTCCGTACTTATAGCCGGCAAAGGACAACCGTCGGCCTCCACGATCACCAGTCATCATGCCCAACTCTGCATGCAGGGACCTGTCGAATCCGGGCAGTTACCAAGGCGTCATGGGGAGGAGGCGCCGCGTCAATCAATCGCCACCTGGCGCCCAAGGCCGCAGAGCTGTTAGGGGCCCGCGACGCTCAGACTTGCCCTTTCGCCTCTCTGCACGGCCAAGTTCGGGCGCGCCGTGGGCCCGGGGGCTACTGTCGGCGTTCCAGGAACGGGGGTCCCCAGACTTGCCTGCCTGCGGCCGGCGGCCTGGCTCAAGGGAGGCCCAGGACGGCCAATCTTCATGAACGCAAGCTCAAGACCCTCGCGAGGGGCCAAGCTTCGTAGGGCGGACGACCTGGAGCTTCCTCAGGCACGGCCTCGTCAGGCTGGCTCATGAGGAGGCGGAGAGTTCAAGGCAGGTTACCTCGCGAGGTGCCCGTGATGCAGGCCATGACGACCAAGGCGCAGCGTCCTCCTTTCCTCTTTGGTGCAAAGGGAGCAAGCGCAGGCGAGAGCATCAAGCAAAGGCATCCGTTTCGGTGCAACAAGACAAAGACCAGCCCCAACGGCTGGAAGGGAGTCATCGTGGAGCCCAAGCAAAGGCATCACCAGAGCCTTTGGCGGCGAGGACCAACTTTAGTCAGGATAAGTGTACCCGCTGTTCCCCTTCAAAATGGCCAATTGTTGGCACCCTTCCCACTCAATATTTGGGAAGAGGCCCAGGGCCTTCGCCTATAAATAGGAGTAGCCACACTCAGAGTAGGGGGTACGATCGATCAAGACGATCGGCGTCCAGAGAGAGATAGAGACCCGATCCTCAGGCTAGAGCGACGGGACACCAGCTAGCAGTTCATCACACCCACCAAGAACAGACCCTCGTGAGGCTGTTCTTCCCTATACTGTTCCTCAATAGCCCAGAGGCAATCCACCACGCCACAAACTAGAGTAGGGTATTACACCACAACGGTGGCCCGAACTAGTATAAATCTTGCGTCTCTTGTGCTGTTCTCTTTAGTAGTTTAGGTTCCTGCGATTCGACGAGGTGCGAGACGGTGAGAGGTTGGATCTCCGCGCGCACCCCAGTGTTCGAACCTCAAGGGTCTGCCGGAACCCGAAATCCGACATCCGGCGGGGTTCCGGCGCGACGGCGGGGCGGCGTGGTGTGGCGGGGTGGCGGCGGCGACAACAGGAGGAGGCGGCGGCGGCGACGCGAGGCGGGCGGCGCGGCTCGGGCTCGGGGCAGCTCGGCTCGGGCGGTGATGGCGGGTGGCGGTGGTGGTGTGGCGGCGGGTGGCGGGTATTTAAGAGAGGGGCGGCTTGGAGGAGGGGGCAAGGCGGCGGCGAGGCGGCTCGGACTCGGCCCGAGCGGCGACAGGGCGGCGCAGCAAGGCTGGGAGGCGGCGGCGGGCGGCTTTGGCTCGGCTGGGCCTTAGGCCCAGTCGGGCGCGGGGAATTTTTTAAATAGTTCCACCGACAGAAAATAAATCCTATAAAATAAAATAAAAATCTAAAAATGCCAAAACAAATTTTCACCGTCTAAATGAAATATTTAGAACGAGATGAACATTTTCCTGGTCCTAAAATGCAATTTTTTGAAATGTGCAATTTTTCTAATACAAATAAAATCAAATAAAAATCCAACAAATGATTTTAACATTTTTCCTCCAATATTTCAATTGTTTTGGAGAAGTCATATTATCTCCTCTCATTTATTTTTAATATGAAATATTTTTCCGGAGAGAAACATAATTGAAATAAAAAATCCTCGTTTTCGCTATTTGATAAAAATCAAATATGATAACCGGAAAATCCCCAACTCTCTCCGAGGGTCCTTGAGTTGCTTAGGATTTCGAGGATTGGGGAACGAAGATGCAATAAAATATGATATGCATGGATGACGTATGTATAACATTGCAAATTGAAAATTTGGGATGTTACAAACCTACCCCCCTTAAGATGAATCTCGTCCTCGAGATTCGGGTTGCCTAGAAAATAGGTGCGGATGGTCTTTGCGAAGATCATCCTCTTGTTCCCAGGTGGCTTCCTCCTCGATATGGTGGCTCCACTGAACTTTGCAAAACTTGATAACCTTGCTGTGAGTGACTCGGCTGGCAAAGTCAAGAATCTTCACTGGCTTCTCCTCATAAGTCAAATCACTATCCAGCTGAACTGCCTCCAAGGGCACTGTATCTCTTAACGGTATATCGGCCATCTCAGCATGACACTTCTTCAGCTGTGAGACGTGGAACACATCGTGAACTCATGACAATCCTTCTGGTAATTCCATCTTGTAGGCAACTTCTCCCATCCGTTCCAAAACACGGTACGGTCCTACAAATCTCGGAGCTAATTTTCCCTTAACTCCAAAACGTTTCACTCCTCGCAAGGGTGATACTCGCAGATATCCTCTATCTCCAATTTCATAGGTTACCTCCTTGCGTTTCGTGTCCGCATAACTTTTCTGCCTGGACTGAGCTATCTTCAGTCTATCCCGAATCAACTTGACCTTCTCCTCCGACTCTTTGATCAAATCTGGTCCAAACAACTGTCGGTCTCCTACCTCATCCCACATCAAGGGTGTTCTACATCTGCGCCCATACAAAGCTTCGAACGGTGCCATCTTCAAACTGGCCTGGTAGCTATTGTTGTAGGAGAACTCTGCGTAAGGAAAATTGTCATCCCAACTAGATCCATAATCTAGCACACAGGCTCTCAACATATCCTCCAGAATCTGGTTGACTCTCTCGGTCTGTCCATCCATCATGCAGTGAAATGTTATCTTGAACTCCAATCTCGCACCCAAGGTCCGTGTAATCGATGCCAAAACTTTGAAGTAAACCGTGTTCCTCTATCTGATCGATGGTCCTCGGAACTCCATGCAAACATACGATCCTGGACATATATATCTTGGCCAACTTTGCACTTGTATAAGTTGTTTTCACTGGGATGAAGTGAGCCACTTTGGTCAAGCGATCCACTACTACCCATATTGAGTCATATCCTGCCTTGGTCCTGGGTAGTCCAGTGATAAAGTCCATGCCAAGTTTATCCCACTTCCATTCGGGTATCGGCATAGGCTGGGACAGTCCTGCTGGCTTCTGATGCTCTGCCTTCACTCTCTGACATACATCACATACAGCTACATACTCGGCAATATCCTTCTTCATACCGGTCCACCAGAAATGTTCTTTTAAATCGAAATACATCTTGTTGTTTCCGGGGTGTATCGAGTATGGTGAGTCATGAGCCTCCTGAAGTATTAACTTCCTGATCTCTGGGTTATTAGGCACATAAACTCGGTCCTCAAACCATAAGGTATCGTGCTCATCCTCGCGAAAACCTTTGGCCTTTCCTTTGCTCATCTTCTCCTTTATCTCAGCAATCTCTTTGTCCTCCTTCTGAGCTTCTCGAATCTTATCCAACCATGTTGACTGAACTTCCATTGTTGCAATGAAACCTCTTGGAACAATCTCCAACCGAAGTTCCATGATATTCTCAGCTAACTCCTTCGGCAATCCTTTACTTTCAAGGATATTGGCATAACTCTTCAGGCTCAAAGTGTCTGCTACGACATTGGCCTTTCCGGGATGATAGTGTAGCTTCATACCGTAATCCTTTATAAGCTCCAACCATCTCCTCTGTCTAAGGTTCAACTCCTTCTGTGTGAAAATGTACTTCAAACTCTTATGATCCGTGTACACATCACAACGGTTCCCAATAAGACAATGTCTCCAAGTCTTCAATGCATGCACTACGGCTGCTAGCTCCAAATCATGTGTGGCATAGTTCAACTCATGGGGTTTTAGTTGTCGTGAGGCATACGAAACAAATCTTCCGTCCTGCATAAGCACACATCCAAGTCCCAAGCGTGAGGTGTCACAATACACTTGAAACTCCTTATGTATATCGGGCAATGTTAACACTGGGGATGTAGTCAAACGTTTCTTCAACTCCTGGAAACTTGCCTCGCAATATTCTGTCCATTTAAACTTGGTATCCTTCTTCAATAATTCAGTCATTGGCTTAGCAATCTTGGAAAAAATTTCAATGAATCTTCGATAATATCCTGCGAGTCCAAGGAAACTACGGATCTCGCCAACTGAAGTGGGTGCCAACCATTCAGTGACTGACTGAACCTTACTGGGATCTACTGTTATACCTTCTCCTGATATAACATGCCCAAGAAATTCAACTTCCTTCAACCAAAACTTACACTTGCTGAATTTGGCGTATAACTGGTGTTCCCTGAGTTTCTCGAGAACTAAACGCAAATGCTCCTTGTGCTCCTCTTCGTTCTTCGATTATACCATAGTATCATTAATAAACACCACAACAAACTTGTCCAAATACTCCATGAACACCTTGTTCATCAAGCTCATGAAATAAGCAGGGGCGTTAGTCAATCCAAACGACATGACCGTATACTCGTATAATCCATACCGCGTGGTGAACGCTGTCTTTGGTATATACTTCTCTCAGATCTTCAACTGATGGTATCCCGATCATAGATCAATCCTCGAAAACACCTTAGCTCCTTGCAGTTGATCAAACAGATCATTGATCATCGGTAGTGGGTACTTGTTCTTAATCGTTACCTCATTCAAGGCTCGATAATCAACAACCATCCTTAGGGATTTATCCTTCTTCTCAACCAAAAGCACTGGAGCTCCCCAAGGCGATGAACTCCTTCGAATGTATCCTTTCTCCAACAACTCCTTGATTTGTTTCTTAATTTCCTCTAGATCATTTGCGGGCATCCGATAGGTCTCTTGGATATTGGCCATGTACCTGGCAATAGCTCTATCAGGACCTCGATGTCTCTATCCGGTGGCATGCCTGGTAACTCTTCTGGGAAAACATCCGGGTAATCCTTTACTACATGCACTTCCTCCTGAACAACTCCCGTGAGGGCATTCACTTGGCTCCTCCTAGGCACATGCCTAGATACATACTTAATCCTTTTTTCCTCCGGGGTGGTAAGATAAATTGACTTACTCGCACAATCAATGCTTCCTCCATACTTTGACATCCAGTCCATGCCTAATATCACATCCAATCCTTGTGACTCCAAGATAATTAGGTCAGACGGAAAAACATGCGTCCCAATGGTTAGGGGTATCTGGTTGCACCATCGGCTAGCCATGTACTCTGATCCACGCGAGCTCACTAAAAGAGGGGTCCTAAGGGTTTGGGTTGGAAGTTTAAACTTATCCACAAATCCCCTTGATATGTATGAATGCGATGCACCAATATAGAAAAGAATAAGAGCGGTAAATGACTTAAGCAAAAACTTACCTATTACCGCGTCCGGCTGCTCTTCAACCTCCTCCACATTAACGTGGTTCACTTGTCCTTTGTTGAATGGATTGGGCTTCTTCCCAGCGCTCCCATTACCGTTTCCATTCCTTCCTTCAGGGCAATCATTGGCATAGTGCCCTGTCTTCCCGCACTTATAGCAAGTAACTTGACTTAGGTCTCTTTTGGCGGGTGTAGCTGGGTTGGAGCGGTTCTGATTGTTACTAACTCCGTTCCCATTTCCATTCTTAGCACCATTGTGGTTATGCGATCCTCCTCCGGTGTGGTTGTGACCTCCATGATTATGAACAATTACTCCCGAGTTTGGGTTTAAGCGGGGCTCCTGTTGAGCTCCTGAATTATACTTCCCTTGTCCATACACTACTAGGAAAAGGCCTACTAATGGCGCATCGGTTTTGCCTACTAATGGCGCACTACCGGTGCGCCATTAGTAGCACGCCATTAGAGTTTTTTTACTAATGGCGCACCACTGGTGCGCCATTAGTATCTGGTATACTAATGGCGCACCTGGCAGTGCGCCATTAGTATGTAACTCCATGCGCCATTAGTATGCCTCCCGGGGCCATATGTAACCACGTGCTTTGTCACACTAATGGCACACTCTGCCTTGATCGCCATTAGTATCCTTTGGCATACTAATGGCGCCTCTATGATGCACCATTAGTATGAATATTTGTTTTTTTTTTGCTTTTCTGATTTTTGCACTGGTTACAAAATATATTATTGGACAGAATATAGACAGCAGCACACAGCAACATCAGATTCATCGAATACAATAGAAGATTAGTCTCCGAATATAATTCATCATATTAGTCTCCGAATTCAAAAGACCGAACAAAGATAAAACATTACAAGTCTCAAGACCGCGAGTATCGAGTTTGTCTTCACATTACAAGTCGATATTGATCATCTAAACTACCATCATGAGTGTGTGCGCCGCCATCATCAGTGGTGGCATCCTCGGCGGCACCATCAGTGGTGTCATCCCCGACGCCACTAGGGGTTGTGTAATCAGGATTGGTGTCTTCCGCGGCGTCCTCAAAGCGGTGAGGTTGTTCCTCCATCTCCTGGGACAGCTCCCAGAATTGCTTGCCGCCCGAACCACCGGCCTCATCGTTGTGGGCCATGTTTAGCTCTAAATAGGAAAAAGTTTGGTCAAAAGTTGGTTATTGTCAAGGAACAAGATCATGGTCTCATCATTTAGGGTTTGTCGACACCGAGGCACCCTAAAAGCCTAAGCTTTCATCATTTAGGGTTTGTCGATGCCGAGGCACCCTAAAAGCCTAAGTGTACATCATTTAGGTTCTCATCGACACCGAGGCATCTGGGGCAGCCAAGTTAAGTTTTCATCATTTAGGGTTTATCGATGCCGAGGCACCCTAGGTTGGGCCTAATCACTTGGCACTAATCACTTGGCTCTATTGCCACCTATGTTGGGTTTATCATCTAGGGTTTATCGATGCTAAGGAGAATTCTAAGTTGGGGCTATTCACTTGGCTCTATTGCCACCTATGGTTTAATGCAGCAAGAATGGCGGGGTAGTTGATCCTACTTAACTAAGTACTAAGATACCCCGGGCCATGCATTAGTCGCAAGTACCCCATATGTCCTATTTTTAGCAAAGTCATGCTAAAATTCATGGAAAATTTCAGCATGACCTTTGCTGAAAATAGGACATATGGAGTACCCGAATTTGCCGGAACGGAAGTTAATCAACATTCCGACAAACTCAAGGGCCTCTCAGGGTACCTACAAATTCATCACGACACGATGGTCGGAGACATGACCTTTGCAAAATGGTCGGAGACACGATGGTATTTCTCAATGTGATCAATTGATGGATCAACACATAAAACATGTCCAATAAGTATGATTTATAGAGTCAACATCAGTATGAATATATATAAAGTTTTTCTTCATCAGCCAGGCCCATGCAAGTAATCGCATCCAAAGAACTATTTCGCTACTCAGAACTAACTACACTCTGTATTTATAGATTCATTTCAGATGAGATCAGATTGAACTCAAGCTGTAGCTGCAGTGAGGGATCCATGAGCCATCATGCCAGCCAGCCAGAAATAAACTTTACTTTCCAAAGGAAATAAAAATACAATGCATACATACATACTTAAGCAGGTAGATAGATAGATAGATAGATAGATGAGCATGTTCAGTTTACAAGAATGAATATAAACAAGCAAAGAATGCATGCAAGTTTAAAGTAAAACGTTTGATTAATGCAAGTACTCCTCTTGCTCTCTACTTTCTCTCTTCTCTTCTTGATTAATTAACTGAATTTTACTGATGTTGTTGTTAACTGAATTTTAATCAGCTGCTGAAGAACACCTTGATTTAAATCGAGATATAGGTGTAGTTTTCAGTCTCTGTCGGTTTCATCGAGAAGTTTGCTTTCAGTTTCAAATAATCCGACCATGGGATGGCACGAACTAGGTTTCTCCGCGGACCTGACCCGACGATGGGATGGCACGAACTAGATGGTCATGGTTGCATCGCGGGTGACGCGCGGGGAGCGCTGGGATGGCAGTGCTCACGACCCGGAAGTGGCCTAGTTTCTCGTTTTCTGTTAGCTGTGTAATCGCTGAACGAGAAGAGAAATAGAGAACAGAAAAGCCGCGAAGTTGAACGCGGGACAAAGGGCAGGATGTTTGAGTTTTCGAGACAACTCCCCACGTCTCCCCTCCAGAGTTTTCGAGGGCCCACGTCTCCCCCTCAAAGGGCAGGGCGTTTGAGTTTTGAGGCAACTCCCCGTCTCCCCTCCACCGGCAACTCCCCACGATGCAGAGGGGGTTTCTTCCCACGCCCGTAACTCCTCCTATTCCATTGCCGCTCCATCTTCCTCCCTCTGCCTCCCTCCTCATTCCATTGCCGCTCCATCTTCCTCCCTCTACCTCCCTCTGCCTCCAGCATCAAGCAACTCCCCTCTGCCACCACCATCGCTGGCCAGTAGGGCAATGGCGGAGGAATCGTGGAGCAACTCCCCTCCGTCTGCCAAGCATCACCGTGGTGGGGCGTCTGACAAGGAGCCGCTGGTGGTCGACGACGATGTTCCGGTCCCCGGGCAGAAGCGGGACTACACCGTGCGGCTCAAGGTTGATATCCACCTGAAGGAGCCGCTGGATGTCGTATGCACCAGCAATCCAGACGAAGCCGACAAGATGATCCGCAAGATGAGGAGGAGGCTCGGTGGCATGCTTTCTCGGAATATCGGCGTTGATGTCGAGTATACTAGGGAAGACAAACCTCCGCAAATTGCTGCAGTTCTGCAGTTATGCGTGGAGGATCTTGTCTGGTATACCACATCACCGCTGACAACAAATGGTAAAAACATCCAGTTCAAGTAGTTTTTGGTGATCATACGAATGTTGTCTACAAGTTTTTGTGATCTTAGTAGCTGTTATGAATGTTGTCTTGTAATGCAAAAGATTGCAAAAAAATACATCATTGAGATGTTATGCTTGCTGTTTTGATCATACATAATGTTGTCTTGTAGTTGTTGTGATCATTTAGTAGTTGTTGTGATCATCTGTTTTAACTGAATTTTGGTCGAGGCGAAGATGCTATTTTAACTGAATTTTGCTTCAACTGAACCCATTTTAATTCTGTAGTTTCTGAAGTTTTTGAAGTAGATGAATTTGAATGCTAAAGATTATTTTGAATGTTGCCTTGTAGTGCAAAAGATTGCAAAAAAATACATCATTGAGATGTTATGCTTGTTGTTTTGATCATACAGAATGTTGTCTTGTAGTTGTTGTGATCATTTAGTAGTTGTCGTGATCATACTGTTTTAACTGAATTTTGGTTAGAACTGAAGATGCTATTTTAACTGAATTTTGCTTCAACTGAACCCATTTTAATTCTGTAGTTTCTGAAGTTTTTGAAGTAGATGAATTTGAATGCTAAAGATTATTTTGATGCAGGCCCAAGGAACTCCGCCCGCTCCTGCAGGAGAAGAAGCTGTACACCTTTGTTGGCTTCTGCATTGGAGGCGACAAGGAGAAGCTGAAGTTTTCTGGTTTGGAGATCAACCCCGACAAGTACGTCGACTTGCAGCGCAAATGGAGAGTTCCAAACATTGGAAAGATGTGGCAGTCTTTTGCTGAGTTTGCAGCCAGCCTCATCCACCCATCCTACTCAAAAATGAAGCAGAAGATTGACAGGAATTCGGACCACCTACTATGGGGGGACAACCCACTGCCAAACAAGCTCATCGAGTACGCCATGAAAGATCGTCGTCACCTACGAGCATGGAAGAAAATCGAAATCACCAAAGAAGGTTTGAGCTCGCAAGAGGCGGAGGATCATTGGGATGACCCTACTCTGGGGATATTGAGTTTTTGTGGTATTGGGATGACCCCTACTACTGTGTCTCAGTTTGTAGTTATGTGGTTGAACAAGTTAACTTTTGTTATGTTGAACAAGTTTGCTTTTGTAATGATGAACAAGTTTGCTTTGGTTGTCAGTTGCCATCATCTCAAAGCTGAGCATGGTTTAGTTTTACCTTTATCTATTTATTATTTAGGCAGAGCTATTCAGTTAATTAACTGAATTTTACTGATGTTGTTGCTAACTGAATTTTACTAGTTAAACACATTATAACTTGAGTGTAACTCAGGACAAGTTAAACTTAAGCTAGAAGATACAAGTTGAACACACACCAGGAAGTTTTTATAATATTATCAGAAAAATATCTTCAGTGTAACTCAGGACAAGAAAAATCTCCACCAGAATAGGACTAGCATTTATGAGTAATTTCCTCCAGTCAAACAAAGTTCAGACAAAAACTGACAACAGTCTTTTGATTAAGAGCCAAGTCACAACACTCTTTGAAGTTCAAACAAAAACTGACAACACTTGTTTGATATGTCTCCTCCAAGAAAGAGCCAAGTCAGTCTCACCCAACTAGGGAAACATCAGTTAGACCACTAGCAATTGGGAATACACAACTGGGGCTAGGTTTGTGCTCTAGCTAGGTAGTAAAATAGAGCATATAGAGGCATTACCTGCCTCTGCTGCAAGTGGGGATGTGAGAAGGATTATCACAATTAGATCACAAATTTGTTGGAATCTTATTTACAATTTTCTTCAAACTAGTTACCACTCACTAGTACAATGTTTTCTAAACTGGTTGCCATCATCTCCCTTTTTATCATTTTGGTTATGTGAAATTAGTTGTAGTGAGTCACCAAGCAACCACTAGCAATTTGTGCATAACAATTCCCGGTAGTTTTACCTGTAAGCCCCCCTCTTCTGGCAACCTAGTAAAAAGATTATACTACACAGGAAGCATCTGTTTCCATCTCTCTGTATAAAGGTTTAGCATTTGGCTGAATTGACTGAACGAGAAATGGGAAAAACTAACAACTCAAACAGCAAATGTCATATATATGTTGGAAATTGCAGTGATAACTGATCGGCGTGTTCCATTTGTCAGTGGTATTTACAAACTAATTCTCTTCGTTTTCTTGGGGAAAAGTTGCTCTTTGCTTAACTACTAGCAAAATCGTTGTGCATTGTTTTTGTAATATTGTATCGAGTTGTTTAAATGCTTGTGCCATCATGGCCCTAACTATACCCTGAATGATGCCACTGCCGTTCGGCGCCATCGTTAGATTGAAATACTACAGCCGGAATCAACAGGATTATCGCTGATTTGCTGGACAAATAGAGTGTTTGCAAGAAGGAAGAGGGGAGAGGAGGCGGAGCTCACCGGGGAGGCGCAAGGAGGCCCTGCAAAGCTTAGTAGCAACAGAGGTGGCGAAGTTGAGGAAGACAGCGGCGACTCGAGGAAGAAGAGGTGGAGGGGGGGTAGAGGGTCGGCGCCATCGCGCCCTGGTTCTGCGGCTCGCCGTCCCGGTGTTGAAGCAGATTCTGCCCGCCGCCTTGCCTGTCGCCTCGCACGGTGGAGCTCAAGGGCTGGGAAGGCGAGGGAGGGGGTGGGTGGGTGCGGTGAAGGCGAGGGAGGAGGTGTATTGGGAGCGGACGATGATGGGGGGCAGGGCAGGGGCTGACTGGGGGCGGCGACAGAGACGGAGGCGCGGGGGCGGCGGCGGCGTGGGTCGGGCATCGCGGGTGGATCTGGTGGCGAGGAGAGAGGTCAAGGGGAGCCTGGCGAGAGGGAGTGAGGATAGCTAGGGAGGTTCTAGCAGGCGCACCGTCCAGTCGTGCGCCCTAAGTATGACTATTCTAATGGCGCACCAACCCTCGGTGTGCCATAAGTTATAATCTAGCCCACTAACCATATCTACAACCTAACCCTATCTACAATAGAACCCACCCACTAGCCCGACCGGTCAAGACGCAGCACACACACCAGAGGTCTGTGTTCGACTCCTGTGCTCCCCAATATTTTTTTTATGCATTTTAAATGTTGTTTTTTATATTTATTTGTGTTTAAATATGTTCAAACTTGTTTAAATCATAACAGTAATATTTTTTTATAAAAACAGTAATAAATTTTTTAAAAATATGTTCAAATTTCTTACTTGAAAATATCATCGGCGGCGGCGGTGGAGGCGGGGGAGGGGGTGGGGATCGAGATCGAGATGGAGGGGGAATGGAGATCGAGATGGAGGGGGATCGAGATCAAGTGTCCTCATGAATTCAGAAAGTGCCCATGAAATTTAAAAATATTCATGATATCAAAAAGTGCCCATGAAATACAATCGAGAAATGAAGACTACGATTTAAATACAATCGATCTTAGCTAGCTATCTGTTCACAATCTTCTTGCCCTTCTTCTTCGCAAATGGAGTTCTTACGTGGAGCAGACGTCCTTTAGGTAGGGTGGTCCTGCTTCTTCTTGTGGTGTGTGCTGCTACTTCATCGTCGCCGTCATGTTCGATCTTGGTCGCCGTTTGTCAAGTCTTGCTCATTGGCTACTCCATCCATTCCGATGATCTTCCTTTTGCCTGTCCTCACGACAACACGACCGGGCTTTGGCGGGTCGGTAATGAACAAGCATTGGTCCACTTGGGAAGCCAGTACCCATGGCTCATTTTTAGCGGTGACGTTTATACCCATGATCTTGGATTTGGCTTCGTATAAACACGATCGGGCTTTGGCATAAGGCGCCATTAGTAGGTTTGCAAAAAGTAAAAAAATTATATACTAATGGCGCCTTTGTCTTGGTCGTGCGCCATTACTAGTTCTAACTAGTAATGGCGCACTTTGCCATCCTAGCCATTAGTTTGTATGGAAAAATGGGAAAAAAATCAATAGTAGTGGCGCACCGTGAGCAAGGTGCGCCATTAGTTTCTTCCACACTAATGGCGCACGAGCAACCTGTGCGCCATTAGTATATATTAGTGGCGCACTACTTACCTGGTGCGCCATTAGAATCAGTCCTATCTATAGCCCTTTTCCTAGTAGTGATACTTCCTCTTGCGGCTCTCAATCTGCTGTTGCTGCTTCCCTTCAATCATAAGGGCATTGTCTACCAACTCCTGGTAGTTGTTGAAAGTTGCCACCATCAACTGCATGCTCATCTCATCATTCATCCCTTCCATAAACTTCTCCTGCTTCGCGGCATCTGTGGCCACATCATCAGGGGCATAGTGTGATAACTTGCTAAAATCATCCATGTACTGAGCCACAGTACGGTTCCCCTGGCGTAAGTTGCGAAACTCGCGCTTCTTCATCTGCATGGCTCCAGTTGAGACATGGGTTGTGCGAAAAGCTTGCTGAAACTGGTCCCAAGTGACATTGGCTATAGGAAAAGTAGCCGTGTAATTCTCCCACCAGTCGGCTGCTGGTCCATCAATTGATGTCTTGCAAAGTCGCCTTCTCAAGATCGTGCATCGGCGGTGGTTAACTCCCTTCCGATACGACGTAGCCAATCATCAGCAACTATTGGCTCGGTGCTACTGGAAAACACCGGCGGCTGTAACCTCAGGAAACGGGCTAAGTTATCCATTGGCGGCGGGTTATTGTTGTGTTTGTTGCCCTGGTTCTGAACTAGCAATTGCATCAAAGTATTCTGCTGCTGGATCAACTGGGTGAGTTCCGGTGGGAAAGCAAAACCGGTGTCACGTCTCGGAGGCATCTGATGGGTTTAGATGGAAGAGATTAGAATAGAAAAAAGGTCTAATGAGAAACACTAGCCATATGCACATGAGGCAAACACAAACATTTCACTCAATCAATCAATCAAGGGCATACAAATGGTCTAGGGCTATCGCAAAAGTGCTCAACTAATACTAGATACATGGGGGAAATACTACTAGTATATGGTGACCATCTAGAAATTCTGATCGGTGGAAGACTCCATGATGTCTGCTCCAGCTTCGTCTTCGTAGTCATCATCTCTTGGATCGGAATCGGTGTCGTCGATGATGATGTAGTTGTCCGGGCAAGTGGGGTCGTCGTCTTCTTCTTCCGGTGCTGGTCCTCCCATGAATACTCCGGTCTTCTTAACCAGGTCGTCGTTCTTCTCAAGTTGTGTCTTAATTTCCTCCTCATATCCGTCACGTGTAAACTTGAGTTCTTCCTCCAGCTCGATGATCCTGGTATTCGCCTTCTTCAACTCCATCATGTCTGCGCACATCTGGTTCTCCTGACATCGAATGTGCTGGTTTAGCTCCTGGATGAAAGCTGCAATGTATCTATTCTTCTTGGTGCTGATTACTTCCCATTGCTCGTCACTGCACCCACATATTTGATAGATGGTGTCCTTAAGCTCCCTGTTCTAGACTTCTCCAATGCGTCCCATGGTAATGTGGGCTGCCATGCTCTTGCCTATACTCCAAGTGGGTGTTTCGAAAGAAAATTCTATGGGCTTAGAAGTTGGCGAGAGCGTCCTTCCTGGAACTTGTACTTGAATCATCCAGCGCTCCTCTTCTAGTAAGGTGGCGTTGTACGTCCTGGTGAAGCTTGGTATTCCAATGTTCAAGTACCTAGTGACTTCCTTCAAGTGGCGTCCAAAAGGTGTGTCTTCATCCGGTTGTGCAAACTTGTTCTTCATCTCCGTCATCTTAAAGAGTGGAAAAATGGAGAGGAGTCGGAAATGAGTAGAGAAGAGTGACCTATGGTTTATCTTAGTGGTCGTGTCCTACACTCAGCGTGTGCTCTGATACCATCTTGTAGCGACCCGACCTCAGATGGTCAAGTCTCGTGCTTCATGTCATCCACGGATCGATAATCTTGACACACACAAGACTCGAAGGATTTATAACACAAGTAGCAATCACACACTTATTACATCGAATGTCTCAGAAGAGAACTTATTACAATAATATGGCTTAAGGCCATCTAATGCAATAACAACAGAAGGCTTGGAAGATAAAGTGAGTCCATCAACTCCAACGGCATAGCTGAGATGCACGGCAACGACCTAACGAACCTTACTCCTCGTCTGAAAAGTCTGCAACATAATACGTTGCATCCCGAGAACGGGTCAGCACATGGAATATGCTGGCAATATAACACAATAGAGCAAGAACAGAATAATGCTATCACTACATGCATATTTGGCTGGTCGAAAGCTCTATGGTTATTGTTTTGCGAAAAGCCAATTTTTACCTACAACAAAGGAATAGATTTTAAATTAAATATCATGGTGGTTGAAACAATGAGAAGGTATAACCCCAACTCAATCCCAATTAAAGTAGTTAACAACCCAACAATATTAATTAAGAGTGATGAGATACATGTGATAACTCAAGTACTAGATACTCAAAATTTTCCATAACCGGGGACACGGCTAACCATGATTAGATTGTACACTCTGCAGAGGTTTGCGCACTTTTCCCCACAAGACTCGATCACCTCTGTTGATTTCTCGCACTATATGGTGTTTGAGAAACGGATGACCGAGACACAGTCTTTGAGAAACATTAACTGTCTACTCTGGGTAGACCATACCAAACCTACAAAACCCACTACCTGCTGATATACCTCTTCAAGAGCTTCACGTAACTTACTCAACTATGCTAGAGCCCATAATAGCTTGTGGATGCACACAGAAGTTTCTAGCATGAATAATCTCAGTTCCCTTTGAGCCTAGGTGGCGGTCCATAGGAAGATCACACGGGTACCCCGGGATTTCCAAAAATAAAACAAACAACACTGGGTTCCCCAGGTGCCTCAATCCACCCATATGTAAATTTTAAGTTGCCACCTTAAGTTGAACCATTAATTAACAACCTCACATCTGTCATGGATTCACTCAAACCCAAACCACGTCTACGAGCATAGCATAACAATATAAGCAACACGTAGAAGTAACTCCCAAGGGTTTGATAGTAACATGGCAATAGGTTCTATCTTAATTACTAGTTCCCAACCCACAAGTTAATGACATCCTAACCATGCAATGTTTGAGGATTGAGCTAATGCATAAACACTGGGTATGAAAAGAGTATGATCAATGTGTTACTTGCCTTGCTGACGATCCGCGAATCCTAGAGACTGTTAGTAACACACTTCGCACTACGGGAATTCTATCGCAAGCAAACAATAAAAAACATAAGAAACAAGCAAAGATGCACAAGCAAAACTTCAACTAAAAGAGGTTGACCAGAACGTTCAACTTAAGAACTCCGGTTCGCAAAAAGAATCAAACCAAACGGAGCAACGAAACTCAAACGGCGAAAGAAACAAGATCCGTTTACTAATCTGAAGTAGGGTCAAATTTTACAGTATCAAAATCTTGTTTAAGTTGTTTAAACAGAAAGAGGGTCTCGAGAGGAAGATCTGGGCGCTTGAATCGCCTGATTCTGATTAACGAGCGAAAAGATAAACAACAACTAAGATTGGATCAGAAATCGCGATCAGAAAAATCGCGGAATAAATCTGAGAAAAAGAAAACTGACGAACAGACTAACGAACGAACGTTCATTTTCTGGATCGAAACGAAGAACGCGTTTGTTAAAACGAACGAACGAGCGAACACTCACTAAATAAATAAACCGGGGAAAAACCGATCTACTTAAAAAAAACTAGGGTACCTCGGCTCAGAAAACCGGGGCGGCTACCTCGGCTCGCCTCTGGCGGGCTCGGCGGTTCACGGCCTGACGGCGGGCCGGCGTGGGGTGGCGGGTGGCGGCAGCGGCAACGGAGGTGGCAGCGGCGGCTCTGGCGGCGGCTGCTGCCGGGCTCGGGGCGGCGGTTTCGGCTCGGGCGGCGATGGCGGGTGGTGGTGGTGGTGTGGCGGCGGGGTGGCGGGGTATTTAAGAGAGGGGGGCTGCTTGGAGGAGGGGGCAAGGCGGCGGCAAGGCGGAGTCTGGCTCGGACTCTGGCTCGAGCGGCGGCGGGGTGGCGCGTGCGTGAGGAGGCAGTATCATGCATGAATGAGTTCTGAAGAGAGAATTTTATTGTTTTTTCTTGTCGGTTTTACTTGAGAATTCAAAATCAATAAAACGGAAGGAAGTGAGCAAGGCAGCAGATAAAGGTGCTCCTTCCGAACGGAGGGCCTCTACAGTTTCTACTCCTCCACACCCCCAAGATGATTTCCAAGACAACACATGCATAGACACTCAACAAAGCTGTGTTTATGATGAGCACGTCTCCCCTAGTGCAGCATCACCGGTGCTCCCTCTAACATGGCACTGTTATATGTGGTTGCATGTTATGTGTGATGTCTAGCTTGTATTCCATCTGCTTACTTTACACATTATACTTGAATAAGACACGTGTTCCTGTTTCTAGAACATACAATATCTGTCTATCACACCATGTTCTTACATCAAATTACTACTGTTGTGTAACCTGCAACAATCACTTATCATAAGACATGTTTGACTTCGGAGTGTGATATAGGTTACATCTCACATTCTTTTCTAGCTTGTACTACTAATTTGTTGAAATGGCATTTATGACAAGACCGTTTTAACTTGGTAGAGTGATATTCGTTGCATCTTTCATATGGTGTCTAGCTTTCATTGCTTCTAATTTGTTGAAATGCCTTCTCCTTAGTTTACACATCATAAGCTGTGAATATGCAATGCTGTGAATATGCAATGGCACGAATGACGAGAGACCTCTAACATGGTAGTGTGATGTTGTTTGCATCTTGCATATGATTTATTTCTTGTACTGCTTCACATTTGTTTAAACGCCATTTATGATGAGACAACATTAACTTGGCGGAGAGCGATATTTGTAGCATTTTTCATATGGTGTCTACCTTCCATTGCATTGCTTCTAATTTGGTGAAATGTCTTCTTCTTAGTTTACACATCATAGTTCTGGTTATCTCTTCCGTCCTGTTTTTCATACATATTACATCCTCCTATCATGTGGTTGTCTAACATCAAAGTTCAGCTCGTCTGCATCATGCATCAATTTGTTCCGAAGAACTAAATTTTTATTCGTTTTTCTTGTCGTCTTGACTTAACATGGCATAGAGAAAGAGGAAGAAACACAGAATGGCAGGAAATGAGAAGCGGATGAATCTTGCAGATTCTGTTGGTACTGATGGTGCAATAGAAGGTCAAATTCCAGCGGAAAATTCTACAAACACGGCATCCCATGCTACACGAGTTGCAGAAAAAGCCAAACAGAAACAAATAGCTGTCACCAAACGAGCAGAGACAACCCTAGTTCTTGCAACACCTACCACAGTACTACCAGCTGCACGACTTACTCGTGCGTCAACTAAGCTAGCAGCACGTTCCCAAGCTCCCTTGCCACCTGACACTACTTCCCAAGCACTCTTAACACAAGACGAGTTGGCAATATCAGATGAACCTTGTGAGCTTCAGCAGCAAGAAGGTAGTTGATCGAGTCAAGTTACAGTTGCATGCTTCTTTATATGTAGTCTCACAGTTTGTGTACACTAACACTTCCTATGTTCGTTGTTGGACTACCACCTAGGCGCAAGAGGAAACAAACATCAGGGATAATGCTCGATAGGCTAACTAAAACTAGAGGATGAAGAATGGAGATCCGTTTTGAGGTAGGTTTAGAAAGGCCACATGATGCTACAGAGTCAGCCAAGTTAGTATCAGAGGCAACGGTTGCTGTTAGGTGTCATGTACGTATCCTCCCAACATGGATTCAGTACAGGAATGACAAAGATGAAACCCAGTTCAACACCTTCCTCAACCATTTATCTGTAAGTATGGTTATGTATGGAAACTAGTAATGTTGTCTTGCTCGGTCCCATACTTTCTAGGTTGCTGATAATGAGACTCCCATAATTTTCAATAGATGAGGTTCAAGTTGGATAGCCAAGATGATGCAACCAGACAAGCTTGCAACCATGTTTTCAAGTCTGCTCTGTGACAGTATCGGTATAACTTGAGGAAAACTCACTTTGAAGGCAAGGCTAACAGTGTACTTTCCCAAACATCTCCAGTGGAAAATATATCGGATGAAGACTGGAGGGGCCTTGTTAAACACTGGTCTGATCCGAAGTATCAGGTAATTTATATATATATGTGATCAGATCACATGTTGAAGTCCTATTTATGCATGTGCCACACAAATCTATCTTCTTGTAGGTGAACTGTTCAAAGAACAAGGCCAACCGTACGAAAGTGAAATTCCAACAGACGACAGGATCTTGTAGCTATATTGCACACTGCGAGGCTCTTGTAATTAGCTGCTGTTTCACTCTTTTCGCTGTACCATATTATCAGATCTATATTGACTTGTTCGAAATGCATAGGAAAGCCCGCAAGGACCAAAAAGTACCTGAACCAAATGTTGTGGAAATCTTCAAGGACTGTCACACCGGCAAGAAGAAGGGCATGACTACACCAGTCAAAGCAGTTATTGTAAGTCCTTAATCCTCATGCCTTTTAACTACTACTTACTCTGACTTGTGCCCTGAACTGCATGGTTTGCAGCCAATATCTATTACTCTTTTCAATTTTATACACAATTGTCTTAGCGTATCATTGCACCTTACAAGGTTTAAAAGAGATGAGTGATGTTCCTTTGATCTTAACCCGTAATCTAGTTCCGTGCTGGACTTTCCCACACAACGTTACAATTGCCTGCTTGTCTGTTCTCAGTTGTTTTGTGATATGAATGATGTCATACTATGCTTACCGTATTATAAACTTCGTCTCTTTATCCTTAGCCCTCAATACAATGTGAAGGAACAGACAATACATTAGCGATGGTACATGGTCATATGTTAGGAACCTGGTTTTATTATGTTATTTGCAATAAAATACAACTAATATTTTACATGGGTTCACCAGAATAAGTTCTGTATATAGACCAAAGCTATTTTGTTTGGTTTTGCTACCGCCTTAATATCTTCTGTTCTGGTACTACTAGTGTAAAACATCAACTTTCCAGCAAGCTATGGAAAAAATGGTGGAACCGCCACCTTCTGAAGGTGGCGAGGCAACTATAACCGCAATGTCAGCTCTTGCTGCAGTGGGTCAGTACCTGTCCACTAACAGTGCCAAAAGCACGTTCCTGCGTAATACTGGGTTGGTTGTTAAGGCAATATCGTCCAAACTGCCTCATGATCAAGATATGCAAGCTCAAAGCAATTTTGTATCTGCGCTCCAGACACAAGTCCATTCCCTAACAGAGACCCTTTGTGAAAAAAGGAGAAACATTTCTCAACGTCGTCAAGATATGCATGGTTTTTAAACCAGACTATCAGACATTTCTATGTTGTTCAGGAGCCTAGGGGAAATGAAGGCGAGGGTTATGGATCTCCATCGGACAATACAGCATGAAAACATAATAGTCAGGTCAAATGAACTGACCTTCTGAACTTCTGGTGGTCCATTTATCTGCTAGACTGTTAAGTTTTATGCCAACCTTCCTTTTGTTATATAGTTCTAATTTGTTCTGGTGCGATACAAAATTTATTCTTAACGTGCAGCCACTGGCTGAAGAAAACAGCAAGCCATTTTTGTATAGTGTAGGGTGTTCCCTATATTTGCACTGGTGGCGATCTTTGATGCCGAGTGGATGTAACATGTGCAATCGCCTTAATAGCCTAGCGTTAGTTTCGGCCTTATTTATTTCCTAGTCTTCTTTTTCCCTGATTTGCTAGTGGCCACAACTAGCATGGGCCATATACGGGCCGTAGGATCTATGGGTCTACTACGGGCCGTCGATAAATGGGCCTGTAATCGGTGGGCCTTGGGCCGTCAGATAAATGGGTATAAATGGGCCATAATCGGGCGTAATTGGTATCGGCCCAGCACGGTAACAGGCCGTTAACAGGTCGTAGGACAGCAAAGGCTTAATTCTGTCACAGGCATAATGGGTCGTTAATGGGCCAAAATATAGGACGGGCTGGAAACGGCTCAACAGGTTAACAGGCCAGAAACGGGCCGACTCTTTCCATGGGCCGAATTTGGCCCATTAGGGTAACAGGCCAGTAACGGGCTGACTCTTGCCATGGGCCGAATTTAGCCCATTAGGGGAACAGGCCAGTAACAAGACGTCGCGGGCCATACATGGGCCGAAAGTGAAATGGGCTGGTGTTATATTCGACGTCCCACATGATGTTGTTGGGCCGGTTTCCTTGAGGGCCTAACGGGCCGTGAGTTAACGGGCCGTAAAATGTGCTATTTGCGAAGAGACCGTTAACAGGCTTTTCATGGGCCAGCCCATTAACTTTTGACCAAGTCAAACAGGCCGGCTTTGTAAGCTAAATGGGCCAGTGGTGGGCCGTGGCACGTGTCGACATAGCATAGGTTCCTATCTGACCCACTAACGAGCTGACACGTGTTTCGTCCGGCCAATAAGAATTTTACACGTGGAAATTTCCCATTGGTCGGGGCTGTTAACGGTTTATCGGATCCAAAACCCGACCCGATAGCTTAACGGCGTTCCGTTACGGTGGATGCCATGTGTCGGTCACCCTTGACGAAAGCATACGTGGTAGCGATTTATCATCATGGAAGTGGACACTTCCGTGATGATGATTTTGGTAATGGCATGGAACACTTCTACGACAACACAGGTATGACTATCTTGATTCTGTCATAAATTTGTCATGGATGTACATGCATGACAAAAAACGCGACCTACTATGACAAACACGTATCATCACGGAAGTGTTTTTTTTTCGTAGTGGAGATGAAAGTCACAACAGTCGGACCATTCAACTTCTTGATTGGTTTTGCTTCTATCCACTTGGTGAACTTGTCCACTGCGACAAGCAGGTGAGTCATGCCGCCGCGTGCTGTCTTGAATGGTCCCACCATGTCCAGCCCCCAAACTGCAAGGGCCAGGCAATGGGAATGGTCCTGAGTGCAGAAGCCAACAAATGTGGCTTGGCGCGGAACTTCTGGCACCCTTTACACTTCTGGACCAAGTCTTTGGCATCTTCTAGAGCAGTCGGCCAGCAAAAACCATGGCGGAAAGCTTTGGCAACGAGTGATCTTGAAGTCATGGTTCTAAGTCTGATAGTAGAATAGGGGGGTAGCGATGTGGAGGCAAGATCCTAGCTATGGAGGAGTTGTACACGCGAGTTTTACGAGTTCAGGCCCTTCTCGGAGGAAGTAACAGCCCTACGTCTCAGTGCGCGGAGGCGGTCGACTGCATTATATGTGTGTGAGTTACAGAGGGTGCGAACCATTGTCTCAGAGGAGGGGGTGGCTTATATAGAGTGCGCCAGGACCCCAGCTCCCCTCTGTTACACTGAGTTCAATATTCATAAAGAGAGAGCGTTATAGGTAACGTCTGTAATAAAGTGCTATAAATGATCGTTAAATATACAAGTAAACGCCCGACCGTTGCTGTGCAGAGCATCTTTAGGTCTTCTGCACGTCGAGTAGTTTAATGGTCGAGTGACCTAAACAGGGAGGGGTCGCCGAGTGAAAGGAAGGTCGAGTGGATTTCACTCGACATCTTTGCTAGGTCCCCTCTACTGATTCTTGAACTTCTTGCTCTTAGGACAAGGGCCTTAGGTAGGATGTATAGGTCAGGCCTATTACCCTACCCTAGTTTTATGTCCTCATCATTAGCCCCCGAATGGATTGAGGTTTGTGTGAAAAAGAAGGATGAAGTTGACCTTGCCTTTACCCCTGCTTTGACTCGCCTTCATCCTCAATTGGAGGCTAGTTGTTGGAACTTCAGCTTCGTTTCAGTCGCCTTGATAAATTCAGAAATTGCCGACTGGTTTATATGATGTCATCCGTCTAGAGATATCCTTGATATGGAATCTTTGGCGTGATCGGTTGTGAAGGATCCCGGATTTCGCAGGATTCAAAATTTTGGTGGAAGCGCGCCAGGCGGAGTGCGCCGTGGTAAGTGGAATAGATAAATAGGATGTTTCAATTTCCGCGCCACTTTTTTCGCCACGTATCCCGTCTTGTATTGTTAGAGATTGTGAGGATCGCTCGAGGCCCACCGTCAGCCACTCGGAGTAGGCCTTTAAAAGCGGCGAGGCTGAGGCGCCTGCACTGTGCGCGTCCATTTCCCTTCTTCTTCCTCTCGCACCTCCACCTCGTTCAGCCTCTCCACTCTCGACGCCGCTGCTCCATCGCCATGGCGAAGGAGAAAACGGCAGTGCTAGAAAGTGCAAAGAAGTCGACGGGGGCAGTGAAGAGCAAGAAGACGAATCAGGGGTCTTCATCGCGCTCGGGGCTGCCGTCGGGTTGGATCCAGGGAGATTGGATCCGATCTTCGCTTCGGCAGGAAGACTTGGACGATATGGCCAAGTTAGGGATGATCATCCATAAGTCCGCGCGGCTGCCGGAGGGGGAAACGGAGCCGCAGCCGCGACTGGGTGAGTGTGTACTGCTCGCCACTCATGTTGATCGCGGCTTCTCGCTTCCTCCACACCCCTTCTTTCGGGGTTTCTTGAATTTCTTTGGGGCCCAACTCCATCATTTTACTCCCAACACCATCACATATCTTGCTGCGTTCATATCCATGTGCGAGAATTTCCTGGGGTGTCGACCGCACTGGGGTCTTTTCAAGCACATCTTTACCATCCGCTCCCAAATAGTGAAGAAAGCAAAGGCGAACGACGAGAAAACCCATGTTATCCAGATGTGTGGGGGTCTGGGTATTCAGAAGAGGAAGAGAAGTTCTTTTCCTTTGATGAATCTTCCGGAGTCGGTCAGGGGCTGGCAGTCAACCTGGTTCTACTGCCAGGATATCGCGACGCCAGGCCAGTCGACTGGACTTCCCCCTTTCTCTTTTAATCGTGTTCAAACTCCATCTTCGTTGAAATTGATTGCCGTGGAGAAGGCAGAGACAGGCATGCTAGTCGAGAGAGTAGTTCAACTGATCAACTAAGGTGTCACTGGCATGGATCTGCTAGAGGTGTTCCTCAGTCGGCGCATCCAACCACTCCAAGCTCGTGACCACTCCATGTGGATGTACTCCGGGGCTGGTGACACTGATCGGGTTCATCCCGAGGAGGTGGCGGCCAAAACAGTGGGCCAGTGGTTGAGGGGTATCACCGGGAACAAGGACAACCCCAGCGGCGCCAGGAGAGTCGACCCTTTCAGCGACAACAATCAGCCAGACAAGGTTTGGCCATTACAACTGAGTTTCTGGACGTGTTTTCTGATTGTTTGTTGATCCGACTAACTTGTGTTCGGCTCCTTGTTTTGTAGATTTACACGAAGATGTACTCAATGCCCAATGGTGAACAAGCTATGGAGCAAGACCAAGAAGGCGAGGACAGTGCGCAGGAGAGCTGCGAGTGGGAGTCACCAGTAGACGATGATGAAGACGAGAGTGATGAGTCGGGCGATGATGAAGTAGCCGACTCACCGCCTCGTTCTGAACGTCGATCCAAGCAGCACCTTGATCCCACGAGCAGGAGCGGCAAAGCTGTGGCGTCGAGTGCTCCATCTCAAAAGCGCGCTCGGTCTTCGACTCTAGAATTGGCTGAGAAGGTCACTAAGCAGCCCAAAATAAATCCTTCCAAGGCTCGGAAGACTGTCGGTGTCAAAACCGGCGGATCTCGGGTAGGTGGTCCCGAACTGTGCGCCTAGGCGGATGGTAATAGGAGACAAGGGACACGATGTTTTTACCCAGGTTCGGGCCCTCTCGATGGAGGTAAAACCCTACTCCTGCTTGATTAATACTGATGATATGGGTAGTACAAGAGTAGATCTACCACGAGATCAAAGAGGCTAAACCCTAGAAGCTAGCCTATGGGATGATTGTTGTTCTTCCTACGGACTAAAACCCTCCGATTTATAGACACCGGAGAGGGTTAGGGTTACACAGAGTCAGTTACAATGGAAGGAGATCTACATATCCGTATCGCCAAGCTTGCCTTCCACGCCAAGGAAAGTCCCATCCGGACACGGGACGAAGTCTTCAATCTTGTATCTTCATAGTCCAGGAGTCCGGCCAGAGGTTATAGTCCGGCCATCAGGACCCCCCCTAATCCGGGACTCCCTCAGTAGCCCCTAAACCAGGCTTCAATGACGACGAGTCCGGCGCACAATTTTTCTTCGACATTGCAAGGCGGGTTCCTCCTCCGAATACTTCATAGAAGATTTTGAACACAAGGATAGTGTCCGGCTCTGCAAAATAATTTCCACATACCACCGTAGAGAATAATATTTACACAAATCCAATCTGTGGCGTATTCATGCGTGTCATCACCTACAGCCAAGCCTTTATTGAATCATTTTTTGTCCCACCTCAGCGCACTTAGCGAGGCGGTTTCCTTGGCACGTCTTGTTGAAGCAGAGATCGTGTCCCCTTATTCCGGGATTCTCATCAATACGGACGTGGGTAACCCAATTGTGCCATTAATTTACGGCGCTTGGGAGATAAGCGAGTTTTACCAGGCTGGTGGGGGCACACAGTTTCGTCCGCCCATATAAGGGGATAAGGATCCACCCTTTCCATCTACGCCCTCTTCCTCCTTCGCTTATCCATTTTCGTGCACTCGAGCTCCAGCGCCCAAGTCTGCACACCCCGCCTCAACCTTTTCCAGTCATGTCTGGAGCGGGAGGCAAGTGGATGGTCTCCTCCGTCACGGAGGGACACATCAAGAAGTTGAGGGAGGGCGGATACTTGTCTAACGACATCGCGCACTGGCTCCCAGACAAGGGGCAGCTCATCCCCACCCCCAGGCCCCATGATAGGGTGGTGTTCCTCACCCACTTCCTCCGCGGACTAGGTTTTCCACTTCACCCATTTGTCCGGGGGCTCATGTTCTACTACGGCCTGGATTTCCACGATCTGGCCCCGAACTTCGTCCTCAACATCTCGGTGTTCATCGTCGTGTGCGAGGCTTTCCTCTGCATCAAGCCCCACTTCGGCTTATGGTTGAAGACCTTCAATGTCAAGCCGAAGGTAGTGGGCGGCCAACAAGCGGAGTGTGAAGGCGTCATGGTGGGCAAGATGCCCAACGTTACATGGCTCGAGGGCTCCTTCGTGGAGACCATAAAGGGGTGGCAATCGGGGTGGTTCTACATCACCGAGCCGCGTGACCCTAAATGGGCAGCGGCCCCAATTCGATCTGCTTCCTACAAGGCTCACCTCACAGAAAGGGACGGCCCTATCGTGGGGTAATTCGGAAGAAGCGGATGAACTCCAATCCTGCGTCCAAGACCTGGTGAACAAAGAGGTTAAACTTCGTCAACGTAGTCGAGTCATGCTCATCCACCGGATCCTCCGTGTCAACGACGGGCCTTTAACTTATGGGAGTTCAACCTGGCCCAGCACCAAACTCGACCAGGTTCTTTGACACGGCCTGCGAGGATGCATGGAAGGTGCTATTCAAGGGCGCCGAGGTTCCCCCTCCCATCACCGACGATCGCGGATTCCGCGCGAAACGACAAGCCAGCGTAGTAAGCTTATTTTACCCTTTACGGGATACTTGTTTTTCATAGTTTAACTATATGCGGGATCTAAGCTCTCGTTCCTCTGACAGGAATGGCAGAAGAAGACCGGACAGATCGACTGTCCAGCTCCTTTTCCCGAAGATCCAGCAGACGCCCACTTGAAGGGGCTGCTGGTCCCGGCACCTTACGTGGTGCCGGAGAAGAAGGCCACGGGAACTCGAAAGAGTTCCCGGCACCAGGTGGTGTCGGACTCATCGTCTGATTATTCTGAGGCGGACTCCTCCTGTGAAGACGAGGAGGAGGAAAGAGAGGCCTCTCCCCCAGTGGGGGAGAGAAGAAAAGGAAGGCCACCCCAACTGGGGGGCCCGAGGGTCCAAGAAGGGAAGGACCCTCCCTCCGGACTACTCCACCAATGCCGACGACTGCGAAGAAGAGTGGCCACCCAAGGCCAAGCCCCTGGCGAAATCGTAAGTTTCCATATACCAGAATAACTCATGGCGTTCCTTTGTTGCACAGTACCTTCTGACGTCGGATATAATCATGCAGTCCGCCCAAGGCCGGGCTCGACGCTTCGTCGAGCGGTTCCCTTTGGTTCGTCGGATGTGAACAGCACTTCACTTCCGACCGCCTCCTCTCCTCGCGCCGCGGATGACGTCGAGGTGGCGTCCCAAAAGGGGCCAAGCCAGGAGGAGGTGGTCCTGGAGGCACCGCAAGGCGACCTCCCGGACTCGAGCGAAAAGGATAAAACCCCAAAGGGCTCTAAGTCGGCACTAGGCGGACACCGCCGCCGGAACCTTCTCTTTGTTCCGGCATCCAGCAATGACCCCCTACTAAGAAGGGCAAGCCTACGACGCCGGTGACCTCCATCCAATCGGAGGCACCGGATAATCTGCTGGAGGTGCTTAATGGCGCCTCCATCGGCGAGGACACCGCACTATTATGAGTCGCGGTGATCCGAAGGTTCGATCCGCCAAGAGCGGGTTGACGGCTTTGTGCCGACCTTCTAACGAGCTTTGAGGTATGTATTTAAGATATGTAAAAATATTACCGCATAGGCGGTAGCCCACGATGCTCAGTTTGGTGTTGGAAAGAAAAGCCGAACTGAGGCTCAAAAATATCTGAGAGTCTAACATAAGTATGTCAATATGGGAATCAGGCTATCTTGCTGACCTCTGCCCGCATGTTGTGGAGGTTAATGCATTGAAGTAGAGCCTCGGCGGTCCGAGGGCGAGTTCGACCTTGCCAAGAAGCAGCTCGAGGACAAGGAAGGTAAGTAATACCTTATGTAAGTATATAAAAAATATGTGGTTGCAAAAATGCCAGGATCAGCGTGGGTATCACGGGGGCCACAGGTGAGGTGGCAACCACGAAGGAAGCGTTGTCCAAGGCGAAAATAATGCGGCCGTGGAGCGCACCGGCGAGAGAAGCGAGGCGCTTGGTGGCGGCGGTGCAGCAAGAGCTCAGGCTCTTGTGGAAAAACACGAGAGTTTGGGCGTGACTCAAAGACTCGAGTCCGAGCTCGCCTCGGCTTGAGGCGCCAAATCTGCCAAAGCCGAAGCCCAAAAAGCCCTCCGAAATTGGCGATGAAGAAGATAGCGGCGGGTAAGGCATTCTTTATGCAAAGCAAGCAGCGAAAGTGAATTACTTGTTACTTACCCTATTCCGGAGCTCTCCAGGAGCATTCGCAGATCTTCCCCGGAGTGTGTTTGACGCTGCCTCATTCTACCGAGCCGAAGAGGAAGCTCGGCGGAGAAGGTGTTCAGTCTCGGTATCTTTGAGGCGGACACCAGTGCCCTTGGCGACCAGCTGAAGCAGCTGGTCGAGCTCCATCAGGTGGCGAACAGGCCATGAAGGGTCTCGTAGTCGGTTGTGGCCTGGGGAAGCCATGTCTGGGAGCTACTTTGGGCTGGTAAGGTGGCTGGTGGATGCATGTCCAAGGCTTGAAGTCATCAAGCGCTCCGTATGCATCGAAGGTGCCCGTAGGGCCCTTGCCCGTGCTAAAGTTCATTGGGGCAAGATGGACGCTGAGAAGCTTGTGACGGACGGACCACCGCCCGGCAAGGAGGATCGCAAGCCCGAGATGTATTATGAGGGCATCCTCAAGGGTGCTCGCCATATAGCGGATGAGTGCTCCAAAGATGTAATTTTTGAGTGAACTCGCATTTGTAATCCTGTACACTGAAAACTTGTTCATATGCGCTAAGCAACGCTTTTGAATTTAAAATATTACCTTCTGTGTGGCCGTTTATTAAAATTGGGAGATGGTGAGTCGTCGGCTTCTGCCCCCATGCCATGATCTTTGGGGTCTTGAGGAGTAAACTTTGGCGCTCTTTTTCCCATTATTGGGTCCTTCGAGGAGGTGCTCAACACAGCGAACAAGACAATGGGACTATAATGCTTGAACACTCTCCTTAGCCATAGAATTCTATAATTTTAAGCCCTAGTATTCGGAAGACCGAGTTAAGGCCTTGTCACGCTTTGGGCGGACAAAGCCGACTCCTCGCTCTAAGCGGCATAAGTCTTTAGGGACTCGAAAACCTCTCGAACAGCGACCAGCTCTCGCCCTATCATGGCGGTCAGATTTAGCTTTCTCCTTGAGGTGCTTAGCCCAGCTCAGCAGGGCACAATCGCAGTGGTTCTCCAGTGCTACCTTAGCCGATATAACGGAACATAAAGTACCAAAACATGGGAGCCGGGCAAACCCAACTACTGACCCAAGACATGATTCGGAGCCGATGCAAATAATGCTATAAGTTCGGGGTGCCGCACTCATGAGAGTGTTCGGACTTCTCACACCATATTCTGGGGTACGTAAGCCCCTGGTGTATTGGCCGTACCAAAGTGTACGGTTGCATAATGTCATAACTGAACATATTTTATATAAAAAAGGTAATGCAATAATAGACAAAAGCTATCGTTGTTTATTCGAAAAGTCTGCGGTAAGCGAGCGATACAAATAGTGTGATAAGCAAGAGATGGGACTATTTAACATGTTCCCCCTCCAGGGGCGAGCTGCGGGATGATATGTGAAACAAGTATACTGCTCGTTACAGAGATCACCTGGACACTCGACGTAGCTTTCTGCCTCCCTGACTGTTGCATCGTGTGTTCGACAATTGTACTGCCGGACAGGCCTTCCGTAGAGTGGAGTCCTGAAAGTAAGAAAAAAAAGAATGAAAAAATCGGAGCCCTTGGTGCAGGTGAGCCGCATTTTGGGCATGCCATGGTCGTGCCCCTCCCCCTATGCCCATGGTATTTCCAGAGCGTAGTTATGTCAGCGTAATCTGGTTTCGCTATTTAGCGAGGGCTGGGGTTGGGGCCTCATTGCTCTGGCGTGCTTTCGGGCGTGCGAACGGTCTTGTTGTAGGTTACTCGGGCGCTTGCGGTGTCCGGTCATTTAATGGCGGACCGGAGAATTTCCTTGAGAGGCTGCTTTGTACTTACGCCACGAGGGCTGCGTATGCTCCTCCGTTCGAGAGAGCCTTCGGTGTTTCCATTGACAATAATGACTCCTCGAGGGCTGGCATCTTGAGCTTGAGGTATCGTGGTCGGCACCTCATTGAACTTTACAAATCACGGTTCGTCCGGAGCAGTGCGTGATAGCCACTGCGGAACGGGACTATGTCGAAGATTAACTCCTCGCTTCGGAAATTATCCGAGGATCCGAAGACCACCTTAAGTGTAACTAAGCCTGTACAGTTGGCCTCTACACCTGGTATGACGCCTTTAAAGGTTGTCTTTGTGGGTTTAATCCTTGAGGAATCTATGCCCATTTTTCGCATTGTATCCTGATAAAGCAGGTTCAGGCTGCTGCCACCGTCCATAAGGACTCTAGTGAGGTGAAATCCGTCAATGATTGGGTCTAAAACCAATGGGGCGAATCCGCCATGGCGGATGCTAGTGGGGTGGTCCCTTCGATCAAAAGTGATTGGGCAGGAGGACCATGGGTTGAACTTTGGGGTGACTGGCTCCAACGCATATACGTCCCTGAGTGCACGCTTCCGCTCCCTTTTGGGTATGTGGGTTGCGTATATCATGTTCACCGTCCGCACTTGTGGGGGCAGGCCCTTCTGTCCCCTATTGTTCGGCGGCCGGGGCTCCTCCTCGTCATCGCTCTGCAGCCCCTTGTCATTGTTTTTGGCGTTTAACTTGCCTGCCTGCTTGAACACCTAACAATCCCTGTTGGTGTGGTTGGCTGGTTTTTCGAAGTGTCGTGTATCTGGCATGAGCGATCGAGTATTCGGTCCAAATTGGACGGGCCCGGAGTATTTCTTTTGAATGGCTTTTTCCGCTGACCGGGTTTAGAGCCTCTGAATCCGGCATTAAATGCCGTATCCTCCGCATTGTCGCCGTTAGTGCGGCGCTTTTGCTTGTTGCGACGCGACCTGCCAATGTTGTCCTTGGTATCCGAATTACCAGGTCTCTTGGTCATGTTATTACTACGAGCAAGCCAGTTGTCTTCTCCCGCGCAAAAGCGGGTGATGAGTGTTGTGAGGGCTGCCATGGATTTCGGCTTTTCCTGTCCTAGGTGCCGGGCAAGCCACTCGTCACGGGTGTTATGCTTGAAGGCTGCAAGGGCCTCTGCGTCTGGACAATCAACTATTTGATTTTTCTTGGTTAGGAACCGTGTCCAGAATTGTCTGGCCGATTCCTCTGGCTGCTGAATGTGTGGCTTAGGTCATCGGCATCTGGTGGTCGCACATAGGTGCCCTGGAAGTTGTCAAGGAATGCGGCTTCCAGATCCTCCCAACAACCAATTGATTCTGCTGGCAGGCTGTTAAGCCAATGCCGAGATGGTCCTTTAAGTTTGAGTGGGAGGTATTTGATGGTGTGTAGATCATCGCCACGGGCCATGTGGATATGAAGGAGATAATCCTCGATCCATACCGCCAGATCTGTTGTGCCATCGTATGATTCGATGTTTACGGGTTTGAAACCCTTGGGGATTTGATGATCCATTACTTCATCTATGAAGCATAGTGGGTGTGCGGCGCCTCTGTATTGGGCTGTGTCACGACGTAGCTCAAATGAGCTTTGTCTCTTTGTGTTCGGCCGGCTGGATTTATCATGTCCGCATAGCGGTTGTAAATCACGTGTAATAGAAGCGCCCACGTGATCCATAGATCGATCTTGTTTGCCTTGCCCTGTCCTCCAATATATCTACTGAGTGCAGCGGCGTTTCATCACATCCCGATAGACCATGCATTAGGGTGTGCATCATGTTTAAATTTCATCTGAATTTGAAATGGGAAGGCAGAAACCCTGAACACCCCCTTAAAAGAACTAGGGTTTACTAAAATTTATTTCAATGAATCCGAAATGCCCTTCAAAATGCTCATCCTCTTTGTTTGGGTTCAGGACCCATGTCAAGGAGGTGCACCATTTTCTAGGTCACCTAAGGGTTCTAGATTTAAATCACAAGTTTTTGAAATGAGCATTTCAAATTATGAAAAATATTTTAAATGTTCAAAATTGTCAAACTAAAATGTTTCATGTTGGGAATATTCAACAAGTGACCAGGAGCATTTTGGTAATTTTGAAATAGTTTTGGTATTTTAAAAACCCCAACAGAGTTCTGAAAATAGAAAAACTTTAAAAAAGGAAAAGGACCTACACATGCATGCGCGACCGGCCCACCTGCCCAGCCCAGCCCAGGCCCATGAAGCTGCTTGGCTCGACTTGACGAGCAACTAATCTTGGCCGTGGCGCTTGAGGCGCGCCACGCAGCTGGCCGCCGCCCTCTCCGCCCCTCGCCGCTCGCCGCCCGGACGACCCACGCGTCGTCGCCCGACCCCTGGACACCTCACTTCCCCCTGCCTCCTCTCTCGCTACTTCAACCTGGCCGGCGCCATCATCGACGCGCCACCGTCGGCGCCGTGCTCCCGCCGTTCATACCCCTCCCGCCATGTCTAGCAACCGCCGCACCCGTTACCTCTAGCTAGCCTAATCCCCTCGCTCTAAACACCCGAGGCCACTACCGCACCTCGACCGAGCTCAAGGCATGCGGAGATCCCCATCGCCGTCGCCGCCGCATCGAACCGCCCCGACCCAGCGAAGCTCTCCACAGGTTCTCCGTGAGCTCAGCTACTCCCGTCCTCTCCGCTCTCTTCTTCTTGCACCACAACGAAGCCGTTGATCACCCGAACCCACCGCCCGCGGGCTCGTCGCCAGCGAGGCTCCGGTCACCTAATAGCCACGCCACTGCGTCCATCGCTCACCACACCCCAATGGGTCTAACGCTGCACTTCCGCCTCGCCGGGCCCTCTAACCCCAAACCCGTCGATGGCGAGCCTCGTGCGCCGCCCGACTTCGTCGCCGGCGCCCTCCGCCATCCCGACCCAAACCGACTCCACCACTAACCGCGGCTCACCTCCGGCTTCACGTAGGTGCTCCCGCTCCATTTGGAGCCGGAAGCGCAAAAGCACTTGCTCGCGCGTCGGCCTGCCTCGCCAAGGCTGGGCGCCGGTGAGTTGACCCTGTCCGTGGGCCCTGTTGACTCTCTGAGTCAATGACAGGTGGACCCCCCCCCTCTAGTTAAACTAATTAGGATTAGTTCTAATTAAATTAATTAGTTTAAACTAACCCTGACATGCGGGTCCCACTGGTCAGTTTGACCTGGATGACCCCGTTGACCCCTGACGTCACGCTGACCTCATGCTGACGGATTAATTCAAATTCTGGATTTATTTTTATATAGTAAATTCCAGAATATAATTCAAATTTCAAATGCTTATAACTTTTATTCTATAACTCCAAATGCAAAGATTTATATATGAAAATTTATCAGAAAAATACACTCTATCCATTGGTACAGGTTTCATGCATGTTAAAACAAGTTAACTATGCTGAATAACCAGATTAAGATTTTGCACCATTAGGCCTAACTCAAATGAGCTATCATTTGAACCTTTGATTCAAATGAGTTCATCCCCTGTCCCTTCAACTTGCATTAGGCCAACACACATCCATATTGCCATGTCATAGCATGCATCATATTGTTGCATATTGTTTGTATGTTTATTTTGGTGTGTTTTCATGATAGGTTCTGCCCCCGAAGATAACCTCGATTACCCATCTGAAGGGCAGCTCTCTACCCCAGTTCCATCAGGCAAGCAATTCATTGATCATTCCGATACAAACCCATGTTCTCGCTTCTGCTCTCGTTTACTGCATTAAGACAACGCGATTCAACTGTTGTGTGCTGCGGTAGTTGAACCCACTTCCTTTGCATGACCTGTCATTGCCACAGTAACTAGATGAAACCCACTAGTATGTGTAGGAGTTGGTTGAGCCATGTTTGTGATTCCTACCATGCTATGCTTGCTATGCTTAGAGTTGTGTCAGGTCCGGCTCATCGGGATGATGAACTGGAGTGAAAGGTTGTGTTGGTTCGAGAGTGAAAGTGTTGAACACGATTTGGTAAAGGTATCGATGAGAGGCCATGTAGGAGTACATGGTGGGTTGTTTCATTGAGGCCGAACTTAAGAACTGAGATCTGTGTTTGTGATCCATGAACTAGCTACTACCACGCATTGGGCCCGAAACCAATGGACCCTCTAAACTTCTTAACCACCCTGTTCATAGTCCGGGAGTTGCAAGTAGTTTACGTGTTTGTAGCATCTTTGGGGCGCATACGCATGACCTTAGGGGTGGGTTGTGTTGCGGTGAGCACCGTGGCCGGTGTACCGAAAGTGCCGTTTGGTATCTCGGGAACCCTGCACACATCGTTCGGGCTGTATGGGAAACCTCGGCGGACTCCTGCGGATGGAACCGAATAGGCGATAAACCTGGACTAGGGACTTGAGTGTTTAGGTAGGCTGTGGCCGACACCCACGTTGGGCTTCCGCTTGAAGGTTGCAGTACATGTCGTGTAAACGCATTTATAAGTGGTGAGCGTGTGTGAAGAAGTATACCCTGCAGGTTAAATATGATCTATTCGAATAGCCGTGTCCACGGAGACGGACTTCTGGGTTACCTATATCGGTTGCATAGACAAGTAAATGGATACTACTAAAAGCCTCAAGATAAGTGTGAGTATCGTGGATGGCCCTCTCGGGGATGACGAGAGAGGATCCGGTGGAGTATTGTGATGGTGAATAGTGGACTCGTAATGCGACAAAATGCTTTACAAAGTGTGTCACGTGGGATAGCTAGCCAAGAGTCAAAGCTGGCTTGCTGCAAATAACTCCACCTCCTTCTTGAGAATGTGCATGTATGATAGGATTACGTGGTAAGACTTGTTGAGTACTTTTGTACTCATGTTTGTAATCAATATTTTTCAGATGACTATACCACCCCTCCCGACGGATTCTATGTAGATGTTGACTTGACGAGTAAGCTAGCCACCTGTGGCGATCTAAGACTTGTGAAGGGCCATTGTAGATAGAAAGGCTCCAACAAGCTTTCTTTCTTTCTAGAGTCTCAGACTCAGACTACTTTGCTTCCGCATGTGCTTGTATGATTGTATGACTTGAGTGTTGGGTCATGTGACCCCTACCTGTATGACTATGTTATGTATGGCTCCTCGGAGCCTCTTAAATAAAGTACTTGAGTTGTAGAGTTTTGTTGTGATGCCTTGTTGTATTTACTCATATCGGGCATATTATGTGTATGATTGAAATGCTTGGTATGAGTGGGATCCGACAATCTAGTTGTTTATCCTTGGCAGCCTCTCATATGGGGAAATGTAGTCCCGTGCTTCGGCGATAGTAGTCTGCTACAGCCGGTTCACTGAGTCCTCGCTTGCCCAAAGACTATTGCTTGGACACTTGACTGGCGGCATGTGATTCATTTCGTTCTTATGTCTGTCCCTTCGGGAAATGTCAGCGGTGATACTTGGAGTCCTGCCTAGCCTGCTACAGCCGGGATACCGGAGTCTGTTAGCCTGCCATGCTACAGCCCGAGTTCATACGTTGATGACCGACATGCTCAAGTGTTTCATGTATGCCTGTCCCCATAGGTTAGTGCCGCTTTGGGTTCACGACTAGCCATGTCGGCCCGGGTTCTTTGTCATGTGGATGCTAGCGACACTATCATATACGTGAGCCAAAAGACGCAAACGGTCCCGGGCCATGGTAAGGCGACACCCGTAGGAATACCGTGCGTGAGGCCGCAAAGTGATATGAGGTGTTACCAGCTAGGTCGATGTGACTTGGAATCGGGGTCCTGACAGTTTCCCCATGCCTTGGTATTCTTTGAGCGACGCCGGGGTGCGGCTTGAGTGGAGGGCCGGGAGGCCTCTCTGTCGCGGCCACGAGGTGGTCGGTCGGCCGCATCATGCGCTGGTGATGTAGGTCTAGTTGCTTCCTCCTCTAATCGGGGTAGCAGCCTGCGTTTTGGGTAGCTCTTGGAGGGCCGTTCGAGTTTGTACTCTTCGGCCGCGAGGACATTAGTCCATCTGTCGTCTAGAAAGTCTTTGTCAACTCTAAGCTGTTGCTGTTTTTTCTTGAGGCTGCTCGCCGTGGCCATAAGCCTGCGTTTGAAACGCTCTTGTTCGACGGGATCCTCAGGCACGATAAATTCGTCGTCGTTGAGGCTTGCCTCGTCTTCGGAGGGAGGCATGTAATTATCGTCCTCTACCTCTTTGTCTGCTGCTCTCTCATGAGGGCTGGCCTCTCCCTCCTCCTGCGCTGAATCTTGCTGGAGGGGGTTTTCTTCGGCACTGTCCGGGGTGTTATTGTCTCCGGTGCCGGAATCGCCATTTTTGTTGTGGCAGGATTTAGAGCGGCACCGCTGACATCGGTGCTTAGGCTGTTTCTTGCAGGGGTCATCCCGCGTTGTTCCATCACCATTCCCTTCTTTTGGGATGTTCACCATGTATATGTTGTATGACGAGGTGGCCTTCCAGTGCCCTGTAGGCGCTGGTTCTTGGTCGTCTCCTGCATCGTCACCGTCGATGTCCTTGGAGTCGAAGTCGAGCATGTCGGTTAAATCATAGACAGTGGCTATGAAGTGGGTGGTGGGTGGGATTGAATTTCTTCGTCGTCCGCATCCCAACCTTGCTGACCATAGTCCGGCCAGGGCTCTCCTGATAAAGAGAGAGACTTTAGTGAGTTCGAATGTCGCCAAAGGCGAAAGTGCTGAAAGATATCCGCGCGTGAACTCCATGATCGGCGCCCAGATCAGATCGGCGGTAGCGGAAGGTTCGAGTCCGGAGGAGTCCGGCACCTTGAGTCACGAAGCCAAAGGACAGGTATGGTGTTCAGCTCGATCGCCGTAGAGATTGCAGCCCCGGCGGTGTCCAGCAACCCGTCCTCGATAGAGCGCGATCGGCTCCGAGCTAAGGGTCGAGCCGGACCTGGTGCGACCTCTAGGACACTGTTGACGTAGAGCTAGATCATGCCCATCGTGACGGTCTTGGCGGCGCTTAGCTGTGGCTCGAACCGTCGAAGATCAAGTCTCCGCGGACGTCGGCCGTGTAGTTCAAACTTCCATATCTGACCTGATGGCCAGGGCGTAGCTTCGATCTGCTCCAGATGGCCAAGCGAATTGGCCATGGTGCAAAGCCGCCGAATCTGAAAAATCTGTCGGGGAGAAAAGTCTCACCTGGACCGCATCATTGTTGATGATCGGAGGAGCCATTGGGCCTAAAGGTGACGACACAGAGGAACTCTCAATTAAAGCACCAATGTCGGTGTCAAAACCGGCGGATCTCGGGTAGGGGTTCCCGAACTGTGCGTCTAGGCGGATGGTAACAGGAGACAAGGGACACGATGTTTTTACTCAGGTTCGGGCCCTCTCGATGGAGGTAAAACCCTACTCCTGCTTGATTAATACTGATGATATGGGTAGTACAAGAGTAGATCTACCACGAGATCAAAGAGGGTAAACCCTAGAAGCTAGCCTATGGTATGATTGTTGTTCGTCCTACGGACTAAAACCCTCCGGTTTATCTAGACACCGGAGAGGGTTAGGGTTACACAGAGTCGGTTACAATGGAAGGATATCTACATATCCGTATCGCCAAGCTTGCCTTCCACGCCAAGGAAAGTCCCATCCGGACACGGGACGAAGTCTTCAATCTTGTATCTTCATAGTCCAGGAGTCCGGCCAAAGGTTATAGTCCGGCCATCCGGACACCCCCTAATCCGGGACTCCCTCAAAGACCTTGCCTAGAATCAAGATGGACGTTCCTGTTGCTTCTGGGTAAATGTTCTTCCCGTATTTTCTTGTTCCGACCGATTTTCTTGTTCTGACCGAGTGGATGATGAACCTTTACAGTCCGGCCTCAGCTGCGACTGACATGGACATTGACAAGAACCTGGACGATGAGGAAACCGACGACGCAGTTACCTCCAAAGCCAGTAAGTCTGCACGATTCGAATTAATTTGGACGACTGGATTGTTTGTCAGCTATCCGTACGACTTTCTCTGTTTATTGCAGCTCCACGGGATGTTGTTGAGCACTCGGACGATGAAGAAGAAGTACCACTGAGGGGAAGGAGGAGAAAAGACAAGGAGCTGGGCGGGAAAGCGCGTGAGGTCCAGGTTCCTCAGTGGACCGTGACGCCTGGGACGGCAGTCGAGCGATCGATAGATCCGGCTCAAACCAACGTCACCTTCGCTGTCCCGCTGTCGACTGATTGCCCATCAGGACCAGCTGCTCAGACTTCTACTGCACGAATTCAACTCCATGCTTGAGATCCGGCGGCTGCTTCGATTGCTCTGCCAGCCTCGCTTTTCACTGCGTATCAAACTCCGGACGACCCACCGACTGCTGCCAAGGAAGCTCTTCTTCAGCCGAACCTTGTGATGGGGTAAATGAAAGTGGTAGATGAGGCCAGTCAGGTGGCTTTCAACACTGGAGCTGCTCTGCAAACCAATGTCCAGGTTAGTCAATTTCCGACTGATCATATTTCTAGTCCGATCACCCACTGGGGTGTGGCTGTTTTGAAATTGTATAAGTCACTTTGGATCGATTCGAGTTGAATCTTTGAACTAGTGGGGGCACTCTTAGTGCACCCACTGGTGTAGTCCCCGAGACCATAGTTGACTGCGGGCAGTCGACTGTGGTCTGAGAATCTGAATTTTTTTTACAACTCACGCTGGGCGGACCCTGCCGAGTGGAACCAAAACCAGTGGGGGCACGCTAAGTCCACCCACTGGGTGTAGTCCCCGAGACCATAGTTGATTGCGGGCAGTCGACTGTGGTCTGAGAATCGGAACCTCTCTTTTTTTACTCGAAGTAGTGGGGGCACGCTAAGTGCACCCACTGGGTGTAGTCCCGGAGACTGCCATTGAATGCTTGATTCGGTGGTAGTCTTAGAGTAACTGTTGCAGTGATGTCTTTCATTTCAGTCGACTGACAAGTCTTATGTGTTGGCCGCAGAAATCTTGTGATCTCGGTGCTCAACTCTCTACACTGAACAAGCAACAAATCAGCCTCAACCTTGATTTGGAACTGGCCAGAAAGAATCTCAAGACTGCTCGCGATGAAGTAGCTGCCATGGGAGGTAACCAATCATCAACTGTCTATCTTACTGCTGTTGGCACTTTTCCTTTCCGTTTTTTTTTTGAACCGAGTGACTCCACTCGAGCAGATGTATGTAGTGAAAACCATCAACTCCAAGCCCGTCTGAAGAATGTTATTTCTTTAGAGAAAATGAAGCAGGCTTTGGAGAAGAAGGATCTAGATCTTGCTGCTGCACAAAAAGAAGCGCGAGAGAAAATTGCGCTTGCCGACAAGAAGCTTGCTTCGGTCGGCAAGCTAGAAGAAGAGAATTCCAAACTGAAGACTATTGTTTCTGATGCCAATCGGGAGGTCGAGCGACTGAAGAAGGACAAGGACAAGCTGACTGACGAGCTTGGGAACCTCAAAGTTAAGAAGGGCGTGTTGGAGTCTTATCTGGGCCAGCTTGCTGCAAAGCTGGCCTTAAACCTTGAAGGTACTGATGACTGACTGACTTATTTCTGTCGACTGTCAAGTCTAATTATATCATCGACTCACCATTTACTCGACTGTGCAGAGTTTTGCCAAGACTTTGAAGCGGAAACTGGGCGGGTCGAGACGGGTCTTGATCCCATAAACTGTCCAGTCAAGGATGATGTTGCGATGAATGTGCTGCGGTTGGAATCTCGCATGGATAGCGCGGTTGCTTATCTTGCCCGCCTGAAAGCGGCGATGACTCGGGTTGATGCTAAACTCTGGCCTCAGGCGGAACTGTCTCAAGATCTTGAGTTCCTGATGGCTCGACTAAATCAAATCCCCGACTGAGTGCAAGAATGGAAGAAGTCATCCGCTCGCTGTGGCGCTGATGTCGCGTTGTCCCTGATCCGAGTGCACTGCAAATACGTCAAAGTAGACAAGTTGGCGGAATTCAAGGTTGCTAACACAAAGAGACACACTTTCCAGTCCTTCGTGGACACTTTCCTTGATGCCGCCATCAGACATCGACAAAGATAGACCTTGACAGTTTCTGCGACCCAGCCAGTCCTTCTCCTGATGCATGACCGAGAAACATTATGCTCCACCTTTATTTGCCTCGGAATGTCGAGTGATTGTGTAACCGTTAAACTTCTTCGGGCTTGATGCTCGAATACCTTTGATCCATCGTCCGGAACTTTTAGGATTTATCTCAACTTGGTTTATTTCTGAATATGCTTGTATTTTCCTTCGAGTGGAATTTGCTCTTTACTCTGAATAATCTTTCGACCTACATCTCGTTGTCCTTGCGGACAAGGGTGGAGTGCACATTGTACTTGTGGTGCAGCTCTGAAGGAAAAGGTTGCAGTCGACCTGCACCTCATCGTCCTTGCAGATAAGGATGGACTTTAAACTTAGGCGAGTACTGGACTACAGCTAAGCCCCCGAGTGGGAGGATTGCTCACCACTCGGTAGGATTTTTCAAACTTAGGCGAGTCATCGATCAGAAGCTAAGCCCCGAGTGGGAGGGTTGCTCACCACTCGGTGGGATTTTTCAAACTTAGGCGAGTACTGGACTGCAGCTAAGCCCCCGAGTGGGAGGGTTGCTCACAACTCGGTGGGATTTTTCCAACTTAGGCGAGTACTGAACTGTAGCTAAGCCCCCGAGTGAGAGGGTTGCTCACCACTCGGTGGGATTTTTCAAACTTAGGTGAGTACTGGACTGCAGCTAGGCCCCCGAGTGGGATTGTTGCTCACCACTCGGTAGGATTTTTCAAACTTAGGCGAGTACTGGACTGTAGCTAAGCCCCCGAGTGGGAGGGTTTCTCACCACTCGGTAGGATTTTTAAAACTTAGGCGAGTACTGGACTGCAGCTAAGCCCCTGAGTGGGAGGGTTGCTCACCACTCGGTAGGATTTTTTAAACTTAGGCGAGTACTGGACTGCAGCTAAGCCCCTGAGTGAGAGGGTTGCTCACCACTCGGTAGGATTTTTTAAACTTAGGCGAGTACTGGACTGCAGCTAAGCCCCCGAGTGAGAGGCTTGCTCATCACTCGGTAGGATTTTGCAAACTTAGGCGAGTACTGGACTGCAGCTAAGCCCCTGAGTGGGAGGGTTTCTCACCACTTGGTAGGATTTTTTAAACTTAGGCGAGTACTGGACTGCAGCTAAGCCCCCGAGTGAGAGGCTTGCTCATCACTCGGTAGGATTTTTCAAACTTAGGCGAAACAGATTTGCGGCTAAGCCCCCGAGTGAGAGGCTTGCTCCCCGCTCGGTAGGATTTTTTAAACTTGCGAGTACTGGACTGCAGCTAAGCCTCCGAGTGAGAGGCTTGCTCATCACTCGGTAGGATTTTTCAAACTTAGGCAAAACGGATTCACGGCTAAGCCCTCGAGTGAGAGGCTTGCTCACACTCGGTAGGATTTTTTAAACTTAGGCGAGTACTAGACTGCAGCTAAGCCCCCGAGTGAGAGGCTTGCTCATCACTCGGTAGGATTTTTGAAACTTAGGCAAAACGGATTCGCGGCTAAGCCCCCGAGTGAGAGGCTTGCTCACACTCGGTAGGATTTTTCGAACTTAGGCGAAACGGATTCGCAGCGAAGTCACCCACTGGGGGATTTCAGACACAAAAAAAAGCGACAACAATCGTTTAAAAAGACTGTAAATCTCTCGTCTTTGATAAACAAACTACAAAGGTATTTCTTATTACATCTCACCCGAATGAGTACTTATGTATAAAAGGGGCGGAGAAGCTCTGCATTCCAAGCCCGTGGCTTGTCTTTCTTATGCTCGATATTGTAAAGATGATATGCTCCGTTGTGGAGAACTCTGGTGACGATGAAGGGACCTTCCCAAGCAAGAGCGAGCTTTTGTGGTTTCTGCTGATCCGCTCGAAGAACCAAGTCTCCCTCTTGAAAGGCTCGACCCCTCACGTTTCTAGCATGGAATCGACGCAAGTCTTGCTGATAAATGGTCGACCGGATCAAGGCCATCTCTCTTTCCTCCTCTAGGAGGTCGACTGCGTCCTGCCGAGCTTGTTCTGCTTCATCTTCAGAGGAGAGCTCGACTCGTGGTGCATTGTGAAGCAAGTCACTCGGTAGAACAGCTTCAGCTAATAGACCAAGAAGAATGGAGTTCAGCCAGTCGACTGATTGGGAGTTGTCCTCAATCCCCAAATAACTGATGGAAGTTCATCAACCCAGGCACCCACTGCGTGCTTGAGATCTCGCATCAGTCGGGGTTTCAGTCCTTTGAGAATCATGCCATTTGCTCTTTTTGCTTGTCCATTCGACTGGGGATGGGCGACTAAAGCATAGTCGACTCATGTGCCTTGGGAGGTGCAGAAGGTTCTGAACTCATCAGAATTGAAGTTCGATCCATTGTCAATAATGATGCTGTGCGGAACCCCATATCTGAATGTCAACTCTCTGATGAAGCTGACGGCAGTACTGGCTTCAAGATTCTTAATAGGCTTAGCTTCAATCCATTTGGTAAACTTGTTGACTGCTACAAGCACATGAGTGAAGCCGCTCCTACTAGTCCTCAGTGGTCCAACCATGTCCAATCCCCAAACAGCAAAGGGCCAGATGAGTGGAATGGTCTTCAGGGCTGACGCAGGCTTGTGCGACATATTGGAGTAAAACTGGCAGCCCTCACATTTGTCGACTATATCTTCCGCCATTTCGTTTGCTCGAGGCCAGTAAAATCCAGCTCGGTATGCTTTATCCACAATGGTCCGAGAGGATCAAATGGTGACCACAGGTCCCCGAATGGATGTCGCTGAGGATCACTCGACCTTCTTCTGGTGTTATGCATTTCTGGCTGACTCCGGTTGCGCTTTCCCTGAACAGTTGTCATGTTATCACAGTAAAGGCCTTGGATTGACGGACGATCTGTCGAGCCTCTTCTTCATCCTCTGGGAGTTCCTTCCTAAGGATATATGCAATGTATGGCACTGTCCAGTCGGGAGTGATGACCAAAACCCCCATGATCAGGTCAACCATGGCTGGGACCTCGACTTCAGTCGGATCTATGGCACTCTTAGGCTGCGGGGGGTCTTCAGTAAAAGGATCTTCTTGAACTGTCGGTGTGTGAATGTGCTCCAAAAACACATTGCAGGGAATGGCTTCTCTCTTGGAACATATCTTTGCTAAATCATCGGCTGCTTGATTTTTCAGTCGGGGTATATGATGAAGCTCTAAACCCTCAAACTTGTTTTACAACTTCCTCACCGTGTTGCAGTAACCAGTCATGGCTGGGCTTCTGACGTCCCACTCCTTCATCACTTCATTGACTACCAAATCTGAGTCGCCATAGACCATGAGGCGACGGAAGCCGAGTGATATGGCCATACGCAACCCATAGAAGAGTGCTTCATATTCTGCTTCGTTATTGGAGGTCAAAGTGAATCTGGAGGAAATATCTAAGCTTGTCTCCTCGGGGGGATACCAGTACCACCCCAGCACCGGAACTATCAAGAACATGGTCCAGTGCTCCGAGTGAACTTGAGTCGGCAGTTGCTGTTCGATCCACTTGGCAAGGAAATCTGCGATTGCTTGGGACTTGATAGCTTTCTCTGCCTCGAACTTGATATATAAGGGAAGGAGTTCAATCGCCCACTTTGCCACTCGACCAGTTGCATCTCTGTTGTTCAGAATCTCTGATAATGGAGCGTCGCTGATGACTGTAATGGAGTGGTCAGAGAAGTAGTGTGCAACCTTCTTTGTGGTCATATAAATCCCATAAACAAGCTTCTGATAATGTGGATATCTTTGCTTTGATGGAGTCAAAACTTCAGAGACATAATATAGTGGGCGCTGAAATTTGTAAGCTTTTCCTTCTTCTTCCCGCTCGACCGTAAGTACTGTACTGACGACTTGTCCAGTGGTTGCAATGTAAAGCAGTAAAGGCTCTTTGCTGATTGGGGCAGCAAGCACCAGCTGGGTGGAAAGCAGGGCTTTATGCTCTACAAATGCTGCATCAGCTTCAGGAGTCCACTTGAACTTATTTGACTTCTTCATCAGTCGGTAAAGAGGCAGTGCCTTTTCACCGAGGCGAGAAATGAATCGACTTAGAGCGGCCAAACAACCAGTAAGCTTCTCGACATCATGCACGCGCACAGGGCGTTCCATCCGGAGTATGGCACCCACTTTCTCTGGGTTAGCATCGATCCCTCGTTTGGAAACGAGAAAACCGAGTAATTTTCCGCCTGGAACTCCGAACGTGCACTTTGATGGATTAAGCTTGATATCATACCTTCTAAGGTTGGCAAAGGTTTCAGCAAGGTCAGCTAGTAGGTCGGAACCTTTACGTGACTTGAACACAATGTAATCCATGTACGCTTCCACATTCCGACTGATCTGAGTGAGTAAACACTTCTGAATCATCCGCATGAATGTGGCTCCAGCGTTCTTCAAGCCGAATGGCATAGTGACATAACAGAAGCACCCAAATGGGGTGATGAAAGCTGTTTTTATCTCATAGGGTCCATACAGACGGATCTGATGATACCCGAAATAAGCATCCAAAAAGGACAAACGCTCACACCCCGCAGTGAAGTCGACTATTTGGTCGATGCGAGGGAGAGGAAAGTGATCTTTCGGGCAGGCCCCATTGATATGCTTGAAGTCAATGCACATGCGAAGTGAGTCATCCTTCTTAGGGACCATGACAACATTAGCTAACCACTCGGAGTGGTAAATCTCCCGGATAAACTCAGCTGCTAGAAGCCGAGCCACTTCTTCACCGATTGCCTTTCTCTTCTGTACGGCGGACCGTCGAAGATTTTCTTTGATTGGTTTCACTTTTGGGTCGACTCACAAATGATGCTCAACCAGTCCCCTGGGAACACTTGGCATGTCGGTTTTCCATGAAGATGTCCCAGCTTCACGGAGGAACCGGATGAGCTTCTTCCTATTTGGAGTCGAGTGTTGTTGAAATGTGAGTCGGAGCAGCATTGGGATCCGCTGTGAATATGAATCGGCTTCGTTTCACCGCACGACTGAAATGCTGAATCTGTGGCAGGCTTCTTAGCTCGCAACAAATCACTCGGATCTGCATTTTTTATACTCCTGCAATTCCACTACTGCCATCTATGCATCGACGATCTTTGAGCCCTTCTGGAAGCACTCTTCTGCCTTCTTTCGATTGCCAGTGATAGTGATCACTCCTTTAGGACCAGGCATCTTCAATTTGAGGTACACGTAACATGGTCGAGCCATAAAACGTGCATAAGCTGGCCTTCCCAGAATAGCATGATAAGCACTCTGGAAATCCACAACTTCAAATGTCAACTTTTCTTTGCGTAAATTCTTGGAATCACCGGAAACTACATCAAAAGCGATCTGGTCGAGTGACTCAACCTTCTTGCCAGGAATAACTCCATGGAAACTCATATTGCTTTTACTGAGTCTGGACATCGGAATGCCCATTCCTTTTAACATCTCCGCATACAGTATATTCAGGCCACTGTCACCATCCATCAGAACCTTAGTCAAACGAGTGCCTTCGACGACTGGGTCGACCACCAACGCTTGCCTCCCAGGGGTGGCTATGTGTGTCGGGTGATCAGACTGTTCGAATGTAACGGCAGTCTGAGACCATTTCAAATAACTAGGCGTCGCCGGAGCGACCATGTTTACCTCTCCGTTGATGACTTTCAGTTGCTTTTGCTCTCAACATCAGCAAAAATCATCAGAGTGGAATTGACGTGGGGGTAACCATCGTCACTTTCTGTGACACTCCAAAAAAATTTCTTTGGTTTTCTTCAAAACTTCGTTGGATTTGAAGGAGGTCACCAAAACCCTTCCAAAAAAAAATTCTCTATCAAAAGCTTTTTCCCTCTGGCAAATATTTTACTTTTGCATCTCCTTCAACTCTGGTGTTTAGTTTTTAAATTTTTCCTCTAATTGCTCTCTTCTCAAGGATTCAAGAAAAATCTTTGAAGTTTATGTTTTCTTTCAAAAAGAAACTCTACGAGTTTTTCATTCTCTCCCATATTTGAAATCATTCATGATTTGGCCATACACCACATGGTAAAATCTTCCCATATATATCTCCTTCCACTTTGGGCAATCCAAACACTCTATCTCTACTAGTTCAACCCTCTTCTGAATTTTTATTTCAATTAATTCTCTCCCAAATCTTTTCTTTCTATTATTTTGAGCCTAGATAATTTGCAAAGCAAGTACCTTAATGCATTTGAATTTTGACCTCAAACCAACTCCCTTGATAGTCCTTGGTACCCACAACCTAGAACTATCAAGATCCACCTCTTCTGCTCAAAATTTCAAATTATAGTCCCCGCAAGTTTGGACCAGATTTGCCAAATTTGGTGAAATTCATATCTACATTACTCCAAAAATTCCACAAATATTCAGGCAGCCTCTAGATGCAATGAGAGGCCCCTCCACCAAAAACTAGCTCAAGGAAAATCCCTACATGCCTGGATCATTCGGCCAAACACCTCGCATGCACTAGTACTGCTCACTTTCGAAAATTCAGAAGTTCAAGGTCGATCTCCGTCAAGAACTTCAGTCACGAGTCCACAAAGGTTCCTTGGCACGTTGTTTGCAGCCTATCCTCTTGTCCGAACTTCACACGAACGCTAGCACGCCTCGGGCGTCGGTGGCGCTTCTGGCCCGCTCGCCAAGGCGTGCTTTGGCGGGCGGCTGCACCACCGTGAACGGACGACTGAGGGCAAACTGCGCACAACACCGCTCGCCCCGCCTAAGCGCCCCGGTGGATCCGCTGGCCACCTCCTTGCCAGCGCACTCATGCGGCATCACCGCGCGTGGCTTGGCACGCGCAGCACGCTTCGCCCGCCGACGGGCGTGGCGGCCGCTCCGTCAAGGGCAGACAGAACCAGCCCTCCGTGCTGAGTTGGACACGGAACGGCTCCAATACTCCTCCTAGGCGATGCTCAAGCGCCTAAGCCGACCGTCCCAGCCACAGCGCCGCCAGAATCAACTCGCCAAACTTATCCGTTCACGGCAACCGACTCGCCGGCTATATATAGCACCCGAGCTTGCTCTCGCCCCGCACGACTCCCCACCTCACCGCACCCGCCTAGCCACCGGAGGGGCCTCGAGGCCTTTCTTCCTCGACTCCGCCACCTCCGTCTGCCTCGGCTCCGCATCGTTCTCTCCGGTGAGAACTCCTCCGCCGCCTCTACTTTCGCCTCAGAGCCTCGCACCACCTCTAGTAGGATAACCCCCACCTCAATTTTGGCCCCGCAGCTCTATCCGCGAGATCCACGACCGTCCAACCGCCGTCCGCGGAGCAAGGGCCGCCGTCGGCGACGTGGTGCTCGCCGACGACCTCTGCCACCACCCACAGACGCTGAAGGGCGACCGATCACGAAGGTACACCCGATCACCTTACCTCGCCGTGGATCGCCTCGGCGACCACCGCACCTCTCGGCGCCGTCCGCCTCTCTCTTCCCTCGCTTGAAAATTCAAACCTGACGGGTGGAGCCCGCCTGTCGATCTCTCACCGCTTTTTTAAACGAAACGTTATCTGACTTTTCCACGTAACCCCCGAAACTTTCTCGTTTCATTACAGATGGGTCCTTGACCAAAACTCTTATAACTTTTAATCAGAAAAGTATTTTTGATTGATTCTTTTTCTGTCCTCTTTAAAATTTTGTCTAGTTTTTTATCAGATTTATTTTAAAAATATTCGGAGTAATTTTTGTGCACCTCACGGTATTTACGTTAGCGTGTATGTTTTCTTTATACCATAGATACCGAAGGAGGTGACGGGACCGCAAACTTCACCGAGCTAGGCTCTGACTACTCTGAACCAGGCAAGCATGTTTGAACTTTTGATATGATGAGTGTTCTGGCAGGTTTGCACTAAGTAGTTTCATGGCATGTTTGTGAGCATACCGATGAATGTTATTTTTCATGCAAAGTTGAGGCAAGTGAGTTCGATAATCCATACGTGTTGGATGTGAATGTGCACGGCCATGTGTTGGCATGAGGATGGGTAAGATTGCAGTGTTGTAGCATGCCGCCTTATGCCATACTATTTGACTTCAGTGTCAACTCGTGTCGATTCGGTTCCCATCCATTTCCTTCCTGTACTACCACATGTTTTCCGTAAGGGATATGGCTTAGTAAGTAGCAAACCGCTTTCCTGGTACACACCAAATGGAGAGGCCGTGATGATGGTTCCATGGCCCTAGATTAAAGCCACCATCCGGTCAGGCATGGGTGTTTCGGTTGGGACCGAGAGGGGGGCACCCCTTAGAGCGCGCGAATATAAATTTGATCCCATGCTATTCGAGATTGTGATCTCCCTGTCTCAAAAGGTTTTCTTGTACGATGTCTAGGGTGATTCCTGGCTTTGTGAGGTAGGATAGGTGTGTACTGGTTAGCTGTGTTTCTTCCGAAATACCATAAACGGAACTAGTCCTTCAAGACTACGGAAATCCGTTGGCTGTGGGTAATTTTAGTACAAACTCTGCATAGTCATAAATCCTCGAATCATCTTATCCATGTCCAAGTTCTCAGATATCTTATCCCGACAAGTGTCAGTTTTGGTGACGATACTCCGTGAATCTCATGAGTACTAAGTCCGTTAAATGTTTATTCCTGTGGATGGACTAACCCGCTTATATTCATGTGTTGAATATTTATTATGAGTGCTATATCTTTGTGATGAAAGCTCTTTCGTGATGTCGCCGACGTCCGATCGCGCATTGTCGCTACTTATTTTTCTTATAAGCCCTTTACGTGATGTCGCCGACGTCCGATCGCTGCATTGATGTTACTTATTTTTATTATAAGCCCTTTACGTGATGTCGCCAGACGTCCGATCATGCACGCATGCATTTTTATTTCAATATAAGCCCTTTATGAGGTGTCGCCGACGCTCGATCGTGGCAATATTTTGCTTATTTATTCACCTTCGAGGCCTCGCCTGCATAATCTGATCGGTTTTAAGTTTGCCTCCTTGTTTTCGAGCGGACTACCGCCGACTCCCATTTTAATTATTTTTCTATATTGCTTTAATTGAGCATTGTTAAGATTAACTATGTCGCATTCATGCTTCCATTTGTTGTATCTTTTGTCCGAACTGTCTTGCAGTACTTTCATAGTACTCACCGCTTGTTGATTTGGCCGAAGTCGACGAAAGCGATCTCATGGATGAAGAGTTCGATAGCGAGTCCGACGCCTAGAGGAATCCCAGTCAGTCTCGTGCGACCCTGGATTAGTCCTTGTAAAATATCCGCTTCGCTACCCAAAAATTCATCGAGCCTCACCTCGACGCCGATGAGCCGCCGAGGCAAGAGACTAATTAACCACCCCCACTGTGTTATTCCACCAACCACGCATACTCCAAGTCAGTAGTATTTCCACCCTACACCTTGTGCCATATCCGCCATCATGTATAATTATTGGCGTGTTGTAATAATTGGCTGGGCATCTTTAGTCCAACCCTTGTAATATTGTAATGCTACTGGCTTCTTGTATCAAAGTTTTGTCTACCGATATGGAGGATTTATCCTCATATTGGATTTCATGGGTCGGTTTTTCAATAAAAAATTTTATTGAAAATCCGGTCATGACACTTTCCTCTTTGTCCTCAACTTTGTCTGACTCCTTTTCCTTTTCTTTGGGTTGTTTCTCTCAGAACTGCTGGATTAGGAGCCGACACTGTCGAGTGGTATGCTTCGGGTAAATGAGATTACCTTCTTCATCTTTCTTTGTGTGAATGTGGCATGGCAAATCCAACACATCATTTTCGTCTTGATCTTTTATTTTCTTGGGGTTCCACGGTCCTTTGGGCTTCCCCTTGAACTTTCCCTGAGCCACGGCCAAGGTTTCTCCAGGAGCAGTAGGCTCGGCTTTGCGCTTCTGCTTCCGACTGGAGTTTCCTCCTCCGGTTTCATGGGCGACTGTTTTGTGTTTGCCACTCCGGAGCCGATCCTCCTCTTCACCATTGGCTTACTTGGTGGCAATCTCCATCATTCGACTCAGAGACATATCCCCGGTGCGACCGAACTTCAGATTCAACTCTCGATATTTGACACCTTATTTGAAGGCACAAACTGCTTGGTGATTAGACACATTCTCCACCGTGTGGTGCAACGTGATCCATCTCTCGATATAATCCCTCAAAGTTTCATTTGGCTTCTGCACACAAGATTGCAGCTCTGTTAGCCCTGCTGGCCGTTTGCATGTTCCTTCGAATGTTCTGACAAACACTCGGGCAAGTTCTTCCCAGCTATAAATACTGCCGGGTGCTAACTGATTTAACCATGCTCTCGCCGAGCCCTCCAACATCAGAGGAAGGTGCTTCATGGCCACTTCATCATTGCCGCCGCCAATCTGAATAGCCACTCGGTAGTCCTCAAGCCAAGTGTCAGGCTTGGACTCACCCGTGAGCTTACTGACTCCAGTCGCCAACCTGAAGTTGGGAGGAATCACCGCAGCCCGATGGCTCTCTGAAGCAAGCACTCGACTGAGACATGCACTCTGCTGCTGGTTGGAAAATCTCTGTCATGGCCTTCTCTGTGAGCTCTGTTTCTATCGACTAGATCCTGAACAAGAATAGATCTCGCATCAAAGCCCGGTTCACTTGGGTCGACTGGAATCCTTCGCCCACCACTGTGAGGGCGTCTGTCATCATGCTGCTGAGGCACGTATTACCCACTCCTTGGGGGAGGCGTGGTCACTTGACGACGACCATCGTGATCGAGTCGGTGATCATACTGCTCACGGTTTTTGTACTGATCTCGCCGGTCTCCACGTCCCTCACGCCTCGGGGGCGATCTTGGGCTGTGAGCCGACTGGACTGTATCTGCCGCAATGGATCTGCTATGGATCCTATTCCGCGACTGTGACACAATTGTATTCTGTTCTCCCGCTGCCCGAAGTAAAGCCCTGATCTGCATCAAACCTCTGCCAGCTTCTGACTGGGAAGGCTGGATTGAATCTGCTATTCGGGTTGCAGCTGTGAGATTCTGGATCGGAGTTCGATATACCTGGGTTGGAGGCGGAAAAAGTTGTCGTCGACTGGATTCTGGAACTCGTTGTTGAGCATGCTCGTCGAGTGCGTGCTGGAGGTTTTCCAGTCGGGTGCGCTCAGCCAAGTTGGCCAGGCGCGCGTCCTCCTAGGCTCGGGCCTCGGGGGTTTCTCCAACGATAGGAGTGTGAAGTGCATCCATGTTCCGGCGACGAAGTTCTTCCCTCTGTTGCGAAGAGAGGGGCTTGGGAGGTACTCCTCGTGGACACATGACGGATTGCCTCCGCCATCGCCACCGTCGCCGCAGGGGAAGCCAGGAGGACTGCAAGGTACATTGACCATCAGGACTTCCGCTGCGAGGTAACTGTTGTCGCACTCGGATGCAGTCTCTACGGAGACAGTCGAACAGGCCGTAGAGAGTTTCATCGGTCTCGATTGCCGCGACTTGGGGGTGGCCGACTGGCGAGTCACCGCGTGCCTCACCCACCACTGAAGCCTCGATCAACCAGAACGCTTGCACCGGCAGGCTACAGGGAGGGAGGACAGCACAGGAGCCGACCGATACTGAGTCGACGGCTGCCGTAGGAGGACGCCGCGGACGCACGCGCGAAAGTGTGTTGCCCCACGGACGGGGAGCGCCTCGACGTCGAGTGGAGCTTCTTGGAGCCAAGCGGAGTCGTCGACGACGAACACGAGCGCTTTGAGACGGATCTCGCGGCCCTCGGCCAAACCTCCGCCTGAAACCATGTTGATGGGCACTACTAGGGAAAAGCTTATACACAGAATCTTAGCAGCAGCGTGGTTTAAAAACAGACGCTACTGCTAATTAGCAGTAGCGAGCTTCAGCAAACAGCGCTACTAATATCTAAGTAGCAGTAGCGCTCTAGGTGAAACAAGCGCTACTACTATAATTGCCACGGTGTTGCCTCCAGGCTAGATATAGTAGTAGCGCCCTTCCGAGGGACGCGCTATTGCTAAAGTACTTGGTAGCAACGTTTTTCTTCAAAACTCGCTGCTGCTAAGTATCACCGCAACTAATTAAGTTTAGTCCCATACTGCTAAGCGAACAAGGTGTTTACCACCTTAAATATGTTACTTCTCAACCTATCTCGAGCACTTGGTCTTCATTGAACTATATGTGTATGATTTGTGGCTGCAATATGAATCCTCGCCTATACCTATACATGAACAGTGAGGATTCATGTTGACTATTTAGATTCTACACAAAAAGATCAATGATGACCTATTATATTTTTTATGTTTTTACATTGCTTAGAATTATAGCGTTTTTTCAGGACAAAGCGTTACTAATATTGGGATAAACAAAAGAAATAACTGCTTCCATTAGCAGTAGTGATTTTATCTAAAACGCGCTATAGATAAGTTAGCTATAGCGCGTTTTCCTTATGAGCGCTACTGCTAGTTCGACTTAACCACCCCCCGGCTCAAAATTTCACTAAGTCATCCCTCCCCGTTCCCCTACTCCTGCCGCCACCCCGAGCCCGAGCCTGCCTCACCGCCGCCCAAGCCCGCCTCAACCTCACCGCCACCGCCACGCCCTCTCGACCACTATCGCCGCCCTCGACCTCACCGCCGAGCTCGCCCAGACCGCCTCCCGATCCCGAGCCCGCCCTCGCCGACCCTACCTCCGCCGAGAACCTCCCAGCCACCGCCTCCCCTCTCAGAAGCCCCCACCCTCCCCGCCCCTCTCTCTTTGCTTAGTTAGTAGATGATTTTAGTAGTAGTAGATGTTAATTTAGGTTCATAGATAATGATTTTTAGTAGTAGTAGATATTAATTAGTAGTAGTGATGGTAAACTAGTTGTATAATTAGCAGTAGTAGATGTTAATTAGTAATAGATGTAGTAGTAGATGTTAATTAGTAGTAGTTGATGTACTAGTTTCTTTCTATTTATAGTAAGTTTATATTTAGTAAGAACAAGTTGAATTAATAGAACTAGTTTAGTTTTAGTTGAACTAGTTTAGTAAGTAAATTAATAAACTAGTTGAATTAATAGAACTAATGTATTTTTAGTAAGAAAATTAAAATAACTAGTTGAACTACTTTATTTTTAGAAAGAACTAGTTTTTTTCTATTTATAGTAAGTTTATATTTAGTAAGAACTAGTTGAATTAATAGAACTAGTTCAACATGGCATATTTGTTGTTATTTTTTAGTTTAAGCAATTATTCGAGATGTATTAGTGATTACTTATAGGGTTTTTGCTTTTGCAGAAATCAAGGAGCCCGTCCATCATCCCCGCCGTCGTCCCCATCACCGACCCCCTCCGACCTCGAGGTGAGACCAGGCAAATCTCCATGTCAATATGAGTCCTATAAGATATATATGATGTAAATAAAAACATGTTTATCATGTGTTGCTCAAATAGGATATGTGGTTGCCCAAGTGCCCGATCATGTTTTGGTTACACCTCCGAGTGGCCTATGTTTTACCGGAGTGTTGATTAATTTCCGTTCCGGCAAATTTCAGGTGCTCGATATGTCCTTTTTTAGCAAATGTCATGCCGGATTTTTCCGTGAATTCTAGCATGACTTGTGCTAGAATATGTCGGAAATATCGAGTGGCCTGGATTTTCTTGAAAAATAATGATCTAATTTAGGTTTTTTAGTACATATATTTAATTGTACAAGTTTAATCTTTGAATTATGAATGTAGGAAATGTCGTACTCGGACGACGACAGCCTCCCGGGGGAGTGCAGCTGGTGCCATGACGACCGAGGTATGTGCGACAGGTTCGTTCAGCTGGATGAAGATCGGCGCTTCAGTATTAAGCTCGAGGAGACCTTCGATGTTGAAACGGTACGCAACAATGACAAGTGTTTTTTTTCGTAATTAAGCATGACTTCAACTATTTCAACGTCTAATTTTCATCTTCTACAATTCGACTAGCTTATCCCATGCCATGCAAGACGCTATGTCTTGGAGAGGATGGGTTTTGAAGACCATGAAAATTTTGAAACAAAGAAAATAAAACTAAGGACCCATCATGATATCGATTTTGAAGTAAATCTGTACAATTCTCAGAGCGTAACCCATTTTGGTTGCCAAAATTGGGAAGCACTTTGCAAAATGTATGGTTTTTATGAGGGTATGATTGTCACCATGGATCTTGGTAATCCTGACATCGAGCAAGACAATATGGACATTTGGGTCCTGGTTGATACGCTTCCGATTCTACCGCAATGTGAGTTTCTCAAACATAGTTATTAACTAATTTATATTTTTTATTTCAAAATAGTTGGCAGCTTATTTCCATTGACAACTTATTTTCAATCTTCAAAGAATGTGCAGAAGATGGTAGACAAAACCCACTACACTGATGGCTCTGAAATAACTTATAAGGAGAAAAGTCATCTGATTGCTTATTGTACTTTTCTTGAGAATTACAATACCTATTATCGAACTCCTCCAAATTATGGTGAATACGTGCCACTAGTGCACATGTTGAACCACGGTGACTTCTATGGAGATACCCTGGTAAGATTTTTTACTATTACGACATCCGTGCATCTTCTGCATACTTCTAAAACTAGTACATCATTGCTAACTACGAAGTTAGTACTATGTTTTTCAACAGGAAATCCTGATGGATTATGTGCCTCATCTGATGTATCAGAATGGTCGCCTTGCAGTTATGAACATACAGCCAGGTCAATCTAAGGAGCTCACCTGTGCATATCGGATTTCTAAAACTGGTGAACACATGCTAATCAAAGAATGGAAAAATGTTTGGACATTCGCAAGGAGGTTCTTGGAAGTAACATTGCTTAAAGGCAAGAATTGGAGACAAGATAATCTCCATTCTCCATAATGGAGAGTCGGGCTATCTTGTTTTTGCTATTTTACCTTAGAGAATATAGTAGGTCCTAAGAGAATGTAGTAGGTCCTATGAGGTACAATATGTTTATTATGTGATACAATGTGTTATAGTTGATGATGAGGAGTACTTGTGATTACGACTAGTGACCAATTTGCTATGTGATGTCTCATTGATGAAAATGATGATCTTGAGGAGGTGTTATATGACAATGATGTATTATGATGATATGTTTTTAATGATATGATGATGATGATATTTATTATATCATTGGGTGAAAGAACTGCGGATTAGTTTCAAGTGGATGTCCATCCACTTGAAACTAGTCCACAGTTCTTTCACCCCGTGATGTAATAACTCATTATGATGTAAAAACAATTTCTAAATTCCTGTTGTATGAAAACTTGTGTAAAGGTGTACGAATACAATATGAAATAAAAAAGAAATAAAATACGAAATAATAGTAGCAGCGCGGGCAGGGAGAAGCTCTACTACTAATTACCAGTAGCGTTCTTCCGGGAAGTCGCTACTCCTAAGTCGACTTAGCAGTAGCGTGGGCGGAGGCACGCTACTGATATACGTTAGCTGTAGTGCCTTATCAGTAGCGCATCACCCCGCGCTACTGATAGGCCTAAAACCCACGCTGCTGCTAGCCTTTTCCCTAGTAGTGGGGGATCGAAAAAATCACAACTTCTCCAACAAGTCACTAAGACACCTGCCCCATGGTGGGCGCCAACTGTCGTGGTTCTAAGTCTGACAGTAGAATAGGGGGGTAGGGATGTAGAGGCAAGATCCTAGCTTTGGAGGAGTTGTACATGCAGGTTTTACGAGTCCATGCCCTTCTCGGAGGAAGTAACAACCCTACGTCTCGGTGCCCGGAGGCGGTCGACTGGATTATATGTGTGTGAGTTACAGAGGGTGCGAACCCTTGTCTCAGAGGAGGGGGTGGCTTATATAGAGTGCGCCAGGACCCCAGCTCCCCTCCGTTACACTGAGTTCAATATTCATAAAGAGAGAGCGTTACAAGTAACGTCTGCAATAAAGTGCTATAAATGAATATTAAATATATGAGTAAACGCCCGATCGTTGATGTGCAGAGCGTCTTTAGGTCTTCTGCACGTCGAGTGGTTTAATGGTCGAGTGACCTAAACAGGTAGGGGTTGCCGAGTGAAAGGAAGGTCGAGTGGATTTCACTCGACATCTTTGCTAGGACCCTCTACTGACTTGAACTTCTTGCTCTTAGGACAAGGGCCTTAGGAAGGATGTATAGGTCAGGCCTATTACCCTACCCCAGGTTTATGTCCTCATCAGTCGGACCATTCAACTTCTTGATTGGTTTTGCTTCTATCCACTTGGTGAAGTTATCCACCGCTACAAGCAGGTGATTCATGCCGCCGCTGCTGTCTTGAATGGTCCCACCATGTCCAGCACCCAAACTGCAAGGGCCAGGCAATGGGAATGGTCTTGAGTGTAGAAGCCGGCAAATGTGGCTTGGAGTTGAACTTCTGGCACCCTTTACACTTCTGGACCAAGTCCTTGGCATCTTCTAGAGCAGTCGGCCAGAAAAAACCATGGCAGAAAGCTTTGGCAATGAGTGATATTGAAGCCGCGTGGTGGCCACACTCGCCTTGGTGGATATCTTTGAGGATTGCTTGGCCTTGCTCCGGCTCCACGCAGCGCTGGTGCACACCAGTGACACTGCGCCTCACAAGTTCTCTATTGACAATGGTGTATGCTGCTGCTACCTCTTGAGCACTGCGTTGGATTTCCCCGAAGAGGAGAGGATGATGCAGCAAAGTAGCGCAAGTATTTCCCTCAGTTTTTGAGAACCAAGGTATCAATCTAGTAGGAGGCCACACGCAAGTCCCTCCTACCTACACAAAAACAATAGCTCCTCGCACCAAGCGCGATTAGGGGTTGTCAATCCCTTCACGGTCACTTACGAGAGTGAGATCTGATAGAGATGATAGATAATATTTTTGGTATTTTTTTGTATAGAGATGCAAAGTAAAAAGTAAAAGTCAAAGTAAAAACAAAGCAGTAATAAAGTGATGGAGATTTATATGATGAGAATAGACCCGGGAGCCATAGGTTTCACTAGTGGCTTCTCTCAAGAGCATAAGTATTCTACGGTGGGGAACAAATTACTGTTGAGCAATTGACAGAATTGAGCATAGTTATGAGGATATCTAGGTATGATCATGTATATAGGCATCACGTCCGAGAAAAGTAGACTGACTCCTGCCTGCATCTACTACTATTACTCCACTCATCGACCGCTATCCAGCATGCTTCTAGAGTATTAAGTTAAAAACAGAGTAACGCTTTAAGCCAGATGACATGATGTAGAGGGATAAATTCATGCAATATGACATAAACCCCATATTGTTATCCTCGATGGCAACAATACAATACGTGCCTTGCTGCCCCTTCTGTCACTGGGAAAGGACACCGCAAGATTGAACCCAAAGCTAAGCACTTCTCCCATGGCAAGAAAAACCAATCTAGTAGGACAAACCAAACTGATAATTCGAAGAGACTTGCAAAGATAACCAATCATACATAAAAGAATTCAGAGAAGATTCAAATATTATTCATAGATAGACTTGATCATAAACCCACAATTCATCGGTCTCAACAAACACACCGCAAAAAGAAGATTGCATCGAATAGATCTCCACGAGAGAGGGGGAGAACATTGTATTGAGATCAAAAAAGAGAGAAGAAGCCATCTAGCTAATAACTATGGACCCGAAGGTCTGAGGTAAACTACTCACACTTCATCGGAGAGGCTATGATGATGTAGAAGCCCTCCGTGATGACGGCCCTCTCCGGCGGAGCTCCGGAACAGGCCCCAAGATGGGATCTCGTGCATACAGAAAGTTGCGGCGGTGGAATTAGGTTTTTGGCTCCGTATCTGATCGTTTGGGGGTACGTAGGTATATATAGGAGGAAGGAGTGCGTCGGTGGAGCATCGAGGGGCCCACGAGGCAGGGGGGCGCGCCCTAGGGGGGAGGGGGGAGCTCCCTTCACCCTCGTGACCGCCTCTTTGACTCATTGGAGTAGGGTCCAAGTCTCCTGGATCACGTTCGGTGAGAAAATCACGTTCCCGAAGGTTCCATTCCGTTTGGATTCCGTTTCTTCGAAACACTGAAATAGGCAAAAAACAACAATTCTGGGCTGGGCCTCTGGTTAATAGGTTAGTCCCAAAAATAATATAGAAGTGGAAAATGAAGCCCAATATAGTCCAAAACAGTAGATAATATAGCATGGAGCAATCAAAAATTATAGATACGTTGGAGACGTATCAGGCATCCCCAAGCTTAATTCCTACTCGTCCTCGAGTAGGTAAATGATAAAAAGAGAATTTTTGATGCGGAGTGCTACTTGGCATAATTTCATTGTAAATCTTCTTAATTGTGGTATGAATATTCAGATCCAAAAGATTCGAGACAAAAGTTCATATTGACATAAAAATAATAATACTTCAAGCATACTAACAAAGCAATTATGTCTTCTCAAAATAACATGGCCAAAGAAAGTTATCCCTACAAAATCATATAGTCTGGCTATGCTCAATCTTCACACCACAAAGTATTTAAATCATGCACAACCCCGATGACAAGCCAAGCAATTTTTTCATACCTTAACATTTTCAAAACTTTTTCAATCTTCACGCAATACATGAGCGTGAGCCATGGACATAGTACTATATGTGGAATAGAATGGTGGTTGTGGAGAAGACAAAAAGAGGAGAATATAGTCTCACATCAACTAGGCGTATCAAAGGCCTATGGAGATGCCCATCAATAGATATCAATGTGAGTGAGTAGGGATTGCCATGCAATGGATGCACTAGAGCTATAAGTATATGAAAGCTCAACAAAAGAAACTAAGTGGGTGTGCATCCAACTCACTTGCTCACGAAGACCTAGGGCAATTTGAGGAAGCCCATCATTGGAATATACAATCCAAGTTCTATAATGAAAAATTCTCACTAGTATATGAAAGTGACAAAATGAGAGACTCTCTATCATGAAGATCATGGTGCTACTTTGAAGCACAAGTGTGGTAAAAGGATAGTAACATTGTCCCTTCTCTCTTTTTCTCTCATTTTTTTATTTGGGCCTTTTTCTCTTTTTTTATGGCCTCTTCTTATTTTTCGTCCGGAGTCTCATCCCGACTTGTGGGGGAATCATAGTCTCCATCATCCTTTCCTCACTTGGGACAATGCTCTAAAAATGATGATCATCACACTTCTATTTTTCTTACAACTCAACAATTACAACTCAATACTTAGAACAAAATATGACTCTATATGAATGCCTCCGACGGTGTACCGGGATATGCAATGAATCAAGAGTGACATCTATGAAAGAATTATGAATGGTGGATTTGCCACAAATACGATGTCAACTACATGATCATGCTAGCAATATGACAATGATGGAGCGTGTCATAATAAATGGAACGGTGGAAAGTTGCATGGCAATTGTTATGGCTGGTTCGGTTTAGCTAGGCCCACCGGGCAATCTTAGCCCACAAGTTATCTTAGGATTTATTCTTATGCAAGTTATTTAGATTATAAATATAGGCTGTAAGACTCTTTGAGAATTAAGCAATAAAGATAGTTCTATCATATTGCCCGGCTCCAGAGGAGCCGGAAACCCTAGCCGCACCAAACCCTAGCCGCCTCCCTGCTTGCGCCGCCGCCGCCAATCCGCAAGGACGGCGCCTCGCCGCCGGCCGCCGCGCTCCAGCTCTCGCCCACCTCCCTCCTTTCCCTATAGCCTACACCCTCGGCAGGGCAAAACCCTAGCTCCTAACACCTTGGTATCCAGAGACACCAGGCCGATCATGTCGCTCCCTCCATCACCGCCGCCGCTCCCATCCACCTCCGCCCCGCTCTCGCTGCCGCCGGCCACGTCCACGCCGATGTCGGCGATCACATCCGGCACCACCACCATCGCGCCAGCGCCAATCACCACCATGGCGGATCCGCCCCCGCTCCTCTCACCCGAGGAGGTGTCGGGCACCCAGCGAGAGCTTGTCCAGGCGGTCAGGGGCATTACCCTCTACCTCGCCGGGAACCAGCCCCCGCCACCGAGCGCCGCCATCACCGCCTACGGGCCGCCGCCGCTCCAGTGGCCGGCCCCGGCCTTCCGGGAGCCCTACGGAGGGGCGCCCCCGCCGCCGCTGCTGCTGCCGACCTACTCGGTCGCGGGATAGCCTTGGCCAGCGTGGCCGGCCTCCACCGCGCCGCTGGGGGGCCCGACCCAGCAGTTTCTCCCGGCGCCACCGCCGGCCCCCACGACGCAAGCACCGATGCAGCAGGCGCCGGTGCAGCAGCTCCACCAGGCGCCACCGCCATCAACAGCACCACCACCCGTGCCTCGGGCCATGGGTCGGCCCCTGCACCAGGTGCAGTTTCCGCCGTCCCCATCGCCGATCCCCGCGTGGGCGACCGGCTTGTCTTCGGACCCGGTATACTCCACAGCGCCGGAACACCCGACGCCCTCCCTGCGGGTTGATCACCCCTCCAGCTCGGCGAACTACGCCCCGGCGCTTCTGACCAGCATACGCTGCCGGGCGACGGCGGCCGTCCCCGGGCACGGCGGGCCGACGCCCCCTCGCTTCGCCAAGCTGGACTTCGCCACCTACGAGGGCACGGAGGACCCCCTCAACTGGCTCAACCAGTGCGAGCAGTTCTTTCGAGGGCAGCGGACGCTCGCTTCGGATCGTACCTGGCTCGCGTCCTATCATCTTCGAGGCGCGGCGCAGACCTGGTACTATGCCCTCGAGAAGGGCGAGGGCGGCATGCCACCATGGGAGCGCTTTCGGGAGCTCTGTCTCCTCCGGTTCGGGCCTCCTATCCGCGGGAGCCGACTGGCGGCCCTCGGCTGCTTACCTTTCACATCCTAGAAAAGTAGACTGACTCCTGCCTGCATCTACTACTATTACTCCACTCATCGACCGCTATCCAGCATGCGTCTAGAGTATTAAGTTAAAAACAAAGTAACGCTTTAAGCAAGATGACATGATGTAGAGGGATAAATTCATGCAATATGACATAAACCCCATCTTGTTATCCTCGATGGAAACAATACAATATGTGCCTTGCTGCCCCTTCTGTCACTGGGAAAGGACACCGCAAGATTGAACCCAAAGCTAAGCACTTCTCCCATGGCAAGAAAAATCAATCTAGTAGGCGAAACCAAACTGATAATTCGAAGAGACTTGCAAAGATAACCAATCATACATAAAAGAATTCAGAGAAGATTCAAATGTTATTCATAGACAGACTTGATCTTAAACCCACAATTCATCGATCTCAACAAACGCACCACAAAAAGAAGACTACATCGAATAGATCTCCACGAGAGAGGGGGAGAACATTATATTGAGATCCAAAAAGAGAGAAGAAGCCGTCTAGCTAATAACTATGGACCCGAAGGTCTGAGGTAAACTACTCACACTTCATCGGAGAGGCTATGATGATGTAGAATCCCTCCGTGATGACGGCCCTCTCCGGAACTGGCCCCAAGATGGGATCTCATGGATACAGAAAGGTGCGGCGGTGGAATTAGGTTTTTGGCTCTGTATCTGATCGTTTGGGGGTACGTAGGTATATATAGGAGGAAGGAGTACGTCGGTGGAGCACCGAGGGGCCCACGAGGCAGGGGGCGCGCCCTAGGGGGGGCACCCCCCACCCTCGTGACCGCCTCTTTGACTCCTTGGAGTAGGGTCCAAGTCTCCTGGATCATGTTCGGTGAGAAAATCACGTCCCCGAAGGTTTCATTCCGTTTGGACTCCGTTTGATAGTCTGTTTCTTCGAAACACTGAAATAGGCAAAAAACAACAATTCTGAGCTGGGCCTCCAGTTAATAGGTCAGTCCCAAAATAATATAAAAGTGGAAAATAAAGCCCAATATAGTCCAAAACAGTAGATAATATAGCATGGAGGAATCAAAAATTATAGATACGTTTGAGACGTATCAGCTGCAGCCCTGCGTTGCACTTGTCGGGTCGAGATCTCATCAGTCGGCAGCTCTTTATTTACCAGAAAATTGAGGATGGGTTGCGCCCATGAAGTTGCTGCTATTTCTTCGACTGCTAGAACTGCAACTTGTACGAGGGCGGTTGGGCCAGGAGGCGGCTGGTCGGAGTTGACTGCTGCTTGTTGTGCCGGTGAAGTCCCCAGGCCGATTGCTGCAGTCACCGGGCCGGGCTCTGAAGTCCCCGGGCTAGGTGCGACTACTGTAGTCCCCGAGCGGCCTGCCGAAGTCCCCGCGCCGGCTGCTGGGGTCCTCAAGTCGGATCCGACTGCTTCGGTAGGAGCCAGAACGAAGATGGAGTCTGATTCTGGTGATGGCTCGACAGATGGCTTAAGGAGGCGTTGCAGGGCGACGCCGGCTGGTACTGCTTACCGGGTGGAGCCGATCCGTGCCAAAGCATCCGCTTGCACATTGTCATTTCTTGGCACATGGAGGAACTCGCACCCTTCGAAGTATCCACTGAGTTGCTGGACGAGGAATCAGTAGCTTGCCATATTTGTATCTTTGGCGTCCTAGTTGCCTGACGACTGCTGGACCACCAAGTCAGAGTCTCCATAGCACAGGATCCGGCGAATGCCGAGTTCCTTGGCAAGCCGGAGCCCGTGTACGAGTGCCTTGTATTCAGCTACGTTGTTGGAGGCGGCAAAATGGATTTGCAACACATATCTGAGCTTGTCGCCTTTGGGAGAGGTGAGGACGATGCCGGCTCCCAGACCGGTGCGCATCTTGGAACCATCAAAGTGCATCCGCCAATGGGTGGATTCTGGCGCTGGCGGCAGGTACTCGGTCTCGGCCCAGTTGACGAGGAAGTCGGCCAGTGCTTGGGACTTGATGGCAGTGCGAGGCTGGTAGTAGATGGTGTAGGGGACCAAATCTATGGCCCATTTGGCAACTCGGCCCGAAGCATCTCGGCTTCCAATGATCTCGACGAGTGGAGCAGTGTAGACAACAGTGATTGGGTGCTCTTAAAAGTATGGTTTCAGCTTCTTGGCGGCGAAGTGCACGCCATAGCACATCTTCTGGTAGTTGGGGTAGTTCTGCTTGGAGGCGGACAACACTTCACTCAGGTAGTACACCGGCCTCTTGACTGGTAGTGCCTTGCCGTATTCCTTGCGCTCTACAACTATGATTGTGCTGACCACCCGGCTGGTGGCGGCGATGTAAAGAAGCATGGGCTCTTTATTAGCCGGAGCCGCCAGGACAGGCGGAGTGGTCAACATCTTCTTGAGTTGGAGAAAAGCTTCATCTGCCTTGTCGTTCCACTCGAAAAAAGTGGTCTTCCTCATAAGCTGGTACAGGGGAAGAGCCTTCTTGCCCAGCCGACTGATGAAACGGCTAATGGATGCCAAGCAGCCAGTGAAATTTTTGCACGTACAGTTGTCGGGTGGGCACCTTCATCCTCTTGATGGCCTTGATCTTCATGGGGTTGCACTCTATGCTGCGCTCTGAGACCAGGGAGCCAAGAAGCTGGGTGGTTGGTACTCCAAAGACACATTTCTCTGGGTTGAGCATAATCTGAAAGCGGCGCAAATTTTCAAAGGTTTCCTTGAGGTCCTCTAGCAGCGTTCCACGCTTCTCCGTCTTCACCATAACATCGTCCACATAAACGTGGGTGTTTCTGCCGAGTTGCTTGAGGAGACACTTCTGCATGCAACGCTGAAACGTGGCGCCGGCATTCCTCAAGCCGAACGTCATGGTGAGGTAGCAGAAGGCTCCGAATGGCGTGATGAAGGCGGTCTTCAGCCTGTCGGCCGGGTTCAGCTTGATCTGATGATACCCTGAGTATGCATGCAAAAAGCTCAACAACTCGCATCCGACTGTGGAGTCTATCACTTGGTCAATTATTGGCAAGGCAAAGGGGTCCTTGGGGCAAGCTTTGTTGAGGCTGGTATAATCAATACACATGCGCCACTGCTTATTATACTTCAACACAAGGACTGGGTTGGCCAAATATTCTGGGAAGAACACTTCCATAATGAAGCCGGCTGCTAGAAGTCGGGCTATCTCTTCTCAATGACTCTTCTCTTTTCTTCTGACAGGCGGCACAAGGGCTGCCTGACTGGCTTGGCATCAGGTCGGACATGTAGCTTGTGCTCGGCAAAATCCGTCAGAACACCCGACATGTTCTTAGGAGACCATGCAAAGATGTCCCGATTCTCATGGAGGAAGTCGACGAGCTCGCATTCCTATTTGCTGTCAAGGTTTGCGCCTATGGCAGCGTGCCTCTCCTGATGCTCCGGATCCAAGGGTATCTTCTTTGTTTCCTTCGCCGGCTTGAACGAGCCCTCAGCTTCTGACTCCTTGGGGTTTGGCGACATTTCCGGCTGCTTGCCTATCATTGCCACAACCCGGTCAAGGAGCCGCTTCTCTGCTGCAATCACGAGGGACTCGGCTAGCCGGCTGTTGTCTGCAGCACAAGCGGCCGATTTCTTGTAGTCTCCTACTATGGTTAGGATTCCCTTGGTGTTTGGCATCTTCATCTTGAGGTAAGCGTAGTGGGGGACCGCCATGAACTTGGCCAGGGCAGGCCGGCCAAGTAGCGCATGATAGGGGATTTCAAGGTCCACCACCTCAAACCAAGACTGGCTCTCGGCGGAAGTGATCTTTCTCTCCAAAGAGGACGTCAATCAGTGTCTTGTCGATTGGTGAGCAGGAAAGGCCAGGAACTATGCCATGGAATACAGTCCGACTGGGCTGAAGCTGTCTTTGTTTGATTCCCAACTTCTCCATAGTATCTCGGTACAGGATGTTGATGCTGCTGCCACCATCTATCAGAACTCGAGAGAAGCGAGCAGCCCGCCTCTCTGTGGCGAAGGTGGCATCCAAAACCAGAGCATAGGAACTGGGAGAAGGCATCACCTCTGGGTGGTCAGCTCTGCTCCAGCTGATGGGCTTTTCAGAACAATGCATGAACTCGGGGGCCTCTGATGCTACTGCATTTACTTCTTGTTGCCGCTGTCGTCTGCTGTTCTTATCGTCGGCCACGCTGGTGAACATGACATAAGCTCCATGCTCATCAGGATAGTCATCTTGCACTGCGCCGACTGGCCGGACCGCCGGCTACTAGGGCAGAGGAAGCGGCGGGCCAGCAAGCGGAGGAGGCTGGAGCCCGTCGCCCTTGGCGACCCTAGTGAGCCAGTGGCATTTCCGAGTGGTGTGGTTGGACGGCTTCACACCGCTGTGGAACTTGCAGGGTGCGTCTAGAGTTTGCTCGTACGAGAAGGCGGGTAACCAGTTGGGCTTGCCGCCCTTCTGGCGTTTGGGAGGAGGCTGCCCTTCCGACTACTGGTCTTCAATTGTCGCCACTTGCGGACGACTTGTGGAAGCCGGCTGTGTGGCCTTGCGCTTATGGTCATCTGTTGCTGACGCCGACTGGTGTCACCAGCCCGGGTCCGAGGAGCTTGGGGAGCCACCTTGCCAGATGCGTCAACTTGGATCTCCATCTTCATGGAGGAGTCGGCAGTGGCGTGTTTGTTTGCTCTGATCAGTAGTTCGTCGAGGGTCGCCAGCTCATCGCAGAGAAGTCGGTGCTTGATGAGGGTGCCTTCTCGGCACCCGGCGGTGAAGTACTCGATAGCCTGCACCTCGTGCATGCCCTCGCATGAGTTGCGCAGCTCGGCCCACCGCGTGAGATAGTCGCGAGTTGATTCGTTGGGGCCCTGGGCGCACAAGGATAGCTGGTGAGGCTTGAGCGGCTGCTTGTATGTGCTGGTGAAGTTGTGGATGAAGGCTTCAGTGAAATTAACCTAGCTGTTGATGCTGTGGGGCTTCAGGCTATTCAGCCATGTCCGGGCTGTGCCCTGGAGCATGAGCGGAACATACTTCACGGCAACTCGCTTGTTGCCGTTTGCTATGCTGGTGGCCGTGGAGTAGTCGACCAGCCAGTCCTCCGGCTTCACGGAGCCGGTGTATTTGGGCGTATCTCTGGAGAGCGTGAACCCTTTGGGGAAGGTATCATCTCGGATACGGGGGCCAGAACATGGCGGACCCAATGCATCTTCTTCTTCTAGTGCCAGGGATCGGTTGAGGCGGTCGATCCGGTGGCGGGCATCGTTTTCTCCGACTCCTTCTCGGCGGCCAAGGCGGTCGTCGAGTGTTGGGTGATCAACAGGCGGCGAGGAAATGCACCTCTCCCTGCTGGGAGGGGAGGCGGACAGTCATCCCGTCGTTCCACTGCTCTTGGGCGGCCATCTTGGTCGCGCTCGATGGTGATGCAAGTCCGGCTGCGACTGGCAGCCGAATCTTTGTCTCTTCTATCGCGGACGCCACCAGTCAGTGTCCGGGATATCGTGCCTTGATCTCGTCGAGGAGGCGGATCATCATTTCGCCGGTTGGGCGTCTCAACGCGGCAGCCGGCTTCTTGCTGCTCGGCAGCCGCGTCAAGGAGCTTCTAGACGCGCTCCGTCATGTGGCAACGCTCGTCGCCCTCTAGCTTGTCTAGCTTGTCTACAGCCGCCTAGGCTACTCGTATGTTTTCTGCGTGCGTGGTGTAGACGGGGCGATCTGCCCCGAACATGCTGGCAATGGTCGCGCCACGCTGCCAGATCGTGCCAACGCGGCTAGGCCCACCAGGAGCCGGCGTACCGCCAACGGCATGGTCCATCTCATGCTGGTAGGCCTCTGAAAGGTGTCTCATGCTGGCCAGCTTGTTGGCGCTCTCGACGAGCTGGATGCGGCGCGCCTCCAGCGTCTCCGTGTCAGCGTCTTAGGGTATGGGCGCAGCCAAGTTTTGCAACGCCGCCTCGAGCGGACCTCGAGCGCCTCCGCCAGATTGCTCGCCATGGCTGATGACAAGCACTTGTGACGGTGCTTCCGCCACTGTCCGCACGAGGAAGCGGCTCATCATAGACCACCACGTTGGTGGGGAACGCGTCAAGCGACGCCGTGTCGGAGTCGACAAGCATCGAGTCGGTGGAGCAAACCTACTCCAAGTCTGCAGCAGGATCGCTGGCAACGTGGAGTTGATCGAGGAGGCTGACCAGGCGGCTTTCTGGGCCATCTGTGCCCGCGTCAGGTGTAGGCTCGTTGGAGAGGCATATCTCACCAACAAGATCGGCGAGGCAGCTCGCCGCACAGACGGCCTCCGCGCCATGCAGAGCGTCAGCGCAGACGCCGTCTGGCGTGCCGAGCTGGCCGCGCTCGCCCAGAAGGAACAAGGTTCCCGTCCAGAGCAGGTCTCCCGACGACGGTGCACCTCGCCCCACAGTGGGCGCCAAATGTCGGGGGTTGGGTGTGACATATGCCAAAGGATGGCTTATCATGGTGGGAGTGAGTAGAACGTCGCCGGTGCCCGGAAGCGGGATGAGACGTAGACACGAACGCCGACGTACTTTACCCAGGTTCGGGGCTCTCCTAGGAGATAACACCCCTAGTCCTGCTCTGCGGGGTCTCCGCATGATCACTAAGGCACTAGTGAGTACAATGGTGCTCCTCGAGCTGTATGCTAGAGGTAGAAGAAGGCAGGCTAGCTCTGTCCTTCCTCTAGGTATGAGTCTAGGTCTAACAGGTTGGGAAGCCTTTGTATGGGTGCCCTAGGGGTTTATATAGGCCTACCCCCCAGGGGTACAATAGTAATCTGGCCGGGTGTAGGACCCGACTGTCAGTGTCTCTGGTCGCCGGCTTCTCCGCCGGCTGCTGGGGCCCGCCGCCTGGTGGGGCCCGCCGATTGGTCTGGTATGGAGCCGACAGGCCGCTCCCGCCACTCGCGGGTCTTGCCGGCCGCTCATTACTGTAGCCGTGATGCTAATGACGTGTACTTCGTCAGGGGAGCGTGGCTACAGTCCCGCCGCCTGGTGGGAGATCACTGTAGCCACACCGTGTCTCGTCTGGTTAATGGCGCACTGTCCCCGAGGGAGGAGGGGGCCGCCTGCTAGAGGCCGGCCTCCCTTGGGGCCGACTGGTCAGGCTTCGCCGTCTTCCGGGCCCTCGCTGCCTGGTAGGGCCCGCCGCTGGCCTGCAGGCAGTACCGACAGGCCGTCGTGGGAACAGGGCTCCGCCCATCAAGAGTGACGTCAAGGGTGGAGTGGCAACAGTGCCGCGTCATGCGGAGATCTCCGCCTGTACGGGGCACTATGGCCGCGCCTCGCCCTGGCTATGGGGGAGATGGGCCATATTGTAGGCACATCTGGTCTTGTCTCCGTAATAGGGGCGCAGACTCTGAGGGTGCTGTGGGCCGCCTGCTAGGAGCCGGCCTCTCCGGAGGATGCCTGGTAGGAGTCGGCTTGTCTTGGTGTCGCCCTGTGGAGTCTGGCCGCCTTCCGGCAGCCGGCCGCTTGGGCTAGCCGGCCACCAGAAGGCGGCGCTTCATTCTGGATGTTTCTGGGGCGCAGCCGGCCCATTGTCTTGAAAGGCTCAGGAACTCAGGTTAGGCTACCCGTGGCTCATTACTCCGACATGCGTCATCCAACTTGTCTAATGTTCATAAATTTTGCAAAAAATGACACTGGAGAGGGTCAGAACATGAACACACTTGCATGTGGACCAAATTTATGTATCAAAAGGGTGGTTTGATTTTCAAATACCAAATCCAAGTTCGATGTGGCACCTCTCTCGCAAAGCGCACGGTATTGCTTGCTCCCACCCTCTCGTGTCGGCACGAAGGGAATCCTAAGCTATGAATGCATGCCCCCTCCACCTCACCCGAGGTTTACCTAGCAAAGTGCGAAGTAGCTAGCAGCCCCCCTCCTCCCTTGTTTCGACACAAAGGGAATCCTAAGCTATATATGAATGCATGCCCCCCAACCGAGGTTCACCGTAGCAAAGTGTGAAGTAGCTAGCAGACCCCCTCCCCCGTGTCGGCACGAAGGGAATCCTAAGCTATGCATGCATCCCCCGAACCGAGGTTCACCTAGCAAAGTGTGAAGTAGAGCTAGCAGCCCCCCTCCCACGTGTCGCCACGAAGGGATTCTAAGCTATGAATGCATGCCCCCCCAACCGAGGTTCACCTAGCAAAGTGCGAAGTAGCTAGCAGCCCCCTCCCTCGTGTTGGCACGAATGGAATCCTAGCTAAGCTATGAATGCATGCCCTCCCCCCAACCGAGGTTCACCCTAACAAAGTGCAAAGTATCTAGCAGCCACGCCTCCCTCGTGTCGGCACGAAGAGAATCCTAAGCTATGAATGCACATGCCCTCCCCCCCCCCCCAACCGAGGTTCACCTAGCAAAGTGCGAAGTAGCTAGCAGCCCCCCTCGTGTCGGCACGATGGGAATCCTAAGCTATGAGCATGCCCCCTCCCCCAACCGAGGTTCACCTAGCAAAGTGCAAAGTAGCTAGCAGCCCCCACCCCTCGTGTCGCCATAAAGGTAATCCTAATTAAGCTATGAATGCATGCCCCCCAACCAAGGTTCACCTAGCAAAGTGCGATGTAGCAACCCCCCCAACACACACACACTTTTAGTCGGCGGGCCAGAGAGGCATATATCTCACCAAGATGGATCGTAAAATGGACCAGGAATAATCCACCTTGGTCGTACAACCTCTCTCTTGTTGTTTTGCAAAGTGATGGCCGTCCATGCGACCCTGGAGATGGGCTAGCTCGCCAATATTCACGCAAGTAGCTAGTCCCCGAAGGCAACCACTGCATACGTGTGGCCCAAACATATGTATGGAGAGGTGTGTTTTTGAGTAACAATGAACAACTTTGATGTGGCACCGTGATTTTGAACTAGAAATCCCCACACTGAGTGAGGGTTAGGTTGACGATGCATATGTATGTTACACCACACTTCAAGCCAATGAGGGGGATTCATATATGCATGCACGCGTGCATAGTATATGCGCTCAAACTTAATTAGGTCTGAATCTCACCATGACCGATACTACGATAACACGAACCAAATGAAGAATCCGCCATGGTAACCTATCTTGTTGTTGGTCAATGTGATCAAGGATGTCCACACGAGCCCACTAATATATAGGCTTGTCGTCGATAACCACGCGAGGGAGAAAATCTTTCGAAGGAAACCACTACATGCATATGTATGGAGGTGATGCGTGCAAGCATGTTTGAATACACAACATTGATCTGGCGCATGTGTCAAAAATCATACACTAGCTCCCAACACAGAGCGAGATCGGTTCATGATGGTGTCTTTGTACTAGCCACTTCGACTCGATGGGAGGGATTCATGCGTACACATGCATGTGTGTGTGCTCAAAGTGTATCATGCATTTCACCCCAGAGCAAAAATAATAATCCCCTCCTAAGTCAAATTAACCTCTCTTGTTGTCAGGCAAAAAGAAGTGATGGACCAAGCGGGCCCACAGATGGAAAGCATCGATATCGCTGATAACCGCTTAAGTGGGTGCAAGAGGACAACCACCACCGCTTTGCATGTGGGCCAAACATATATATGTTGAATACCAAAAATACACAACTTTGATGGGCCACATGCCTCAAAAACCGTAAACCATGCACCCACACAGAGTGAGGTTCATATCAAGCGTACTACATATGATGCTCCCCTTCCCGCTCTTCACCGCATACTATATGCTCCTGTCGTAATATATGTACAACCCAAAAGAATCCTCATCAATGGTGAAATTAATTAACCTCTCCCGATGTAGGTCAAAGTGATGCATGCATGCATGCATCGACGATGGCCTCGTGGGCCCACAGATGGAAGCGTCACACGTGAGTGTCCTAGCTAGGATATATATATATGCATGTGTCCCAAAAAGGTGTTGTGTGATGTTTGAATAACCAATTTCACAATTTTGATGTGGCACGTGCCTCGGTAACCAAAAAGTCCCAACACTGAGTGAGGTGTACTTGTTCATGGACGCATACGTATAGTATATATGCAAGTCCCCTCCCACCTCTTCGACACGTACTATATACCACCATAACACAAACAAAAAAGATTCTACCTTGCTGGTCAAATTAACCTCATTGTCGGCTGTTCGTCAAAGTGATGGATGACGACCTTGCGGGCCCACAGAAAGCGTCACACGCGAGTATCAAGTGTGGTGTAGGACAACCATCGACTGCATGTGGCCAAAACATTTATGTATGAAAGGGTTGCGTAATGTTTTAAATAATGATTTCACGACTCTGATGTGGCACCAGCCTGCCAAACAAAACGGCCAATCCACATGGTGGCTCACAACTCGTAGTGTACTGCGAGCCACCCGCCACACCCATACGCTCACACCCACACACACACACTGTGAATCCACCGCAACTACGATGCATGTTAAATTAATTATCCCGCGCTGAACATACATGTTACCAAAGGAGGGACATTTTAATTTCAAAAAAATCACGGAGATCATTAAGACGTTCTAGTACATTGATTGATTGATTTTCTATGGGTATAATGTGCAAAAATCAAATTTCAGCTACATGCACACGTGACAGTGCACCTAAATGGATTGCAAAAAAACATGTGTCTCACTGGGTGCATGTTTACTCCCCGTGCAACAAATTTCAAACGTTGAGAATCTTGATTTTTAAATTCTAGTACATCCAAAACTTATTTGAAGTTCATGAAACTTATCGTGTTGTCATATGGACACCAATACAAAGTGGCATTGTACTTTTTTTGTCAAATTTGGGACCAGTTTTGATGCAATCTTTATCTAATTACAGACCAGAGATTATTAATAATTGGGAACCAATATCCCAAACGGATTAACCGTGAGCCTTAGACCAACAATGGATACGTGCCATCCTTCGGTTAAGCAATAAAGCGGCAGCATTAATCATCCAAATAGAAAAACAATATACGTGCTGCCGCGCGACCCTCGTGGCGTGCGAGCAGGCGTGAGTTGACTGGACGCGTGCGAGCAGTCCGCCGCGCAGGCAGACGGGGAGGCGTGTGTGCAGGTGTGTGAATTGACGGAGGCGTGCTCGCTGTGCAGTGTCATCAGGAGGCGTGCGAGTAGCTGTGTGAAACTTTGGTAGGCATGCCAGTAGTCCGGTGTGCAGGCTCACCAGGAGGCGAGCCATCGGTTTGACCGCCGCCTGCCTCTCTCCCACAACTCCCACTACTCCATATTAGTGGTGCGCCCGAGCGGCCGCAACCCCCATCCTCGCTATGCACACACAATCCTATCTCTCCGCTTGCATCCTCGACGCCGCTCTCAGTACTCAAAGCCGTCAGTGTATGAGGATGCCGCCGAAGCGCCCCATCGGAGGGAGTGGCGACGCTGGGGCTGCTAAAGCACCGGAGCATGGCGTGGAGATGGAGATAGAGGTTGCCGTCACCGCCGGCGAGTTATCACTGCACCCTGACGTCATCGACGGCATCGAGTTTCCACAACCGGAGGCGAAGTTCCACACCGACTCCGCCGACCACTCCGGTGACGGCTCCGACGACGACGGACAGCTGGTTAGTCATCTATACCCATTTATGTGTCAAATAGATCATAGGGTTTCTCTGGTTACTCCTGCCTCCCCCTTTTTGGAATAGAAATCCCGTGGTTATGTTCTCCCAATCCATGAAATCTGAGTAAGTTTCATTAGATCCATGTAGTGTATTGATTGTTTGAATGGTACAGGTGATAAGTGATTAGTTGTTTCATCTGTGCAAATGATTTCTGCTAGTAATCCCACTAGGGTTAGTGTTCATGCTAATAATTTTTAGCCAGGACATGAAAATTGATTTTGAATGACCTACATATGTTCGCGCCATTATTTTCTTCAAGATTGGTCTGTACATAGACGACTGTGCTTGAAAATCGAACCATAATCTCTGAATATGTATAAATAAATACCCATACATTCCTAATCCTACTTCACGGCATGTAATCAGTGATTTGATGCCAATTTTGTTTTACTATATGTATATGTGATGTCTGACGATGTGGACAACAAGGATGAAGATGCCCAGAGGAGGTACAAGAGGCGAATCCTGAGGGAGCTTTATGCGGGAATGCATAACAGGCGTATTAGGACCTGGAACGACGACTATGGGTGCCCATTTTGCAACCACAAGATTCATGACGCATATCTAAGTGTTCTTGCACATGCAAGAGGACGGGCCGTTGGCTCCTTCAAGCAGATGTATTCTCGCAGGGTGGCGCGCGACGCGTACGCCGAGTACCTGGAGAACCTACAGGATCGTGCCGTCCGCATGTGAGATGAGATGTGGGATGGATCGAACTATGTATGCTTGAGTATGCTTAATGACGATTGACTAATATACTTATGGTTGAACTATGCTTATGTACGTGTACGCTTATTATCTATGTCTGAGTATGTTAAATATTTCACCAAATTTTGGTAAAAATTACAACGGGGGACCAATAAACTAGGATGGAGGTAGTACGTCAATAACACACGGTTCCCGAAATTGGAACCGTGTGTAATGACTATCATTTTGCCTCCTGCGTCAATCACACACGGTTCGCTCTTGCAAAACGTCGCCCCCAAAATTCTTTGTGGGACAGAAAACCCTCACCACCCAATTCAAAAAAGAAAAAAAGAAGACCCTCACCATCCCGACATCACAAAAACCCTCACCCCGCCCGCCACCCCCTCGGCCCCTCTGGTACGTTCCCCATTCACCTGCACAAGCTCCTCCGCGTCTATGCCATGGCACCACCTATCGTGGCGGTAAAACACTTACCTCAACACTTGCCGCCGCCGCCAGGCTGCCGGCAAAGCCCACCGCATTTTGCCACTTTCGCTTGCCGCCACCTATCGCCATCGACTTTCTCAACGCTGCTCGCGGTCGACCCAGCTCCGCTCGGTTGGGGAATCTGCCGTACTGAGGGTTCTTTCTCATGGACGACAAGGTAACTAATTTAACGAGATATTATCTCAACTCTTATCCCAGTGCATCTGCCTCCTTTAATCTACCGGCGGAAATCGCCGTGAATTCATTTTTATTCGAGCTGATTTGAGGGTTTTCTTTCATTCATAGAATGTACAGTGCGCCGATACTTCAGTACATGGCGACCGCCGCCAGAGATTCCATCTCATCGTACCAGATAACTTGAGGACGAGCGCGGTATGTTCAATCTCACCCTAAATCGTTTGGCATGGCCTACTTTCCTGAACATATTCTAAATATTGCTACATTTGGATAAAAGGTGCCACATGCACCATATACGTCAAAGGGGATTTTCCCCTCTTCCTTCTATATTAGGAAAATTAATGATGTATTGTTCTTTTGATTACTCTCATATTTCCATGACATCATGTTTACCCTATATATTTAATTATAGACTTTTGTCCTTTGATTTCAACGGTTGTACAGTTCTTTCAATTTGGGCCCATATTTGCATGTTACCATATTTTCTTTAACAACCCTACCATTTTCTGCAGGACATCCCTCGCTATGCAACCGATTATGTAGTGCATAATTTTTTCGTTTACATACATCAAGGCTCCAAGAATGTCATACTATGCACTAACCATGGATTTACAATCGTTGCTACTGTAAGACTTGATGAACGTGGTGACTACTATTTTGGCACTGGCATTTGGAATGAAATTGCAAAGTTTTATGTACTGAAAGATGGCACTAAAATTGCACTACACATAGAAGGGTCTGGTCATGAGATATATGCTAACTTCCCCGACAAAATCATCCGTCCAGACTTTGTTCGAAGTAAGTTTTCTTTTCAACTATCTGCATATGTTGACTTACCCAGCATAGTCAAATGAATTGTGTAGTATTTGAGAAACCAATTGTTATTCCCTTATCTTACTATATTCCTACCTAATAACTTCTAGTTACCAATACACTTTTCTATTGCCCTGTTTTAACTAAATATTCCATGTACTCCCATTTTATCAGAAAGCGCCGCTGACAAGGAGACTCCGGAGGTGGAGAACGGGGCTGCCAACAACCGGAGGCAGGGCGAGCTAGAACCGCAAGCGACTCTAGCAGGCCTAGACTTAATCAGCAGCCTCCTCGATGATATGTTGAGAGTCATCATCTCCCTCCTCCCAATCAAATATGGGGCGCGGACAACCCTCCTTTCCCGGCGGTGGCGCCCCCTATGGAACTCCATCCCTCTCGACCTCATCGACACCCACGAGCTCTGCCATGGCTATTGCAAAAGCTTGGATGCATTCTCCAAGATCCTCGGCAGTCACCTTGGCCAAACCAAAGGCCTTAGAATGGGCAAGTTCCATTCCAACGGCAAGGACCGAGCCAAGCTTGACGACTGGTTCCGATCCCCCACCCTAGATCAGCTCGAGGAGCTCACTTTTGATGATGGCAATATGTGGTTGCTGCCAACGTCCGCACTCCACCTCACGCCCACGCTGCGCGTCCCTAAGTTCAGGAACTGCCATTTCCCGCCCTGTTGGAGATATTACTACTGAGTGTAAACCGGCCAGGAGGGGCCGGGTTATGCCCATAACAAGTTATTCATATGGAAGCCCATGAAGACAAAGGGATATGATGCTTTATGGCGCAGATCTAACATGAAGGCCCAGGGCCCAACGGCTGATTAGGGCCCATACACATAAACCGCCATATGATATGTAACTTGTATTGTAAGATAGGAAAAGGTAGAAACTGAGCCGGACACGTTTATGAACCGGCCGGGACTTTACGAACCATCGGGCGTCAACCTGTGTATATAAAGGGACGACCCAGCGGCGGTTTAGGGGCAACAAAAAACGACTCGAGAGCCAGGCATAGCGGATTCGCTCCCTGGTCATCGAAATCCTAGCAATTCCACATCAACTGGATTAGGCCTTTACCTTCACCGCAAGGGGCCAAACCAGTATAAACTCCTTGTGTCCTTTGTCCCGCTTTAACCCCTTTAAGCTAACCCGTCGCGATGGCTCCACGACTAAGTCCTTTCACTAGGACATCTGCCGTGACAAAACCATGACAGTTGGCGCCCACCGTGGGGCTATCACACGATGGTTTCGAGTTCTTAGAGGGCAACTTCGAAGGGCTCAAGGGATGCGCTGTGGGTCGGATGACCAAGAGTCGTCGCGGCAAGCTCTACATTGACAACACAGGCTGGGGCCCCGAGGCCGGCTCAATCGAGTACGGTTATCGGGTCCCCTTCGGCGGTATTCACGTCTTCATTGGCAAGATTGGCGAGCCAGGCCTTGAGACGGACATCTGCACCGACATCGTAGAAACGGCTCAGCGTGCGAGACCTGCCCGGGCTGAGCCAGCCATGAAGCGTGCCTCGGTGGGAATCATCCACGGGGCGGAATCTGAGGTTAGATCGGCATCTGGTGGTGAAACCGTCATTTACTCTGATGACGAGTCATCTACAGGAGAGACCGGGTCATTATACCAGCTGCAAGATGGCCGGTTTGGGGGTTGTTCCGATGGCGACAATATTCTGGACCCCTTCGATCCGCCGAGCCGGGTTGCGATTTTTATGGCCGGTACACAACCTGTGCAGCACTCTTCGACTACGGCGGAATGATCTCCGGATCGGTAGCGGCTACAGCAGCCGGGGCAGGAGGCCCTGTGCGGCCGCCGGCTCAGGTTTTGTCTGACTTATTTGACGCTTTGGCCACGCTGCTGGCAGCAGAAGTTAACCCGGTGAATCAGGATGAGCATAACACGGAAATCGCGAAGGTGAAGGATCAGATAACTCAAGCCAAGGCAGACCTGATAGCTGAGGATACCAGGATGACTGGAGAGCGCGCCGAGTTGGATGCACAAGCTTACCGGCTTATATTAGATCAGAGCGCGTCAAATGATGTCATGTGGAGAAGGTACCGATCTCACCTACCTCTAGTTTATGAGGCAAGGAATCTCTTTGACACGCCAGGAGCAGGAACCAGTAACCCGCCAGTGGTAAACCGGGTGGAGGCACCTGGAACGGGAGCGCCGGTTCAGTCGCACCCGATGGACCCACCTCGTCAGAACAATGTCATGTCGCAGCACGTCCCAACACCTCCGGCTCATTACTCTAACCCGTTGGACAACACAGTCGCGGCCGCTTCACGATTGGCAGCTCTCCCGGTCGAAGGCGAGTCCCCAGTAGCGGTCGAGACACAACGGGCTAGAGAGCTCCTTCAGACAGACTTGACTCAACAGCAGGCTTATTCATACAGCTGCGAGAGGATTCATTCTACTCCCCGCCCAAGCCGGAGTTACAGCAGGCGTATGGATGAACCGACCATGTCGAGCAGTGCGCGGAACCGTAACCCGCCTCGAGGGCATAATCTGGCGGGCGGTGCTGCTAATGCTCAGGCTGTGGTGGATCATGGCAGGGCATGTCGAGAAGCCGAGTTAGCGGCACAGTACGCGGCTCATAAGCTTACACCAGTTCGTCCAACAACTTCAGTGGAACCAGGAGTTACCTCTAGTTATTTGGGGGTGCCCTGTGTCGTCCCGACTCTATGCAATGTACGGCTACCCAAGGATTGCAAGGGTCCACATAAAGTGCCCAATTAGACTGCCGATTTATCCCCCGAGTCATGGGTCGATAGCTATGAGATGGCGATGGAGATGCTGGATGTGGATGATGCGGCATGTGCTAAATATTTCACCATGATGTTTGAGGGAACAACTCGCACTTGGTTGAAAAACTTGCCTGCTAACTCCATTGGGTCATGGGCCGAGTTAAGGGCCCGGTTTATCCAGAATTTCAAGGCCACGTGCAACCAGCCCATGTCAATCGTGGACTTAGCTGCCTGTGTCCAGGAGGAAGGAGAATCGACAACCCATTGGGTGCGCCGGGTTTCAGAAATCTCGCATTCATCGGACCGCATCAACACTGATACAGCAGTGTTAACATTGGAAGGCAATTGCCGGTTCACGCCTTTGAAGCTGAAGTTGGGACGGCTCAAACGTCACTGCAATGACATGGGGACGCTTATGGCAGCTCTGGTTAAGTATGCCGACTCTGATAGTACCAAGGACCCTGAGTCTGACAATGAAAAGCTGGGAAAGGGAAAGAAGAGCGGTAAGACCAAAGGGCAGTAGCATAACCCGGCGGGTCATGGAAACAGCGGTAAGCGTAAAGCGGATAACAGTTTAGATTTTGTGGCTAACATTAACACGAAGGATAATGGTCAGCGACATAAGGGTAAACCGCCCCCGCGGGGTGGAGGATCAGGTCCCAATCTTGAGCGTCTGTTAAACCAGCCTTGCCCAAAGCACGGGTCACAAGAAAGGCCAGCCACGCACCTCTAGAAGGATTGCTTTATTATGCGGGAGTTTAAAAATTCGGACCTTTTCCGATATCATCATGGGCCGTCCGGCGGTTCAGGACCCGGTTCTCATGGGCCGGGTTATGTTGGAGGTAGTTCTGGCTCAGGATTTCAAGGTAATGAAAGAGGACATGGCAATCAAGGCAGTCAGGGCAACCAGGGTGGTTATAATCATCAGGGAGTCAGTAGTAGCAGCAGTCAGGTTACCAGAGCAACCCGAAACAATTGAATAGTGGGTAGTATCATGTCTTCACCACTAGCCTGTGCAAACGCGATCAGAAGCTTCATAAAAGGGCAGTGAACTCCATTGAACCGGCGGTGCCCCGTTACTTGCGTTGGTCTGAACAGCCCATTGTGTGGAGTCGAGATGATCATCCACCCCGGGCTGATAATCCGGGTCATCTGGCATTGGTGGTGGCGCCTCAGGTTGGAGGATATAAGTTCACCAAGGTTCTCATGGATGGGGGGAGTAGTATCAACATCCTTTATTATGAAACCATCCATCGCATGGGGTTAACAGGTAAAAATCTTAAACCGTCAAACACCATTTTCCATAGTGCGGTGGCTGGTAAATCGGCGTATCTGGTTGGTAAGATAGCTCTGGAGGTTGCTTTTGGGGATGATCATGATTCGAGATCAGAGGCACTGACCTTTGAAGTGGTAAAAATCAGGAGCCCGTATCATGCCTTGTTTGGACGGCCGGCTTATGCTAAGTTCATGGCAAGGCCCTGTTATGTTTATCTGCATCTCAAGATGCAGGGTCATAAGGGGACCCTCACGGTACATGGGAGCCATAAGATTGCTTTGGAATGTGAAGAAGGTGATGCGGCTTATGCTGAGTCGGTTTGTGCAACGGACGAGTTAAAGTTCTACAAGGACAATGTTGATCCGGCGGATATGACTTCTTTGAAAAAGCCAACTACAGAGCATGTTCCGGCCTTGAAGTTTAAAACGGCTGATGAGACTAAGCTGGTTGATTTTGTGCCTGGCGATTCATCCAAGCAGTTTAGCATCAGCGCTAACCTAGATCCGAAATAGGAAAGCACGCTCATCGAGTTCATCCGTGAGAACTAGGACATCTTTGCACGGAAACCTTCTGACATGCCAGGTGTACTGAGGGAACTTGCTGAGCACACTCTTAACATCGATCCCAAGTTTAAACCGGTCAAGCAGTTTCTCCGCCGCTTCAATGAAGAAAGACGCAAGGCCATTGGTGAGGAGGTAGCCAGGCTCTTGGCGGCTGGGTTTATCATTGAGGTATTTCATCCTGAGTGGTTGGCTAATCCGGTGCTAGTACTTAAGAAGAACGGCACTTGGCGTATGTGTGTGGACTACACATATTTGAACAAGGCTTGTCCGGCAGATCCTTTTGCTCTCCCTCGGATTGATCAAATCATTGATGCTACGGCGGGTTGTGAGCATTTGAGCTTTCTTGATGCTTACTCTGGTTATCATTAGATTAAAATGGCAGTTAAGGACCAGGAGAAGACAATGTTTATAACTTCGTTTGGAGCCTTCTGTTATGTATCTATGACTTTTGGGCTCAAGAGTGCCCAGGCGACTTATCAGCGCTGTGTGCATCATTGTCTTCATAATCAGATCGGGCACAATGTTCATGCTTATGTGGATGATATTGTGGTGAAGTCCAGAAAAGAGGAGACTTTGATAGATGATTTGAAGGAGACTTTTGATAACCTCTGGGTTTATAAGATGATGCTTAATCCGGCCAAGTGTGTCTTTGGTGTACCGGCGGGCAAGCTATTGGGTTTTCTGGTGTCTAACAGGGGCATTGAAGCTAATCCGGAGAAGATCAAGGCTATTACTTCGCTGGCTAAACCGAAGTGTGTCAATGATGTTCAACGCTTGGCGGGCCGGATTGCAGCCTTAAGCCGGTTTATCAGTCGCCTTGGGGAGAAGGCCATCCCTTTGTATCAGATGCTGAAGAAGACGGATGACTTCGTCTGGAGTGATGCCGCCAATGAAGCATTTGAGCATCTAAAGCGGCAGCTAGTTGAGCTGCCTGTCCTTGCCGTTCCCGTTGATAAAGAGCCCATGCTGTTATATGTAGCTGCTAATGCCCGGGCAGTTAGTGTGGCCATTGTGGTGGAGCGCAAGGAGGCTGGAAAGGAGTATCCGGTTCAACGACCGGTTTATTAAATCAGTGAGGTGCTTATTGAGTCTAAACAGAGGTACCCACATTGGCAGAAGCTGGTGTATGCAGTTTTCATGGCGAGCCGGAAGCTTAAACAATATTTCCAGGGCCATCCTATCACTTTGGTCAGCTCTACCCCATTGGGGGATATAATCCAAAATAGGGAAGCAACTGGCCGGGTTGCCAAGTGCGCTATTGATCTTGGACCTCACGGGTTAAAATATATGCCTCGGACGGCAATCAAATCCCAGGCACTGGTGGATTTCATCAATGACTGGACAGAGTTACAAGCGCTGGAAGAAAAGTCGGATCATACTTATTGGACTATTCATTTCGATGGGTCCAGGCAATTGGAGGGCTCGGGGGCTGGAGTCGTGTTAACTTCCCCACGAGGTGATAAGTTATGTTATGTTCTCCGTTTAATGTTCCCTTGCACTAACAATGCAGCTGAATATGAAGCTTTACGCCACGGTCTTCGAATGGCTAAAGAGATGAATTTAAGCAGAGTTAAGTGCTTCGGTGACTCGGACCTGGTGGATCAACAGGTGTCTCGTACTTTGGATTCCAAGGACCCGCTCAAGGTAGCATATCGTCGAGAGCTGGATATTGTTGCAGGTCACTTCAAAGGTTATCAGGTTGACCATGTGGACCGTCGTAAGAATGAACGACAGACGCTTTAAGCCGTTTAGGTTCCCAACGTAAACCGGTTCCACCCAATGTTTTTCTGGATGTGTTACATAACCCGTCGGTCAAGCTCCCCACTGAGGAGGATTTGGCTGTTCCTTATCCGGAGGCTCAGATGGTGGCGGCTCTTCATATCATCCCAGATTGGACGGTCCAATATTTGGCGTATATGAACCGGGGCGAGTTACCGGAGGATGAAACTTTGGCCAGGCAGATAACATGGTGGTCTAAGTCAATGACTATTGTCAATGGAGAATTACATCATTGCAGTGTGACAGGGGCGTTTCAGCGTTGCGTGTCTCCTAAAGAAGGCCGTGAGATTTTGCGTGAGATCCACGAAGGAGATTGTGGTCACCACGCCGGTTCAAAGTCTTTGGTAGCCAAGACTTTTCGTCATGGTTTCTATTGGCTAACGGCTCATGCCGATGTTGAGGACTTGGTCAAAAGGTGTGATGGCTGTCAAAAATTCTCACGGCGCGCTCATGTACCGGCTCAAGAGTTGAGGATGACTCCAATCACTTGGCAGTTTGTGACTTGGGGGCTGGATATGGTTGGGCCCTTTAAGAGATCCAAGGATAAGAAGACCCACCTTTTGGTGGCGGTTGATAAATTCACTAAGTGGGTGGAAGCAGAGCCAGTTAGTAAGTGTGACGCGTCCACGGCGGTTCAATTCATCAAGAAGGTGATTTTCAGGTTTGGTTTTCCACACAGCATCATAACTGATAATGGCACTAATCTGTCCAAGGATGCTATGAAAGAATTTTTTTCAACGAGAGCACATCCGGCTTGACGTGTCATCAGTGGCTCACCCCCAATCTAATGGTCAAGCGGAGAGGGCTCATCAAGAGATCCTGAGAGGCATCAAGCCCCGGCTTATGGTTCCCCTATAGAGGACGCCGGTTTGTTGGGTGGAAGAGTTACCTTTCATATTATGGAGCATTAATACCACCCCCAACAGATCTACGGGTTACACGCCTTTTTTCATGGTTTACGGAGCAGAGGCGGTTCTCCCTAGTGACATCCGTCATGGCTCGCCTCGTGTGGCGGCTTATGTCAAAGCTGACAATGAGAAGGCACGACAGGAAGCACTTGACCTGTTAGATGAGGAGCGTGACATTGCAGCAGCCCGTTCGGCCATTTATCAGCAAGATCTACGTCGTTATCACAGCCACCGGGTTAGAACCAGAACTTTTCAAGAGGGCGATTTGGTGCTCCGACTCATCCAGGATCAGAATGATATGCACAAGTTATCCCTGCCTTGGCAAGGACCCTTTGTGGTCAGCAAGAATCTGCATAACGGGTCATACTACCTTATCGATGTTCGAGAGCACAAAGACTCACGTAAATCGGAGGAGGAGACCCACCGGCCATGGAATATCGCTCATCTTCGGCCTTAATATAATTGAGCCACAGGCTCTTCTTATGTACATAGTTATCACAATGTGTATATTATGATCAATATAATAAACCGGGGCCTCAGCTAAAGCGGGGTCTCTGTTGTTCTTCTTACATCATGTGTGGTTACATGGGGGCTTCTGTTTATAAAGCGGAGTTCTGTTTACCCATTGATTCAGCTTATAAAGCCATATATAAAAAATCACTTGGGGGCTTGGTCGTATTCAAACTGTAGCTACACCTCTTGATCGGCGTAAGGCCACCAAGGAAATCACTTGGGGGCTTGGTCGTATACGAACCGTAGCTAAACCTCTTGATCGGCATAAGGCCACCAGGGAAATCACTTGGGGGCTTGGTCGTATTCGAACCATAGCTACACCTCTTGATCGGCTCAAGGCCAAAAGGAAATCATTTAGGGGCCAAAGATAGTGTTGCAAAAGCACAACTCAAACATTGGCACCCACTGAGCACAACTCAAAATATTGCTTGGGGGCTCTTTGCTTGTCAAAGAACAAAGAGTCTACACCCTTGTAATAGGCTATCAAGCCAGGCTTGGAAGCCAGGTGTATTCACCTAAAACCCCTGGTTAACCTCCCTTTTTAAGTAAGCCACTGCGTCCAGGTAATCCTGGTATGACCCGCCGAACGTTTGACAAGTCAATCTCATAGACCCTGAACTTGTCAAAGTTAAAATGATGATTGGTTAATGTGAGATCCATCTTAAAAGGCTTTGTCAAATGGTTTAACTCAGTGGCCTGGAAGCCCATGAAAAGCCTCGCATGTTCTTTTTATGCTTTTATTTGCCAAGTTTTTCTCTTCTGATGAGGTTTATAATATCTTATGATAAACCGGCGTCTATTGACCCAGTCTGGCTTTCAGCTATAAGTTGTCGGTACATGATCAGTGATAATCCGGTGCTTATTGACCCGGCCTGGTTTCGACTAAGTCGCCAATATTATATATGGTTACTCCGGTGTTTATTACAACCCGGTACAGTTTTATTATAAACCGGCAAAACATGGGAGGAGTTATCCATACTCAAGATTTGGGTTATCACCCTTACTACAAAACACTGGTAAATCCAACGATGTGATTCAATGTCACAGGTATTATACATTTCATATTTCATTATTTTTAAATACTGCCTTGGTTATAAACCCGGGTTATGTGTTGGGCATTATGACCCATCCGGCGGTAAACCGCGAGGACACTTTGAACTTGTGTGCAGAAACAGGTTGAATAAAGCTACTAAGAATGATAAGCAGGCATAACGCAATGATGGTGGATTAATAGTGTCATGCAAAATGAGTATGCACGAAGGCATAGCAGACCAAGTGTTTCAACTAGCCTATTACAAGGCGCTTTGCGACCCAAAAGGATAATTGTTTTTCAGCAAGTGTTGTGGTATGTAGAAGGTTAAACCGGACCCTGGATCATGACTCCTCGCTGGGCTGACTTGATGGCTGTGGATCATCCTGCGCCGGTTCATCCTCCTCCTCTCCACCCAGTGGCTGGAAGTCAATGGTTGCCTAATCGATCCCAGTTAAGTCTTGGAATACAGCTTCATCTCTTATAAGCGTGGAGGGTTCAACATCAGGGGCATAAGTGTGCTTACGGATTGGTGGGATAAAGTTTTGCACATCATATGTCGGCGCATTAACCCAGTTGTTGTCGGTGTCGTAAATATACTGATAATAGGCAAGATCGGTTTCTTCAGCAGCTTGCTAACCAAAGGACGCATTTCCCTTGTCAAAGCTCGGAGATCATTATTTTCAAAATCTGATCCGTCCTCCCTTAAGATCGGATAGCCATTCCACACGTCAGCCGGATCAAGATCAGGTACCCATGCTTTCGCCCGGGTTAGTGCGGTTAGAGCACCTGCCCTCGCAGCTAATATTTTTAACTCCTCAAACCGAGCAGGCAACATTGACAACCTTTCTAAGGTTTCCTTGATCAAAGTAGGGGGCGGCTTGTTAGGAGAGGCAGTGCATATGATCCGTTGGGCAGCGGTATATAATTGCTCTATAAGAGTATAGGCAGCCTTCAACTTCTTCTGCATGTCAGAGCCCAGATGGGTAATGCGAGTTATTGCGTCATTACGAGCATCAGTAAACCGACAACTTATGGGATAATAAATGTTGAAAACTTAAAGTGAGGATATTTACCAAACACAGCAGTGGTCATGGCATTTATCTGCTGCTTTAAACCAGTCAGCTCTTCTGCCACCGGTTTAAGGGCTGCTTCTGCATCTTCAGCTCTCTTTTGCAATGTGGTTTTCTCTATGTCCAATCCGCCCGCTTCTTCTTGAAATTTTCCTTCAGCTTCTCCATGGCTGCTAAGGCACTGGTCAGCTCATCTTTGGCTTTGGAGGTTTCTGCTTGCTGGGACTCGATGTTTTCTTGAAGATCAGCGGTTTGGGCTTCCTTTTTTCTCAGCGCGGCCGACAAGGGACAAACATATCATGAGTTGGCAGTACATATTTGAAGTACCAAGCACATAACAAGTTGTACACTTGGTACTTGGGGGCTAATGCCTATTTGCTTGTTATCAGAATTTTTTATAAGTCCCAAGAACAATACAAGTATTATTCTTGGCACTTGGGGGCTAATGTATATTTGCTGAAAGTAACATTATGGGTATTCTTCCATTAGTCAGCTTAACAGATGATTGATGTACAATGGTATTCAACAAGAAATTTGGCAGGGTAAAAGTCCTGGTTCAGCTTGGAAGGATAAACCGACCCTTGGGGGCTAGACAGGCGAAAGTGACAAGGTTATTATTCTAAAGTCCCGGTTTAGATTGATATCATAAACCGGCCCTTGGGGGCTACGCAAGCAATTTTGAGGTATTCTAAAGTCCCGGTTTAGATTGATATCATAAACCGGACCTTGGGGGCTACTGGAGTTGATATTTGAACACAAGAGAAAAACAGTTATGCAGAGTTAAGCAGTAGTTACCTCGTATTGTTCTTTCATCAGCTTCACTAAGCCGGCTTCATAGTCACGGCTTGTGTACAGGCGGTTCAAGATGCCGGAATGAATGTCCTGGGCGTTGAGTTGGGTGTAGCTTGACAAATCTGCATTCCACTTGCCTTTGCCCATAGCAGAAAGCTCTTCCTTGGCACTATGCTTTGATAAAGCAATAGGATTACCAGGGGTGGTGTGGCCGAAGCCAGTAATCATAACATCATCTGCCTTTTCATCCGCAGCCTTGACTGGGCTTGACGGTTTATCAACGGCGCAGACCGGGCTTTTTCGGTTTATTAGTGGCTCGGTCCGGGCTTCTCGTTTTATCAGCATGGCCCGTTGGATCAACTTCCACTTGTTCAACGATAAAGTCATAATTTTGTGGTGGCGGATCATCAAGCATGACGTCAGCATTTGTTCCTTCCGGCTCTGGAGTTTTTTCCGGTTCAATAACTACATTGTCGTCAGCCGGTTTATTTAACCGGGCCTTCTTGCTGGGTCTAGGCTTGGCGCTGATAGTAACAAATATAGAGGTTAGTACAGTGGATAAACATAACGTATCAAGGATAAAATTAAAGCATAACTCACCCAGGAACCGTCTTGAGGGTTGGAAGTTGAGTGGCCGTTGACTCGCCAGATGATGAATGAGGCGTTCCCTGATAATTTGAATCGGACGGATTAAGAGGCTGTCGGAAATAACCCGCCTTGGGATAAGAAGTATCAGAAGTATGTGAGACCTCAGATCGACGCTTCTGAACTAGAGTTTTCGGTAAATCGGCTGAAGTGACTACTTGGCCGCTGTGCCGGGTTGTGCGGTGAGCTTCGTGTTGCTGCTTCTTCAAAAGAAAGTTTGGGTCCAAGTGAGCTATGGGGTGAGAAAATCTTACTTTCCGGTTTGCTTGACGGATTCTCTATGTTGGGAGAGGGTCTGAACCGGAGGAAAGAATAATTACCTCTGCATCCTCAGCTTGGCTTCCTTCAGCGTCATCCTGATAATAGTGATTGTCAATGAGGTGTATGAAAAACAAACCAAGAGAGTCAAGTTCTACCTCTGATTCCGGATTATCCAGGTCATCATCAATGTTTGGTTTAGAGGGTTCAGCGGCTTTCTTCTTGGCAGGTTTTTTGGTAACCCTAGTTTTGGGGCGAGGTGTCTTCGCCAGTTTATTCTGCGGTTTCTTTTTCCAGAACGGATCATCGCCCAGTCAAAGATTGGTGAAGGTTATAAGGGAAGATTATAAAGGTCGGATCAAAAATAATAGTTACGCAATGCTTACGGCTGGCAGTTTATTGAAAACGCAGAAGGGACTAAGCCCTGTTTTGCTGTAGACAGCCACCGGTTCATCCAATATCATTTTAACAGCTTCTGTAATTTCAGCATCAGTTAGCTGAATGTTGATATGCCGTTGAGGATCTTTTAGGTACTTTATATTTGCACATTAAACCGGGGCGACGGCTTATAGGCAGAATGCTATAGGATATCCAGCAGCAAACAAACTCGGCACCTATTAAACCGTTAGCCATAACGGCTCTGAGCTTTGAGAGTTGTGGTGCGTAGTTGGACCATTCCTTTGAAGTCAGCTTCTGAGGGAATGGATGTGTGTTGGTAAGCCGGTGAGCATGATAACCTGGCAGAGGATTCTCTTCAATAGGAGACGTATCTCGGCAATAGAACCATGTTTGGTTCCAATCTTTGGGGTGAGTATGATGTTTGGCATGAGGAAAACGGACATCTTTCCTCTTTTGAATTGAAACCCCGCCAAGTTCAGTATTGGGCCCATCTATAAATTCAGTACGACAATTCAGATAGAAGAAGTTTCTGAACAGTTCAACAGTGCGTACTTCCTACAAATAAGCTTCGCAGAACACTTGAAAGTTACAAATATTGGACCCAGAGTTGGGTCCAATATCTTGAGGGTGGAGCTGGAAGCTAGCAAGCACGTCGCGGAATTTTTTGATCCGGGAGGACTGAACCCTCGACCCAGGTGATCAACGAAAACAATCACTTCTCCATCTTTGGGTTCTGGAGGATTTTCTGGAACGGGGGCCCTCTAGTGTATGACGTCCTTTTTTGCTAAGGCACCGGTTGCAATACACCCATTCAGTTTTTCTTTAGTAACCCAGGAGGGACCCAGTTACAAGCATAAAATTGTTTGGCCATTTCATTGGACAGCTGGAAAAAGATCAATGCCTGTTTATGATTTATGACTGACAAGTATAAAGTGTTGCAAGATCAAATAAAAAGACGTTGAGGCATATACACATGTTAAACCGGAGTCTGACATTGGAAGGGTTACAAAGATAAACAAATCGTCGGCTTAATTGGGGACTAATGGTACCTGCCGGATTATCATTTCTAAAAAACTAAACCGCCTATGCTGGTAAGGAAGGTACGGATCTGAAATAATTAAGTGATGGAGAAATAGTTTCCACAAATTGGTATTACAAATTTGGATCTATCATGTCACAAAATGGAAAATTATTCAGGGTTAAAAATTCTGATACTTGAACAGTTGAAGGATTCAGATGGGATTTTCTACTTAAAGAGAGATGCATTAGTGGAAACTAAGGATCATGGCCATCTTTATACAGGATAAACATCAAAGTTGAGATCAAGAACTGTGGCGCAGAGATGAACAGGGAAGAACAACTTCGAGCTTTGATAAACATCGAAACCCTAATGGCGGATCTAGAGCAAGGAAAAGGGAAACTTACTGATGTTAATGGAACAGCGGAGGAGCGCCGCGTTTCTATGGTACGTTCAGGTTGATGCAGCGGCCGGAGTTGAGGTCGAGGGCGGAGCTTGATGACAGCGGCCGCGTGTGAGGGTCAGGTCGGCGCAAGGAAGAAGAAGAAGCGAGGAGGCACGGGGGAGAAATGAAAAGGACCCCTGGTCTTATTTATGAGGCGAAGGGATAAGTGACAAGCGCGAAAACCGAGGAACCCAAAAGTTGGATATGTGACAGAGCTGTCGCCTCGATTGTCGAAGGTTCATTAATGAAGATGGGATATATACAATTTTTAATAACAGGTGACGTCATGGCGGGTTTTTACAATCCTGGAAGATGACGTCATGGCGGATTACAAAATTTACGCGAAGGTACTGAAGGAGGAGTTTTTCTTAACTATTGAAGATTGACATGAACAGGTTCAAATCAATCTGGGGCCTAATGTTGGGGATATTACTACTGAGTGTAAACCGGCCAGGAGGGGCCGGGTTATGCCCATAACAAGTTATTCATATGGAAGCCCATGAAGACAAAGGGATATGACGCTTTATGGCGCAGATCTAACATGAAGGCCCAGGGCCTAACGGCGGATTAGGGTCCGTAGACATAAACCGCCATATGATATGTAACTTGTATTGTAAGATAGGAAAGGGTAGAAACCGAGCCGGACACGTTTATGAACCGGCCGGGACTTTACGAGCGCCGGACGTCAACCTGTGTATATAAAGGGACGACCAGGTAGCGGTTTAGGGACAACAAACAACGACTCGGGAGCCAGGCATAGCGGATTCGCTCCCTGGTCATCGAAACCCTAGCAATTCCACATCAACTAGATTAGGCCTTTACCTTCACCGCAAGGGGCCGAACCAGTATAAACTCCTTATGTCCTTTGTCCCGCTTTAACCCCTTTAAGCTTACCCGTCGCGATGGCTCCACGACTAAGTCTTTTCACTAGGACATCTGTCATGACAAAACCACGACACGCCCCTTAATGACGCGCCTGCTCTTATTCTACCACGACTGAAGCACCTCGAGATCGTCGCCGTCTGCCTCTCAAAGGGTGACATGGAGCGCCTGCTCCGTGGCTATACTGCACTCGAGTATCTTCGTCTTCAGGCGATCAATGGAATTGACTGAGTACCTTCCACATCACCTCCATGACTCTCCGGACTATTTATGTGTGTTGCTGGTGCAGCAGTAAGACATCACAAAAGGTGGACCACGGTATGGTCATCCAGGACACACCTGCACTTGAGAGATTACTTGTAGTTGATTAATAAGGTCCAACAAGAATCAATGACATTTCTGCGCCGAAATTGACAATGGTGGGCTACTCGTCTCACAAATACTCCGAACTTGTTATTGGATCTACACCCGTTCAGGTACAACAGCCGCCTTCTACCTCTCCTACTAATTAACATTATTTCTAATTTTGAAGATGTTTGTTCGTCTATCATTCATAAAATTATTCTGGTAAGCTTGACCCCGGGACTGCGCACAGTGAATGTCTTGGCACTAGAATCTATTGGGCTCGACATGGAGCAAGTTGTTAGTTTCTCGAGATGCTTTCCGTGCCTGGAGAAGCTATATATCGAGGTGATGTTCCTTTCCTGTTAAATGTTAACCATAAGGGAGTTCAATTTGTGACACCTTTTTCCAAGTTTACAATGACAATGTACTACGATTTCTGAAGGTTCTTTTGGAGGATTTCAGTACATACACGCCCCCCCCCCATATTATTTGCTTGATCGATATGGTTACAATCAATAACCCTTTCTCCTTTGGATTCATCTATACTAGTTTTCTTAGGGAAAGTTTCGTCCAATCCAAACTCTTGTGAAGAAGGCTACATTTTTCTAGAATGTAATCAAATGCCCATGTTAATCATGTCAGATCGAAGATGGCATGTTAGTGCATTTTACAAATCCTGCAAACCAAATAGCTAGTCCTGTAGTAATGTTCAAAACTGTATGTAGGCACTAACATGTTTTTTTCTTTGCAGATAAGATTAGGCCCAGTGGTCGATAATGTGATACAATATAACAATCACTACAAGAAATATGTCAACTTGTGACCTTGACTATTGGTCACTGAAAGGTCATGGTTTTTCATTTGCGACCTTTTTGTGACCAAAAAGAGAAGGTCAAAAGCTGGCGGTCGTTAACTGACTATAGCAACTGTCGGTGTCAAAACCGGTGGATCTCGGGTAGGGGGTCCCGAACTGTGCGTCTAGGCGGGTGGTAACAAGAGACAAGGGACACGATGTTTTTACCCAGGTTCGGGCCCTCTCGATGGAGGTAATACCCTACTCCTGCTTGATTAATATTGATGATATGGGTAGTACAAGAGTAGATCTACAACGAGATCAAGGAGGCTAAACCCTAGAAGCTAGCCTATGGTATGATTGTTGTTCGTCCTATGGACTAAAACCCTCCGGTTTATATAGACACCGGATAGGTTAAGGTTACACAGAGTCGGTTACAATGGTAGGAGATCTAAATATCCGTATCGCCAAGCTTGCCTTCCACGCCAAGGAAAGTCCCATCTGGACATGGGACGAAGTCTTCAATCTTGTATCTTCATAGTCCAGGAGTCCGCCAATGGTGATAGTTCGCTATCCGGACACCCCTAATCCGGACTCCTCAAGAGCCCTGAACCAGGCTTCAATGACGATGAGTCCGTGGCGCATATTGTCTTCGGCATTGCAAGGCGGGTTCCTCCTCCGAATACTTCATAGAAGATTTGGAACACCAGGATAGTGTCCGGCTCTGCAAAATAAGTTCCACATACCACCGTAGAGAGAATAACTTTTGCACAGATCTGCTGACGTACTCCGCGGCGTGACATCACACCACGGCCAGGCCTTTATATGAATCATTTTTTCCTATTCCACCTTAGCGCGTTTAGCGAGGCGGTTTCCCTGGCACGTCTTATCAAAGCATAGATCGTGCCCCCTTATTCCGGGATTATCATCAATATGGACGTGGGTAACCCAACCGTGCCCGTTGGCACGCCTCCTCTATCAAAGGCGAGTCCTAATCGGCCACGGGGTGGGCTCTTGGTATTCAACCTCTTTATAATGAGACCAAGGCCCCCTTCTTTTTACACCCTCCATCGAGTTCGCCTCGCGCTTCGAGTTCCAACACCCAAAGCTTCAAATTCAGGCACTTCGGACCTTTGACGATGTCCGGTTCCGACCAGCACGGCCGATGGATGCCTTCCTCCGTCACAGAGGAAGATGTGCTAAAGCTGCGAGACGCCAGGTATCTAACCGGCGAGATCTCGCATAGGCTGCCGGCTCCAGGGCAGGTCATTCCCACTCCCGAGCCCGGCGAGAACGTGGTGTTCATGTCCCACTTCCTTCGGGGTTTACGCTTCCCGACGGATCCCTTTGTGCGGGGGCTCATGTTTTATTATGGGCTTGATTTCCATGACTTAAATCCGGAGTCCATCCTCCATATCTCATCATTCATTGTCCTATGTGAGGCCTTCCTCCATATTACCCCTCACTTTGGATTGTGGCTCAAGACCTTCAAGGTGGAACCAAAGATGATCGAGGGGCAGCAGGCAGAGTGCGGAGGGGCGGTCATAAGCAAATGCGCTGATGCTCCGTGGCCCAAGGGCTCTTTCCAAGAGGAGCTTGGTTTGTGGCAACGGGAGTGGTTTTACATTACTGCTCCCCGGGGCACCAAATGGGCGGTGCTTCCTGCCTTCCGCTCGGGTCCACCAGAGCGGCTGGCGTCATGGGTCAACAAGGGGCTCGACTGGGGGCCGTCCAGGGACGTTTCTTTGCTGCAGGTTCGTATTCGAGACCTCCAAGAGAGAGAGAGATCAATCTAGTTGCAGTTGCACAGGTTATGTTGATCTGGCGCCTTCAGCCCTGCAAACGTCGCCCCCTTCGCCTGTGGGAATTTAATCTGGAGGGACCACGAGCTCTCCAAAATTTTATCGGCACGACGCCCATGGAGATGTATAAACTGTTCTTCCGATCACGAGAGAAGTGTCTGGACCTGACTGAGGACGCAGGACTAAGCTGCAATCACCCAGATACTCAAGTAAGTAGTCCTGTAACCGGACAAGCTGTTCATTTATTCATTATATACATGCCCTTTAAAGGAGCCGTTTCTTGAATAGGAGTGGATAGCCAAGGCAAAGTTTATAAGGTGTCCGGCTCCCCTCCCAGAGAACACGCCGGATCCCATGCTGGCCAAGATGTTGAAGGCCGCGCCTTTTGAAGAAGGCGAAGGGGGGAGTGGAGAAGCAACTGCCCCTACGAAGGAGGCTATTAAGGAAGGATGGATTAAAAGCCCCGCCTTCCGAGGAGAGAAGAGGACCGCTTTGGAATTTCCGGAGGCCAAGGCCTCAAAGAGGGGAAAAGAATCTTCGTCAGGGAGTCCGGCGCGGGGAAGTAACCCAGCCGCACTATTTCCCCAAGGGGATCAGCCCTCCAGCAAGCCGTAAGTAAAAAAGAAGGGGTCTTACAAATAAGGAATATCCCTGCATTTATTTATGAAGATAACCGAAATTCTACCTTGTAGTTCGGACCTCAGCCCTTCTCAGCAGAGGTCATCTTTGAGGGATCTTCTTCCGGAGATGATGGAGAGCGAAACGCCACCACCTGTCGCACCCTCATGCGAGGCGGATGACCCTGAGGTGTCGTCGCAGAGGGTTCCCCCAAGTCCGGCGGGGCCGGAGGGTACGGCGCCAAGTGGTGTGCGGTCGGAGGAGCTGAAGGATCTGCTCGGGCGAGCGGCTATCTCAGAAGATCACCGTGTTCTAATGGGTACGGTGATTGAAAGAATTGCATCCGCGGAGAGCGGATTGCATGAAGCCGTCAAAAGCTTACTGACGGGGTTCGAGGTACGCAAAAATGATGTACCTTTTGACAGTTATGCATATAAAATGCGCCCTGTATAGATAGTAGCCCCTGAGACTCGGTATGTTGTCAAGATTGACAGCGTGCCGAGGATCAAAATCTCAGTTATAACACATCGCCGCTCCTAAACAGGTGGCGGGGCGTCCGGTGGCCAGCCGGACTGATGAATATGTCGAACTAAAGCGGCAACTTGACGAGGCGGATGCGGACATCACGCTGGTCAATAAACGGTTCGACGAGTCACAAGGTATGCGACCTCTACGCAGACACCTGGTAAGGGAGCTTGACGCCCATGTCTTACCATTTGTATGCTTAATGCAGATGGTGCCGCTGCTGTGCAAGATCTGCGGGCGGAACTCGCCTGAGCGAAAGAGCAAGCCAGAAATAGTAATGCGGCCGCGTTAAGGGCGGCCGAAGAGCTAAACGCCGAACGAGCTTCTCACTGCCGAAGCAAAGAGGAAATGGCTGGTATGGCCAGAAAATTGAAGAATACTGCCGATCGCTGTAAGGTTCCTGAAGAAGAACGTCAAGCGGAGCAAGAGGGCCTACGAAAGGCCACCGCCGAATCCAAGGATGCCCGTTCGGCTTTGAGAGCTGCCAAGGAGGAGCTGAGTCAGGCCAGGGCAATTGCGGCTGGAAAACCGTTTCTGCTGCAGAGGAAATATACAGATCCAAAGTATGCTTAATTGGACAAGTTGTGGAGTTCGGAGGATGCTTATATGGACTTAGCGGCGAGCGTTGCGGACGCGACTGAGCACTTCCGGGGACAGAAGGGGCACAGAAGGGAAGAGCTATATTGGTCGCAATTCCATTGTCCGGAGCGTCTTCTTCCTTTGACCGATCGGCTGGCCGAGTGGGCCGAGCTTAATCGACTATCTGGACTTGCCATGAAGCATGTCATGACTCATTTGTGGCCGGGCGGACCCCAGCCGAAGAGTTATTTTGGTTTAGTGCAGCAATTCCTTGGTGCGGTACCGCGTATCGACGCAATAAAGCGGTCGGCGTGTATTGAGGGAGCGCGGATGGCTCTGGCCCGTGTCAAGACATACTGGGAAGATATGAAGGCCACCGACATTGCATCCCAAGGTTCGGACGGAAGCCGAGTACCTGCCGAGCACTACTTTGAGGAAGTCCTGCCGGGCGCTCGTTTAATAGAGACGCGGTGCTCGAAGGATCTTATGTTTAAATGATATGTATGATTTGTGAAAACAATGTTGAAATATAATATAAGAGCTTTTTATACTTGTGTGTTCAAGTAGTAAACTACTCCCTGTGCGGCCGTTTATGTATATGTATATATAACCTGAAAGATGGCAGTCATTGGCTTCAACCCCCACGCACATAGTGCGGGGGTGTTTGCAAAAAGAAGCGCTTTGTCACACTTAATCCAACGTCTTGGTCCTGTTAAGGAGGTGATAGCGTAGCAAACTAGGCAACCAGACTATAATGCTTTATCACTTTCACTTAGCTATAGGAGTTCGAGGGTGGGGCTACTATATAGCCCCTGGGGGCACCGCACTCTCCCGAATTCGGGTTGCGTGTGTGCTCGACCGAAAACCGGTCCTTCGTTAATGCGAGGAATCCTAAACATTCCAAAGGAGTCATCGAGTGGTTGACCAGTCTCGCTATATCATGACAGATCAGTTTTGGCTTTCTCTCGAGGTGCTCGCCCGGCGAACCGGGCACAATCGCAGAGTTCTCCGGTGCCGCGTTAGCCGATAAAACGAGCGTAAGGCAGCAAAACACAGGAGCCGGGCAAACCCAACATTTGACCAAAGACATGATTCGAGCTGATGCATATAAGGCCTAACTCGAGACGCAGCGAACACTCCCTAAGGTATTCGGTCTTTATAAAACGGCAGAATAATCCGTCAAGATCAAGTCTCCGCGGATACCGGCCGTATAGTTCAAACTTCCAAATCTGACCGATGGCGGGGGCGAAGCTTCGATCTTCTCGGATGGCCAAATGAATTGGCCCGCAGGCAAAGCCGCCGAATCGAAGATCTGTCCAGGAGAAAGGCCTCACCACGGACTGCGTCATTGTTGATGATCGAAGGAGCCATCGGGCCTATCGGTGACGACACAGAGGAACTCTCATTGAAAGCACCAATGTCGGTGTCAAAACCTGCGGATCTCGGTAGGGGGTCCCGAATCGTGCGTCTAGGCGGATGGTAACAGGAGACAAGGGACACGATGTTTTACCCAGGTTCGGGCCCTCTCGATGGAGGTAATACCCTACTCCTGCTTGATTAATATTGATGATATGGGTAGTACAAGAGTAGATCTACCACGAGATCAAGGAGGCTAAACCCTAGAAGCTAGCCTATGGTATGATTGTTGTTCGTCCTATGGACTAAAACCCTCCGGTTTATATAGACACCGGATAGGTTAGGATTACACAGAGCCGGTTACAATGGTAGGGGATCTACATATCCGTATCGCCAAGCTTGCCTTCCGCGCCAAGGAAAGTCCCATCCGGACACGGGACGAAGTCTTCAATCTTGTATCTTCATAGTCCAGGAGTCCGGCCAATGGTGATAGTTCGGCTATCCGGACACCCCTTAATCCGGGACTCCCTCAGCGACCTTCTCTGTGAGAAGGTCGTAGACGTTTATGACCAAAATATATCCACTGTTGCGTTTTGGTCGCTAGCAACCTCCCCAGGCCACGTAGGCATCCAGCGTGGCAATCTGATGTGGCACAAGATTCCGCCCGGTCCAATTCGATTTTCTACATGGGCCTAGCCCAACAATTCGGCCTTTTAATGTATTTTTTCTTGTTAATTTTCGGTAGCTACATGGGCCAAGCCCAACATTTCGGCCTTTTTATCTTTTTTTTCTCCCAAATTATGTTTAACCAAATGAGTCCAGCCCAATATTTTTCAGGATTTTTCTTTCCTGTCCAATCGACACTCATTTATTTTTGTTTCATTTTTTCCCAAAATATTTGTCCAATATAATTTGATCCTTGGCCTCTTTAAGGTCCAACTCCAGCCTATTTAACGAACATTTTCAAACCAGTTTGAATAACAATATGAATCACCACCAATTAGCTGAATATTACATAAATATCTCAAAACTCACATTCTACAAATTTCCATCACATCCGTATTTTATACAGATCCAAGCAACCTACAACATTACGTATTCAAGCATTCAGCTGCTGAAATACTCTAGAACATGAAAGAATAAATAGAACTATCTAGTGCTTCACAACAAGAAAACATGTAGTCTGCTTCTTCAAGTCTCGCTTCTTCCTTAGCAATGACAGTGATGCAAAACATCTGGCATTCAAAGAGAACAAAAAGTATGTCGTTGATATAAGAAATATTACACGAATACTTTTAAAATAAAAACTAAAGGCACATGAGATGGAAACAAGTAATTTGAGATGGAAAGTTAGCCAACAGAATTTATATAAAAGATCTTTTTGCAGTACAATTATCTTATGTTCATATGAATGACACCCAAGTAATTTGAGATGGAAACAAGTACATCTAGCAATCTAACATGTATAGTGGCACCAACAAAAGAGCAAGACACGAAAGAATTTTAGCTTTACATAATGTTTACAAGAACAGGACCCTGATACAGGATTTAGCTTGTCCTCAACACTGTTAACAAGGTACTTTTAAAGTAGCTATGTGCATCAGCCTCACCAAGTCTTATCATGAATTGGTTGCTTTTAAAAACTATACTATATTTCTGAACAGCAAACTAAATAGACGGCTGCTCTCAAACTTTACATCCAAACAAAGAAAATAAGCACTCTACGGAAACCTTAGAACATGCTTTACAACTCATATGTAGAGGCCAACTTGAAATTATGAGCATAATGAACTCGTTTTTCAGTTAGAACCTCGCTGCCCAAAACTGTCAGGTAGTGCAGTTTTTTAACTGAACCAAATTCAGTTTACACAGAGGTAAGTAAGGAACTACTTCAAAACCAGAGGTGCTAACTATGTTTACACAGAAAAACGAGTACGGTGTCTATTTGCCAAACTTGCAGCAGCTAAGAATTCATTCCCCTTAGAGAAAATGAACTGACTGAGACTATGATATGATTGTTGGCGGCCTACGTTTACGGTATCCTAACACAGCATAAAGAAAAGAGAGCATGCCCCGTCGTCATTAGATTAAATTTCTACTAGTACACAGTGCTAGAATCACTATAACCTATGGAGTGACAAGCACTATAACCATACAAATAAAGTACTTTATCCCATACCTATATGCATAACAATCGACGGAATAACAGCAAAGATAAACAGTAGTATAGAAACTTAAACACTAGCATCACCTACTTAGTAGTGACCAGGGAATTAATCCACAGTTGGTAGAGCAAAACAAAATCACAAGCACTACTTGCAGTAGCACGTGTAGCAGTAGATCACAGTCACTACATCCAGCATCACCAATCTTATTGTATGCAAACAATCTTATTTTATTTGTTTATATTACTAAAACAAAGGTGTATGAGGTCAGATCAGGAACACTATTAGAACAATAGACATATCTTCCTTTATCTGAAGAAGTCTGCTCACTTCATTAATTAGTAGTAATAATTCCATGCTTATCAACCGTGTGCGTGTGCTTGATCATGGTCTGGAGATTACACGCATAGAGGAATAGAATCCTAAACACAATAGCATCAAACAGCAGTGGGTGCTCAACCCATTTACCATACACAAGAAACACTTAAACAATAGCATGTGCATATATAACTTGTGTCACATTAGGGGGTTCAGAATGTACTCACTATATTCTAATAAATATAACATGACCGAATTTCTTCTGGTCAACATCACCTCCGAGCAACTTGATGTAACCACCACCGCAGACAAGCTTTTGCTCATGCTTCACCGTGAACTGCAGCACGAGTGTCTTCTCCTTGTTGCTGAACTCAGGGTACTCCGCCGAGATGGCATAGAACCTGTAGTCCTCTGAGGTTTGGATACCTACATCAAGATTCAAGAATCAAGGTTTCATTAGTAAATCATAAGAAAGAAAATCTCAAGTTAAGTTTTCCTGAATCAACTAAACTTCAATGTGTAGGTACTACCAAGTACCAACAGAAAGCATAGTAGTATCAAACTGAAACACCGCACCACAAGAAGATGCATTACAACCAATTACTCCCATCCGTGGAACAAATTGCAAAAATAATTGACTATGTTCGTGGCTATTTAACCAAGAAGTTGTTTGAACATGCTTGTTACAAGTAATCCAAAATTCAAGATTTTGTTATTGAATAAAGGGTAGACAGTTTACATAAATTTCAGCCAACCTATCCTCTACAACAGCAATAGTAGGAGTTGTACTCCAAATCAAAGTGAAGCACGTCAGGAGCTGCAAGACAGAGAAAGATAGTAGAAGAGGGGAGAGAGAACCTCCACGGCGTCGACTGCAAGCAGTGCAGGGTTGCCTGAGCAGAACCTCCATGACATGGCCTTGGTTGGTGCTTCCCCACCCGCTCCTCTACTGCGACAAAAGAAGATAATTCAAGACAGGAGATTAGAGAGGGAAGGGAGAGATAGGAGGAAGGACGGGGGAGGGGGATGAACTCACCGGACATGGCGGATCCAGCTGGAGTAGAGGACGCAGCGGAATGAGGCAAGCTCGGCGCGGTGCTGCGCGGTGGCGGGAGACACCGGGGCTCGACGGAATCAGGCGGCATACGTGGAGCAGTCGCGAAGAGCGAGGAGGTCGTGTGCACGCGAGAGTGGATGGTGGTCGACGACGTGGTACGAGGTGGTGGACGGGGGCGGCGAGAGTGGATGGCGGCAGCAGGTGGGTGGGGATGCGGATGGGGCGACACGGATCCATGTAGTGGAGGGCAGGAGCCACTTGAGGGCGGGGAGGTGTGGGGAGTCGATGCAGGGGGGCGGCCAGGGTGCGAGGGGCGGAGGCGATGGCGTCTATGTTTTTGGCGAGCTGTGCGGGCGTTGGAGGGAGGCAGCAAAGGAGGTGGAGGAGGAGCGGTGGTGGAAGGGGGAGACACCGCCCGGGGAGGTGAAGCTCGTGCTGCTCCTGCTCTTGCCGCCGCCCGAGGTGGGCTCCCGCCCATGAGACGGTTCATGGCGGGCTCGCCGGAGAAGGGACCGATCTGGGTAGAGGGCGGCGGCGGATTGGATTGGGCTACGTGGGGGTAGGGATAGGGGCGGCGGCGGATTGAGATCTGAGGGAGGGAGAGGGTTAGGGTTGGAGATAGGGTTAGGGTGAGAGGATGAGGCCGTGAGGGGTGAGGGGTGCCGTCCGATCCGGAATTATCCGACGGTGTATGATGCGTGATCCGCGTGAGAAGCCTATGGACCAATCAAAACGCAGTAAAAGCTTTGACAATCTTATGACCATCTCAATTGGTCTTAATTGATTGAAATATAAGTATTTTTTGCAGAAAAAATGCATTTTTCATTTCAGTTTTGTTGTAAAGAACCTACCAACTCTTTGTTGCAAAATTGATCCTACCAACTCAAAGTATCTATTTCATCACAGGAACACAAAAAGTTTCGCAAGATTTCACACCTAGACAAGAACGTTTATACCGACAAATTTGACCACATTTATCAATAGCCTCTTATTTTGGGTAAACAATCGACATATTAGCCTCATGTTGTATGTTTAAATGACCCAATATTGTGTTCGTATGCGTATCTTGGGACGACAAACAATGTTGATTTGAGGGGGTTTTATTTTCTTTACACAACAAATCATTTTTCAATTTTTGGAGTGCCAATAATCGGGTTTTTTCTGAAGGCCCTATCATATATTTATTGCAAAATTGAACAAAATTATTTTTCTAAAACACTATGCCATATTTAATGAACAAATGACCAAATAGTTGGGTCTCAAAAGATTCAAGCCACCTCTCGTGAAAAAGACAAATTTTCGCCAATTCAACAGGAAGCGGGTTGATTTTGAACTGCAGCCTCCTCATAGTTTGCTCTTTATTTTTTCCAAAAATAATTTCTAAGTACATAAATATCTATTTATCAGAGAAACACCAAAAAAATTCCAAGATTCAACCACTAGCTAGGAACAGTCATTCCCGCCGTTTTGACCGCATTTTGAAACGGGCATAAAAAATTCAAAACAAATCAAAAAATTGGGAAACCTTCGGATTGTGTCATTATATGTGGCCAAGTTCCCAGGAAAAATAACAAACTTGTAATACGGAAATTATTTTAAAAAAGTGTTCCCAGAAACGAGCTATCACGTGTGGAGATCAATGGCTTTCAAGCCAAATGATCAATCTTATGGCCACATTCATGGCACAGTTTGTTTAAATAATCTCATATTGTTCACAAGAGTGCATATTGGAATGGCAAACAATGTTGCCTAAGGAAGTTTTCATTTTCGTTGGACGAAAAAACCATTTTCCATTTTTCGAGTGCCCAAAAGGAGGTTTTTTTGTGAAGGACCTCCCAAATAATTGTTGCAAAATTGGACCAAATCAATTTTGTAAAATACTAGGACATATTTAATGCACAATTGACAAAATTGTTGGGTGTAGAAAGTTTTGATCCACCTCTCGTTAAAAAGACAAATTTCTGCCGATTTAGCTGGAAGCGGGTCAAACTTGAACTGTAGCTGCCTTGTAGTTTGCTCTTTATTTTTTCCAAAAATCATTTCTAGGTACATAAGTATCTACTTTATCAGAAAAACTCCAAAAAAAGTTCGAATTCAACCCCTAGCTAGGAACGGTCATTCCCGCCGTTTTGATCGCATTTTGAAATGGGCATAAAAAATTCAAAACAAATCAAAAAATTGGGAAACCTTCCCATTGTGTCATTATATGTGGACAAGTTCCCAGGAAAAATAATAAACTTGCAATACGGCAATTATTTTAAAAAAAGTGCTCTCAGAAATGAGCTATCATGCGTGAAGATGAATGGCTTTCAAGCCAAATGATCAATCTTATGGCCACATTCATGGCATAGTTTGTTTAAATGATCTCATATTGTGCACAAGAGTGCATATTGGAATGGCAAACAATGTTGCCTAAGGAAGTTTTCATTTTCTTTGAACGAAAAAACCATTTTCCATTTTTCGAGTGCCCAAAAGGAGGTTTTTTTCTGAAGGACCTCCCAAATAATTGTTGCAAAATTGGACCAAATCAATTTTCTAAAATACTAGGACATATTTAATGCAAAATTGACAAAATTGTTGGGTGTAGAAAGTTTTGATCCACCTCTCGTGAAAAAGACAAATTTCCGCCGATTTAGCTGGAAGCGGGTCAAACTTGAACTGTAGCTGCCTTGTAGTTTGCCCTTTATTTTTTCCAAAAATCATTTCTAGGTACATTAGTATCTATTTAATCAGAGAAACACCAAAAAAATTCCAAGATTCAACCACTAGCTAGGAACGGTCATTCCCGCCGTTTTGACCGCATTTTGAAACGGGCATAAAAAATTCAAAAAAATCAAAAAATTGGGAAACCTTCGCATTGTGTCATCAAATGTGGCCAAGTTCCCAGGAAAAATAAAAAACTTGTAATACGGAAATTATTTTAAAAAAGTGTTCTCAGAAATGAGCTATCACGTGTGGAGATCAATGGCTTTCAAGCCAAATAATCAATCTTATGGCCACATTCTTGGCATATTTTGTTCAAATGATCTCATATTGTGCACAAGGGTGCATATTGGAATTCCAAACAATGTTGCCTAAGGGTGTTTTCATTTTCTTTGCACGGAAAATACATTTTCCATTTTCCGAGTGCCCAAAAGGAGGTTTTTTGTGAAGGAACTACCACATATTTGTTGCAAAATTGGACCAAATCAATTTAATAAAATACTAGGCCATATTTAATGCACAATTGACAAAATGGTTGGGTGTCAAAAGTTTTGATCCACCTCTGGTGAAAAAGACAAATTCCCACCGATTCAGTTGGAAGCGGGTCAAATTTGAATTGCAGCTGCCTCATAGTTTACTATGTATTTTTTCCAAAAATCATTTCTAGTTACATAAGTACCTATTTAATCATAAATACATGGTTTGGTGGCGATACGTTGAGGTTTGGGCGATGGCCGAGGCCCCCAACTCTAGAGCGTGTAAACTCGCATGCCCGCCGCGTGGTCACCGCGTGACCGTGGCGTTGCCATGTGTTCTGGGCAGCCTAGTCATAGCAACCCACCACAATATAGACATACCCATGCGTTGCCATGTGTTCGGGTCAACCCCATACATGACTTCTCAGTGGCTGACCCCTTTGCAAAAATTGTGAGGTTTCGAAGCCAGACTTAGAAGCGGTGATATTAGTTTGAACCTCTCTGATATCCATGTTCAGCTCATCAGCGCGAGCGTTTGTTGCTAATGAGCTGCATTTCATTTCTAATATCAGTTTGAACCTTGTAATCTTCGAATTTGAGCCATATAACTCTGGAATTTTAACCTTGTAACATTTCGAGCTTTTGTGGTACAATCGTTGAAATGGCATCGTATGAGACTCGTATATTGCTAGCACTATTTTGACATTAATATGCAATGGTCTTAGATTTATTAACCATTCTCGGATCAGTTTACCTTGTCGATCTCACAGAACACGATCTGTATAGCTAACTCGAACGCGATCTTCGACATTATCGCACACAGTTGGTTTCTTCCACCGTGTGCACTGTAGAGCGCAGAATTATTATCGCACTCGAGTGTCTACGCCTGGGGTGCGGTATTATCAAGCGTGCACTGGATTCTGGAATCCTCCGCTATGAACACCATGACAAAGACGTGACGACTACAGGCTGGCCGGGCCCCATTTATTACAGCGGCCATTTAACCTACCCTTATGTCTCTTCAACCTTTCCATCGCGCCCCACCATTGCAAGAAGGACACCCACCATGAGAAATTCTTAGAGGGTATCCTGCGCGGCTCCAATGGCGCTCCGAGCGGCTGCCGACGACGAGCAGCGGTTCACCATGGGTGCCCTGGTGGACACCCACAGATGGTTCATGGACCTCTCGGCGGTGTACACCAATGACCCGATCTGGGCGGAGCACTCCATCCACATCATGGAGTTGTTGCTTGCCGAGGAAAAGTACAAGGTGGTAGGGTTTGACCTCGAGTACACCCGCACTCGTGCTGGGTCTCATCCCAAGGTCGACGTCGCCCAGATGTGCATGCGCCACCACGTCCTCGTCTTCCACTACTGCCTGGCCACAATGCCTTGCGAGCATTTCGCCAGGTTTGTTAACAGCCCCCACTACATGTTTGCTACAGTGGACATCACCAACGATGTAAAGGCGCTCGAGAGTTCGGGCATCGCCTGCCAGAATCTTGTTGACATCCAGGGCCAATACAAGATCTGGGGCAGCAAGGAGCGTGAGAAGGACTCACTAGTTCACCTCGCCGAGGCCATCATCGACCCCTACTACAGAGACATGAAGGATTCATGCAACAAGGACAAGCGTGCCTCGCACTCGGCCTGGATGGAGAAACTTGAGAAAGCTCACGTTGTGTACGCGGACAAGGAGGCGTACAGGAGCTACGACATGTACCGGCGGATGGTTGACATGAGGAAGTCCCTCCTTCCCAAAAACGGCCAGGGATCCAGCCGGAAGCAGAGCAATGGCAAGCATCGTCGCAACAATAAGTAGATGATTAGATCCTCATTTCTCCTACTTTAGTATGCATGTAATTGCATACTTTGGTGTGTGCAAATGTTATGTGTGTTGTCACTTCTGTAATTGTATGCTTAATTTGGTTATGCAATGCTGTCTTTTTAAGTATATATGTTGACGCTCTGTAGACGGAGCATAGATGGTGTGCGGAAAAATAAAATCACATCGCACACGGACTAAACAATGGAACTCGTCGGTGATGTTTTCATCAATCACTCACAATTGTATACCAGCAATCGTTTGCTCACAACACACACGGCTTGTTAGCAGTAATCGTCTGTGTTCTTATCGGTCTTCGCACACGTTTCTGATTACAGACCTGTTTGCCTTGTATCACTCACATCTTGTTCATTTGAACCGTTTCTGTTCTCATGTCTCAACACAAACAGTTCATCTGAGTGAACCGCATGCCATATATCGCACACACCTTGAATCTTGCTGACCGTTTCTTGTGTGTTGCCTAATAAAAACAGTTCATCCGAGTGAACCGTATGCTGTACATTGCACACACCTTCATCTGGCTGCCCGTTTCTTTTGTTCCTTATCATCCCAAATGGTTAATTGAGCTGAACCGTATGCCCTGCATCGCACGTGCAACTAAAATCTGAATCGTGTTTGATGCATCCTCCATCGCAAACGTTTTGCATCATTTCTGACGGTTTTCATACAACACTATTTGCGATTATTGCATCGCACATAGTTTCTCGAAGGGTCTTTGATTGTAGTGTCGCGTTAGTAGCATCCTGCAGTAGTGGCTTGAGACCTTTCCCTGCAAAAGAGAGTTAAGTTTTCTTAACCACCCACATTTTCAGGGGTGGCTTCGAAGCAATGAGTCTAAGTGCAGCATATGAGAACTTCGGCTTTGGAGCCCTAGCAAATAGCCTTGCAGGAGGTGAATAATACTCATAAGAATAAGCAGAAAAGTTCTTGGTCTCATGAACATAGCGGTTTGATGAAACACGCTCATATTCATAAGTCTGAGTATGGTTTCCCGGCAAAACATTGTCGTTAGGTGACTCTGGTAAGTCCTCTGTCTGTATGAAGCCTTTGGACCATATGAAGCCTTTGGTCTGGGGTTTGTCTTCTTCCCAGGTGGTGTCATGATGACATTCACTTGAAGATTCTCAAGACAACTCTTGGGCTCCCAGATCTTCTTCAAAGGGGGTCCATTCCTGCAGTTAGTACCAATATACCTGGCAAACACTTCACCATTCTGTTTCTTAAATAGTTTATAGTTTGCATCAAAGGATTCATCAATGCTAATCGGGTTAGCATAAGTGAAGTCAGATATGGTAGATGGATCCACTGAAGGTCCCTTTGTAGCAACCCATGTGGTTTTCGGATACTGCTCAGGCTTCCAGTAAGAACCATCAACATTCATTTTCCTCTCAAACCCAACACCCTCTTTCCTAGGTTTTTGGTTCAGAATCTGTTTCTTGAGGACATCACATACTGTCTGATGCCCTTTGAGACTTTTGTACATTCCTGTCTCAAGCAATGTCTTCAACCTGGCATTCTCATCAACAATAGTAGTGGTATCCTCAGCAGACGGGTTAGTTACCTCATCAGCAGTTGAAGACATAGCAACAGTAGCAGCAGTAGAACATTCAGCAACAGAGACAACATTATCACGCTCAAGAAATTTTAGACATGGTGGTTCAAATCCTTCCTGAGTGGAACTGATCTGTTGAGCGTAGAGTGACTCTTTCTCCTTTTGAAGATCTTCATGAGCTGATCTCAAGTTCTCAAGCTCTTGCTTCCTTTGAAGATAATCATAGGAGAGCTTTTCATGAGTAGTTGAGAGCGTTTCATGATGACATTCAATTTCCTCGTACTTAACATGAAGATTTTTAATGTCTTCAATTAAGGACTGAGTTCGGGTCATTTCCGCGTCCAACAGGTCATCACTTTTGTCTAGTAAATTTTGAATATGTTCCATAGCATTCTGTTGTTCAGTTGCAATTTAAGTAATTGTTTTGTAGCTCGGTTTAGATTCACATTCAGAGTCATCTTCACTTGATGTTTGAAAGTAAGCATCGTGTGAGTTTACCTTGGCACCACGTGCCATGAAGCAGTAGGTGGGAGCAGAGTCATCCTCATCATTACCATCAGTGTTGGTGACGAGGCCATTGTCTTCAGTGTTGAAGATGGACTTGGTGACATACGCTGAATCTAGAGCCAGGCTTGCCACGCCTGAATCAGATTCCTCTTCAGACTCCACCTCTGCCTCCTCAAATGCAGACTCCTCCACTGAATCCATGTCCTTGCCAACAAACGCACGAGCTTTGCTGGATGAGCTTTTCTTGTGTGATGAAGACTTTGACAAAGACTTGGAAGAAGACTTTGAGGATTTCTTCTTCTTCTTGTCATCAGAATCATATTCCTTGCTCTTCTCGTTCTTCTTGGTCTCATTGTCCCACTGTGGAAACTCAGAGATGTAGTGACCAGGTTTCTTGCACTTGTGGCATGTTCTCTTCTTGTGATCACAAGTGGAAGCTTCATCATTTCTTGAGCTGGATCTTGAAGACTTTATGAAGCCTTTCTTCTTGGTGAACTTCTGGAACTTCTTCACAAGCATAGCAAGCTCCTTTCCAATGTCTTCAGGATCCTTAGAACTGCAGTCAGATTCTTCTTCAGATGAGGAAACAACATTTGCCTTCAAAGCGCGAGGTCGGCCTAGTTAGGACCATAGATGTCTCTTTTCTCAGATTGCTGGAACTCATGTGTGTTGATCCTCTCAAGTATGTCAGACGAATCGAGAGTATTGAAGTCAGGGATTCTTGAATCATCAGGGCCAGGGTGTCAAATGAGCTATTAAGTGATCTCAGAAGGGTCTTCACAATTTCGTGCTTGCTGATCTCAGTGGTGCCAAGTGCGTGAAGCTCATTTGTGATATCAGTGAGGCGATGAAATGTGAGCTGGACATTCTCATTGTCATTTCACTTGAAGCGGTTGCGAAGAACACTGATCCTTGAGTCTCTCTGGGTTGAGATGCCTTCGTTGACCTTGGAGAGCCAGTCCCCACTAACCGCGAGCTTCGAGCACTCACACGACCATACTGTCCTTTGGTCAGATGACCACAGATGATGTTCTTGGCAGTCTTATCCAGTTGAATGAACCTCTTGACATCAGCAGCTGTGACACCTTCACTGACCATGGAACGCCATTCTTGACGACATACCAGAGGTCGACGTCAATGGCTTCAAGATGCATACGCATCTTATTCTTCCAGTAGGGGTAATCAGTGCCATCGAAGACAGGGAACATAGTGGAGACTTTGATTATCCCTGCAGTCAACATAGCTAAAACTCCAGGTGGTTAAACCGAATCACACAGAAGAAGGGAGCACCTTGCTCTGATACCAATTGAAAGTGCTAGTTATCGACTAGAGGGCGTGAATAGGCGGTTTCTATGAAAGTCTTCAAAACACGGGGGTTTTGAAGAAAAACAGTAGAAATGAACCTATTGATATGCGGCGGAAGGTAGACTACACTAGACAAGCCATAGTCAAGTAAGCAATGAAGTGAAAGCACGAAGACTATCAGCAACTAGGTAGTATGGATCAGGATGGACGATAGTATGTAGCCAAATAGGAAACAGTCATTAGAAAGTGAAGCCAATCAGTTCAAGCAATCAGGCAATGACTTCACGAAGACAAACTGTAAAGTAGAGAGATGGGACAGATAGAACCAGTTGCTTGGAGAGGACACAGATTTGGTAGACCAGTTCCAATTGTTGTGACAACTGTACGTCTGGTTACGGAGGCTGAGATTCAACTCACAAGACCGCGTCTTCACCTTATTCCCCTTTAGCTAAGAACACACAGTCCTCGCCCAATCACTCTGGTAAGTCTTCAAGGTAGACTTCCAAACCTTCATAGACTTCGTTCACCGGTAATCCACAATGGCTCTTGGATACTCAGAACGCGATGCCTAACCGGCTGGAGGATTCACAATCCTCAAGTGTAACAAGTCTTCAGATCACGTGGACAGAAAGACTTCAGTGATGCCCAACACTCTTTGGCTCTGGGTGTTTTGGGCTTTGTCCTCGCAAGGATCTCTCTCTCAAATGCTTCGGAGGTCGCTTGCTCTCAAACGACAAAAGTCATGCACTAACTCTGAGCAGCCACCAATTTATGGTGTAGGGGGTGGGATATTTATAGCCAGGAGGCAGCCCAACCTTATTTCTCCAAAATGACCCTGGGTCACTAAGGAACTGACATGTGTCCAATGGTCTGATTTCAAACACACGCAACAGCTTGACTTGGGCTACAAGTAAAGCTGACTCATCCATCTCTGGATAAGATTTGCTCTCATTGTCTTTGCTCGAAGACATAGGATTTAGTTGAGCATCACATCAGTCACTCTGACTTTGTTCACTTGGACCCCACTTAATAGTACGGTGGCTCCTATGACTCAACAAAGAAGAAAAGGAAACTACGAAACAACTATGTCTTCGCACTCCATAGTCTTCATGCGATGTCTTCTCATGTCATAGTCTTCAATGTGAATCTCTTCTCAGACCACCATTGTCTTCAATGTCTTCACACTTTTTTAGGGGTCATCTCTGGTAGGTAAATCAAATCAATATGGGACTACTACCTGTGTTATCCTGCAATTCTCACAAACACATTAGTCGCTCAACCAAGTTTGTCGTCAATACTCCAAAACCAACTAGGGGTGGCACTAGATGCACTTACACTACCCCAATTCGACGATGAGGCATTAGAGCCCATACCACCCATACGTAACATGACTGGCGGTCCCGATCGACCACCACGTGGCCGGGACAAAACGACAACTGAAGCCGAACACCAATCCACACCACCTCGTCGTAAAAGCAGAGAAACAACAGCTCGGGGATACACATATGACATACGACAAGACCTGGAGAACAGAGCAGGTCAGACAAGATCAATCTATGGATAGCGGGGGCGTGCCCCGGTGCGAGAGGACGGCTATAGAGCTTGGCGCGACAAGCATAACCACGCCCAGGACGAAAACCGCATACGGACTTCATCCGAACTACGTCGTGACATGGCCCGATATAGAGGTGCCGCACACCCCCTATGCTTCACCGATGAGGTAATGGAGCACCAGTTCCTAGAAGGGTTTAAACCCATGAACATTGAATCATACGACGGCACAACAGATCCCATCATATGGATTGAAGATTTTCTTCTCCACATTCACATGGCTCACGGTGATGATCTACACGCCATCAAATACCTTCCCCTAAAACTCAAGGGGCCAACTCGGCACTGGTTGAACAGCCTCCCAGAAAACTCTATCGGAAGCTGGGAGGACTTGGAGGATGCCTTTAGAGACAACTTCCAAGGCACTTATATCCGGCCTCCGGATGGAGATGACCTCAGTCACATAGTCCAACAACCCGGAGAGTCGGCCAGGAAATTCTAGACCAGTCCAAGAACCTGATTGTCGATTGTTCCGACGTCGAAGCCCTAGCGGCCTTTGAACACAGCCTTTGTGACGAATGGCTCTCCCGTCTCCTCGGCCAGGAATATCCAAAGTCCATGGCAGCCCTTAAAGCACTAATGACCCGCTTCTACGCAGGCGAGGATAGCTGGCTAGCCCATAGCAGCAACAGTACCAGTGACCCCGGCACTTCCGAAGCCAGAAACGACAACGGAAGACCCCCACAAAACAAACATAAGCCTCGGAGCAACAACGATGATACAGAGAATATGATAGTGAATGCCGGATTCAGGGGCTCCAAGTCCGGTCAATGGAAGAAGCCATTCAAAAGAAACAAAGACGGTTCATCAAGACTAGACCTCATAATTGATCGACCTTGCCAGATCCACGACACTCCCAACAAGCCTGCCAACCACACCAACAGAAGTTGTTGGGTCTTCAAACAGGCTGGCAAGTTAAATGCCGAATACAAGGAGAAAGGGTCGCCCAGCGAGGACGACGACGAGGAACCTTGCGCACCGAAAACAGGGGGACAGAAGAAATTTCTCCCGAGGTCAAAAGAGTGAATATGATATACTTCACTCATATCCCCAAGACGGAGCGCAAGCGCGCGCTAAGGGACGTCTATGCGATAGAGCCAGTTGCCCCAAAATTCAACCCATGGTCGTCTTGTCCGATCACCTTTGATCGCAGGGACCATCCGACCAGTATCTGTCACGGAGGCTCCGCCGCATTAGTCCTCGATCCAATCATCGATGGATTCCACCTTACGCGAGTCCTCATGGACGGTGGCAGTAGCCTTAATTTGCTCTATCAGGACACACTCCGCAAGATGGGTATTGATCCGTGAAGAATCAATCCCACTAAAACCACCTTTAACGAAGTAATACACTCGTGCGCGTTGGTCCTGAACAAACGGTTTCAAACCCATTTCCGCGACGGCATTTGGAACCGTGTGTGCCGTAATGACCTGCACAACGTAATTTTTCCCTTATTTAATTACTGCTATTAAAAATTGTACCTAATTTAAACTTGAAAGTAGGCTATAGCTTTATTCATATCCATCAGGTTCAAACAACCAATGCATTATTCGATTCACATGTACATATGTTTAAGAATTACAGAAGCACCAAATAAAGAATGATGTACCAGGGTTCTATACTTGTACTTTTACAGATGGTAAAGAAAGAGGCGACAGACATTCCAGTTGCTGAACAAGGTGAAGCGGAATGGCCCTATTCTACTCTCCTGGATGCAGAAGGCATGCAGGACTCTAGTCCAACCCCTTGTGATGGCCGGCCGCCAATCATGTAGTTTGAGAGGTAATCTTGAGTAAACTACTTCAGGATCCACTACAAAAGAAAAAAATTCAGATATTGTCATCTAACACAACTCATTAGGGGGGCAGTAAAAAGAAGGCTACAGGGTTCTTACATACCATCCTGCAGTTCACTGTTGTCTTGCATAAAGTGTAAACAAATAGTTCGATTGACATCTTTTGACCCATTTTAGTAACAATCTTTATCAGTTTCCTCACTTGATACTGGTTCATGAATATCTCATTGCCCCATACGGAGAAAGGGTCGAAGTGTGGATCTTTGGCAATGATATATGTACCTAAAAGCTCCAAGTAAATATTAGAAGCTAAACAACAATTGAAAAATGATGTAGTACAACACTCCATCCATCCCATTATATAAGATTTTATTACATGTATATCTAGACATCATCAGAAGATTAAGGTAACACTCTTCCCTGTTGCTATGTAGCCTGGGATTGCGTATTTAGTCATTCAGTACAATGCATGTTGCTAAACAACAATTAAAAAACAAAAAGGCATGTTAACTGCAATATCCTTAACAGCAACCAAATATCGTAATTCATAGTGGTATTGTTGAAACTGTTATTGATGAAATTGAACTGCACAGAAACTAGTTGCACATATAGAGCATCGCATTGTAAAGAACTGAAATAAACAAGTCATAAGGACATCTCCAGGCGATCCTTAAAAAGTTGAAGGACTAAAACCCTTAGTGGATATATATATACTCCAGCAATTTTTGGACTTTTCTAGTCGATCCCCTAAACTTAAGGTTGTAAACTTCAATTTGATCAAGTTAAAAGCAGGTTCAACCGAAAGTAGCATGCATTCAAACATAAACATATATAGTTTTTCATAACCGAACATAAAACATAAATTTAAACTAAGCTAAACTACTTTCGGTCGAAGTAGAGGTCGAGCCAATCCTTCCTTGTCATGTACGGTGTGCCACGAGCCGGGTCCGGGCCAATACCGTCGTGGGGGTCGTTGGGGAAGGCACTCCTCCACTCGTCGATGTCGATCTCCTCGTCCTTAGGGCCCACCTCGACACCCTCCGCGCCGCCGTTGCCGCCGCCTTCGACCTCGTCATCAGAGGAGAGCGTGATAACCTTGCCGCCCTCCGCGCCGCCGTCCTCGCCGCCTTCGACCTCGTCATCGGAGGAGAGCGTGATAACCTCGCCTCCCTCCGCGCCGGCAAAGATCGCACGCTCCGCCTCCATGAGCTCCGGGTGCTGCCGGCTGAGCTCTTGCATGTAGGCCTCGTCGGTGGCCTCGGCCTCGAGACGCTCCCACGCCTCGCGGTCCTCCTGCGCCATATCCGAGCTCACCACCCCTGGCTCCGGCGGAACAAGGTGGACCGGACGTGTGCCGAAGGGGAAATTGAGCCTAGCCGCCGCACCGTGGTAGCGGACCTGCCAGCGGTCATACCCCATGGCCGCGAGCTCGGCCGTGTGGAAACTACTGAGCCACCAGCGGGTGTGGGTCTCTCGATCTGTAATCTCGGCGACCCACGTCCCCCACCGCCGCTGCCGGATCTCGAGGTAGGATCTCATCGGCTGCCGGGTGCGGGGGAGGACGGGGAAATCCTCGAACCGGTGTAGGGCCGCGGCGGCAGGCGGATCGGGGGACCGGCAACGGCGGATCGGGCCCGCGGAGGACGACGGGGACACCTCGGCGGCCACCTCACCGGCGTCGGGCGAAAAGGCCGCGATAAACCTCTTTTTGGCCATTGGCTACTCGAGCTCCCCTGCACATAGGCAGAGGTTGAGGATGGAGGCGCCGGCGATGGAGGATCGAGGGTTGTGTGTGTCTCTGTGAGCGGAGGTTGTGTTTGAGGACATACTGCGGCAACTGAAAATTTTACTAGGCGGGAATAACAAGGCGGGGCTACTAAAAATTAGGATCAAGAGCGAGCAGATATTTTTGAGATTGTGAGGGATGCAGAGGCGGGAGTAAAATGCCGGGGCTATTGAAAATTTGATTCAAGGGACCGAAGGAGAGAGGGATGCAGAGGCGCGAGTTTTGGGGGAGCGAGCTAGTGTGCTTGACATGCCGGCTGTGGACTGTAGCCGACGCACCTTCTCGCATAAGCCATAGGCGTACTATACACCGACAATGCTCCAAGATATTTTGTACTACATCTCACACGGTTGGTGAGAATAAACTGTGTGGGATCTACTTGATTTGAATTACAAAATGGGGTCACAGCGGCAATGGACGGTGTTTGAATTGCTAGGCCTTTTATCTGTAGTGAACATGCAACTGTATGTGTGTCATAAAAGAATTGGAATTATTCAGGGTTCGTTTGGAAATTTCAAACATTAAACTGGTTTTCTAGCCAGTTCAGGTGCACAATTCAAAATTAAACTACATGCACATGCTTCGGTGCATACAAATTGGTTGAAAAATCAAATCTATGTCCTTCAGTGCATGCTTAGGTCCCATGGAAGAAATGGGAATGAATTTTTTGGGGTTTGTTTGGCCTTTTCTATACATTAACTGGGGTTTCTGGGCATTTTATGTGCATAATTCAAATTTGAACTACAAGCACATGCTCCAATGCACTAAAGTTGGTTGAAAAATCACATGTGTGTCCTTGGGTGAATTTCTAGGTCCCATGGGAATGAATTTCAAACACCACGACACTGTTGATTACCGGCAAAACATTGAGATACCTGATTTTTAAATTCTAGTAAATCCAAAACTCGTCTGAAGTTCATGAAACTTGGCATGCCATCATGGAGCGGCATCAACATGCCGTGGTGAAAATTTTGTCCCATTTGGGGCATGTTTGGGTATAAGCTTCTCACAAACCAGAACTTCTCGCAACAAGCATGATGGTTTCGATGGGGAACGTACCACCTTTGGGGACGAGACGATTAACTAGGTTTTCTAGGCATTTTATGTGCATAATTCAAATTTGAACTACAAGCACATGCTCCAATGCACCAAAGTTGGTTGAAAAATCACATGTGTGTCCCTGGGTGAATTTCTAGGTCCCATGCAAGAGATGGGAATGAAATTCAAGCACCATGGCACTGTTCATTGCCGGCAAAACATTGAAATGCCTAGTTTTTAAATTCTAGTAACTCGTCTGAAAGTCATGAAACTTGGCTTGCTATCATGGAGCGGTGTCAACATGGCGTGGTGAAAATTTTATCCCATTTGGGGCAGGTTCGGGTATAAGCTTCTCACAAACCAAAGCTTCTCACGACAAGCATGATGGTTTCGATAGGGAACGTTCCACCTTTGGTGACGGGACGATATCCATTCCCTCTTATTGCTTTCAAAAAATTTCTACTATCAACAAAGAACAACAGGAGTGTTCTGTTCAATCTTGGAATTTTTTTGGGTCCGTTTGGCCTTTTTATACATTAACTGGGTTTTCTTGGCATTTTATGTGCATAATTCAAATTTGAACTACAAGCACATGCTCCAATGCACTAAGGTTGGTTGAAATATCTAATATGTGTCCTTGGGTGAATTTCTAGGTCCCATGCAAGAGATGGGAATGAAATTCAAACACCAGGGCACTATTCATTGCCGGCAAATCGTTGAGATTCCTGGTTTTTAAATTCTAGTAAATCCTAAACTCATCTGAAATTCATGAAACTTGGCATGCTATCATGGAGCGGCATCAACATGTCGTGTTAACACTACAAAAAAGACATCCGTGACATTTTGGGCCGAACGAATTTTTTTTGTCATACTTATGACACTTCTATGACAATAATTGTGACAAAACATGGTATCATCATAGATGTGGTGGGGTCGTACTTCTATGAAGAAAATCATGACAGAAAATGGGCTTTTCGTCCTGGGCGGGCTGGAGACGCAGCTGCATGACATTCTTTGGGCCGTCCATGACGGAAAAATCCGTGGTAGAAGCGAGGGCGAGGAAAATATCGGGGTGTTCCCGGTTACGGTGGGTGGTCGGGCCGACCGATGCGTTCTCTCATACATGCGCGGCGTGGGTGTGGCGTTGAGCTCTAATCGAGCGAAGCGGCGTTGGGCTCTAATCGAACCCGGCGATTGCCGCTGCGAGCTACGCGTTAGTGAACCCGAGTGATTGATTGATGGATGATAATCGAACCCGATCGGCGATTCGCCGCTACTACTACTAGCGAAGGCGATCGATCGCCTCTAGATGAATAGTGAGCGTTGCTGGGGGGGTTTGGATGAACAGTTCCCGATGGGGGTGGATGAACAGGACCCGTTGGCGTTGACTCTGGATGAACAGTGAGCGTTGCTGGGGGGTTTGGATGAACAGTTCCCAGTGGGGGTGGATGAACAGGACCTCGATCGTTCGAGCCGGTTGGGGCTGGATGAACAGGACCCCATGGAGAGCAGGATGAACAGGACCACCCGTGGAGGGGGGAGAACGATGAGCGGTGGAGGGCTGGATGAGCAAGAGCCCATGGAGGGTGGTTGAGCAGAGCCCGTGTAGAAGGCTGGTTGAGCGATGGCGGTGGAGTAAGCGCGGGTGGAGGCTGGATGAGCAGGAGCCCGTGGATGAGCGATCGCGGTGGAGGCTGGAGGAGGTCGACGGTGGATGAGCGATGGCAAGTGGGGGTGGAGGGGTCGACGGTGGAGATGAGCGGTATCTGTGGAGTCCGTTTTGCGGTACATCACACCCTCTCAATGAATAGGACCCCGTTTGACCGGGCGCTCCGGCAAGTCCGTTTCCTCCGTTTTGCGATCGCCACACCCTCTCGATCAAGCTGGACCCCGTTTCGACCGTAGGAGGTCCGTTTCCTTAGTTTTGCGGTACGCCAGACCCCTCCCGATGAACAGGATCTTGTTTCGAACGTGGCTGGTCGAACACAAGGCCATTTCCTCTGTTCTGCGGTACGCCAAGCCTCGTTTCCATCAGTTGTTCCATCGAAGCCCTCCCGATGAACACGACAACGCATTCCATTCCGACCCAGCCAGTTGGCTCCCCATGAACACGATGACGAAGTTGTTTCTCCATTCTGACCCAGCCATGTACACGAGCCCTGGCCGTACGTATGCGCGAGTAGGCGTTTGAGACCCTGCCCGTATGTACGTATGTGGTCGTATTTTCTTTCTTGCACACTGGCCGTTGTATGTACGTGTACATGCTACGTGCGCGCCTCTACTACGACACGTGCACGCATCTACATCGACCAGTATGTACGTACACGTTCGCGACTAGAATGACAACGCTTCGTTAACTTCACCAGGTGGGTCCCGGTATCGAGCATTTCCTTGCGTGCGAAGATGTAGCTGGTGGGTCCCAGCAGTCAGGGGGGAAAATCGTTTTTTTCCTGGACGCACTTCCTTCCGTGCGAAGATGTAGCTGGTGGGTCCCAGCAGTCAGGGGGGAACATTTTTTTCATGAAATACGGTGGCCCGTCCGGTGGGTCCCTGCTGTCAGGTGGAGGAATAATTATTTTGTGCGTAATAAGGAGGCACTTACTTGCTGTGGCTGTGGACCCAGGTGTCAGCCTCTCCACGTACAGTCCACGTCCGATGGAAGCCATTCCTTGACCACGTTGACCACGCCGGGCCGGAGCACCAGGGCGGTGGACGACGGCGAGGCCTAGGAAGGGGATGACGCAGAGCCGGGGAAGACACAGCAGTGGAAGCCAGCGGAGAGAATCTGAGGTTCACTGGTTCGGCTGCGATGTGAGGCTGCCGTCGCCGCAGGGCCTGGCCAGCGGTGGGAGTAGTACGTGGGCGGTGAGGTCTCCGCGACAGCACAGCCGGCCACGGGAGGCAGGAGCGTGTGGCACGACCGGCGCTGCTTTGGGAGGCTGGAGCAAGAAGACCAGAGGTTGAAGAAGCACTACGGCCGTTGGATGGGCATCGTACGGTCACTAGAGCAAGAATCGTGCATATTGACTAAGTTGACAAAGCCCTCCGTCCCCGTCAACTTAGTAGGCCCACAAGTAAGCCTGCCACTGTACTTGGTCCCAGCTAGCAGGGGGAGTATTCATTTTTTTTGTGTGTAATAAGGAGGCACTTCCTTGCGTGCGAAGATATAGCTGGTGGGTCCAAGCTGTCAGCGGTGGTAAGGTTTTTTTTCATGAAATACAGAGGCCCTTTCGTTGGGTTTGAGATGTCAGGTGGAGGAATCATTATTTTGCGCGTAATAAGGAGGCATTTCCTTGCGTGCGGCCGTGGACCCAGCTGTCAGCCTCACCATGTACAGTCCACTTCAGATGCATGTCGGTCGTTGACCACGTTGACCAGGCCACGCCGAGAGCACCATGGTGGTGGACGACGGCGAGGCCTAGGAAGGGAACGACACGGAGCCAGGGAAGACTGGGCAGTTGTTTCCCACGCGGAGGAGAGTACGATTGTACGAGGGTTTACTGATTCGTCTGCTGTCACCGGAGAATAACAACAGGTGTAGGTGAGTAGAGGGATGGCTAGGCCAGCGATGGGAGTATGGTGGGGCGGTGAGGCTGCTGGCAAAGATAGCCGGCAATGGGAGGAGGAGTAGGCAGTCCCGTCGGCGCTTGTTTGAGCGGCTGGAGCAGGAAGAGCAGAGATCAAAGAAGCATGACGGCCATTGGATGGACATCCAACAGTCACTGCTCTCGTGTGCATTATTTCTAATAATGTACAGCCCATTTGCTAATTCTTAAGAATTTTTTTGGATCCCATCTTCTTTTTGTTAGCATTACACCCCATATTTGTGGCCACGGTTAAAAAGTATATGATTTTTTTGCATATTTCGGTGCGGTCAACTGGTTTTAATCCCGAAATATCGATTCACATTCAAACTATTTTGAAAAATAATTTATATAAATATAAAATCCAAATAATTGTCCACGCATAAAAATCAATGGAATTTAAAATCTTGTAATGAAAAAAAATGAAACTAATTCCCGGTCTGATGTGTTTTAAAAATGTACAGCCCATTTCTGGGCAAGCCGAATGTAACTCTCCACGCCTGGAAAGATTTGCAGCCCAGCAGGGCTGATAAAGCAGGTAGGCCTCGTTTGGGTATTTCTTAAAAAAAAGAACTGGGCTAGCCATTTTCAGGAAGAAAAAAAACACAACTGGGCTCAAGATGTGGTAAACATAAATAGAACCCTGGCTAGACGGGCCACAGCCCCCACACAGCCCCGTTGTTACCCTGATCCGTCGCTAAAACTAGTATAAATAACTGGTTGGGATTTGTTAGTTGTTACAATATTTCACTCTAAATTAAACGATTGGCAAGCCATTTGCCTTGCTTCAAAGAAAATATGACAGTCACAGCCGAGTTGAAAAGGGCAAGAACATCTAACTCGAGCTTACAAACTGTACAAAAGCACGAGGGTTAATTGTTCATCAGGTTTACAAAAAAACGCAGGTTGAAAAGGGCACCAACATCTAACTCCAACACTGTTTTTGGCAGTCACAGTCAAATGGATCGGTCAGGTCCATAGAATGAACATCCTGGGTAATAAAATTTACTGGATTATGACCACAATATGTTGTAAATAGAAGCCCGACACGTTCAGAAGCTCTTTTGCCCACCTGAAACTCCTTTTTTTGCTCTTCCGCATACCCATCCGTCAAAACCATGCTACTGATAAACTTAAGCCTGATGGACAATAGTAACTTCGCATTCAGCAGGAAGAATGTGACAAATCTAGTGTTTGCACGGTTGGCTACATATCGTTCTAGCGTTATTGTCTTCAATCGAATCTCATGAGAAGTGACAAAATCCCGATGCTTACGAATCCACCGATTGGTTATAACTTACTTACCCCGTCCTGTTGCCTAAATAGACATGAAGATTGGAAACAGTTCAGGTCTAAAAAAAGAGTGTTGAAAGAGCAACAACTGAACAGTTAATTCTAGTACACTATATGCGGGAATGTGCGTGAAATTATCACCTTTATATACAACTTCTCCAAACATGGAAAGCATTGCAGTAAGCCAATAATCTTGTTCAGATCAAAACTATTCATTTGGATATTTAAGATCTTGACAGAATCCAGCACCATTGATAGGCCATCCATGGAGAAACTCTTCGTTGAGCATAGAACATAATATTAGTACAAAATATGTACTCCAAGATGACATATAACTTATGCGCAGAAATTTAAAATGCAGCTTATGGTTACAAGTGTATATGATAATGTAAAGCGCCTGAAGAACTGTGGAGCCAAACACCATATTGAAATGAGCAAAGAGATCATGTATTACACCCAAGGTCTCCAGTTTAGGCGCAGAGAGGACGGTTATTTGCAACGGTGAATAATTAGAATCAAGGATCAACCTTTGAAGTGAAGGGGCATCTTGGATGATGAGCTGCCTTCCATCAAAACAAATTCCAAATCTTACAAGGTTAGGCGACTTTATTTGGAGACAACCGATTCTAACTGTGAAAACAAGCACCAAGCTCTCCAGGGCAGGGCAACTGGAGTGGATGATGCTGTGCAATGAGGCCTCCGATATACGAACCCGCACAAGTGAAAGTTTCTTGAGAAATGGGAGTCGAAGGTTTAGTACCAGATTGTCTGGTAGGTCGCACTACGGAAAGGTGGCGGTGTGGAGAGAGGAGGAAAACCGCGAGATGGACATCGGTGCTGAGGGCACAGGTAGATGGCGTTCGGTATCTGGTAGGTGATTTCCAGGGGAATAGTAGAACTCAAGCAACTGTAGTTCTGTGAATTCAGGGGATTTCAGCCAGGCGTCCACCGTGGAGGGCATGGTATGCTTGCTCAGGTAGCATGACAGGATGCAGAGGCTTTTAACGCAGCCCTGGTGGGAGGAGATGATGGCTCTGGGATTTCAAAATCATTGAAGAGAGATAGTGACGACGATCGAGATTAAGGGCACGTAGCGTCGTGAGGCGCCACCGAATTGAGAGGACTTGGGTGCGGCAGCAATCCTTGGTGGGGACAAGCGAGATGATCTCCACAAGGACGGCGTCAGGAGATCGCTGATCTTGATCCAACCGAGATTCTACGAGTTCCTAGGATCCGGTGGGGCGGGCGCCGCTTCTCCCAGCTGCCGGGTGCAGGATCTACACAGCATCGCCACAAGCGGAGCCTCATCTTCTTGGCGCTGGAGTCAGCCGACTCCACTTTCCTCGAGGGCGTCGCGTTGCGCTCACGGATTTGAGCAGGGTAACAAATGACGAGCCTAGTTGTAGTGCGAGTGAAGAAGAAGGGGATCTGGGTTTTTTCTGTAGTAGTGAGGAAGAATGGGAGCTGGGGTTTTCTGTAGGCGTGAGGTGAGGAATTTGGGGGTACGAGTGGAGCTAGCTGACGTGAGGTGGGTGGGAGTGAGGAGGAAGAAGAACACCCAGGTTTTTTTGGGGGGCAGTGTGCTGGGTGTCGGTATCGCCTCTCATTCAGTAAATATATGGACTTTTGAATTGATTTTACTATTTACTAGGGTGGATGGGCTGTTTTGTCTTGGGCCCAGAGAAACAATTACTACTAGTACAGTGAAGACACTCTACAGCTACCCAGAAAAACAATTACTACTAGTACAGTGGATACAATACCGCTTCTGGCTCCTCCTAGGTCATCGAAACGTCTCCCTCTACTGAATGCCATTATACTTTTGTTCACCGACATGCGGGCCATGCAGCGCGCGGCCCCAAATTTCATCCACCAAATTAGAAGGCAGTATGCAGGCGGAGAGTCACCTCGGTCGTAGCGCGGCAATAACGAGCCATCGTATCACAAAACCCCACCTCCCCGCAGTCTAAGTTTGACGGACGAAGCAACCATCATTTCACTCTTCACTGAATCCCCTTGTCCCTCACCGTCTTCAAGAAAGGCAACACTCGCATCTGCCACTGTTCTTCTCTCCCAACGAAGGGAAGGTAAGCGAATCCGTGATGTTGGTATATTTTTGTTCAGAAAAAAAACTTTGCCAAAGCAGTAACCGATCCTCACTCTCTTTTGTGTTTCATTGTCATTGCGATTGTGTTTTTCTTTCAGTGGTCTCCTAGTATTCGTTAGTTTCATGATGGACCGAGGAGAACCAGGCAAAGATCTGTTGATATTGGAGCAGACGCGGGAGGCGGATCCCCACGAGACAGAGAGCTCCAAGAAGATGGAGGCAGCCACTGAGCCGACCCCAGATACGCTCACGGGCACTACTGAGATGGCCAACGCACCGTTTGAGGTTACAGCCCCCGTGGCACTGCAGGAGCAGTTTTCCCCCTTCGAGGATGTGTCCCCCCCCCCCCACCCGCTGAGCTGCCCAAGGTGATTTTCTTCTTTGCCGATCTCGATTGTGGTTTTTCATCTAAGTATGTGGTGATGAATAATGCAAAAATTTATTAGCTTCGATGCCATGCTATACATAGTGGTTTAAATAACTTGTGTTTCTTATCTTTGGAAAGTAATTCAGAATTTGTTTCGTTTCAATTAGAGCCCGATGCGACACAAGGATTGTGTGGTTGTACATGTCACTCGCTATGAGGCGGATGACCTGAATATACGCACTGGGAAAACAGAGTTTTTAGGCTGTTGGATCCTGGAAGCCATTTGCGCTTATACCAATGAAGAGTTGTATTCCAGCCTCGCTGTTGTCGGCGTGTTGTCCAGGGTGTACTGAACCACAAGAAGTTCAAAGCTACTCCTTCATTTGTAAGGCATACTGTTCTTGTCAAGCTTATGCAGGAAGATGACGTGGCATGCCTCCACAAACAAGTTTATGAGTGGCAAGGCCACAAGGTTGTCTTCATGAAGGTTCATGAGATTGAGCTACTGCCGGACGTCCTCGATGATGTTCATGGCAAGGTCCGTCTTGTGTCCAGCCCAAATTAGATCGAGGCGTGAAATACTTGTTCCAACTAGTGTTTAATAGTAGTTTGGATTTGGTCTAATTATTCGAACCTTGCCTTTTATTGAGCCCTCTGGGGCTAGTACTCAGTTTGAATCCGTCTATGGGAACTGCTGCTACTTTTGTGTGACCGTGAATCATCATAATTGTTGCTAAAACAGATGCATCCTCACTAGTTTTATCATACGAGCAGTGTGTGTTTTGATGAAATAGAGTACTCGTTCCAGAACTGTGCGCTGACGCATACATAAGTACTTGCGAACACTGTTGGTGCTACCCCACTTGTAAGCAGTCGTGCAAAACACGGCAAATTGGCTCAGCTCGCTTCAACACTAGGCTATCGACCAGCTAACAATCAACAATCTGCTATCTGACATATAAGCAACTATGTATCTTGTTATAGTGGTTCATGCAGTTAACTGAGGCCACAATCTAAATTCCAAACGATCACACGCTAGTCCAGCGTTCATGTGGAACACTCACATTAAACTCGGCTTCATAAAAACTTGAAAAGAATAAGTTAAGCAATTTTATACATCTCAATGATTCATAGAACATAACAAACATATACTAGTTAATAGCAAAAGACAAAGTTGTGAGAAGGTTTACAAATTAGGAAAAAACAAGCAAGGCTTCTCTGAGCAAAGGGCCTCCCAAGCGCAGCTTAAATTTCTGGAGTTCACTCTGGTTTTTCTTGTTGCCACCATCCGTGGTTAGGTTCTCTCACTCCGAATAACCAATTATAATTGTGTTCTCACCGAATGCTGAACTGAACCATGAAGTGTACTGACCAGCTGAAAGTCTTGTGCATTCCATTAAATTTAAGCGCTGCTATTTGCAGAAATAAGCAGACCACAATGCCTCTTGTCCGCGCACCTGTCCCAAAAACCTCCGTGCAGCTGTGCCAGCTTTTCCTCAGTCCATGGATGAACTGGAGGAAAGTGCATTCCAGACTAGGATGAGATGTTTTCGCTCGTCCCTGCACTGCAATTAGGAAGTAAAACGTATGAATCAACTTCTTTTAGATTGCATTGGTTATTCTACCTAGTAACTACCAATGTAGGAATACCTGGAAGACGGGTGGTTAGACAACGACAACGAGGGATAGCCATCTCATTTTGTGCAGTTCTACTAAAACTTAGGTGTGTGCTTTTGATTGCACGGATAGAAACGATACGGAGACAGACATCCCGAAACGATATGGAGATAGACATCCCTATTTGTGCAAATACGAAATACGGATATTTAAACAGTGACAGATATTTGCAGTGGCGTATGATTAACAACAGCATCTATTGTGTTATAATTGGCACTTGATTGACAGTATGAAAGTGTCCTTAAGTAAGTAGCATCACATCACATCAATACTGCCACTATATTAAGATGCAGAACAATAGCATTAGTATTACTGTCATGAGAGTAGCAGATGGTCAGTAAATGTGCAATCAAATTTGTGCAGTTCCACTAGGATGAAGCAATGTTAGTGGTGTGAGATTTAATTGTAATTGCAAAAACACAATTCATGGGAAATAAATCAAGACGGAAGCACTTCATAAAATGGTGGTGGCATTGCTTCAATTTATCGACAGCACTAGACCATTACTTATAGTGACATTAGGTGGCATTGCTTAATGCTTCATGTGATTTTACATTAACAGTAGCGATATGGGTGTAGGGACAGCAGAAGCATAAAGTGGTGAGGCTGATGTGGTTGCCGAGAGCGCAAACACTCAGGCAACATGTCTGCATTTGTCCCATTTTTTATCTCCTCGGCGACATTTTCCTATGTGAGCATAGGAAATCTAGACCTGCTCATTCTCATTTGCATTGTCCCCCAACACCCGTCACTTTCTTTCCTTTTTCAACCAAGAGATAGGTCCACTTCCCCCCACCCTTCACCATCCACCATGCTTTCTTCGTCTTTTCAACCAAGAGACCGGCTGGGTAGCCTGTATCTACTACTTTCCCTCGTTTCCTCTTAGAACCAAGTCCTAGATTCATGCTACAGCTTTCCCACTTTCTTCCCTGTTTGAACCAACTCTTAGAGTCGACTGTATGAACTAGCTTTACCTCTAATAATAGTAAAAGTACAGGTGGCTTTGGAACAGCGGACGGAAGTAGAAAAAGATCCACACGAAGCCAAGTGGGGAGCTGGGGCAGTATAGCAAGGCAGGTTTCGAAGGAATATATACCTGAGGGTCGTCGGCATGTGGCAAAGACAGCGTCGGGAGGCTGCATATTGGCCACAATACCGCGGGGAGGAAGAAGGGGTCGGAGGCCCTCTAGAGTCGGCACTCTCTCGGAGAGAACAACACGGCCGCCGATCGAGACGCGCGGGCAGCCGTTGGTCTCCTCCCTCGCCGCCGACAACAGCGTGAATGATGCACTTACACCCCTGCCCCGGTCGAGGTTGTCTGGCCGGATTTGTGACCAGCCGTGAGCTGAGAGAGAGTGTGGCCACCTATGTCTTGCTTAGATCTGGAGAGCATGAGAGTGTGAATGAGAGGAACCCTAGTAAAGCAAGCGCTAAGGCTCCTTATATATATATATATATATATATATATATATATATATATATATATATATATATATATATATATATATAGTGGAGTGATTTTATTGTACCAGCTTCAAAAAAATGCACTCCTACGTGTACCCGCGAGTGGGTGTGAGAGAATAGTGCGTGCATGCACCGCTTCTCTTCGTGAGAGTACAATATACTATGCCCAAAGAACATTCGCGACAAGAGTAATAGTATAAGTGTGTGACGTGTGAGCTAAAATAAAATGTGCGAGACGTCTTTTGTTTTTTAGAAGTTCTGAGGGTAGGGTGTGAAGAGCACATATGTGTGTGACGTCTACCTGCAGATAGACGGTGGGTGTGAGAGGACTCGAGAGGGTGCGTTTGCATGAGAGAGAGGGGGGCACGTATCAATGCAATGCATGTGTTCGTAAATCATTATCCGACAAAAGTTTGCCACAAGCCTTTTCCTGACGAACGACATAAGAACCGTTAGATCGGCATCCGACAGTGTCAGTTTTGCCATGTCATTTAATAGAACAGCCACTCCTCCTACACACAAATCTTCCACGTGAGTGTTAGCAACTGCCGTATGCTCCCTCCGTTCCAAAATGCAGTGCATATAGCTTTATTGGAAATTCGAACCTCGCAAACTTTTACCGAGTTTTCGTGTACCAAATTGCACATGTAGAATACCCTTTATATATCATTTCATTCATCTTCGAGAGGTAACTATAAAGATGGGGGATGAGTCTACAAAGAAAGACCATCGTATCACCTGCATCAGTTTCAACCATCCGTTGGTGTGGAGGAATATCATAGGAACTATATATGATATGATTTTTATAGGATTTTTTCCTTCAGAACCAATTGGTTCATAGGAATAGATTCATATACTCCACATTTCAAAGGAAATAAACATGATATCATTTCTATAGCTTTAGAGGCACTTGGTTCATATGAATGGATTCCTATACTCCCATAATTTCAAAGGAAAATAAACATTAGCTTATATTCAATAGAAAAGTTCCTATGATATGAACCAAATTACATCTCTTTTCTAATCCCTCCTCATAGGAATTGAGATACATGTCATCTCTAGATTCAATAGAAAAGTTCCTATGATGTCAACCAAATGACATCTCTTTTCCAATCCCTACTCATAGGAATTGAGATACTCCATGTCATCGCTTTCCCTACAACTTCCATGTATACATTTTCTATTCCTAATTAGCTAGTACAACCCACTAGTAGCTTTTTCCCAAGACATGCAACTATGGCACAAGAACTATATAGTGTGCGAATAACTTGAAAGATGGTCGCTGGATGAAGCTAATCCGACAGTGCAGAGATGGCAAATCCGAGCACTACTGGCCGTTGGATATCATCAACATTCCACCAGATCTGCCACATGTACAATTTAAAAGGCTCCATTTTTTAACTTAAGCATAATGCACAAACCTCAAAACACAAGCACTTCTCTTTTGTTCTAGAATCTTCCGTATCATAATTGATTTTTTTTCTAAATGAATTGCCATTATTTGTTTTTTACTTTATGCTTTACAATGCACAACCCCATGAATATTAACATTTTTATAAAACTAATTGATTTTGAATGAGATGAACTATAAGAACTAAACGAACATCTACATCATGCATATATGACTCAAAGCTTTACATGCTATAGTGTGTATTTATTCATAATTTGGTTTCGAAATCTCATGCGTTCAATGCATGTGTGCCTTACTAGTTTTGAGTAGAGTAGCAAATTTCACGCGGCCCCCGGGTATATAAAATGTAGGGCCCATGCATCATTGCCTTTCGGTCGAACCTACGTCCACAATTTTTTGTACGTACTATATCTCCACTGGTCCCCGAACCCAAAATGATGCCTCGTTCCCCTAAAACCAAGCGGCCCACACATATTTAAGGCATCGACTCGAACTCAATCCCTCTCCCATTTACTATGATGTGGCCCTGCACACCCTAGTAGTACTCCTACAAACCCTACCGCCACACCCATCATCAGCTTTCTTCAAGAGGACGAGGGAGAAGCCGATTTGTAGTGGAGACGCTTTCAAAAAAATGATATGTAGTGGAGACCCCTACCCTAGGGTGCCCTAGGTAGCTGCCGCAGCATCATTGGTTTTCTCTTTTCTTTATGCTCTTGCGCCCTAGAGTGAAATGATGGTTGCTTCGTCCGTCCAACTTAATGCGGGAAAGGTGGGGCTTTGTGATTTGACCCCTCATCGCTCATTTTCTAATACTGCAGCGCTATGACCGGGGTGCCTCCAATTCCAACCGCTGCTCCAAACTGTAATTTGGTGCATCGCATGTGGAACAAGACGGTGGATGAGCCACATGTCGGCCAAAGGGGTCCTGTTAAGTGTGTTGCCATCTCGTGTGCGGACTGACCCTACTTGAGTCGCTACGCCAACATGACAGGTGCAGCCTACCACTTGGTTTTGCTCCTCGGTGAATCCCGACTATATTGATCTAAAAAGATACGTACTGAACGACCCTCTCTGTCTCGGGTTTTTTAGACGTCTCGGTTTATAAGGCGTTTACGTAGTTCTAGGTCATCCATTTGACTAACTAAATCTGAGTTACTATGTCACAAAAAGTATATCATTGGATTATTAAGCGGATGTAGTTTCCAAACATATACTGTACGTCACATATATAGCCAGTCAAATTCTCAACCTAGAACGACGTGCATGCCATGTAAACCGATACGGAGGAAGTATAGTAGTAAAAATGAGGTGATTTTACCGAGCGATCGGTGGGGGAGCATGGCCTCTCATGCGGTCCCACGTGTCATGATGTACCAAAGTGATGTGCGTGTCCCTCTTGAGGCAGAAGCAATACTACGTGGTTTGAGATGATGGCGAACTGAAGTGTGAAATAATGGTTGCTTCGTCCATCTGGGAAGGTGCGGCATTGTGATTTGACGTCTCATTGCTCATTACTACTACTCTTCAAGCGGTACGATCAAAAGGCCCCCCGCTGTTCTCGCATCGTTATTTGGTGCTTGACACGTCGACCCGGTTGCTATATGTCCCACATGTCGGCGACAGGAAGTACAGAATTCATGAAAGCGAGCATCAACGGAGGAGTACAAGACACGGCTTGGGTTTTTGCTGCTTCGCGCGATCCATCGATACAAACCCGGACTAAAAAAGACGAGGGCGGGTCTTTTCCCGCGCGGTAGGCAGGGGAGTTTGGCATAGTCTGTTCGAGGCAAGGATGTAGGAAGGGAAACAAGCAAATAAAGGTTGAGAAACTTAGGTTTGGGAAAATCTGATTTTACGGAGTACGTACCCACTAGGGTTTATAGGGCTCATCTAAAAAACATCCGTTTTTACGTTTTATAAGTCTCAATTCTACTACTTGCATTGGTGAGTTTTCTCTTGACACTGCTTGCATCGGGAGTACTAGTAGTATTACCATCACATGTTGGATTTCGAGGTGCGTTAGAGCAAGTATAATAGATCCTAGTCAGTTGGCTATAAGGTGTTCCACATCAGCAAAATCTGAACTGGCGGAGAGAGAAAATAAGAGAGAGAGAAGGGAGCCGGCGCTTGATCAATCGCCCGGCGATAGCACAAGGTTTGATGAAATGGATTTGCATGCAGCATGCGCGAGGACTAAAGGGAGGTGTCAGCCAATCACTATGCCCTTCGTTGCATCTCTCTCCATAAAGCATGAAAGTCTATAGCCAACGTACAGCTAGTTTATTATATGAGCAGGCCATATAGCTGACGTGGCACTAGTACATAGCTGGCTGCAGGCTATTCTATTAGCTTTGCTCTTAGATCACCCGATGCAAGCAGTGTCAAGAGAAAACTCACCAATGCATGTAGAAGTTCATGGAAATTTAGTGGTCATTCATGCATTCGTTCTAATTAATGCCTCGGTAAACATAACTTCTTGAGAAAAATAAGCGTACTAATTACTTGTGCAAACTAGGAGTACGAAATTAATTCGACCACTCGCCCTCTACCTTGGTTGGAGAGATTTTGAAATTGAGCCACAAACTGGAAAGGAGGGAGTAGTAACTTTTGTCTCGATTACTCTTTGTGGCCTTGTATAGATGCAAAATGTATTTTTTTATAGTGGCCTTGTATAAGTAAATGGAGGGAGTACTAAAGGACATATATATTCCAAACAATATGATAATCTCTCTAACCAAGGTAGTAGGGACGAGGAGTAAACGGAGGGAGTACTAGTAAAATTTTATCCTCGTCCTCCGAGCCACCGCGCGCGTGGGCGAGGGAGCGGGCGTAAGGCGTAGTAAGTAAGCTTCACCTCATACTGCGAGCCACCGCCCCCGTGGGCGGGGGAGACGGCGTACTAAGAAAGCTTCTCCCCATTCTGCGAGTTGACGGGACACACCAAAAGTACTCCAGTGTACAGAGCCTTGCCTCTAAGGTAGGCCCCACATGGTTTGCCTCTTTTTTAACATAACGCGTCAAGTTGCAATTTGTTTTTTCACCCGTGGTAGACGATCCTCGCTCCATCAAGTGGACAACCAGTACACGTGTCAAGTTACAACGTGGGCTGCCTTTTCATATAGAAATGAGCCCCACCGTGTACCCGCGTGGGTGTGGTTGGGAAAGAGACGGGAGTACGTGCGCCGTGCGTGCACCTCTTCTCTTCGTGCACGTCCCCCACCTACGTGGGTGTGTGTGAGAGGGACTATAGAGATACAAACCTAGACATAATGTGCCGTCCATCCCCATGCCTCCGCCCAGTCCGACCACCAGTCACTACCACGCCCCACTCCTCCTCACCTTATCTCTCATCTTTCTCCCACCATTTTTATATACAAGGCCACTCTCTAAATTAAAATTTGCAGATATACAAGGCCACTAACACTAATCGATGCAATATTAATGGTGTTTGCCTTGTAGTACTACTAATAAAGGAGGACATTAATTATCCCTTGCATGCATGCGGGAGTGTGAGCATTGGCTTGATGTGCATGAAAGAGAAGAATACACATTAATTTACACGGCAAACAAGGAAACAAGGTGGCTTGCAACATTGAGTTCGAAGATAATAATGTTTGCCTTGGTACCTGTAATATTGGTTTGTGGCCTCGTACACAAAAATGGAGTCCGATAAAGTTCTGGAGATACCATTTATCCGATAAAATTCTTGAGCAATCATTAGTTTTTCCAAAATGGGATTACTCCTGCATGGGTCAATCACAACAGGTGTTTTGTAAAAAAATGCATCTTGATGTTCCGTGCAATGCACGGGCATCTTGCTAGTCCATGAAAACAACACATGGCAAAATTCCACGGTGAACGAGGGATTTGAATCTGTTGGGAGGGGTTGTTTGGAGCTTGCCCGGGGTAGCCAAAATATTGGCGACCCTTTTGTCCACCGGTGCCTTTGCCACCGATGAACGAGGAATGGCTCGGGTTCTCATGCATCCTCCAGCGTGCACGTTGGAGACAAGCTCGCACGAGCTGTGTTCTTTTTGTCCCACCACGCCGCCCGAGCCGCCCGCCGACCGACCGGCGACCCGCAAATTATGCCATCCAACCGTAGCCGCACACATTACGACAGCAAGTCAACCAACCGGACGAAATTCACGCAAACACGACGATATTTCATATAAACAACGACGGAAATCATATAAGATACCATATTTTCATACAAACATGACGGGTTTCATTACATTCAAATGAACTACACGGTGCTAGTTCTAGACAACACAGGTATATAATACCTGGCCTAAATGGTCTCTGCCGATCGATTTGTGTTCCTCATGTCCGGCAGCACGATCACCGGACTACCGGGATCCCCGAAGGTATATGTAGGGTCGACGAAGGTCCTCGCAAGAAAAGGGTCTGGCAAGACGACTGCTATGTATGCCGGCGTCGCCTCTGTGGTGTCCTTCATGGGACCCATGCGGCGGTGGCCTCCCGTGTTCTACTTCTCCTCGATGATGGCGGCGGACGTGGAGGCGCTCGCCAGCGACTCGTTGCTCTCCGCGCACCCGGCTTCTGTCGCTGCTTGCATGGCGCGGCCGCCGGCATGGGAGTCTCCGCCACAAAAACAGGAGACACGGTACGAGGCGGCGTCATGGACGGCAGTAACGACGCCCGTGCGCCGCTCCTCGTCGAGCTGGCCTGGAGCGGCGAGTTTCTGAACCGCGCGCCAGCTTGGGGCGGCAACTGGCTCCATCGGGCAAGGGGAGGGAGGTGGATCAGTGATCTACATAGCTCGTATTCGGCGGGATTGGCGGGCCACCCAGCCGGCTTGGATGCGGAATAACTACTCTTCGTAAGCCATTATAAGAGTGGGCAAAATGGTGAAGGAGGAGATAGGGGAGCGGCGGAGGTGTGCGATTATTGGCCGGTGTTTGGCCTCGTTTAAATAGGAGATTAAATAGACGGCGGATGGGAGGAGCTCGGCTGGTGTTGCATTTAATGCCGGCCCAGTCATGAACGGACGTGTGTCTAGAGTGGGTTTCTCGGCTTCCACACGGGCGGGTTTCATGGAGGCGTTTGAATGCGGCAAGGAGGCGTGTTCAGCCGGGTGTGCAGCAAGTGGCGCCCTCGACTCTAACGTAGGACATCGCGCCATTCTTCCACTGACGTGTGGGACCTTTGGCTACATGACCTGCATGTCAGTGACCCAACACAAGCAGCGCACAACAGAGGAACCTTTGGTGGGCCAGGGCGGTTAGAAGCGGGCATTTCATAAACCGATGATTGTTCATTGAGTGTGACATCATCCTTTTCATGTAGATAAGCTTACTATGTTGATAGCCCGTTCGATACGTTGTGATTCATAAAGACCGCTACAAAAATCAATGTTCAGCTTATCACAAATAAGATTGATTAATGCCCGTAAAAATCCATGGCCTTAACAAAGGGTGCATGCACGTATAGGTTGAGCGTGTGTCTTGTGTCCTGTGCTGTGTGCATGCAGGCGTGCGAGTGTTGCATGCGTGCAAGGGTACGTATCAGTGTTGCATGCATGTGTGCGTACGTGCGTGTGTTCGTGAGTGCATGTGTACGCTTGTTGTTGCACGCCCGCATGCGTCGTGTGTTCGCGTTATGTATGCGTGTCGGTGTTGCACGCTGCATGCGTCGCGTGTCTTTCATGCGCGCATGTGTACGCAGCGGGTGAGTCTACACGTCGGTCGACCGACTTTTTCATCTCTGGTCATTCGATTTTCCAGCCGTTGGATACGAAATCAAGGGCCTATAGTTTATCATCAAACTCCACCCCGCCGCCACCACGCCGCCCCCAAACCACTCCTCACCGCCGGTCCGCCGCTGCACCGCCATCCCTCTAGCCCCCAAGACCGAGATTTTCTCCGCGATCCCCACCCCACCGCCCAATCAACGCCCCCCACCGCCGGCGACTGCCAACCAGAGGTCTCACGACTTCGAGTACCCATCGACCAATAATTTATTACCATTTCTGTCCTTCATATACGCGCTGACGGGTGGGACCTATGGTAATGTGCGCTGCTGAATGTGCACCGTTTGACTGGTCAATTGATCGTGTCATCAACAAATTACGGAGCTGTATGGTGAGCTAGTGACCGTATGTATTTTACTAACACAGTACAGACTCAAACTACCGTTTCTTTCTTTCATATACGGGCTGACAGGTGGGCCCCACGGTTACGCGCCCCGATGGTGCAACACTAGTTGCGCCACGTGGTACGTTTGATTGGTCAATTCATTGTGTTATCAACAAAATACAGAGTTGTACGGGTGAGCCAGTGACCGTATAATCATGACATGTATTTGTTAACACGGTACAGACGCAAGGGCTCATATATACGCGCAAGCACTCACCGCTATAAGCGCACACACGCAGACCCTACGCCTATGATCACCTTCGAGAGAGTGGGCCAGCATATGATCTTGAGATTTTACGAAGTCACCATAGGTACCTCGTAGTCGGGTGAAACATCTCCTCCCACCGAACGCACATTGCCGGAAAATACTGAAATTAACCCAAGCTAAACGCGAGCACCGGGACTTTAACCCTGGTGGGCTCGAGAAACCACTGTCCTCCTAACCATCCAACCACATGTTGGTTAGCACGATAAAATGTATGTGGTGAACGTGATGAGATTATTCTGAAGTCCAGTGACCATATCGTGCTTTCGCTTCAAATACAATGACCGTAAGTGTCGTCAACAAAATACGGAGCATGCATCAAATGCAAAGTCCATCAGTGTCATCAAAAAAATATAGAGACGTATCGTGAGCTAGATACCGTATGATCACCGAATGTATACGGTGACCGTAATGAGCATATTCTGAACTCCAGTGACCGTATATAGTGCTTTAGCTTGAAATACAGTGACCGTCATGCGTGAATGTGTCATGAGCATGCATACTTTTAGAGGGCCGAGAGATAGTTTGTGTGCGTACGTGAAAGTGGTGTAGAAAGAGGGGATGTCCGGTGGAGACAAGGAGAGATATGCCCTTCATTTCTCTTTCCCGTGACTAATATTTTAGGAGAATATATAAACATTCACAATGCAGAACAAATATTTTTGGATGCACCATGCAATTAACTTTCATGTATAACATTGTACTATTGTATATGCTTATTTTCTTAGTGGCCGATTGCGTGTGTGGTGTGGTGGGCACATCATTTCTAGTTGTGGTGGGTAACCATGAGGATTCGTGGGTCGGTTCCATCCTGTGCCACATAGGTTGGATCGAGATGCGTTATACGAAGACCCATGTGGAGGACTCGGTGTACAACACGAAGCTAGCTACCAGAGTCGCGGAGGACTCTATCCCCACTGGTGATAAGCCGACTATATATGATATGTAACCCTAGGCCACCAGTATGTTATAGAAGCGTGGGGGCTAGTTCGTTGATAGTATACACACACACACAATGCCTGGTATTCACGTGTACTTTGTACACACCTCTATCACTAATATACAATACCAGGAGTAGGCTTTTTCCTCAACTGCAAGGGTCCGAACTAGGGTAAAACTTTGCCTCATATTACCATCCAGCCTAACAGTCAAGGATATCCTACCGAATGATATAATGGAATCGTATCTGCCAACTACTAAGAGAGAGGTGTGTCTGGGGGGGGGGCAATGTGTGCGAGAGAGGCCTAAAGATAATGTGCGTGCGGGAGACACGTAGGCACATATATGTGTGTATAGAGGGCTAGTAGAGATCGTGCCTGTGTATATATGCATGTGAGAGAAATAGTGTTTTCCAACTGAGATTAGTGAAAAGAGTGGTACATAGTAGTCAGAAAGAGAGAGAGATACAGAGAGAGCATGTGCGTGAGACTCCCCGACACCCCGGGAGAGATTGTGAGCATGTGTGAAAGAGAAATGCTGATGCATATAAAGTGTGTGCACTTATGCGGTAGATAGAGAGATATATAGCGCATTTGTGAGAACGGGCCGAGGCATAGTGCATCTATGTGTAAAAGGCGGTTCTACGCATTAAATTAAAATATAAATGGCATTATTATGTTTGGATGAGATCATGAATTTTGCAAATTGCGTATGGACAAAAATCGGTCTATCAACACCCATACTCTATTGAATTCTAGCATGTGCATGTGTTTATTTCATATTATCGATCCATAGAGTGAGAGCGGTATGAAATACAGGAAATGGATGCTTTTGCAATTCATATATAAATATTAATTAATGCACTCCATGTTGTTAGTGTGAAGCACTTTATACATTTGTCACATGCATGGATACATTCCAAATTGCTAGCTACGAAATAGAATACATGTCGAATTCAACATAACGGGGGTTTCAAATATTCGAATTCATAGGAAGTGCATTCATCTATTTGAACCCGAGATAATGGCATTTGTAAATCAGATGTAAAAGGGGACATCAATCTTTGTTGTGTGTTTGAACATGCATGCTATATATATTCATACGCATGGTGTTCTGGAACCATGCATGAACTGAGGTAAGTTGCATATTTTTTAATATATACTCGTGTACAATGTATATTCAAATGTACCACCTCCATTCCAAAATAATCGTAGCTTTAGGATTTTTAAGAGTAAAGATTTGTGAAGTTTGACAAATCCGGAATGTTCAATTCAAGAGAACCGAAAACGTTAATGCTTCTACTCCCAAATATTGAATGAATCGCCAAATAGGCCTGTGGTCAACCGAAACCGCGCGAGACTAATGTTTGGTGGTAGGAAATATTGTCCTGACTTTGGCCCGTGTAGCCTATCGGCCCGATGTCCAAAGGTCTAAACCGGGGTAGGTTTGTAACTTCACCAAGACGCCAGTCTCAACCGCCTCCGAGAAGCATTCATACGCCGTGGGCGCCTAAACACCCACGCTCGGCCGAAATCTATCCCGCCCACATTTAGCACACCTGAGATTACTGTCCTACCCCCAACATGCAATATGTCCGAAATTTTAGATGGGGGCAAAGTTTGTAACTTTCCCCAAATTTCAAACAAGCGCGTCCCAAACCGAACCATTGTCCCCCCTTAGTTCCTCGCTTCCCTTCGTTTCCCCATTCATACTCCATGGGCGCCAAAATGCCCTCTCCACCAGCTGCGAAACCCCAGCCTCCTCCGTCCTCCACCCCATAGCGCCCAATCCACTGCCGCCCTCCTCCATCACGCCGGAGCCAGTACCCCAACGTCGTCGTCCAACGCAACCGCAACCGCAACGCCCTCAAGGACTTAGCAGCTGAAGCCGATGTAGAGCTGCCTCCATGACGCCGATGCCGACGTGCGCCGTACCAGAACTACTCTGACCACGCCGTCCTACGCCTCACTGCTGCCGCTCCACTGTCGCAACCATCCACTACACTGGAGTTGTTCCCGCTACGTCGTCGTTCGCCGCCTCGGATCTGCTCCCCGCCACCGACAGACGGCCACCGCACCACACTCAACAACTTGGCCATGGGTTCGTCTAAGGCTGCACCGTCCTCCACAACTTCTCGTTTCCAGCGAACCACAATAAGATCATTGTAAAAACAGAAGGAGGACACAGCACTGCCAGCATAAAGAGGTACTCCCCTTCCCTTATTTGTGCAAACCTTATATCTCTGCTCACACCATATTCATCCCATGAAAGAAACTAGTTGAGCTCTTCTTACTGCATCTTCTTCGTGATACTAAATGCAAAAGGTTTCCTCCCTTTACTATTTCACCTTTGCTAGAGGTCAGTAGCCCGCCTGGATTTCAAATTAGGGTCAATCGAACCGCAATTAAAAGAAGCAGCAGCCGCTTAGGCGCGCGGAGCACCTAGTCCGCCTGTTCGCCGGGGAAGCGGCGCATCGGTGTCTATCATAGGGGTGTGGGGCGCAGGAGGTTCTTGCGCCCGATCTGGAGGTCGGGGGCTTGAATGGATTGCCGGGGGGCGGTACCAAGCACGGAGGTGTGGTGAGGTCGACGGGAGGGCGTAGGCAGGGGACTGGGCCGATGGTCGCTGCCGTTTCGAGAAAGATCGTCAACACTGACTGGCTGGAGGTAGATGAAGGCGATCTGCCCGTTCTTTGTACATCGGACGGTGCAGAAACAATGGATTCAGTCGAATGTTATTTTCATATAATCCTGTAGTAATTTAGTGTTCCATGCATGTTGTAGAGCTATCATATGTCTCCCGTCATTTATTTCTCACCGACCTGCTATCTGCTACCTTTACACTATACTAATTGTGCACACACTTCACCCATACTCACACTATTGTTTTTTTATGCATGGATATTTCAGACTCTGACGCAGTGTTGATGAATGCTGAAAATAAAAGATAGAAGTCACTCCAGTGTAATTCGAAGATAAGCACTAAGCGTTTCAGCGCTCTAAAGGATGCAGTGTCAGTAGTTGGAGACAGTAAACATAGCTCTGCAGTTGATGATCTGAATTGCCACACACAACCATCCTAGGTGCTTGCTTTAACATCACGCTGTCAAATGTGGTTGCATGTTGCATATGGTGTCTATCTTGTATTGCTTCCAATTTGGTTAAATTGCATCTGCTTACTTTACACATTATACCTTTGACAATGACATGCCTTCCTATTTTTGATACATACTACATATGTCTATTAACCATGTTCGTACATCAAACTAATGCTCTTTTGTATCCCTCGTCAATCACTTATGATGAGACAGTCACCCGGGTGGGTTACTGTGAGACGTCATACTCGTTTAAAGAGTGCAGTGTCATCCTCCCCACATGATTCTCAAGAAACATCAAGGCTAAATGAAGATAGTCAATGTAGCTCTCTAGTTGATGACCGCAATTCCCCCACACCACCATCACAGGTGCTTGCTCTAACTTCGCAGTGTGATATGTGGTTGCATGTCGCATACGGTGTCTAGCTTGTAATGCTTCTAATTAGGGTAAATTGCATCTGCTTAGTTTACACATTATACCTATGAATATGACATGCCTTCCTATTTTTGGTACACACTACATCTATGTGTTAACCTTGTTCTTACATGAAACTGCCTCTCCTCTGTATCCTTTATCAATCAGTTATGATGAGTCACCCTTATTCGTTGCATATTGCATATTATTTCTAGCCTGTTGCCATGTATTGCTTCTAATTTGGTAAAATACATTTGTTAGGGAACCCTTTTAATTTGGCAGAGTGATATTGGTTTCATCTTTCATATGGTTTCTGTCGTGGTTTTGCCACGGCAGATGTCCTTAGTGTCAGGACTTAGTCGTGAGGCCAACGCATCTATGTGGTAGCTTGAGAGGGGTTGAGCGGAATCGAGAGACGCAGGGCGGATCAACACGCAAGACAAGGGTTTAGACAGCTTCGGGCCCCGGGAAACATCATCCGGTAATAACCCTACATGTTGTTTGTGGCTAGGTCTCATTATGCTCACGAGGGAGTCGCCGTAAACCGGCTCTCCTCTAGTTGTGTCTAGCCCTAGAGATTGTTTCGTGTTGCTTGTCCCTCTTTGGGGAGCCCTGCCCCTCCTTATATAAGTTGGAGGGGCGGGTTACATGTAGAGTCCAATTAGGATTAGGACTAATCTATCTCTAATACAAACCAGATACAAGTCCGGGTCTTGACTCCTTGTAAGGGAAATATCCTTCATGCTTTTCCTCTTAAACCGGTCCACCATAGCATGATCCGGCCTTCCATAAACCGCCCGTTGGGCCACCTGATCTGGTCGCTCCTTCTAACCTGCCTGCCGGATTAACAATGAATCGTAAACCACCTGGTCCAAACGGGTCGCCAGTGAACCGCCAAGTCCGGCCAGGTTACACTAACGGCCGGTTTACACTGCGGGGTATATCCCCGACATTAGCCCCCAGTTTAGCTTGGATTTATCCATGGTAAACTTATGCTGCAAAATAAATACAAGAACAAAATTGATAGGCTGTGCTCCGGATTAATATTCTTGTAAGCCGGCACTTTGATCATCCTTAAGTCCTTGTCATTTCCTCCTTCTAGAAAATATGGGTCAATAAACCATCTTCATACTCAAATCGCTGACATTGGTGTCTCATAGAGAAATATTTGTGAAGAATAATCCACTTAAGTCGGTTTCCAAGGAGCCGGGTTAAACAATTTTGGTCTTCAAATACTCATTTGATACTCAGCCGGCTTGAAGATGTAAAAACTTGCCGGTTTATCATTACCAAAAACTGCCGGATTATAAAACAGACGATACCAGGTCATAATTGTTGTTGACACCAGTTTATGTAATTGACCCTCCTGATTTTCTCAAAACTGATAATTTGAAGATTTTTCTCCCTTATATCCATATTACCTGTAGCCCCCAAGTCTTGAGCAGAACAAACTGATCGTTTAAGACTTGTTTCCATAAATGTTGCAACCTTGAAGAAATCCGGTTTATTCATCTCAATCATATAAACTGAATATTCCACACATGTAGCCCCCAAGTGCAGGGTTGTCATGCTTGCAGAACTCGGACTTGTAATTGCTTTATGCTCATGAAAACTTCAACCAGATGTAGCCCCCAAGTGCCGGCTCGAAGAAGATAATCTTGAGTGGGACTTTGTATATAATTGATAATAACATCATATAATATAGTCTCCACCATGGGGCTTGAACCCACGTCCACAAGGTTAAGAGCCTTGTAATCCACCAACTGAATAGTGGATAATTCAATATAATGGATTAATGCTTGTGTACCTTGAATTTTTGACAGGAGCAATGCATAGCCCCCAAGGGCCAACTCATTTAGAATGTGATGAGCCGGGTCTTCAATAAGTTGAGCAAAAAATGATTTTGCATTAGCCCCCAAGTGCCAATGTGCATGCTGGCAGGGATATGGGACTTGCATATTTGATATAATCTCAATTTAAATAATGTAGCCCCCAAGTGCCGGGTCGTAAGCCTGCAGCGACTTGGGACTATTCCTTCCATTGTAAAATAAATCATATCCATTGATAAGATAATAGCCATTGCGCTAAAGCGACTTTGCAAAAACCTCAATGATAATACTGGTTATTGATAACCATAAATAAAATCCAGCCATGTCGGCTATTCGAGATTTGAATAATATAATCTGGTATGAAAACCTCAATCATTCAATATCGTAATGAAAATTCAGCAAGTTTGGCTATTTGAATAATATAACCCAATGATTTATAAGCGTATGATTCCAATGGCGCAATCCAAATATGTACTGGCGACTTATAGTCCAAAGCCAGGCCGGGTTAACAAACACCGGATAATTTCTCATCATATATCGGCGACTTATCATCTTAAAGCCAGGCGGTTTAATAAACACGGATAATTTATCATCATGCTTTATTCAACCTGTTTACGCATACAACAAGTTTAAAGTGTCTGGCGGTTTACCGTCGGACGGGTCATAATGCCCAACATATAACCCAGGTTTATAACCAAGGCTGCACTTAAGAATAGTCAAATATGAAATATATCATACCTGTGACATTGAATCACATCATTGGTTTACCAACTTATTGTAGTAAGGGTGATAACCCCAATCTTGAGTAATGATAACTCCTTTCATCTTGTGCGGTTTATTTATAAAACCGTATCGGGTTGTGATAAACACCGGTTTAACCATATATATCTCATGACTCGTAGTCAAACCAGACCGGGCTGATAATCTCCGGATTATGATTTGATCATGTACTGACAACTTGTAATTGAAAGTCAAGCCGGGTTAATGAACACCGATTTACTCCATAATAAGTTGGTAACATAAAATCAAACCCGGCAGATAGTCTCCGGATTAAGATTTGACTGTGTTCCGCCAATTTGTAATTGACAGTCGAACCGGATTAACAATGTCGGTTTAAAAACGCAACAGAAGTAAAAGGTCTTTAGCAAAAAAGAACAGAATTCAAGCAAAGGCAAAGATAAAATCATTTGCAAATGAGGCTTTGAGCCGATCAAGAGGCATTACCATGGTCGGACACGACCAAGCTCCCAAAAAGGCGTAGCTATGGTTCGAGTCAGCCAGGTCCCCAAATGATGCTTTGGCATTACGCCGATCAAGAGGTGTAGCGATGGTTCGGGTTCGACCAAAGCCCCCAAGTGATGCTGTGGCACTAGGCCAATCAAGAGGCGTGACTATGGTTCAGACTTGACCAAGTCCCCAAGTGATGCTGTGGCATTGAGCCGATCAAGAGGTGTGACTATGGTTCGGATACGACCAAAGCCCCCAAGTGATGCTGTGGCATTGAGTCGATCAAGAGGTGTAGCTATGGTTCGGATACGACCAAGCCCCCAAGTGATCAATAATATGATAAGCCAATAAGGCATGATACCCATGTTTGAACCGCGCATCATGGCAGCAGGTCCTCTTTGGCACCCTTTAACTTTTTGCAAGAGATAAATCCTTCTTGAACCGGGTTTTAAACCGGATATTGAGAGCTTCAAAGCTTTCTGGGAGACATCTTTTCCTTGAACCGGATTTTAAACCGGAATCTTCATTTTCAGCCGGAAATTTTCTGACAACCTTTAAACTCGAGCTTGTGAGAAGTTAATTACTTTTTGAACCGGACATTTTTAAACCGGATTTGAGAGTTTCAGAGCTTTGTGAGAGAACAGATTTCCCTTGAACCGGATTGTAAACCGGATATTTGAGAGCTTCAGTGAGACTGACTTCCCTTTAGCCGGATTTTAAATCGGAATTCTTTTCTGATGACCCGGAACTTCTTCATTGAGCCGAGATTTTGTAACTGTTATATACTTTCTAAGCCGGAAATTTTTTGACAGCCTTTAAATTTTCATCAATATAACAGTAGCCTTAGGGACCGGGTTATCTTTCCCTCCATCGTCCTGGGTTTTAAACTTTGCTGAAACTGGCAAGATTTGCTGAGTTATGTCATCGTAGCCCCCGAGTCTCAAAGGTGACTCGAGGAGTTGGCTTGAGATTCTCCATGTTTGACCGTGATATAAACCGGCATAACTTGTATATCATTGGTGTTGATAGCACGATGTGAATCCACAGAAGGTTGAGGTGACTGCGGCGGGTTATAAATGATCCTGTATGAGCCGTGTCAGCAAATCGGCCAATGGTTCCTTCCAACTGCTATTTGAAGTTAACCAAACTGTAGTGGCGGCGACTTGTGCGCCTGCTCATTGAGCCATCCAGTGCAGACGGCGGTTGATGATAATTTGCCTCCAATTTGAGAGGAAACCGGGCTACCCAAGCTGTGACTTGGTCATACCCAATAAACAGCTCAGGCACACAGGTGCGGCCCGGTGTGCTGATGTAGACCAGGCCGCGAGAGATGGACAGCAAGGACGACCGCAACATCAGAGGTGGCTCAAACAGATGAACCGGCCGCGGTGTTGTAAACCGGCGCGGACGGGCGAGTTAACCATGTTGTTTTGATGCAGTGAACAATTGTCCTGCATCAAGAATGTTGCAGACCAAGACAAATATAAACTACTCTTGGACAAAACAAACAAAAAATAATATGTATCAATAAAATATTTTTTAGATGGATATCACCTGATGTGCCAGGCCGGAAATAATCCACCATGAAATTGATGATCGCTAGGTGAAGTTGAAGTCTCTCATGGGTGAACCGGCCACGGCGTGGTAAACCGGTGCGGACGGGTGAGTCGGACGCGATGTTTGTAAGCCAGCGTGAACGCGTGAACCGGCCATAAGGGCGGACGGGCGAGTTGTCCGTGGCGTTGTAAGGCGGTGCAGACGAGCGAGTCAGTCGTTGCGTTGATGTAAACCGGACCGTGATACGCGTGTCCGTGAATGGCATAAAAATTGTCCTGGTATTTTTTGTCGGATGATCATGGATACCTGTCATGCATAATGACTTGCCCACTGGGATTCCTACCCATTATTGTTGGCAGACTAGTCTTCGAGTGAACATGCATGCATGCACTGCTCCAAGTGCTCATTATCTCCCAATTTTATTTTGCTTTGTATCAGTAAGACAGAATCACACCAGCAGGGGGCGCCTTGGCAAAGTGGGGGCGAGTCACGGCGCTTTAAGGATGAGATGACGATGGAGGCGGAGGCGGAGATGCGGCGGCTAAGCGAGGACGGGCCGATCTGGCAGCTGGGCGTCAAGCGGGCGGGCGCAGTAGTCCAGATCGCGGTCAGATCTGTTTCCGGATCGTGGCCCTTTTTTCCTCTTTTTTTACCGCTCCGTACTCTTTCCCGCGAACGTGGCCGGCTTTGGAAAAAATACTGCATTCCGCTCCCGTCGTTTGCTAACCTTCTCTTCGTCTTTTCTGTTGGGTAACCGCAACAATTGAACACAAAGAATTCTACCTCGTAGTGGTAGTAGATGGCTATACGTGACATCAATTTGGAGGTCATAATGGGCCTAGGAACTTGTGCTTTTGAAAAAAACAGCTTCTCTGTGTAGCAAACGGAGATATTCTTCTGCCAATCAATTTGCAGCAGCCCTCGGTCTTCATGCCATGGGGTAGCAACGTCAGATCCCCCTTTTTTTCTAGGATTTGACTATCATGTGAATATAGCTTGAGCCGGTGGTCAAGGGCAGTAGCAAACAGACCCGGTCGCTAAATCGGATCCGACCACCAAATCCCTCCAGCTGACGTATAATGTAATACCTTTGCTGTGGTAGAAACAATTATTGATCTCGACGACTTGCGGCGGTTTACACACGCAGCCCAAACTCTTGATCCCAATCTCGTACCTGTCCTTCCAAAGTTAATCAGCGTATTTAATTGACCCGGCTAACGGCAGGCTTCCTCTATGATCGTCCCATGCCTGTTTTTCCTCATCTTTTTTTCTTTTTTCTAGATGATCCTATTGGCGTCACAGAGGAGAAAATCAAACTGATAAGAGCTGCCGTGTGCGGGCGCCGTTGTAGACTTTTCTTCTGTCCTTGATTTTTGAGATGAGAATTGATTTTATCTCCGATAACTGAACACGGAGTCGATGTAGATTCTTCTGACAGTTTTTTCTTCATTGCCGATCGTGAGCCTCTTGATCCTGAGTAAAAGATCCCTTAAAGAACTCATCACCACCGTGTGATAGCCCCATGGTGGGCGCCAACTGTCGTGGTTTTGTCACGGCAGATGTCCTTAGTGTCAGGACTTAGTCGCGAGGCCAACGCATCTATGTGGTAGCTTGAGAGGGGTTGAGCGGAATCGAGAGACGCAGGGCGGATCAACATGCAAGACAAGGGTTTAGACAGCTTCGGGCCCCGGGAAACATCATCCGGTAATAACCCTACATGTTGTTTGTGGCTAGGTCTCATTATGCTCATGAGGGAGTCGCCGTAAACCGGCTCTCCTCTAGTTGTGTCTAGCCCTAGAGATTGTTTCTTGTTGCTTGTCCCTCTTTGGGGAGTCCTGCCCCTCCTTATATAAGTTGGAGGGGCGGGTTACATGTAGAGTCCAATTAGGATTAGGACTAATCTATCTCTAATACAAACCGGATACAAGTCCGGGTCTTGACTCCTTGTAAGGGAAATATCCTTCATGCTTTTCCTCTTAAACCGGTCCACCATAGCGTGATCCGGCCTTCCATAAACCGCCCGTTGGGCCACCTGGTCTGGTCGCTCCTTCTGACCTGCCTGCCAGATTAACAATGAATCGTAAACCACCAGGTCCAAACGGGTCGTCAGTGAACCGCCAAGTCCGGCCGGGTTACACTAACGGCCAGTTTATACCGCGGGGTATATCCCCGACAGTTTCTAGCTTGCATTGATTCTAAAAAGTTCAAGCACCTTGTGCTTAGTTTACACTTTATACATCATACATGTCAATATGTCACGCCGTCCTGTTTTTCATACATACTCCATCCTCCTATCATGCGGCTGCCTTACACGAAAGTAGTGTTCGTCAGTATCATGCATCAATGAGTTTAGAAGAGCAAATTTTATTCCTTTTCCTTGTGGGTTTGACTTGACAAGGCCAAATCAGGAAAGAAGAAGGAAAAGAGTAAGGAAGGCGATGATGGTGGTCCTCTGCAGCAACGTAAACGGAGCATCTGTACCGATTCTCTTTGTACTGATAGTGCATAACAAGGTCCAAGGCTCCACTCCCCTACTCCACCAACCAAGGTGCTTGCTCTAACTTCAGCAGTGATATCTGGTTGCATGTTGCATATGGTGTCTAGCTTGTATTGCTCCTAATTAGTGTAAACTACATCTGCTTAGCTTACACATGATACGTGTGAATATGACACGTTTTCGTGTTTTTGGTACATACTATAGCTGTCTATCACACCATGTTCTTACACGAAACTGCTCTTCTTGTGTATCCTGCATCAGTCACTTATGATGGAACATCTTTAAGTTGGCAGTGTGATATTGGTTTGCGTCTTGAATATGATTTCTAGCATGTATTGCTTCTAGTTTGATGAACGCCACCTATTACGAGACAGTTTTAACTTGGCAGAGTGATATTGATCGCACCTTTCATATGGTGTCTAGTTTGCAGTGCTTCTAATTTGTTGAAGTGCCTTCTCCTTAGTTACCACATCATAGGTGTGAATATGTCAAGCCGTCCATTTTTTCGTACATATTCCATCCTCGTATCATGACTTTGCCTTTCATTAGAGTAGTGTTCGTCAATCATGCATCAATGAGTTCTGAAGAGCAAATTTTATTCCTTTTGCTTGTCGGTTTGACTTGACAAGGCAAAATCAAGAATGAGGAAGGAAAAAAGTAAGGAAGGCGATGATGGTGGTCCTCTGCAGCAACGTAAATGGAGCATCTGTACCGATTCTCCTTGTACTGATAGTGCATTACAAGGCCCAGGTCTCCGCTCCCCGACTCCACCATCCATGGTGCTTGCTCTAACTTGGCAGTGTGATATCTGGTTGCATGTTGCATATGGTGCCTAGCTTGTATTGCTCCTAATTAGTGTAAACTGCATCTGCTTAGCTTACACATGATAGGTGTGAATATGACACGCTTTCCTGTTTTTGGTACATACTATATCTGTCTATCACACCATGTTCTTACATGAAACTACTCTTCTTGTGTATCCTGCATCAGTCACTTATGATGGAACACCTTTAAGTTGGCAGTGTGATATTGGTTTGCGTCTTGAATATGATTTCTAGCATATATAGCTTCTACTTTGATGACCGCCACCTATGACGAGACAGATTTAACTTGGCAGAGTGATATTGATTGCACCTTTCATATGGTGTCTAGTTTGAAGTGTTTCTAATTTGTTGAAGTGCCTTCTGCTTAGTTACCACATCAAAGGTGTGAATATGTCAAGTCGCCCATTTTTTCGTATATATTCCAGCCTATTATCATGACTTTGCCTTTCATCGAGTAGTGTTCGTCAAGATCATGCATCTATGAGCTCAAGCGGAAATTTTATTCCTTTTTCTTGTTGGTTTGACTTGACAAGGCAAAATCAAGAAAGAGGAAGGAAAAGAGTAAGGAAGGTGATGATGGTGGTCCTCTAAAGCAACGTAAACGGAGCATCTATACCGATTCTCGTTGTACTGATAGTGCATTACAAGGCCGAGGTCTCCGCTCTGCGACTCCACCATCCAAGGTGCTTGCTCTAACTTGGCAGTGTGATATCTGGTTGCATGTTGCATATGGTGCCTAGCTTGTATTGCTCCTAATTAGTGTAAACTGCATCTGCATAGCTTACACATGATACGTGTGAATATGACACGCTTTCTTGTTTTTGGTACATACTATATCTGTCTATCACACCATATTCTTACATCAAACTACTCTTCTTGTGTATGCTGCATCAGTCACTTATGATGGAACACCTTTAAGTAGGCAGTGTGATATTGGTTTGCGTCTTCAATATGATTTCTAGCATGTATTACTTCTAGTTTGATGAACGTCACCTATGACGAGACGGTTTTAACTTGGCAGAGTGATATTGATTGCACCTTTCATATGGTGTCTAGTTTGAAGTTCTTCTAATTTGGTGAAGTGCCTTCTACTTAGTTACCACATCATAGGTGTGAATATGTCACACCATCCATTTTTTCGTACATATTCCATCCTCGTATCTTGACTTTGCCTTTCATCAGAGTAGTGTTCGTCAGTATCATGCATCAATTAGTTCTGAAGAGCAAATTTTATTCCTTTTTCTTGTTGGTTTGACTTGACAAGGAAAAATCAAGAAAGAGGAAGGAAAAGAGTAAGGAAGGCGATGATGGTGGTCCTCTGCGGCAACGTAAACGGAGCATCTGTACCGATTCACCTTGTACTGATAGTGCATTCCAAGGCACAGGTCTCCGCTCCCCGACTCCACCATCCAAGGTGCTTGCTCTAACTTGGCAGTGTGATATCTGGTTGCATGTTGCATATGGTGCCTAGCTTGTATTGCTCCTAATTAGTGTAAACTGCATCTGCTTAGTTTGCACATGATACGTGTAAATATGACACGTTTTCCTGTTTTTGGTACATACTATATCTGTCTATCACACCATGTTCTTACATGAAACTACTCTTCTTGTGTATCCTGCATCAGTCACTTATGATGGAACACCTTTAAGTTGGCAGTGTGATATTGGTTTGCGTCTTGAATATGATTTCTAGCATGTATTGCTTCTAGTTTGATGAACGCCACCTATGACAAGACAGTTTTAACTTGGCAGAGTGTTATTGATTGCACCTTTCATATGGTGTCTAGTTTGCAGTGCTTCTAATTTGTTGAAGTCCCTTCTGCTTAGTTACCACATCATAGGTGTGAATATTTCACACCATCCATTTTTTCGTACATATTCCATCCTTGTTTATTTTTTACCATTTATGTTCTTGTTAGTATTGTACTCTTCGACCTTTTTTATCCTTCTTTGTCATATCAAATTTTCTTTTGTTTAGAAAAAGAGAAAAGAGGGGCAAAGATGCTCTACTAGCGCCCCCCCAGTATGAGTCGTTGCTTCATAATCTTAGATTCTTTGCCCTTAATTCTGACTTATGGTGTTCTATTTTTTACCCGTTATGTTCTTGTTATTATTTATCTCTTCAAGAACCCTTTTTATCCTTTCTTGTAACTTCAGAATTTTCTTTTTGTTTAGAAAAAAGAGAAAAGAGGGCAAAAGCCTCTATAGCGCCCCCCAGTCATGGCGTTGCATTTCATAACCATGACTCTTTTGCTTCTTAATTCTCTGACTTATGTGTTCTATTTTTTACCGGGTTTATGTTCTTGTTATTATTGACTTATCGACCTTTTTTCCTTTCTTTAATTCAAATTTTCTTTCTTGTTTAGAAAAAAGAGAAAAGAGGGCAAAAGACTCTATCAGCCCCCCCAGTATGGGTTGCATTCATAAGCTTTAACTTCTTTGTCTACTTAATTTCCTGACTTATGATGTTCTATTTTGTTACCAGACTTTATGGTTTCCTCGTATCATGACTTTGCCTTTCATCAAAGTAGTGTTTCGTATCATGCATCAATGAGTTCGAAGAGCAAATTTTATTCCTTTTCTTGTCGGTTTGACTTGACAAGGCAAAATCAAAAGAGGAAGGAAAAATAGAAGCGATTTGGTGGTCCTCTAACGTAAATAGAGCATCTGCACGATTCTCCTTGTCTTGATAGTGCATTACAAGGCCAGTCTCCGCTCCCGACTCCACCATCCAAGGTGCTTGCTCTAACTTGGCATGTGATATCTGGTTGCATGTTGCATATGGTGCCTAGCTTGTATTGCTCCTAATTAGTGTAAACTGCATCGCTTAGTTTGCACATGATACGTGTAAATATGACACGCTTTCCTGTTTTTGGTACATACTATATCGTCTATCACACCATGTTCTTACATGAAACTACTCTTCTTGTGTATCCTGCATCACCACTTATGATGGAACACCTTTAAGTTGGCGTGATATTGGTTTGCGTCTTGAATATGATTTCTAGCATGTATTGCTTCTAGTTTGATGAACGCCACCTATGACAAGACAGTTTTAACTTGGCAGGTGTTATTGATTGCACCTTTCATATGGTGTCTAGTTTGCAGTGCTTCTAATTTGTTGAAGTCCTTCGCTTAGTTACTACATCATAGGTGTGAATATTTCACACCATCCATTTTTTCGACATATTCCATCCTCGTATCATGACTTTGCCTTTCATCAAAGTAGTGTTCGTCAGTATCATGCATCAATGAGTTCTGAAGAGCAAATTTTATTCCTTTTTCTTGTCGGTTTGACTTGACAAGGCAAAATCGAGAAAGAGGAAGGAAAAGAGTAAGGAAGGCGATGCTGGTGGTCCTCTGTAGCAACGTAAATAGAGCATCTGCACCGATTCTCCTTGTACTGATAGTGCATTACAAGGCCCAGGTCTCCGCTCCCCGACTCCACCATCCAAGGTGCTTGCTCTAACTTGGCAGTGTGATATCTGGTTGCATGTTGCATATGGTGCCTAACTTGTATTGCTCCTAATTAGTGTAAACTGCATCTGCTTAGATTACACATGATACGTGTGAATATGACACGCTTTCCTGTTTTTGGTACATACTATATTTGTCTATCACACCATGTTCTTAGATGAAACTACTCTTCTTGTGTATCCTGCATCACCACTTATGCTGGAACACCTTTAAGTTGGCAGTGTGATATTGGTTTGCGCTTCAATATGATTTCTAGCATGTATTGCTTCTAGTTTGATGAACGTCACCTATGACGAGACGGTTTTAACTTGGCAGAGTGATATTGATTGCACCTTTCATATGGTGTCTAGTTTGAAGTTCTTCTAATTTGTTGAAGTGCCTTCTGATTAGTTACCACATCATAGGTGTGAATATATCACACCATCCATTTTTTCGTACATATTCCATCCTCGTATCATGACTTTGCCTTTCATCAGGGTAGTGTTCGTCAGTATCATGCATCAATGAGTTCTGAAGAGCAAATTTTATTCCTTTTTCTTGTCGGTTTGACTTGACAAGGCAAAATCGAGAAAGAGGAAGGAACAGAGTAAGGAAGGCGATGATGGTGGTCCTCTGCAGCAACGTAAACGGAGCATCTGTACCGATTCTCCTTGTACTGATAGTGCATTACAAGGCCCAGGTCTCCGCTCCCCGACTCCACCATCCAAGGTGCTTGCTCTAACTTGGCAGTGTGATATCTGGTTGCATGTTGCATATGGTGCCTAGCTTGTATTGCTCCTAATTAGTGTAAACTGCATCTGCTTAGCTTACACATGATACGTGTGAATATGACACGCTTTCCTATTTTTGGTACATACTATATATGTCTATCACACCATGTTCTTACATGAAACTACTCTTCTTGTGTATCTTGCATCACCACTTATGATGGAACACCTTTAAGTTGGCAGGATATTGGTTTATCTTCAATATGATTTCTAGCATGTATTGCTTCTAGTTTTATGAACGCCACCTATGACGAGACAATTTTAACTTGGTAGAGTGATATTGATTGCACCTTTCATATGGTGTCTAGTTTGCAGTGCTTCTAATTTGTTGAAGTGCCTTCTGCTTAGTTACCACATCTTAGGTGTGAATATGTCACACCATCCATTTTTTCAGTAATATTCCATCCTCGTATCATGACTTTGCCTTTCATCGAGTAGTGTTCACAAGATCATGCATCAATGAGTTCAAGAGCAAATTTTATTCCTTTTTCTTGTCGGTTTGACTTGACAAGGCAAAATCAAGATAGAGGAAGGAAAAGAGTAAGGAAGGTGATGATGGTGGTCCTCTGTAGCAACGTAATGAGCATTTGTACCGATTCTCATTGTATCGATAGTGCATTACAAGGCCTGTGTCTCCGCTCCCGACTCATACATCATACATGTCAATATGTCACGCCGTCCTGTTTTTCATACATACTCCATCCTCCTATCATGCGGCTGCCTTACACGAAAGTAGTGTTCACAAGATCATGCATCAATGAGTTTAGAAGAGCAAATTTTATTCCTTTTCCTTGTGGGTTTGACTTGACAAGGCCAAATCAGGAAAGAAGAAGGAAAAGAGTAAGGAAGGCGATGATGGTGGTCCTCTGCAGCAACGTAAACGGAGCATCTGTACCGATTCTCTTTGTACTGATAGTGCATAACAAGGTCCAAGGCTCCACTCCCCTACTCCACCAACCAAGGTGCTTGCTCTAACTTCGCAGTGTGATATCTGGTTGCATGTTGCATATGGTGTCTAGCTTGTATTGCTCCTAATTAGTGTAAACTACATCTGCTTAGCTTACACATGATACGTGTGAATATGACACGTTTTCGTGTTTTTGGTACATACTATAGCTGTCTATCACACCATGTTCTTACACGAAACTGCTCTTCTTGTGTATCCTGCATCAGTCACTTATGATGGAACATCTTTAAGTTGGCAGTGTGATATTGGTTTGCGTCTTGAATATGATTTCTAGCATGTATTGCTTCTAGTTTGATGAACGCCACCTATTACGAGACAGTTTTAACTTGGCAGAGTGATATTGATCGCACCTTTCATATGGTGTCTAGTTTGCAGTGCTTCTAATTTGTTGAAGTGCCTTCTCCTTAGTTACCACATCATAGGTGTGAATATGTCAAGCCGTCCATTTTTTCGTACATATTCCATCCTCGTATCATGACTTTGCCTTTCATTAGAGTAGTGTTCGTCAATCATGCATCAATGAGTTCTGAAGAGCAAATTTTATTCCTTTTGCTTGTCGGTTTGACTTGACAAGGCAAAATCAAGAATGAGGAAGGAAAAAAGTAAGGAAGGCGATGATGGTGGTCCTCTGCAGCAACGTAAATGGAGCATCTGTACGATTCTCCTTGTACCGATAGTGCATTACAAGGCCAGTGTCTCCGCTCCCGACTCCACCATCCATGGTGCTTGCTCTAACTTGGCAAAGTGATATCTGGTTGCATGTTGCATATGGTGCCTAGCTTGTATTGCTCCTAATTAGTGTAAATGCATCTGCTTAGCTTACACATGATAGGTGTGAATATGACACGCTTTCTGTTTTTGGTACATACTATATCATCTATCACACCATGTTCTTACATGAAACTACTCTTCTTGTGTATCCTGCATCAGTCACTTATGATGGAACACCTTTAAGTTGGCAGTGTGATATTGGTTTGCGTCTTGAATATGATTTCTAGCATATATAGCTTCTACTTTGATGACCGCCACCTATGACGAGACAGATTTAACTTGGCAGAGTGATATTGATTGCACCTTTCATATGGTGTCTAGTTTGAAGTGTTTCTAATTTGTTGAAGTGCCTTCTGCTTAGTTACCACATCAAAGGTGTGAATATGTCAAGCCGTCCATTTTTTCGTACATATTCCAGCCTATTATCATGACTTTGCCTTTCATCAGAGTAGTGTTCGTCAGTATCATGCATCTATGAGCTCTGAAGCGGAAATTTTATTCCTTTTTCTTGTTGGTTTGACTTGACAAGGCAAAATCAAGAAAGAGGAAGGAAAAGAGTAAGGAAGGTGATGATGGTGGTCCTCTAAAGCAACGTAAACGGAGCATCTATACCGATTCTCGTTGTACTGATAGTGCATTACAAGGCCGAGGTCTCCGCTCTGCGACTCCACCATCCAAGGTGCTTGCTCTAACTTGGCAGTGTGATATCTGGTTGCATGTTGCATATGGTGCCTAGCTTGTATTGCTCCTAATTAGTGTAAACTGCATCTGCATAGCTTACACATGATACGTGTGAATATGACACGCTTTCTTGTTTTTGGTACATACTATATCTGTCTATCACACCATATTCTTACATCAAACTACTCTTCTTGTGTATGCTGCATCAGTCACTTATGATGGAACACCTTTAAGTAGGCAGTGTGATATTGGTTTGCGTCTTCAATATGATTTCTAGCATGTATTACTTCTAGTTTGATGAACGTCACCTATGACGAGACGGTTTTAACTTGGCAGAGTGATATTGATTGCACCTTTCATATGGTGTCTAGTTTGAAGTTCTTCTAATTTGGTGAAGTGCCTTCTACTTAGTTACCACATCATAGGTGTGAATATGTCACACCATCCATTTTTTCGTACATATTCCATCCTCGTATCTTGACTTTGCCTTTCATCAGAGTAGTGTTCGTCAGTATCATGCATCAATTAGTTCTGAAGAGCAAATTTTATTCCTTTTTCTTGTTGGTTTGACTTGACAAGGAAAAATCAAGAAAGAGGAAGGAAAAGAGTAAGGAAGGCGATGATGGTGGTCCTCTGCTGCAACGTAAACGAGCATCTGTATTCGATTCACCTTGTAATCGATAGTGCATTCCAAGGCATGTGTCTCCGCTCCCCGACTCCACCATCCAAGGTGCTTGCTCTAACTTGGCAGTGTGATATCTGGTTGCATGTTGCATATGGTGCCTAGCTTGTATTGCTCCTAATTAGTGTAAACTGCATCTGCTTAGTTTGCACATGATACGTGTAAATATGACACGTTTTCCTGTTTTTGGTACATACTATATCTGTCTATCACACCATGTTCTTACATGAAACTACTCTTCTTGTGTATCCTGCATCAGTCACTTATGATGGAACACCTTTAAGTTGGCAGTGTGATATTGGTTTGCGTCTTGAATATGATTTCTAGCATGTATTGCTTCTAGTTTGATGAACGCCACCTATGACAAGACAGTTTTAACTTGGCAGAGTGTTATTGATTGCACCTTTCATATGGTGTCTAGTTTGCAGTGCTTCTAATTTGTTGAAGTCCCTTCTGCTTAGTTACCACATCATAGGTGTGAATATTTCACACCATCCATTTTTTCGTACATATTCCATCCTCGTATCATGACTTTGCCTTTCATCAAAGTAGTGTTCGTCAGTATCATGCATCAATGAGTTCTGAAGAGCAAATTTTATTCCTTTTTCTTGTCGGTTTGACTTGACAAGGCAAAATCGAGAAAGAGGAAGGAAAAGAGTAAGGAAGGCGATGCTGGTGGTCCTCTCAGAGTAACGTAAATAGAGCATCCGCACCGATTCTCCTTGTCTTGATAGTGCATTACAAGGCCAGTCTCCGCTCCCCCGACTCCACCATCCAAGGTGCTTGCTCTAACTTGGCGATGTGATATCTGGTTGCATGTTGCATATGGTGCCTAACTTGTATTGCTCCTAATTAGTGTAAACTGCATCTGCTTAGATTACACATGATACGTGTGAATATGACACGCTTTCCTGTTTTTGGTACATACTATATTTGTCTATCACACCATGTTCTTAGATGAAACTACTCTTCTTGTGTATCCTGCATCAGTCACTTATGCTGGAACACCTTTAAGTTGGCAGTGTGATATTGGTTTGCGTCTTCAATATGATTTCTAGCATGTATTGCTTCTAGTTTGATGAACGTCACCTATGACGAGACGGTTTTAACTTGGCAGAGTGATATTGATTGCACCTTTCATATGGTGTCTAGTTTGAAGTTCTTCTAATTTGTTGAAGTGCCTTCTGATTAGTTACCACATCATAGGTGTGAATATATCACACCATCCATTTTTTCGTACATATTCCATCCTCGTATCATGACTTTGCCTTTCATCAGGGTAGTGTTCACAAGATCATGCATCAATGAGTTCGAAGAGCAAATTTTATTCCTTTTCTTGTCGGTTTGACTTGACAAGGCAAAATCGAGAAAGAGGAAGGAACAGAGTAAGGAAGGCGATGATGGTGGTCCTCTGCAGAAGAACGTAAACGGAGCATCTGTACCGATTCTCCTTGTCTTGATAGTGCATTACAAGGCCTGTGTCTCCGCTCCCGACTCCACCATCCAAGGTGCTTGCTCTAACTTGGCAGTGTGATATCTGGTTGCATGTTGCATATGGTGCCTAGCTTGTATTGCTCCTAATTAGTGTAAACTGCATCTGCTTAGCTTACACATGATACGTGTGAATATGACACGCTTTCCTATTTTTGGTACATACTATATATGTCTATCACACCATGTTCTTACATGAAACTACTCTTCTTGTGTATCTTGCATCAGTCACTTATGATGGAACACCTTTAAGTTGGCAGTGTGATATTGGTTTGCGTCTTCAATATGATTTCTAGCATGTATTGCTTCTAGTTTTATGAACGCCACCTATGACGAGACAATTTTAACTTGGTAGAGTGATATTGATTGCACCTTTCATATGGTGTCTAGTTTGCAGTGCTTCTAATTTGTTGAAGTGCCTTCTGCTTAGTTACCACATCTTAGGTGTGAATATGTCACACCATCCATTTTTTCGTAAATATTCCATCCTCGTATCATGACTTTGCCTTTCATCAGAGTAGTGTTCGTCAGTATCATGCATCAATGAGTTCTGAAGAGCAAATTTTATTCCTTTTTCTTGTCGGTTTGACTTGACAAGGCAAAATCAAGATAGAGGAAGGAAAAGAGTAAGGAAGGTGATGATGGTGGTCCTCTGTAGCAACGTAACAGAGCATTTGTACCGATTCTCATTGTACTGATAGTGCATTACAAGGCCCAGGTCTCCGCTCCCCGACTCCACCATCCAGGGTGCTTGCTCTAACTTGGCAGTGTGATATTTGGTTGCATGTTGCATATGGTGCCTAGCTTGTATTGCTCCAAATTAGTGTAAACTGCATCTGCTTAGCTTACACATGATAAGTGTGAATATGACACGCTTTCCTGTTTTTGGTACATACTATATCTATCTATCACACCATGTTCTTACATGAAACTACTCTTCTTGTGTATGCTGCATCAGTCACTTATGATGGAATACCTTTAAGTTGGCAGTGTGATATTGGTTTGCGTCTTGAATATGATTTCTAGCATGTATTGCTTCTAGTTTGATGAATGCCACCTATGACGAGACAGTTTTAACTTGGCAGAGTGATATTGATTGCACCTTTCATATGGTGTCTAGTTTGCAGTGCTTCTAATTTGTTGAAGTGCCTTCTACTTAGTTACCACATCATAGGTGTGAATATGTCACACCATCCATTTTTCGTACATATTCCATCCTCGTATCTTGACTTTTCCTTTCATCAGAGTAGTGTTCGACGGTATCATGCATCAATTAGTTCTGAAGAGCAAATTTTATTCCTTTTTCTTGTCGGTTTGACTTGACAAGGCAAAATCAAGAAAGAGGAAGGAAAAGAGTAAGGAAGGCGATGATGGTGGTCCTCTGCAGAACGTAAACGGAGCATCTGTGCGATTCTCCTTGTCTTGATAGTGCATTACAAGGCCAGTCTCCGCTCCCGACTCCACCATCCAAGGTGCTTGCTCTAACTTGGCAGTGTGATATCTGGTTGCATGTTGCATATGGTGCCTAGCTTGTATTGCTCCTAATTAGTGTAAACTGCATCTGCTTAGCTTACACATGATACGTGTGAATATGACACGCTTTCCTATTTTTGGTACATACTATATCTGTCTATCACACCATGTTCTTACATGAAACTACTCTTCTTGTGTATCCTGCATCAATCACTAATGATGGAACACCTTTAACTTGGTAGTGTAATATTGGTTTGCGTCTTCAATATGATTTCTGGCATGTATTGCTTCTAGTTTGATGAATGCCACCTATGACGAGACAGTTTTAACTTGGCAGAGTGATATTGATTGCACCTTTCATATGGTGTCTAGTTTGCAATGCTTCTAATTTGGTGAAGTGCCTTCTACTTAGTTACCACATCATAGGTGTGAATATGTCACACCATAAATTTTTTCGTACATATTCCATCCTCGTATCATGACTTTGCCTTTCATCAGAGTAGTGTTCGTCAATATCATGCATCAATGAGTTCTGAAGAGCAAATTTTATTCCTTTTCCTTGTCGGTTTGACTTGACAAGGCAAAATCGAGAAAGAGGAAGGAAAAGGGTAAGGAAGGCGGTGATGGTGGTCCTCTGCATCAACGTAAACGGAGCATCTGTACCGATTCTCCTTGTACTGATAGTGCATTACAAGTCCCAGGTCTCCGCTCCCCGACTCCACCATCCAAGGTGCTTGCTCTAACTTGGCAGTGTGATATCTGGTTGCATGTTGCATATGGTGCCTAGCTTGTATTGCTCCTAATTAGTGTAAACTGCATCTACTTAGCTTACACATGATACGTGTGAATATGACACGCTTTCCTGTTTTTGGTACATACTATATCTGTCTATCACACCATGTTCTTACATGAAACTAATCTTCTTGTGTATCCTGCATCAGTCACTTATGATGGAACACCTTTATGTTGGAAGTGTGATATTGGTTTGCGTCTTGAATATGATTTCTAGCATGTATTGCTTCTAGGTTGATGAACGCCACCTATGACGAGACAGTTTTAACTTGGCAGAGTGATATTGATTGCACCTTTCATATGGTGTCTAGTTTGCAGTGCTTCTAATTTGTTGAAGTGCCTTCTGCTTAGTTACCACATCATAGTTGTGAATATGTCACACCGTCCATTTTTTCATTCATATTCCATCCTCGTATCATGACTTTGCCTTTCATCAGAGTAGTGTTCGTCAGTATCATGCCTCAATGAGTTCCGAAGAGCAAATTTTATTCCTTTTTCTTGTCGGTTTGACTTGACAAGGCAAAATCAAGAAAGAGGAAGGAAAAGAGTAAGGAAGGCGATGATGGTGGTCCTCTGCAGCAACGTAAACGGAGCATCTGTATCGATTCTCCTTGTAATGATAGTGCATTACATGGCCCAGGTCTCCGCTCCCCGACTCCACCATCCAAGGTGCTTGCTCTAACTTGGCAGTGTGATATCTGGTTGCATGTTGCATATGGTGCCTAGCTTGTATTGCTCCTAATTAGTGTAAACTGCATCTGCTTAGCTTACACATGATACGTGTGAATATGACACGCTTTTCCTGTTTTTGGTACATACTATATCTGTCTATCACACCATGTTCTTACATGAAACTACCCTTCTTGTGTATCCTGCATCAGTCACTTATGATGGAACACCTTTAACTTGGTAGTGTGATATTGGTTTGCGTCTTCAATATGATTTCTGGCATGTATTGCTTCTAGTTTCATGAATGCCACCTATGACGAGACAATTTTAACTTGGCAGAGTGATATTGATTGCACCTTTCATATGGTGTCTAGTTTGCAATGCTTCTAATTTGGTGAAGTGTCTTCTACTTAGTTACCACATCATAGGTGTGAATATGTCACACCATAAATTTTTTCGTACATATTCCATCCTCGTATCATGACTTTGCCTTTCATCAGAGTAGTGTTCGTCAGTATCATGCATCAATGAGTTCTGAAGAGCAAATTTTATTCCTTTTTCTTGTCGGTTTGACTTGACAAGGCAAAATCAAGAAAGAGGAAGGAAAAGAGTAAGGAAGGTGGTGATGGTGGTCCTCTGCAGCAACGTAAACGGAGCATCTGTACCGATTCTCCTTGTACTGATAGTGCATTACAAGGCCCAGGTCTCCGCTCCCCGACTCCACCATCCAAGGTGCTTGCTCTAACTTGGCAGTGTGATATCTGGTTGCATGTTGCATATGGTGCCTAGCTTGTATTGCTCCTAATTAGTGTAAACTGCATCTGCTTAGCTTACACATGATACGTGTGAATATGACACACTTTCCTGTTTTTGGTACATACTATATCTGTCTATCACACCATGTTCTTACATGAAACTACTCTTCTTGTGTATCCTGCATCAGTCACTTATGATGGAACACCTTTAAGTTGGCAGTGTGATGTTGGTTTGCGTCTTGAATATGATTTCTAGCATGTATTTCTTCTAGGTTGATGAACGCCACCTATGACGAGACAGTTTTAACTTGGCAGAGTGATATTGATTGCACCTTTCATATGGTGTCTAGTTTGTAGTGCTTCTAATTTGTTGAAGTGCCTTCTGCTTAGTTACCACATCATAGTTGTGAATATGTCACACCGTCCATTTTTTCATTCATATTCCATCCTCGGATCATGACTTTGCCTTTCATCAGAGTAGTGTTCGTCAGTATCATGCCTCAATGAGTTCCGAAGAGCAAATTTTATTCCTTTTTCTTGTCGGTTTGACTTGACAAGGCAAAATCAAGAAAGAGGAAGGAAAAGAGTAAGGAAGGCGATGATGGTGGTCCTCTGCAGCAACGTAAATGGAGCATCTGTACCGATTCTCCTTGTAATGATAGTGCATTACAAGGCCCAGGTCTCCGCTCCCCGACTCCACCATCCAAGGTGCTTGCTCTAACTTGGCAGTGTGATATCTGGTTGCATGTTGCATATGGTGCCTAGCTTGTATTGCTCCTAATTAGTGTAAACTGCATCTGCTTAGCTTACACATGATAGGTGTGAATATGACACGCTTTCCTGTTTTTGGTACATACCATATCTGTCTATCACACCATGTTCTTACATGAAACTACTCTTCTTGTGTATCCTGCATCAGTCACTTATGATCGAACACCTTTAACTTGGTAGTGTGATATTGGTTTGCGTCTTCAATATGATTTCTGGCATGTATTGCTTCTAGTTTGATGAATGCCACCTATGACGAGACAGTTTTAACTTGGCAGAGTGATATTGATTGCACCTTTCATATGGTGTCTAGTTTGCAATGCTTCTAATTTGGTGAAGTGTCTTCTACTTAGTTACCACATCATAGGTGTGAATATGTCACACCATAAATTTTTTCGTACATATTCCATCCTCGTATCATGACTTTGCCTTTCATCAGAGTAGTGTTCGTCAGTATCATGCATCAATGAGTTCTGAAGAGCAAATTTTATTCCTTTTTCTAGTCGGTTTGACTTGACAAGGCAAAATCAAGAAAGAGGAAGGAAAAGAGTAAGGCAGGTGGTGATGGTGGTCCTCTGCAGCAACGTAAACGGAGCATCTGTACCGATTCTCCTTGTCTTGATAGTGCATTACAAGGCCCAGTCTCCGCTCCCGACTCCACCATCCAAGGTGCTTGCTCTAACTTGGCGATGTGATATCTGGTTGCATGTTGCATATGGTGCCTAGCTTGTATTGCTCCTAATTAGTGTAAACTGCATCTGCTTAGCTTACACATGATACGTGTGAATATGACACACTTTCCTGTTTTTGGTACATACTATATCATCTATCACACCATGTTCTTACATGAAACTACTCTTCTTGTGTATCCTGCATCAGTCACTTATGATGGAACACCTTGAAGTTGGCAGTGTGATGTTGGTTTGCGTCTTGAATATGATTTCTAGCATGTATTTCTTCTAGGTTGATGAACGCCACCTATGGCGAGACAGTTTTAACTTGGCGAGTGATATTGATTGCACCTTTCATATGGTGTCTAGTTTGTAGTGCTTCTAATTTGTTGAAGTGCCTTCTGCTTAGTTACCACATCATAGTTGTGAATATGTCACACCGTCCATTTTTTCATTCATATTCCATCCTCGGATCATGACTTTGCCTTTCATCAGAGTAGTGTTCGTCAGTATCATGCCTCAATGAGTTCCGAAGAGCAAATTTTATTCCTTTTTCTTGTCGGTTTGACTTGACAAGGCAAAATCAAGAAAGAGGAAGGAAAAGAGTAAGGAAGGCGATGATGGTGGTCCTCTCAACAACGTAAACGGAGCATCTGTAGACGATTCTCCTTGTAATGATAGTGCATTACAAGGCCAGTGTCTCCGCTCCCGACTCCACCATCCAAGGTGCTTGCTCTAACTTGGCAGTGTGATATCTGGTTGCATGTTGCATATGGTGCCTAGCTTGTATTGCTCCTAATTAGTGTAAACTGCATCTGCTTAGCTTACACATGATAGGTGTGAATATGACACGCTTTCCTGTTTTTGGTACATACTATATCATCTATCACACCATGTTCTTACATGAAACTACTCTTCTTGTGTATCCTGCATCAGTCACTTATGATGGAACACCTTTAACTTGGTAGTGTGATATTGGTTTGCGTCTTCAATATGATTTACGCATGTATTGCTTCTAGTTTGATGAATGCCACCTATGACGAGACAGTTTTAACTTGGCAGAGTGATATTGATTGCACCTTTCATATGGTGTCTAGTTTGCAATGCTTCTAATTTGGTGAAGTGTCTTCTACTTAGTTACCACATCATAGGTGTGAATATGTCACACCATAAATTTTTTCGTACATATTCCATCCTCGTATCATGACTTTGCCTTTCATCAGAGTAGTGTTCATCAGTATCATGCATCAATGAGTTCTGAAGAGCAAATTTTATTCCTTTTTCTTGTCGGTTTGACTTGACAAGGCAAAATCAAGAAAGAGGAAGGAAAAGAGTAAGGAAGGTGGTGATGGTGGTCCTCTGCAGCAACGTAAACGGAGCATCTGTACCGATTCTCCTTGTACTGATAGTGCATTACAAGGCCCAGGTCTCCGCTCCCCGACTCCACCATCCAAGGTGCTTGCTCTAACTTGGCAGTGTGATATCTGGTTGCATGTTGCATATGGTGCCTAGCCTGTATTGCTCCTAATTAGTGTAAACTGCATCTGCTTAGCTTACACATGATACGTGTGAATATGACACACTTTCCTGTTTTTGGTACATACTATATCTGTCTATCACACCATGTTCTTACATGAAACTACTCTTCTTGTGTATCCTGCATCAGTCACTTATGATGGAACACCTTTAAGTTGGCAGTGTGATGTTGGTTTGCGTCTTGAATATGATTTCTAGCATGTATTTCTTCTAGGTTGATGAACGCCACCTATGACGAGACAGTTTTAACTTGGCAGAGTGATATTGATTGCACCTCTCATATGGTGTCTAGTTTGTAGTGCTTCTAATTTGTTGAAGTGCCTTCTGCTTAGTTACCACATCATAGTTGTGAATATGTCACACCGTCCATTTTTTCATTCATATTCCATCCTCGGATCATGACTTTGCCTTTCATCAGAGTAGTGTTCGTCAGTATCATGCCTCAATGAGTTCCGAAGAGCAAATTTTATTCCTTTTTCTTGTCGGTTTGACTTGACAAGGCAAAATCAAGAAAGAGGAAGGAAAACAGTAAGGAAGGCGATGATGGTGGTCCTCTGCAGCAACGTAAACGGAGCATCTGTACCGATTCTCCTTGTACTGATAGTGCATTACAAGGTCCAAGTCTCCGCTCCCCTACTCCACCATCCAAGGTGCTTGCTCTAACTTGGCAGTGTGATATCTGGTTGCATGTTGCATATGGTGCCTAGCTTGTATTGCTCCTAATTAGTGTAAACTGCATCTGCTTAGCTTACACGTGATACGTGTGAATATGACACGCTTTCCTGTTTTTGGTACATACTTTATCTGTCTATCACACCATGTTCTTACATGAAACTACTCTTCTTGTGTATGCTGCATCAGTCACTTATGATGGAACACCTTTAAGTTGGCAGTGTGTTATTGGTTTCCGACTTGAATATGATTTCTAGCATGTATTGCTTCTAGTTTGATGAACGCCACCTATGACGAGACAGTTTTAACTTGGCAGAGTGATATTGATTGCACCTTTCATATGGTGTCTAGTTTGAAGTGCTTCTAATTTGTTGAAGTGCCTTCTGCTTAGTTACCACATCATAGGTGTGAATATGTCAAGCCGTCCATTTTTTCATACATATTCCATCGTCGTATCATGACTTTGTCTTATCAGAGTAGTGTTCGTCAGTATCATGCATGAATGAGTTTTCAAGAGCGAATTATATTCCTTTTTCTTGTCGGTTTGACCTCACAATGCAAAATCAATAAAGTTGAAGGAAATTGGCAAGGCATTGGATGATGGTGGTCCTTCCGAGCAACTGAAATGGAGGTTCTCTACAGATTCTACTCCGCCATCCTCCCAACAAGATTCGCAAGATAACGCAAGGCTAGACAGTCAACGTAGCTGTGTAGATGATGAACACATCTCCCCTACTCCACCATCACAGGTGCTTGCTCTAACTTGGCACTATTATATGTGGTTGTATGTTGCGTATGATGTCTAGCTTGTATTGCTTCTAACTTTGTTGAATTGCATCTGCTTACTTTACACATAATGTGTGTGAATATGACACGTGTTCTTGTTTCTAGAACATACGTGTACATGATGAGGACATCTCCCCTACTCCACCATCACAGGTGCTTGCTCTAACTTGGAACTATTATATGTGGTTGCGTTTTCGGTATGATGTCTAGTTTGTATTGTTTCTGATTATGTTGAATTGCATCTGTGTAGCTTACAAATTATACCTGCAACGATCACTTACCCATAAGACACATATAACTTGGGACTGTGATGTAAGCTGCATCTTGCATTGTCTTCTAGCTTGTACTGCTTCTAATTTCTTCAAATGGCACTTACGACGAGACACTTTTTACCTGATAGAATGATATTTGTTGCATGTTCATATGGTGCCTAGATTTCATTTCTTCTAATTTTTTTGAAATGCCTTCCGCTTACTGTTTTTTCATACATATTCCATCCTCCTATCGTACGTGTGAATATGAAACGCTGTCTTTTTTTGTATATATTCCATCCTCCTATCCTGCGCTTGCCTTACATCAAAGTAGTGTTCGTCTGTATCATGCATCAACCAGTTATGCAGAGCTAATTTTATTCATCTTCTTGTGGTTTTGACTTCATAAGGCAATATCGTAAAATAGGAAGGAAAAGAGTAAGTTAGGGGATGTTGGTGGTCCTCCGCACTGACGCAAACAGAGACTCTCTAGATTTGCCACCGCTACTGCTAATGAAGTTGAAGTCCCAAGTCTACATGATGAGTTCATCTCCCGTACTACACCATCGCAGGTGCTTGCTCTAAGTTGATAGTGTGATAATTGGTTTCATGTTGCATATGTTGTCTAGCCTGTATTTCTTCTATTTTGATTAAATTGCACCTGCTGAGTTCATACGTTATACATGTGCATATGACATGGCGTCCTCTGTCTAGAATACATTGCATCTATCTATCAATACCATGTTCTTACATCAAAGTACTGCTATTGTGTATCCCGCATCAGTCACTCATGATTGGACACTTTTAACATGGCAGTTTGATAGTGGTTGCATCTTGCATTGATTTCTACATTGTACTGCTTCTAATTTTTCCAATTGCCACTTATGACAAGACACTTTTAACTTGGCGGAGTAATATTGGTTGCATCTTTCATATGGTGTCTAGCTTGCATCACTTCTATTTTCTTGAAAATACTTCTGCTTAGTTTACACATCGTAGTTGTGAGTATTTCATGTCGTCCTGTTTTTCTTACATATTCCATCCTCATACAGTTGTCTTATATCAAAGTATTGCTTGTCTATATCATGCATCAATGAGTTCTGAAGAGCGATTTTATTCTTTTGTGTTGTGGGTATGGCTTGACATGGCAAAGTCAAAGAAGAGCAAGGAAAATAATATAGTAGGGAGTAGTGTTACTCGTCGGGTGAAACAGAAAAGGATCGGCCGTCCAGATTCTGCTGGTACTTATAGTGCAGTACAAGGTCCAAGTCCACCAGCTAAATCTACAAGCACAATATCACCCGCTCCACCAGCTGCAGCATCTGCTTCAACTGTACCAGCATCTCAACGAGTTACTCGTTCATTTGCTCCGGAACTCGCCAGTTCCCAAGATGCCTTCACACCAAACACTACTTCCGAAGCACTGCTGACACAACAGGACTTGGCAAGATCAGATAAACCTCATGAGCATCAACACCAAGATGGTACCTGACCGAGTCAAGTTGCAGTTGCATGCTCCTTTATATGTACTCTCACAGTTTGATGTACACTAACACTTTCCATATTTGTTTTTGAACTAACACCACGACGCAAGCAGAAATAGACATCAGGGATAATGCTTGACAGATTAACAAAATCTAAAGGAGGAAGAATGGAGATCCATTTTGAGGCAGGTTTAAAAAGGCCATGTGATGCTACAGAGTCAGCCAAGTTAGTATCAGAGGCAGCTGTTGCCGTTAGGTGTTATGCACGTATCCTTCCAACGTGGATCCAGTACAGGAATGAGAAAGACAATACCCAGTTTAACACCTTCCTTGACCATTTATCTGTAAGTAATGTTATTCATCGCAATTAGTAATATTGTCTTGCTCTGTCCCATACTTTCTAGCTTCCTCCTAATAAGACTTATATTCTTTTTTCAACAGATGAGGGTCAAGTTGGATCCAAAAGATGATGCAACTAAACTAGCATGCACTCATGTGTTTTAGTCTGCTCTACGACAGTATCGGTACCACCTTAGAAAATCTCACTTTGAAGGCAAGGCTAACAATGAAATCACCCAAACATCTCCAGTGGAATATATTACAGATGAAGACTGGACAACCCTCGTTAAACACTGGTCTGATCCAAAGTATCAGGTAGGCTATATGTATTTGATCATACCACATATTGATCTTGTATTTATGTATGTGCCTTACAAGTGTATCTTCTTCTAGGCTAACTGTTTGAAGAACAAGACCAACCGTTCTAAAGTGAAATTCCAACAGACAACAGAATCTCGTAGCTATATTGCACACTGCAAGGCTCTTGTAAATAGCTGCTACTTCCTTCTTTTTTCTGTGCCATATTATCGTTTCTATATTGACTTGTTCCAAATACAGAGGAAAGCATGTGCGAACCAAAAAGAACCTGAACCGAATGCAGTGCAAATCTTCAAGGATTGCCACACCAGCAAGATGAAGGGCATGAGCACACCTGTTCAAGCCGCTGTTGTAAGTCCTTACTCCTCCTGCCTTTGAACTGATTGGTACTGTGATGTGTTCATTTAACTACTTGGTTTGCATCCAATGTCAGTTACTCTGCTCACTTTTATACACAGTTGTCTTAACGTATCATTTCACCTTACATGGTTTAAAAGAGATGAAGGATATTCTTTTGGTCTTGGTTTGTATTCTATTTGTTATGTTCACGTGCGCACACAATGATAAAATAGCTTGTTTGTTTTATATCTGTTTGCCCATGATATGAATGATGTCATACTATGTTCATCCTAGTTTAAACCATGTCTCTTTATCCTTAGATGTCAACGAATGTGAGGAAATAGACAATACAGTAGGCATGCTACATGGACATATGTTTCAAAAGTGATTTTATTATGTAGTTCGCACTACAATACATGCTAATGTATTACAGTAGTTCACCAAAATAAGTTATGTATAAACGTGTAACCTACTTTGTTTGTTTTTGTCTCATTAGTAACTTATCTGTACACTAATCTACAAGTTCAAACTTTTAGGAAGCTATGGAAAAAATGATTGAACAGCCAAAGCCACCTGAAGGTGACGAGGCTACCACAGGCACAATGTCACCTCTTGCTGCAGTGCGTCAGTATCTCTCCACTAATAGTGCAAAAAGCACTTTCCTGCGTAATTCTGGGTTGGTTGTCAAGGTAACCTCGTCCAAATCGCCTACTGAACAAAATCTTCCTGCTAAACAGAGTGATATAACTGTGCTCCAGACACAAGTCCAATCCCTAATGGATGTCGTTTTGGAAACAAGAATAGTGGTTAACAAATTTCGTCAAGATATGAATGGTTTTGAAACCAGACTATGAGACATTCGCTTCGTTGTTCAAGAGCAATGGCGGAAAAAGGTGAAGATCGTGCTGCTCCATCCGATTCTACAGCCTGAAACATTAGCACTCGGGTCAAATGATATGTGCTTCTATACATCTGATGGTGCTTTTATCTACAAGGACTGTAAAATTTATGCCAACAAGCCTTTTGTTGTGATACAACATTTATGTTGCTGCCAAAGGGTGCAATAATTACGACGCTATTTTTGTATAGTGTAGGTCTATCTTAGTAATGTATTCGGCCGAAAGCTTCGTAGGAGCCCAACATGCCAACATTCGTCGGGCCCATTCCAATTGGGCTAAAAACGATTATGGGCCGAAATTTGCATGTAGCCCACTAAAAATATCTGGGCCTAAATCAGCATAAGATTTCATATTTTTTGGTAGGCCTGTGCCCATAGTGGGCCTTTAACAGGCCTAAACATAATTTGGGCCCTCAGTAACAATAGGCCGTTTACAGGAGTAAATATCTCGAGCCCATAAAAAACATGGGCCTTTAAAAGACCGAAAGTGAGATTGGGCCCATTTACGATGCGGATCTTTCACAGGCCGAAATTTCGGACGGGCGGTAAATGCGCCGACCTAATAAACGGGCCTTTAACAGGCCGAAAGTTTGGTCGGGCTAGATTTTCGTCATTTTTATATGGGCCGTTAATGGGCCCGATGTGACGTTGGGCCACATATGTCCCATGGATTTTGTCGGGGATATACCCCGCGTTATGACCCGGCCGGAGTTGTAAACCGGCTGGGACTTGGTAAACCGGCAGACAGTTAAGACAGACAGTTAAGACAGATGGCTATGACGGACGGTAAATCGGCAGGTGTTAAACGGCAAGTGTTAAGGCAGGTGGTAAACCGACAGGAGTTAAGTCAGATCTTAAACTGGCAGACCATCTTAAACCGGCAGACCATCTTAAACCGGCAAACAGTGATAACTGGGTTGCCAGGGGTTATGAAGCTCGAGAAGTTATGAAGCCCAAGATGTTAAGAAGCCCATGAAGATAAGTTAGAATAGTTAAGTCTTAAGTCCGAGTTGGAATCTACATGTAACCCGCCCCTTCAACATATATAAGGAGGGGTAGGGCTCCCCAAAGAGGGACGAGGAGCAAGAAACAACCTTAGGGCTAGACATAACAAGGAGAGGCGATTTACGGCGACTCCCTGTTGATTATAATGAGACCTAGCCTCAAACAACATGTAGGGTTGTTACCGGATAATGTTTCCCGGGGCCCGAAGCTGTCTAAATCCCTGTATTGTGTTGCGCCTCTCGATTACGCTCAACCCCTCTCAAGCTACCACATAGACGTGTTGGCCTCACGACTAAGTCCTTTCACTAGGACATCTGACGTGACAATTCCATGACAGTTCGCACCCATCGTGGGGCTTGGGCACGTTGGTGTTGAGTTCTTGGAGGGATCTCTCGCAGGGATTAAGAAGTCTGCAAATTTTCCGGATAAAGAGGAGCCAGTTTGGAAGGATCTGTGTCAGATTTGAAGTCTGGAGAGAGAATTAGGGTTACACATGGATAAGCGTAACCCAGCGATCCGTCAAATCTGAAGATATTTGTTCTATGCTACAGCCAACAAACCAACATCAATTAGAGGACCTGATTATTGAGAAAAGATCCGAGTGACTGCTAATCGGAGAGAATATGGCATCATGGAGGGTCAAATCAGCTACGACCCGGAAGTGGATTTTTGCACGGACTCATAAAGCGCCGTTGACCCGTTTTGACTGAGGTACGGTTCACTATATGTTTCTTTTTTACCTTCACCCGCCTGTCAATCAACCAAGTTGACCTCGAGTCAGAGCTGCCGGAATCAGACTTGCCAAGATGAAACTAGTACTATACGGGATCTGTCAAAGCTAGCAAGTTTCGTTGATTACAACGGGCACATCAGGGTTAATCCGCCTCCAGATCAAATCAGTACAGATCAGTAAAATGACGTGTTATATCTCAAGATTCATCACCCGGGAAAGGATACGGCCATAACCCGGGAAGAATACGGATACAAGCTGGACTCTGTTGCGTGTTAAGTCACCTTGGCCTCGCTCCGAGTCTCGATCGGGCTTCAGTAGTCGTCCGCGCTAAACTGCATTGTCTTGTGCTCGAGCCGCAGGGCTCCGTCTCCGACCGTATCACCTTTCCTCAGGCCGGTTTTACTGCCGCTGCATGATCACCACCCTGGCGACCGTACCAAGCTATCTCGCCCGTGGCTGTTTAGAAATCGTCGGGCTATGGTTAAAAGACAGTTGCCGTTGGGCCATGCCGGTTAAGCCTGCCGCCGATTCAGCCGTGCCTCGCCATCAAGTCGCCATGGCCTCTCACTGCTTCCGGTTCGGTCTGCACTTCCGTTAAATCGCCCGCGAGTCACCACGAGCCGGCCTAGCTCCACTTCATTCTTGAATCCGTTTTCCTGCTCCGGGTTATGATCACCACTACAAGCCGCCGTCCCGCGCCAGATCAAGCTCGCTTCAGCCGCCGAATCACCAAAACGACCTCAAGTCGATGGTCTCCGCAGAATCGCCACCCCCAAACCACCTGTATCGACTCTAAATTTCCGCGGCCGCTAAACCGCCCTGTTTAGGCCGCCACCAGTTTAATGCTGCTGCTGATGCTGCTCGCCCATGCCGACCTACACGCCCCTGCGCGTTTCACCGGCGCCCAGCAATCGGTCTACTCCATCTGCGTGTCTCACCGTGACCCGCGGTTGCGGGGCCCTCGTCGACCCCGGCCCGGTTCAGCCGCCTTTCACCTCCGTCCTTGAGGTGCTGACTCTGCTTTGCATTAGGCCACAGTAGCGACATGCCTCACCGCAAATAGCCTCTGAGCCTTCAGGGCCTCGAGTCACCCCGCACCCTCGCCTTCAAACCGCCACTGCGCCCACCGGCCTGCAGCTCGGGCCGCTCCGGACTCACCTCGGCAATCTCCACCTTGCCACTCTTCTCCTGCGAGTCGCCCGTGGCGTGCCAACCACCGTCGAAGTCGCTAGATCACCACTGAACTGCGCCCGGTTCACCGTTCACACATCCAGCCAAGGCATAACTACGGTCATAACTCGTCTTGCTGGGAGGTCTCTGCTAGGCACCGCGTCGAGGTGCCGCCCAACTTGGTGATGCGCTAAGACGCCGTTCCATCTCCGCCAAGACGCGTCGGGCCAGCCACCCCCTGCTTTGAGCCGCCCGCGCCAGGCGCCGTTTCCGCCATCGTGCCACCGTCCGCCTGCCTAACTCACCATCCCGGATCGAGGGTCATCTCCTGTCCGAGTTGCCGTCGGGCCTCGTCCCCTGTCCGGGTCGCTGTTGCACTTCGGCCCCCTTGAGTCGACCGTCGCCAACTCGTTTCCGTTGCCAACAAGCCTCCGTCATGGCTTGTGTCAGTCCGCTTCCACGGCGCTTGCCTCAGTCAGCCGCCTGCTCCGCTGTGGCTGGCCCTGGGCCGCCTTCGCCGCATCCAGGCCGCTCCGCCTTGAGCCGCTGTCCCGCATGACCCGCCCTCACAGCTGTCAGCGACCACTGAGTCGCCCGTCGCCACTCATCAGATGTCAGAGCCGCTGTGCAGATTCGCCTTGCCCCTCCTCGCGGACAAGTTGTCCGTCTCCTGTATTCAACACCGACAGTTGGCGCCCGGTAGTGCCTCTATCTCACCCCACGAGTTCGCGGCACGCCAAACCGCCATGCACGATTCTGAATCGTCGTGCCCCCAATTCACCGTCAATATGGTGCACAGTAAGAGGAATTCAAAACTGAAGAGAATTAGTAAGATGGTACAGCCTGACGATGATCCTTCTTCAGAGGATAAACAGACGCTAGCGACGAGGGATCCTAATAGCCGTCTGAATTTAGAGAGGAGGGAAGACGATGTCGAGTCCGATTCAACTCATGCGTATGGGGTGTGAGCCAATTCAACCCGTACTTATGAGAATCAAGCCAATCAATTTATGAAGATAAGGTAATCCACACTGCCGTGGGTACGGCCGCGTACTACATCACTGCGTCCAGCGCCGCCAGCTGCGACCTCCGCTCCTGTCGTCTGCTATGGTACAGCAGCTGCCACAGTTAAAGTCGCTCGCCAATCTGCAAGGGTGCGGGTGCGGGCGGTAAGCCGGCACGCGTGGACAGCATCAGCTAATATCAGTGATGAACCGGCGTGGCGGGAGCAGCAGTATCGAGACCCCCAGCAAGGAGAGGCGCTGAAGGTCCGTGACTGGTTTGGCTCTGCCACTGACTCTGACTTTTCGGCCGTCAATGAATTCCCAATAAATCGCCACAACTGCGCCTGACCGCCGGGTCACCACTCCTATTCCCGCCGTCTAGCCGATTCCTGATTTGCTGTTGTACTGCTTCCGGAGCCGCCGATGCGCCAAGTCACCTCCACCGTTTTGCCCAAGCGCAGGGGGGCTCGTATTAGTAGATGATGGGAGCGGCGGCTTGGAATTCATTCAACAGTTGAATCGGACCCAGTATAAGTACACATGACTGAAGACAACAGTGATGACTTTCAATATGAATTTGATGATGCTGACTTTAATTAGCAGCTTGCTGAGAAATTAGATGATTCAGATATGCCTCTAGGCGTGGAGGTCACTATATTTCGGTGCTGGGGACCTGTCCAATGTTGAGCAGGATGGAGCGTCGGATGAGTCTGCTAAGGATGCAATTACAGAAAAGAATTCAAAATGAGTGACAACTTTTGGAAAACAGTTCTGGAAATTGGCATGGATACAGGTTCCGGCAGCACGGTTACAAAAATTATCTCTTGCATGAGGATAACAGTATTGAACACTCCTAAATGAAGAGATTGCTGGTCGTCGGGGTACTATGTTTACGTTGGATAGACCACAATGTTACCTAGGTGATCAGTGGACGGTCCATTCGTCATCCGAACAAATCAGGTGATATTCATCTAAAGATTATTTTTCTTCACACATATTGTTTTTATCAAAGAATAATTACTTGGTCTATGATATTTTTTCAAAGGACCATTATTACAAAAGGTGTTGGGAAAGAGGCGTGAGAAAATATTATTTTTCATTAGCGCTCATCCTGCACAGGTTGCCACCCCCACTACATCAACACACACGATTGACTCATTGTCCGCCCCCGCAGCCGATTCTCCTGCCCGCACCGGTTTTCAATTCCGCGGCCGACTCATCTGTCTGAGCCGTCTCTGATGTTGCGGTCGTCTTTGTCGTCCGTCTCTCGCGGTCTGGTCTACATCAACACACCGGGCCGCATCTGTCTGCATGAGCTGTTTATTGAGTATGAGCAAGTCACTGCTTGGGTAGCCCGGTTTTTCTTCCAATACATTTGGAGGCAAATTATCATTTAGCCGCCGTCTGCACTGGATGGATCAATAGACATACGCACAAATCGCTGCCACTACAGTTTGGTCGACTTCAAATAGCCAGTTGGAAGGAACCATTGGCCGAGTTGCTGTAAATAGCTCATACAGGATCATCTATAACCCGCCGCAGTCACCTCAACCTTCTGTGGATTTACATCGCATTATTAACACCAATGATATATACCTTCTGCTATGGTCAATTACGGACAATCTCAAGACAACTCCTTGAGTCATGTTAAGACTCGGGGGCTACGATGATATGACTCAGCAAGTCTGGCCAGTTTCAGCAAATTCAAGTGTCCCAGGATGTTGAAGGGAAAGATAACCCGGTCCCGGAGGTTACTGTTATATTGATGAAAATTTAAAGGCCCTCAGAAATATTCCGGCTCACAATGATGCTTCCGGTTTATAATCCGGTTTAAGGGGAATCCCGTTTCCCACACAGTGCTGAAGCCCTTAGTGTCTGGTTTAAATCCGGTTTAAGAGGAAACTATCTCTTGCAAAGCTCTGAGCGCTCAAATCCGATTTAACAATGTCCGGTTCAAAAAAGGAATTAACTTCTCGCAAGTTCGAGTTAAAAGGCTGTCAGAAAATTTCTGGCTGAAAATGAAGATTCCGGTCTGCAATCCGGTTTAAGGGAAATTTGTTCTCCCACAAAGCTTTGAAGCTCTCAATATCCGGTTCAAACTCCCGGTTCAAGAAGGATTTATCTCTTGCAAAAAGTTAAAGGGTTCCAAAGAGGACCTGCTGCCATGATGTGCGGTTAAAACATGGGTATCATGCCTTATTGGCTTATCATATTATTGATCACTTGGGGGCTTGGTCATATCCGAACCATAGCTACACCTCTTGATCGGCGCAATGCCACAAAGATCACTTGGGGATTGGTCGATCCAACCATAGCTACACCTCTTGATCGGCTCAATGCCACAAAGATCACTTGGGGCTTGGTCATGTCTCGAACCATAGTCACACCTCTTGATCGGCTCAATGCCACAAAGATCACTTGGGGCTTTGGTCGAACCCGAACCATAGCCACGCCTCTTGATCGGCTCAATGCCACAGCATCACTTGGGGGCTTGGTCGTGTCTGAACCATAGTCGCACCTCTTGATCGGCTCAATGCCACAGCATCACTTGGGGGCTTTGGTCGAACCCGAACCATAGCCACGCTTCTTGATCGGCGTAATGCCACGATGTCATTTAGGGGCTTGGTCATGTCTGAACCATAGTCACACCTCTTGATCGGCTCAAAGCCTCGCCTACAATGGTTTCTATTTGCCTTTGTTTGAGTTTTGTTCTCTTTTTGATAAAGATTTTTGTTGTTGCTTTTTAAACCGACGTTAACAACCCGGTTCGACTGTTAATTACAAGTTGTCAGTACATGATCAAGTTATAATCCGGCGCTTATTAACCCGGTCTGGTTTGGACTATAAGTCTCCAGTATATATTTGGATTGCGCTATTGGAATCATGCGCTCATAAATCATTGGATTATATTATTCAAACCTTCAAATAGCCAACATGGTTGGATTTTATTGTGGTTATCAATAACCAGTATTATGATTAAGGTTTTCAAAGTCTCTTTAGCGCAATGGCTATTATATTATCAATGGATATGATTTATTTTACAATTGAAGAAATAGTCCCAAGTCGTTGCAGGCTTACGACCCGGCACTTGGGGGCTACATTATTCAACTTAAGATTATATCAAATATGCAAGTCTCATGTCGCTGCAAGCATGCACCATGACACTTGGGGGCTAATGCAAAGTCATTTTTATTAGTCTTATTGAAGACCCGACTCATCACATCATAATGAGCCGGCCTTTGGGGGCTACCAATTGCTCCTGTCAACAATTCAAGGTACACAAATTTTTCATATATTATTGAAGGATCCACTTCTCAATTGGTAAAGCACAAAGCTCTTAACCTCATGGACGTGGGTTCAAGCCCCATGATGGGGGTTACATTATATGATGTTCTTTTCAAAGAAGTATATATAAAGTACCAGCTCAATATTATCTTACTGAGCAGGCCCTTGAGGGATACACGTTGCTGTTAAAGTCTACATGATCATATTTTCAAAGTCCCTGCTCATTATTTGCATAATGACCCGGCCCTTGGGGGCTACACTTGTTGAAGTTTTTATGAGCATCAGGAAATTACAAGTCCCAGGTTGCTGCAAGAATGACAACCTGGCACTTGGGGGCTACATATGTGGAATACTCAGGATTAGTTTGAACAACATGGATTTGTTCAAGCTTGTGATATTCATATTGAAGCAAATCTTAAGCTGTTACTACTTTACCTTCTTAAAGATTTGAGGGCTACAAGTGATGGGCATATAAGAGGTATATTTCCAAAAGCTGATGTTAACAAACAGTTATGACCCGGTGCCATCAATATTTGTAAACCGGCAAAGTTCTGCATTCTTAAACGGGCTGAAGATCAGATGAGTATTTCAAAGACCAATATTTTTTGTTAAGCATTGGGAGCTGAGTCAAAGGAGTTATTCTTCACAATATTTCTCTATGACAAACCGATGTCAGCAAATTGATTATGAAGCTGGCCTATTGACCCAGATTTTCTAGAAGGAAATGACAAGGACTCAAAGATGCTCAGGATCAGTTTAACATGGATAAATCCAAATTAAGCTGGGGGCTAATGTCGGGGTTATACCCCGCGGTATGACCCGGTCGGAGTTGTAAACCGGCTGGGACTTGGTAAACCGGCAGACAGTTAAGACAGACAGTTAAGGCAGATGGCTATGACGGACGGTAAACCGGCAGGTGGTAAACCGGCAAGTGTTAAGGTAGGTGGTAAACCGGCAGGAGTTAAGTCAGATCTTAAACCGGCAGACCATCTTAAACCGGCAGACCATCTTAAACCAGCAGACCATCTTAAACCGGCAAACAATGATAACTAGGTTGCCAGGGGTTATGAAGCCCGAGATGTTATGAAGCCCAAGATGTTAAGAAGCCCATGAAGATAAGTTAGAATAGTTAAGTCTTAAGTCCGAGTTGGACTCTACATTTAACCCGCCCCTTCAACATATATAAGGAGGGGTAGGGCTCCCCAAAGAGGGACGAGGAGCAAGAAACAACCTTAGGGCTAGACATAACAAGGAGAGCCGGTTTACGGCGACTCCCTGATGATCATAATGAGACCTAGCCTCAAACAGCATGTAGGGTTGTTATCGGATGATGTTTCCCGGGGCCCGAAGCCGTCTAAATCCCTGTCTTATGTTGCGTCTCTCAATTCCGCTCAACCCCTCTCAAGCTACCACATAGATGCGTTGGCCTCACGACTAAGTCCTTTCACTAGGACATCTGACGTGACAATTCCACGAGAGATTTCGTCCTACGTTAACAGGCCGAAAATCACAACAGGCCGAAAGTGGCCCAAATCTATTGTGGGCCGCTAACAGGCCGAATGTCAGACATGGCCGAATATGACCCAAATCCTTAATGATCGTTTATGGGATGAAAGTTTCAATGGCCTGTAAATGGGCCCAAATGAAGCAGGACCTTTAACAGGACGGATATACACCGGGCCGTAATTTGGCCCATATACTTAGCGGACTGTTAACGGGCCAGAAGCGATCATGGGCCGCAATGATGACAAGTTTAGGACAGGCCGTTGACGGGCCGATTTGACACTAGCCGTACGGGCCTTAACTAAGAATGTTGGGCCTTTATCTGGGCCGGCCCATTATGGTCCGAAAAATATCGTGGGCCTTTAGCTGGGCCAGCCCATTATGGCCCGCAAAATCTCGTGGGCCTTTAGCTGGGCCGGCCCATTATGATACGAAAAATCTTGTGGGCTTTTTGCTGGGCTGACCCATTATGGACCACAAAATCTTGTGGGCCTTTAGTTGGGCCAGCCCATTTAAACTTTATGGGCCACTTTTGGGCCAGTCCATGTGTCAGCATATCATAGGCGCATCTCGCCAATTGGATGAGTGACACTGTACAACGCGAGTCGACACGTGTTCCGCCGACCAATCAGAATTTTACATGTGGAAAATCCCCATTGGTCCGGGCTGTTAACGGGTTATCGGATCCAAAACCTGACCTGATAGCTTAATGGCGTTCCGTTATGGTGGATGCCACGTGTCGGTCACCCTTGACGAATGCACTTCTGTGACGCGCGATTTATCGTCATGGAAGTGGACACTTCCTTGATGATAATTTTGGTAATGTCATGGAACACTTCTACGACAACATAGGTATGACTATCTTGATTCTGTCATAAATTTGTCTTGGATGTACATGCATGACAGAAAATGTGACCTGCTGTGACAAACACGTATCATCACGGAAGTGTATTTTTTTGTAGTGTAATTTTTTTTATCCCATTTGGGGCAGGTTCGGGTATATGCTTCTCACAAACCAGAGCTTCTCACAACAAGCATGATGGTTTCGGTAGGGAAAGTCCCACCTTTGGGGACGAAACGATATCCATTGCCTCTTATTGCTTTCAAAAAAATTCTTGTGTCAACATAGAACAACGGGAGTGTTGTGTCAATTTTTGGGATTTTTCAGGGTTCGTTTGGAAATTTTTATGCATTAACTGACTTTTCAATGCATTTATGTGCAGAATTCAAATTTTAATTACATGCACATGCTCGAGTGCATATAAATTGGTTGAAAAATCAAATCTGTGTCCTTGGGTGCATGCTTGAGTCCCATGCAAGAAATGAATGGGAATGAATTTCAAACACCAGGGCACCGTTGATTGCCGGCAAAACATTGAGATGCCTCGTTTTTAAATTCTAGTAAATCCAAAACTTGTCTGAAATTCATTAAACTTGGCATGCTTTCATGGAGCGGCATCAACATGCTGTGGTAAAAAATTTGTCCCGTTTGGTGCAGGTCTGGGTATATGCTTCTCACAAACCAGAGCTCCTCACAACAAGCATCATGGTTTCAGTAGGGAACGTCCCACCTATGGGGACAAAACGATATCCACTGCCTCTTATTGCTTCCAACATTTTTCTCATGTCAACATAGAACAACTGGAGTGTTGTGTCAATTTTTGTGATTTTTCGGAGTTCTTTTGGACATTTTTATGCATTAACTGAGTTTTCAATGCATTTATGTGCATAATTCAAATTTGAACTACATGCACAAGCTCGAGTGCATACAAATTGGTTCAAAAATGAAATCTGTGTCCTTGGGTGCATGCTTAGGTCCCATGCAATAAATGGGAATGAATTTCAAACACCAAAGCACCGTTGATTGCCGACAAAACATTGAGATGCCTGGATTTTAAATTCTAGTAAATCCAAATCTCATCTGAAATTCATCAAACTTGGCATGCTATCATGGAATGGCACCCGACATGATGTGGTATTTTTCGTGTCCATTCTGAGAGAAGGCGCACTCGAATAATGACAGCCAACAAAGACATTTTGAAAAAATAGCTGCCACTTTAATATCTCAAACATTTGTATAATTCAAAACGTGTGTGTTCTGTTAACCATTCACGTGACGCCACTTGTCTTGATTTTAATGGCTATAGGAGGTGCCGTGCGGACAACTGCTTTACCTTGACTGAACAGGAGGCGTGCGAGCGCAGTCCGGTGCGCAGGCTGACCAAGAGGCGTGCAAGCTGTCCTCCAATGCGCAGGTTCACCGGGAAGCGTCCGAGCTTTATGCTGCGCAGGCTCCATGGGAAGCGAGCCCTTTGACTTCCATGGCCGCCCGCCTTCCTCTCCATTAATAGCGCCCGAGCCGCTGTTTAATACGGGCGGCCTTACTGTTCGCCTCCCATTCCCCTCCCCCCCGTGCAGACCTCCACCGCCATGGCGTAGAATGATCATCTGCCACCAGTCTTCAAGTTTGGTGATGTCGACTCCGAGCCAGAGGAGATAGAAAATAAGGAGGAATGGGGCCCCATGGACATGGCCCAGAACGAGCTGGCCGCGGCGGTTGCTGCCCCCGCTCCCGTCCCAGCTCCCATCCCCACGCCCGCGCCAGCGACGATCCTCGTAGCATTGACGAGCTGGTCACCGAGCACTATCGCAGAGCTGGAAACCGCGGGCATCAGCGAGGTCCCCGCGGACCCGCACGAGCTCGTGTACATACCAGCGCCCGTGCCCGTGCGCGCCCCTCCACTCACCGTGGCACCGGCCCCCGTGCATTTGGCTGCACCTGCTGCGCCCGTGCGCGCCCCTCCACCCACCGCGGCGCCGGTCCCTGTGCGTTTGGCTGCACCCGCCGCGCACGTGCGCGTGCCAAGTGCGCGCCCCTCCCCTCAGCGGTGGGATGCTGCCGTCGACCGCTACCTCTCAGTGGCGCCAGTTGCCGTCCTCCCGCGCCTCGCCCGTCGATTGCGCGACGACATGATGTTTGATTTACAACTGAAGAACATTTTGTGCTTCCTTGAAGACTTCAACAACGGCGTCTCGGAGGACGACAACAACATTGATGGCACGGCACGCCGCCTCCGCCGCCGCCGGAAATAGTTTTTTTGGGGTTTATTAGTGTATCTCAAATTCTCGATCATATGAATATAAATTCGCAGTGTAACTGAATGAAAGGTATGGTTTGAACGAACTTGCGTTTTTCTCTCTTAACGTACAGACTTATCAAATGATTTCCTTTTGGAAAAACGTCAACGGTTTTTAAATATAAAACACCCATCGCAAACGTTTTAGTTAGAACACCCATATGCAAACCGACAGCTTCCCCAGGAAGCCAAGGGAAAATGTGTCGAGCAGGATTTCTGCATCCCTTCAACGCAAATGGTTGTTTTGCATTACCCATGTGCAACCACGTACAAACAATTGGGTAAGATTTGCATATATGTAATTTTGGGTATGTTGCCATTTCTCAAACTGGAAAGATTGACATTTGTTTATCTAGTAACATTGCCATTTGTCAACCTTGTAACACTGCGATTTGTCAAAATATGCAGCTACAAATCACTAGCACTATCTAATTTTTGCAACTAAAATCACTAGCACTATTCATATGGACACCACTAGGAGGTGTGAGTTCATCGACGCATATGCAAATGTACCATTGATTACATACAACAAGTCATCAACCCACAACGACGAGGATACACGTTGGATTATAGATCATTTCTAGCAAAACATTCTAGTAAAGTTTTTCTCACACAAAAAATAACAAAGCGATGAAATGAACTTCAGCTCAACCACTCATCAGCGTTGGAAACGCTTGCTTTGAACTAGAAGTGATTCTCTGGGAAGGGCCAGCTACTGTCAATCTCGAGGCCAACGCAGGACTAATCATCCAGGCTGAAGCGGCCTATTTCAATACCCATATTGGGACGGTATGGAAGCATAGTAATGTCCGAGGTATAGATACAGTTGCTTCTCATAAATGGTAGTAACGTTGTGTCAATAGCAGCTGGATCGCCTTCCACCATCATTGGATAGTTTTGTCCAAGCAAGAGTGAGTTTCCTGCAAGACTTTCAATACTGAACCAGGGAGAAGGTGTTGGTGCTAGTACACCAGTATCCATCCCGAATACCCTGCAACGGATGTTGGAATAGGTCCAGAGAGTGAGACCATACGAGACAACACCTACTTCCTTAGTAACATCAGCAGTGCCCCGTACACAGACAGGAAGAGGTGATCCATCGGAATAAGTTGCCAGGCGCCACTGAGTATATGGGTCCTGCTCATCCTCATGCTCGTGAATAAAATTTTCAAGTATAGGTGGTGGAATGTTCACACGACCTTGGAAACACAAGAAGGTTAATTAGTAAAGGGAAACTAGCTAACCCGCATGCATGTGGATGAAACAATTATAATTACGGTGGAAGACAAACGTACCGAAATCATGAGGATTTCATGCAAAAACAGTGCCACGAGTGGTGGCAGCAAACACAAGATCCTCATATTGAATTGCATCACAGTACTCATCCATGTATAGAAACTGATTTTTGAGCAATATCCATCGAGTCGAACCATGGAGGACGGCAACAAGCTTGTCGAACATGGCGACAACATAAGCATTCCTATAACCCCAAGAGCGGTTGGGAACTCGAAAAATTGCTATCTTCCATAGACGACAGTCAGCATGATCGTATTTGAACTCACGTAGAATACCGGTGTACTCAACCTCTGGGCAGTCATCTGAGATTTTTTGAAGTGGAACCCGGTGACGAGTGTACACATTCACAAGTTTCCACTCGCAGTTGTACCCAATACAAACAACCCAATCTCCATTTGCGCCTGCCCAAGCCTTGCCCTCAAGCGATGGCATCTTAACATCATACGTATCATCATCAAGCGGCATCAACTTACACAAGGTGAGGCTTCCCTTGTCCCCGCGCCAGTCGGCAGAGTCACGGCGAAGAAGATAAGGAGATCAAACCGCTCCTGAACCCTTGGGTTCCTTGTATTGATGTTATTATATGAGTCGAGAATTGTCTTGAACGAACCTGCCATGTTAGCCGAGGTGATTAAGTCGCACCGATCAATGAGTTCCTCCACCGCGTCATCATTCAGATCGGGGCAAGAATAACGAGTTCATTTCTGGCTTGTTCCCTCCATGGAGAAGACGATCAAATAATGGAAGAAGGAATGGCGAAGGCAAATGGAGGAGGGAGGAAGAGCTAGCATGCGATAGCAGTTCCAAATCGAGAGGGAAAGGCGAAGAGTCGGTGGACGGTTACCACGGTACACGAAGAGGCGCCTGAGGAGCGAACGGTTGCCACAGAGGTCACACACTGACGACAAGGGCCAAGTGAACCGCATGCAATCCCATCGCACAACACACACGTCTTCTTAAGTTGAACCATTTCTGTTCTCTTGTGTCAACGCAAACAGTTCATCCGAGTGAACTGCAAGCCGTATACCCCACACACCTTGATCTAGCTGTCCGTTTCTTTTGTGTTGCCTAATCACAAATAGTTCATCTGAGTGAACCGTATGCTGTATATCGCACACAACTTCATCTAGCTGCCCGTTTCTTTTGTGTTTCCTAATCACAAACAGTTCATCCGAGTGAACCGTATGTTGTGTATCGCACACGCCTTCATCTGGCTGCCCGTTTCTTTTGTTCCTCCTCATCGCAAACAGTTAATTGAACTGAACCATATGCCCTTCATTGCACACGCAACTAAAACCTGAACCGTGTTTGATGCATCCGTCATTGCAAACGTTTTATACATTTCTAACGGTTTTCATACAGCACCATTTGCGATTATGGCATCGCACATAGTTTCTCGAAGGGTCTCTGATTGTAGTGTCGCATTAGCAGCATCCTTCTGTAGTGATACCTGGTGTCGAGGCCCGCTGCACGGGCTCAATAACATTGGAGGTCATCTTCGGTTCGCCGGACAACTTGCGCAGCGAAGACTTGATCTTAGACATCGTCCCCTTCTGCAGTGGCTACCATGCACTGCTCGGACGAACTACGTTCGCTCGCTTCATTGCGGTCCCACACTATGCCTATCTCAAACTCAAGATGCCCGGACCCCGTAGTGTTATAACAGTCAATGGAAATATGGAGCGTTCCCTCCATACTGAGGAGCATACGTGGCCCTGGCAGTAGAGGTATAGAGCATCCTTATTATACCGAATACTATATCGGCAGCCAAGCCCCTGTACACTGTTAAACGAGTCCGGGCTACCCCTCAGCTTGATGGCCCAGCTCGTCAGGAGATTAGCAATTCAGAATCCATCTCAGCCCCTACCAAATTGTGGCATATGTACCACATGTACATAATTACGCACTAAAAATACCATGGGAAAGGATGGAGGCATAGTAAGGACATAGTCCAGAATAAGATTCGGCCTATCTACACCCTCATATTTCTTTTTTCTCCTTCTTTTTATTTTTCAGGTTCCTACAACTCACATTACCCTCTCGACAGTACCAAGGCCTCTTTTCGAGGCCTACAATGCAAACACATGTCAATAATCCTCTAGAAGGACAATACACCAAGGAGAATAGCAGCATAGATGCGTGGTAGAGTACCTAACGGATCCCTAAAGATCACTCGTCCGTTTTTACGACACTTACACAGCTTTCCCTTGTGTTCGGCATGTAAAATAGCCTTGTTGCTTAATGCACTATTTGTACCAATACGATTTGACGTATCAATCAGACTATAATGGACGAAGTTTTTTGCCCAACCTATGCATTGTTGTCTTATCTCTTAATATACATTTCCCTGTTTTTGTCCGATTGTCATGTACACATGGGTACGACTTAAATCGCCAAGGGCTCTATTAGGCCACGTACATTTGCTAAAATACTAAAACAAAGTCCGAACACTTTTACAGTGCAACTCGGCGTCCCGGATATAGCATTATATGCATTGGCTCCGAATCATGTCTTTGGTCAATAGTTGGGTTGCCCGGCTCCTGTGATTGCTACCTTACGTTCCTCTTGATCGGCTAAGGTAGTAAAGGGAGAACTATTGTGATCGTGTTTCTGGTTTATCCGGACAAACACCTCAGTAGAGAAAGCCAAAAACTGGCTGTCATGATGCGGCGAGAGCCAGTCAGCTATTCGCTGACTAAGTATAAATCTCTTGCGATTTTTTCCGCATTATGCGATAGGCCGGCCTCCACCCGGCCGGGCATTCACATCAGATAAGTTCGGATAATCGAAAAATACTAGGAGTTGCGCCTACACTACTACTGTAAAACTCCTATGGCTAAGTGGGAGCGATAAAGCCACATAGTCTGATTGCCTGGTTCGCCGCACTAACACCTCCTTCACAGACCAAGACGTTGGGTCAAGTGTGTTTTAGGTGCTATCCCGAACACCCCCTTACTACCTACATGGGGGCTGAAGTCGACGACTGGCCAACTCTCAGATATCATAAACAGCTGCACAGGAGGAGAAAATTTTCAAACATATCATACATAAAGCCTTGTTTTATAATACAGGATTGAAAATCGTAGATACATTCATTCAAAAATGATGTCCTTCGAACATTGGCCGTCTACAATGCGGGATCATTTCAGGACATCATCGAAGTACCGCTCTGGCGTGTGGTGCTCTTTTCCAGCGGGCGGTCCCTCGTTTGCAAGCTTGACGACATCCATCTTCGCCCATTGCAGCTGGACACGGGTGAAGGCCATCCGCGCACCTTCGATGCATACCGACCGCGTCACGGCATCAAGCCGAGGGCAGGCACTGACTAGCCGCTTCGTGAGATCGAAGTAGCTATTGGGCATGGGCTCGGCGGGCCAAAGCCGGATTATCTAATCCCTCATGGCCAATTCAGCCACCCTTTGTAGTTTGGTCCATTGCTTCAGCTGATCGCTGAGGGGCACGGGATGATCTGGCACAAGTTACTATGACTAGAATAGCTTCTCCGTGGAGCTCCCCTCTTCGGCCCGGAAGAACTCTGTGGCATCAGCAACACTCTGGGGCCGGTCCGCAAACACACCTGGAGAACTCCAAATCAGGGTTAGCAAGATATACCTTTTCCATACAAATTTGCTCTGCATGTTAAAGGCCTTACCCGCCGCAATTTGCTTTGCCTCTTGGATTTCTCGGACAGCGCTTTGGGCTTCAGCCCGGGCTTCCTGTGCGCTTTGGAGTGCCTTATCAAGTTCGGAATTTTGCTCCGAACTCTTGCGCTCTAAGGACTCGCATTTGCCTATGGCATCCTTGAGCTCTTGCTGGAGTTCCTCTACCCGCGATTGATGTTTAAGGCGGGAGGCTCGCTCCTCCTCCGCCTCCTTCTTGGCCTCGGCCAGCGCACTCTTGAGGGCCTCGACCTTAGACGTGTCAGCTACAAACATATTTATGAAACTCATTCAGATAACACATCATAGTTGACATCATTTTAGACATGTTTTGGTATCACACACCTTGCTTTTCTTCTAACTTCTGCCTTAGCTCGGACTATACGGCGGCATGGGTAGCTCACGCATGTATTGCAGCCTGTTTGTTCAAACAGATATGTATGTTAGCCTCCTGCGTGAATTATTAGATCCTCTGTTCGGTTTTTCCTTCCGAACGCCGAACATAGTCTCAGAGGCTACTATGTATACACAGGCATTTTTTATACAGCTAAAAGACACTGTAAAGCACATACCTCAAAGCCTCTCCGAAGGCTAGTGTAGGCTTCGTTCAGTCCGCTTTTCGCAAACTTAACTTTTTCAATCACCGTACCCATAATGGTGCGGTGTTCTTCCACAATGGTGGTGCTTTGAAGCGCTCTCACCAGAGTGTCCGGCGCCTCCGCGTCGACAGAGGTCCCCGTGTGATTGGCGCGCCCCTTCTTGCAAAGAGGGTTTCTCATTTGACTCCAGAACCGTGTGGGTTTCTAGAACGACATTTGGTTGGGGGCCAAATTGGACATGGCCCCCATCTCCATTCTCCATGGGGTCGGTTCTCCATGTTCTCGGCAGCCGAGGTGTCACCCTTTGGCGCCGTCTTGGCAGCCTCCGGCACCCGTCCCTTTTCCGGACGGGTCCTTCGAGATACCACCTCGGTGTTATCCTCAGCAGTGGGGGAGGAAGCTGGTGGAGGCGACTCGCTCTCCATCATGTTCGGACCCAGCGAGTTCCCAGAAGAGGAAGATCGCTAGGGGAGGACCTGAACCGGACTGCAGCACACAATTTGAATGTATTACAACTATAAGCCAAAGAAGCGGATATATATATATATATATATATATATATATATATATATATATATATATATATATATATATATATACCATTGAGTACTTACGATCCAAAGAAGCGGCTTCGCGGGGCGCCACTGTCGGCGTCCGATTCGAAGTCATCCCTAAGGGATGTCCTCCTTTGTTGGACGACTCCGCCTCTAGATCAGCGGAGGCTGCCCTTATCTTCTTCTCCCCCTTTAGGAGGGAATTGCTTTTTCCTCCTCCTCTTCCTCTTTGTCGGGGAAAGAGAGGGTTCCGGTGTCTTCGGACGCTACGTCCAAAGCACCCTTATAGTGGAGGCCGCTCTTGGCCTCCTTGCCCTTCTTCTCCGGCGCCTTGTACGCCGCTAGGACCAGCATCCTCGTCAGCAGAGGAATAGCTGAGTCTTCGGGCAGTGGAGCCAGACAGTGAATCAGTTCCGCTTTCTTTGTCCAGACCTGCGAAGAAAATAGGGAGTTTAGTATGCTCCTTTGATTTGCAAAGTAAGGTTATTAAAGAACTTACGGGGTTCACAGCATGGGTACTGTCGTAGCCAAGATCTTCGGTTGTCTCCGGCCACGACTTCTGAGTCTTAAAGAGTAGCTTCCACATGTCTTTATGCTTTGTGTCGAAGAACCACTGCAGTGTCCGGGGACCGGCCGGGTCGAACTCCCACATGAACTCTTGACGCGCCTGACAGGGGAGAATCCGGCGGAAGAGCATCACCTGGATCACGCTGGCGAGGCTGTTATTCTTGTCTACCATGCTCTTGATACGCTTCTGTAGGGTCATCACCTCGTCAGACGATGCCTACTCCGGGCCCTTGTTGAGCCAGGATGCTAGCCGCATTGGAGGTCCGGACTTGAACTCAGTAGGAGCGTCCCATGTGGAGGCACGGGGCTTTGTGACATAGAACCACTCCTGCTGCCATCCCTTCACGGTCTCCACGAAGGTGCCCTTGGTCCAAGTGACGTTGGGAAGCTTGCTCACCATAGCGCCTCCGCAATCCGCATGCTGGCCATCCACCACTTTTGGCTTCACATTGAAGACCTTGAGTCATAGGCCGAAGTGGGAGGAAATGCGGAGGAATGCCTCGCATACGACGATAAACGCCGAAATGTTGAGGAAGGAATTTGGGGATAGATCATGGAAATCTAGCCCGTAGTAAAACATGAGGCCGCGGACGAAAAGGTGAAGGGGAAACCATAGTCCGCAGAGGAAATGAGGGATAAACACTACGCTCTCACTAGGCTCCGGAGTGGGGATGATCTGCTTTCTGGCAGGAAGCCGGTGGGCGATCTCCTTGGCCAGGTACCCCGCTTCTCAGAGTTCCTTGATGTTTTTCTCCGAAATGGAGGAAGCCATCCATTTGCCCTGCGCTCTGGGCCGGACATGGCTGGAGTACATTCTGGGGATGGAGAGGATTGAAGCTTGGGCGATGGAGTTTGAGGACGGATGGGCTGAGGAAGAGGAAGGTGTGGGGTAAAGAGGGGAAACCTTATCTCTTTATAAAGGCAGTGAATATCATGCGTCCCCCACGAGCCTTAAAACTCGCCTATTCCCAAGGGGTCGTGCGAAACGGCGTGGTTGGGTTTCCCAAACCCGTGTTGATGAGAATCCCATAATAGGGGGGCACGATCTCTGCTTTGACAAGACGTGTCGTTAGTGGCTCCGTCTCGAAACGCGAAACGGGAGGCCGAAAAAAGGTTCGAAATAATAAAGTGGCCGGACGTAACGTCTCACCAGTAAAATCTTCGGAAGACAGAACTCATTTGTATTCGGCCCTTGTGATTCAGAGGTATGAATATTGTATAGAGTCGGATATACTGCTGGCGATCAACTGCCTTGGAGTATTCGGAGGAGGAACCCGCCTTGCCATGCCGAAGACAATTTGCGTGCCGGACACATTGTCATTGAAGACTGGTTCAAGGGCTACTGAGGGAGTCCTGGATTATGGGGTCCTCAGGTGTCTGGGCTTTGTAACGTGGGTCGGAAAGATGGGTCGTGAAGATACAAGATAGAAGGCCTTCCCCCGTGTCTGGATGGGACTCTCCTTGGCGTGGAAGCCAAGCTTGGTGTGCGGATATGAAGATTCCTTTTTCTCTGTAAACCGACTCTGTACAACCCTAGCCCCCTCCGCTGTCTATATAACCCAGAGGGTTTAGTCCGTAGAGGCAATCATAATCATATAGGCTAGACATCTAGGGTTTAGCCATTATGATCTCGTGGTAGATCATGCTCTTGTAACCCCTATACTCATCAAAGTCAATCAAGCAGGTAGTAGGGTATTACCTCCATCAAGAGGGCACGAACCTGGGTAAACATCGTGTCCCCTGCCTCCTGTTACCATCGATCCTTAGACGCATAGTTCGGGACCCCCTACCCGAGATCTGCCGGTTTTGACGCCGACAGTATCCCTTCAATCAGCACCCATGCTTCAACCAGTTCCCCAAAAGGGTCACATGCTCCTTTCCACTCAGTCAAGGTAACAGACACATCTTGTGGGAGATAAAATGCAGGTAATTCAATTAGATCCTCCCCTTTTTTCCAAGGTGGAAACCTGACCAAGAATGTTTTACTAGATAACCCTCTGATCTGCCAGGGCCAATATGTCTGGTTTTGCAAAAGGTGGTAGTCAAAAGACTCATCAGGTTTTCCTTGTCTACCTCACCTTTTAGAATATAAACCATGACACAATTCTGAAAATTCAGCCATTTGGATTCATTCGCTATAGGTACATCCACATGGTAGAAACCATAGCACCACTGCCAAAGAAAGCTGCCGTAGGCTGAACTTTCGACCACGCAGCACTATTGTTAATGTTGTGGTTCTGTTGACAAATAAAAAAAGCCTTCGGTTTCACACAGTTCCCTACATAATGCCCTGGGCCTCCGCAATTAAAGCAAATCATGTCCTTATACTTAGGGTCAAGCACTTGGTCCAAATCAACCTCCACGGCCTGGCATGATTGTACCTAAGAAGAGGTTGCCGTAGACGTCGTAGATTTGGTCGGCTTTGGCACAAGCGCCTAATCCTTGGTAGGCGGAGCAGATGGCTGCTTGCGCCCCCTAAGTGAGCTAGACTTCTGCACAGCTGCCTTGGATTGGCCAGCCATGCCAGAACTGCTCCCACCCGCCCGACACTCGGACATCTTCGCACCTTGTTTCACAACCTGGCAAAGGATAGGGATCCCGGACTGATTCCTTCTCAAGAAACTTGTATAGTTTTAGATTGTGGATCGAATTGACGGCATGAAGTAGGGTGGCAATCAACAGCAGCAAACGAATTGGATTTGACTATGTCCTTCAGGATCCAGCACAGGAACCCAGAGGGTGGGGTGGTCTGGACGTGGAGGGGTTGAGAGTTTTGGTGACGGCATCGAGGGGGAGAAGGGATGAGCCACAACTGGCCAAAATACTCTTCACACTTTCTAGGGTTTCCACTTTACGCAAATGTGCACTCTTATTTGTCTTCTCCTTTAAATTACATATTCTAAAGGTGGGGCCCATCACGGCTAGAGGGAAGGGGCAGGATCGACCTTGCCTTCCCATCACCGCCCCCAAACTGGTCGCCGAGCACGAGTCGGGTTAGGGCCTATCGTCGAAATTCAAATCCACCATGATCTCAGCGGCCGCACAAATGACAACATCTCGCTCGGTAATATACGCACTAAGAGGGAGAACCCTCAAGTCTATTCCTTCATTCTCACACAGACATGGGACGGGTTCTAGAACTGATTTCAGATTTTGATTGCTATGCTGGCGGAAATCCAGCAACCGAGAACACATTGAATGATTCAGAGAAATAGAGTGCCTCCCTCCCTCGCCCAGCCAGGGAGGGGGCCCGATGGGTCATCGCTAATGCTGGATCCACCGAAGCGGCAAGTGCTTTACGGACGGTGGCGGGGCAGCCGCACCCCCTGGCGGAAGGAACTCCGGCAGGATATTGGCAATCCCCTCCATCGACGACGGCCTGATGTTGAGTCGGGACGGGTTCGCAGTCCTATAGTTCGCCCACAGAGCTGCCAGGATTGGAACCAGCGCTTGGCCTCCTGGATCGCCCAGAAGATAAGCTCCACATCCGTGCAGTCGTCGTCTCCACTGAAGCGTCAGCGCTCGTCGAAGTTTGCGCGGATCATGATGTTGAGATGGATGTCCCCACACTCGTCCCTGTCGGGGAACCAGTCCATCACCACCCGTTGAGGGAGTCCTGGATTATGGGATCCTCGGGTGTCCGGGCTATGTAACGTGGGCCGGACAGATGGTTCGTGAAGATACAAGATAGAAGGCCTTCCCCCGTGTCTGGATGGGACTCTCCTTGGCATGGAAGCCAAGCTTGGTGTGCGGATATGAAGATTCCTTTCTCTGTAAACCGAATCTGTACAACCCTAGCCCCCTCTGTATCTATATAAACCGGAGGGTTTAGTCTGTAGAGGTAATCATAATCATATAGGCTAGACATCTAGGGTTTAGCCGTTACGATCTCGTCGTAGATCAACTCTTGCAACCCCTATACTCATCAAAGTCAATCAAGCATGATGTAGGGTATTACCTCCATCAAGAGGGACGAAACCTGGGTAAACATCGTGTCCCCTGCCTCCTGTTACCATCGATCCTTAGACGCACAGTTCGGGACCCCCTACCCGAGATCTGCCGGTTTTGACACCGACATTGGTGCTCTCATTGAGAGATCCACTGTGCCGTCGTCAAAAGGCTCGATGGCTCCGTTGATCATCTACAACAACGCTGCCGGGAAGGAAATTTTCCTCCCTGGCCAAATCTTCGTATTCGGCAGCTTTGCACTGCGCGCCAACTCGGTTGGCCACCTGGAGCAGCTCGACAGCTACACCCCTGGTCACCAGATCAGTTTTGGAAATCTGGACTATGTCGCTAATATCTGAGGAGATTTGATCTTCCAATGGTTCACGGCCTCAACCACCACTCCGGCCTTAGATCCAGAGCGCGTCACCAGTTCCGAAGACGAGAGTCTAGAGCCCGCCGGACTCTCTGTGGCCTTAGAGCTCAATACCGGAAAATGGGAGACAATAGAGTCTCCGACGATCATTACAAAGCCGGACTCTTCTCCGGACACTAACTTCGAACCCTGGAAGTCCGCGTCATGCGAGTTCGGCCAGGGACCCTCTGTCCACGTCCAAACCTCGCTCTTAAACGAGGCTCTGGAGTTAATGTGATCCCTTGTTATTACATAGGAACCGCTTCCGAATTGTGCCCAGCCCGGATTAGGGGCTGAAAATAGGGAATTTTGCTCCCCACCCACCACCCACTTCATATCCATTGTCTAGAATCTTACCGACATGCTCGATTACGCCTCCGAAGACATCGCCGGTATGGACAACGATGCCGGAGAGGAGCAGGCCCAAAACCCGCCGTTCACCGGACGTTGGACGGCTACTTCCTCATACGACATATACATGGTGGACACAGACCTAAGGAAGGCGACAACGATGGTGAGAAGAACCCAGTCGAGGATGAACCTCCTGAAATACCACCGAAACATCGACGTCAGCGGCGCAGCTCTAAATCGCATTGCGGAAAAGACAGCAATACCGGCACCGGAAACAATGATACTCCAGAGAACGCCGAAGACCAAGACGACCCCATCGAACCAACATCCAAAAAGGATGATCGGGAGGACGGGCAGGTCGACCCTGATGAGCAAGTAGGTAACAAAGACTCGGAGGATAGCAACTATCTACCACTCTCCGAGGATGACATCAGCCTCGGCGACGAAAATTTTATCGTGCCAGAGGAACCCTTCGAACAAGAGTGCTTTAAGCGCCGGCTAATAGCCACGGCAAGAAGCCTCAAAAAGAAACAGTAGAAGCTTCAAGTTGACCAAGATCTGCTCAACGACAGATGGACTAATGTCCTGGAAGCCGAAGAATACGGCCCCGAGCGCCCAAAAAAGAGTTACCCGAAGCGTAAGATGCTACCCCAATTCGACGATGAGACGATGGATCCCATACCACCCGTACGTAACACGGCTAACGGTCCCGATCGACCACCACGTGGCCGGGGCAGAACGGCAACTGAAGCTGAACACCAACCCGCACCACCTCGTCGTAAAAGTAGAGAAACAATAGCTCGAGGATACACATATGACATACGACAAGACCTGGAGAGCAAAGCAGGTCAGATAATATCAATATACGGATCGCGGGGGCGTGCCCCAGCGCAAGAGGACGGCTATCAAGCCTGGCGCGACAAGCATAACGACGCCCAGGCCGAAAACTGCATACGGACTTCATCCAAACTGCGTCATTGCATGGCCCAATATAGAGGTACCGCACACCCCCTATGCTTCACCGATGAGGTAATGAAGCACCAGTTCCCAGAAGGGTTTAAACCCGTGGACATTGAATCATACAACAGCTCAACAGACCCGCAGTATGGATTGAAAATTTTCTTCTCCACATTCACATGGCTCGCGGTGATGATCTGCCATCAAATACCTTCCCCTAAAACTCAAGGGGCCAGCTCGGCACTGGTTGAACAGCCTCCCAGAAAACTCGATTGGAAGCTGGGAGGACTTGGAGGATGCCTTTAGAGACAACTTCCAAGGCACTTGTATCCGGCCTCCGGATGCCGATGACCTAAGTCATATAGTCCAACAGCCCGGAGAGTCGGCCAGGAAATTCTGGACCAGGTTCCTAATTAAAAAGAACAAGATTGTCGATTGTCCGGACGCCGAAGCCCTGGCGGGCTTCAAACACAGCATCCGCGACAAATGGCTCGCCCGACACCTCGGCCAGGAAAAGCCGAAGTCCATGGCAGCCCTTACAACACTAATGACCCGCTTCTGCACGGTCGAGGATAGCTAGCTAGCCCGTAGCGGCAATAGTACCAGTGACCCCGGCACTTTCGAAGCTAGAAACGGCAATGGAAGACCCCGGGGCAACAAACATAAGCGTCGGAGCAACAATGATGATACAAAGAATACGGCAGTGAACGCCGAATTCAGTGGCTCATAATCCGGTCAATGGAAGAAGCCATTCAAACGAAACGAAGACGGTTCATTAAGCCTGGACCGCATACTTGATCAACCTTGCCAGATCCACGGCACTCCCGACAAGCCTGCCAACCACACCAACAGAATTTGTTGGGTTTTCAAACAGGCCGGCAAGTTAAAATGCCAAACACAAGGAGAAAGGGTCACCCAGCAAGGACGACGACGAGGAACCTCGCGCACCGAAAATAGGGGGACGGAAGAAATCCTCTAGGTCAAAACGGTGAATATTATATACGTCACTCATATCCCCAAGAGGGAGTGCAAGCGCGCGCTAAGGGACTTCTACGCGATAGTGCCAGTCGCCTTAAAATTCAACCAATGGTTGTCCTGTCCGATCACCTTTGATCGCAGGGACCATCCGACCAATATCCGTCACAGAGGCTCCGCCGCATTAGTCCTCGATCCAATCATCAATGGATTCCACCTTACGCGAGTCCTCATGGACGGTGGCAGTAGCCTTAATCTGCTCCATCAGGACACAGTCCGCAAGATGGGTATTCATCCGTCAAGAATCGAGCCCACTAAAACCACCTTTAAAGGAGTAATACCTGGTGTCGAGGCCCACTTCACGGGCTCAATCACATTGGAGGTCGTCTTCGGTTCGCCGGACAACTTCCATAGCAAAGACTTGATCTTCGACATCGTCCCCTTCTGCAGTGGCTACCATGCATTGCTCGGACGAACCGCGTTCGCTCGCTTCAATGCGGTCCGCACTATGCCTATCTCAAACTCAAGATGCCCGGACCCCGCGGTGTTATAACAGTCAATGGGAACATGGAGCGTTCCCTCCATACTGAGGATCATACCGCGGCCCTGGAATCAGAGGTACAGAGCGGCCTTATTATACTGGATACTATATTGGTAGCCAAGCCCCCGGACACTGTTAAACGAGTCCGGGCTACCCCTCAGCATGATGGCCCAGCTTCAGCAGCTCGATTAGCAATTCGGCCTCCATCTTAGCCCCTACCAAATTGTGGCATATGTACCACGCGTACTTAATTACGCACTAAAAATACCATGGGAAAGGATGGAGGCATAGTAAGGACATAGTACGGAATAGGGCTCGACCAATCTAAACCCTCATATTTCTTTTTTTCCTTCTTTTTATTTTTCAGGTTCCCTGCAACTCACATTACCCACTCGACGGTACCAAGGCCTCTTTTCGAGGCCTACTATGCAAACACATGTCAATAATCCTCTCGAAGGACAATACACCAAGGAGAACAACAGCATAGATGCGTGGCAGAGTACCTAACGGATCCCTAAAGATCACTCGTCCGTTTTCAGGACACTTACACAGCTTTCCCTTGTGTTCGGCATGTAAAATAGCCTTGTTTCTTAATGCACTATTTGTACCAATACGTTGTGCGTATCAATCAGACTATAATGGAAGAAGTTTTTTGCCCAACCTATGTGTGGTTGGCCTATCTCTTAACATACATTTCCCTGTTTTTGTCCGATTGTCATGTACACCTGGGTACGACTTAAATCGCCAGGGGATCTATTAGGCCACGTACATTTGCTAAATACTAAAACAAAGTCCGAACACATTTACAGTGCAACTCGGAGTCCCGGATATAGCATTATATGCATTGGCTCCAAATCATATATTTGGTCAATAGTTGGGTTGCCCGGCTCCTGTGATTGCTACCTTACGTTCCGCTTGATCGGCTAAGTTAGTAAAGGGGGAACTATTGCGATTGTTTTTCTGGTTCATTCAGACAAACACCTCGGTAGAGAAAGCCGAAAACTCACTGTCATCATGCGGCGTGAGCCGGTCAGCTATTCGGTGACTAAGTATAAATCTCTTGCGATTTTTTCCGCATTATGCGATAGGCCGGCCTCCACCCGGCCAGGCATTCACAGCACATAAGTTCGGATAATCGAACAATACTAGGGGCTGCGCCTACTCTACTACTGTAAAACTCCTATGGCTAAGTGGGAGCGATAAAGCCACATAGTTCGATTGCCTGGTTCGCCGCACTAACACCTCCTTCACGGACCAAGACGTTAGGTCAAGTGTGTTTTAGGTGCTATCCCGAACACCCCCGTACTACCTACGTGGGGGCTGAAGCCGACGACTGGCCAACTCTCAGATGTCATAAACAGCCGCAAAGGAGGAGAAAAAAATTCAAACATATCATACATAAAGCCTTGTTTCATAATACAGGATTGGACATCATAGATACATTCATTCAAAAATGATGTCCTTCCAACACTGGCCCTCTACAATGCGGGATCCTTCCAAGACATCATCGAAGTACCGCTTCGGCGTGCGGTGCTCTTTGCCAGCGGGCGGTCCCTCGGTTGCAAGCTTGGAGGCATCCATCTTGGCCCATTGCACCTTGACACGGGCGAAGGCCATCCGCGCACCTACGATGCAGACCGACCGCTTCATGGCATCAATCCGAGGGCAGGCACTGACCAGCCGCTTCACGAGACTGAAGTAGCTACTGGGCATGGGTTCGACGGGCCAAAGCCGGATTATCAAATCCCTCATGGCCAATTCGGCCACCCTATGTAATTCGGTCCATTGCTTCAGCTAATCGCTGAGGGGCACAGGATGCTCTGGCGCAAGGTACTGCGACCAGAACAGCTTCTCTGTGGAGCTCCCTCTTCGGCCTGGGAGAACTCCGCGGCATCAGCAACACTCTGGGGCAGGTCCGCAAACACCCCTAGAGAACTCCAAATCCGGGTTAGCAAGATATACCTTTTCCTTACAAATTTGCTCTGCATGTTAAAGGCCTTACCCGCCGCAATCTGCTTTGCCTCTTGGATTTTTCGGACAGCGCTTTGGGCTTCGGCCCGGGCTTCCTGTGCGCTTTGGAGTGCCTTAGCAAGTTCGGAATTTTGCTCCGAACTCTTGCGCTCTAAGGACTCGCATTTTCCTATGGCATCCTTGAGCTCTTGCCGGACTTCCTCCAACCGCGGTTGATGTTTAATGCGGGAGGCTCGCTCCTCCTCCGCCTCCTTCTTGGCCTCGGCCAACGCACTCTTGAGGGCCTCGACCTCAGACATGTCAGCTACAAACATATTTATGAAACTCATTCAGATAACACATCATAGCTGACATCATTTCAGACGTGTTTTGGTATCACACACCTTGCTTTTCTTCTACCTTCCGCCTTAGCTCGGACACTTCGGCGGCATGGGCAGTTGACGCCTGTTTCGTAGCCTGTTTGTTCAAACAGATATGTATGTTAGCCTCCTACGTGAATTATTAGATCCTCTGTTCGGCTTTTCCTTCTGAACGCCGAACAAAGTCTCAGGGGCTACTATGTATACACATGCATTCTTTTTATACAGCTAAAAGACACTATAAAGCACATACCTCAAAGCCTCTCAGAAGGCTAGTGTAGGCTTCGTTCAATCCTCTTTCGCGAACTAAACTTTTTCAATCGCCGTACCCAGAAGGGTACGGTGTTCTTCCACAATGGTGGCGCTCTGAAGCGCTCTCACCAGAGTGTGCGGCGCCTCCGCATCGACAGAGGTCGCCGGTGTGATTGGCGTGCCCCTTCTTGCGAAGAGGGTTTCTCATTTGACTCCGGAACCGTGTGGATTTCCAGAACGACATTTGGTTGGGGGCCAAATTGGACATGGCCCCCATCTCAAGTCTCCATGGGGTCGGTTCCCCCATGTTCTTGGCAGCCGAGGTGTCACCCTTCGGCGCCATCTTGGCAGCCTCCGGCACCCCTCCCTGTTCCGGACGGGTCCTTCGGGATAACACCTCGGTGTTATCCTTAGCAGTGGGGGAGGAAGCTGGTGGAGGCGACTCGCTCTCCATCATCTTCGGACCCAGCGAGTTCCCAGAAGAGGAATATCGCTAGGGGAGGACCCGAACCGAATCGCAGCACACAATTTGAATGTATTACAACTATAAGCCGTAGAAGTCGGATATATATATATATATATATATATATATATATATATATATATATATATATATATATATATATATATATATATATATATATATATATATATATATATATATATATATATATATATATATATATATATATACAGAGCTGGGGAGGAAGAAACCTTTGAGTACTTACGATCCAGCCAGGGGATTCGGCCGGGGGCGCCACTCGTCGGCATCCGATTCCGAGTCATCCCTAAGGGACGTCCTCCCTTTGTTGGACGCCTCCGCCTCTAGATCAGCGGAGGCTGCCCTTTTCTTCTTCTCCCCCTTTGGGGGGAATTGCTTTTTCCTCCTCCTCTTCTTCTTTGTCAGGGAAAGAGAGGGTTCTGGTGTCTTCGGACGCTACGTCCAAAGCACCCTTACAGCGGACGCCGCTCTTGGCCTCCTTGCCCTTCTTCTTGGCCTTCTTCTCAGGTGCCTGGTACGCCGTCGGGACCAGCATCCTCGTCAGCAGAGGAATAGCCGAGTCTTCGGGCAGTGGAGCCGGACAGTGAATCAGTTCCGCTTTCTTTGTCCAGCCCCACAAAGAAAATAGGGAGTTTAGTATGCTCCTTTGATTTGCAAAGTAAGGTTATTAAAGAACTTACAGGGTTCACAGCGTGGGTACTATCGTAGCCAAGGTCTTCGGTTGTCTCCGGCCACGACTTCTGAGTCTTAAAGAGCAGCTTCCACATGTCTTTGTGCTTTGTTCCGAAGAACCACTGCAGTGTCCGGGGACCGGCCGGGTCGAACTCCCACATGAACTCTTCACGCGACTGACAGGGGAGAATCCGGCGGAAGAGCATCACCTGGATCACGCTGGCGAGGCTGGTATTCTTGTCTACCATGCTCTTGATACGCTTCTGCAGCGTCATGACCTCGTCAGACAATGCCCCGTCCAGGCCCTTGTTGAGCCAGGATGCCAGCCGCATTGGAGGTCCATACTTGAACTCAGTAGGAGCGTCCCACGTGGAGGCACGGGGCTCTGTGCCATAGAACCACTCCTGCTGCCGTCCCTTCACGGTCTCCACCAAGGTGCCCTTGGTCCATGTGACGTTGGGAAGCTTGCTCACCATAGCGCCTCCGCAATCCGCATGCTGGCCATCCACGACTTTTGGCTTCACGTTGAAGACCTTGAGTCATAGGCCGAAGTGGGGGGAAATGCGGAGGAATGCCTCGCATACGACTATAAACGCTGAAATGTTGAGGAAGGAATTTGGGGCTAGATCATGGAAATCTAGCCTGTAGTAAAACATGAGGCCGCGGTCGAAAGGGTGAAGGGGAAACCCCAGTCTGCGGAGGAAATGAGGGATAAACACTACCCTCTCATTGGGCTTCGGAGTGGGGATGATCTGCTTTTTGGCCGGAAGCCGGTGGGTGATCACCTTGGCCAGGTACCCCGCTTCTCTGAGTTCCTTGATGTTTTTCTCCGTAATGAAGGAAGCCATCCATTTGCCCTACGCTCCGGAGCCGGACATGGCTGGAGTACTTTCCTGGGATGGACAAGATTGAAGCTTGGGCGCTGGAGCTTGAGGACGGATGGGCTGAGGAAGAGGAAGGCGATGGGTAAAGAGGGAAAACCTTATCTCTTTATAAAGGCAGTGAATATCATGCGTCCCCACGAGCCTTAAAACTCGCCTATTCCCAAGGGGTCATGCGAAATGACACGGTTGGGTTTCCCAAACCCATGTTGATGAGAATCCCGTAATAGGGGGGCACGATCTCTGCTTTGACAAGACATGTCGTTAGTGGCTGCGTCTCGAAACACGAAACGGGAGGCCGAAAAACGGTTTGAAATAATAAAGTGGCCGGACGTAACGTCTCACCAGTAAAATCTTCGGAAGACAGAACTCATTTGTATTCGCCCTTGTGATTCAGATGTATGACTATTGTACAGAGCTGGATATAGTGTTGGCGATCAACTGCCTTGGAGTATTTGGAGGAGGAACCCGCCTTGCAATGTCGAAGACAATCTGCACAGCGGACACATCGTCATTGAAGACTTGTTCAGGGGCTACTAAGGGAGTCCTGCATTATGGGGTCCTCGGGTATCCGGGCTATGTAACGTGGGCCGGACAGATGGGTCGTGAAGATACAAGATAGAAGGCCTTCCCTCGTGTCCGGATGGGACTCTCCTTGGCGTGGAAGGCAAGCTTGGCGCGCGGATATAAAGATTCCTTTCTCTGTAAACCGACTCTGTACAACCCTAGCCCCCTCCGGTGTCTATATAAACCGGAGGGTTTAGTCCGTAGAGGCAATCATAATCATATAGGCTAGACATCTAGGATTTAGCAATTACGATCTCGTGGTAGATCAACTATTGTAACCCCTATACTCATCAAAGTCAATCAAGCATGAAGTAGAGTATTACCTCCATCAAAAGGGCCCGAACCTGGGTAAACATCATGTCCCCTGCCTCTTGTTACCATCGATCCTTCGACGACAGTTCGGGACCCCCTACCCGAGATCTGCCGGTTTTGACACCAACAGTATCCCTTCAAACAGTATGTGGAGACTGGGGGCGGGGAGGACTTGAACTAATGCGGGGTAGGTGGGGGAGGCGAGCTATGCTGGGATTTTGTCTTGCTTCAGTTGTGTCACCCGAGGAAGGGAAAGGGGGGAGGGAGCCATCCTCTGCAAAGTATTTAGTCCAGTTATGATTTGATTGAACGGGGTTAAAGTGGATCGAGAAGTTGACATTTCTTTCAAGCTAAAATTCCTCTCGATACCCTCTAATCCTCTTGAATTGATTAGGATTAATCGAACAAGGCCTCCAGAGAGAAAATTGCGACCACCTCCACCCACCAATTGTGGGTGCAAGACTTGCGGGGGCGGCTGGCGCAGCACGTTGCTTGATGAGTGTGAGCGGCTTGCATTCGGGGCACGACTCAACAATGCCATCCTGTGCCGGTGCTAGTCCGAGTCGAGCCAGCTCGGTCAGGTCATACAACTGGCCGACACGATGCCACACCGACTTCGTCCAACCTACTCCCCTCGTTCACAAATATAAAATGTTCTATTTTTTATGAATTAGATGTATATAGACACGTTTTTGTATGTTCACTCATTTCAATCCGTATGTAGTTCATATTGAAATATGCAAAACATCTCATATTTGTAAATGGATGGATCACTTCATTACTTGTGTTGAGTATCGTGATTAGGTTGAAACATAGATAGACTAGGAAGTATTCTGGTTTATTTGGTACTCCAAAAAGATGATATATTCATATATACCCCATCCCTCCGGAAAAGTTTGTCCCAAGCATGTCCTCCAAATGGATGTATCTAGCACCAAGTCGATGCTAGCTAGATACATCCATTTGAGGGACAAGTTGTTTTAGACGGAGGGAGTATGTGCCCACGAGGCTCAAGCAATAAACATCAATTAAAGAGCATGCATTGATTAACCTTTGCTATGTATTTTGACTTGTACATATTATTTTTATTAATGAAAATACCGTAGAACAATTGTTCTACAGTTTAAACTCAAAAAAAAAAAACTTCATTCAATCCAACGCATTACGCCAATCATCCCTCTCTATTCCTTCTACCGTGTCGCTACCGTTATGACTGCCGGGAATGTTGAGTATCGTGGTTAGATCAGAAACATAGGATAGTCTAGGAAGTATTCTGACTTGTCTTGTACTCTAAAAAGATGATGTACTCCTATATATATGTTCACGAGGCTCAAGCAATAAACATCAAACAATCCAACGCATTACACCAATCCTCCCTCTCTATTCTTTCTACAACTTGCTCTAGATACTCAGGCAGTGGTACAGACAGGCCCTAGGCCGGGAGGGCCTAGGCCTGGGGGCGTGTGGATATATTCCTTTGTTGATTGTAGTGTCTTTTGCACCGTTTTACACAGTTGAACACTGTAGCGGTGAAGCAGGCCCGGGGCCCGGTGCTAGGCTGGATCCGCCCCTGTACCCAGGGACAGGGACCGCTAGTTGGTGGTATTTCAGTTCACAACCTGATACACATTTGAACCAACCTCGCCATTGGATTGCTAGAGTGATCGCAGATCCCCACCCAAGAGGCTTCAAATCCCTGCCACGATTTATTCTCAATTTATTTCAGAATTTCCGCGATGCGATTCAGTGGGAGAAGACGTTCCCGTCGACGGCTAGGCGTCTACGGTGACTTCGTAAATCTCAAGATGATATGCCGGCTCAATCTTTCGAAGGTGCTCATAGGGTAGGTGTGCGTGTGTGCGTTCATAGAGATGAGTATATGCGCGTGTATATATGAGCGCGTGTGTCTATACTTATGTTAAAAAAAACAAATACACACACAAAAAAAAAACAAAATACTCTATGTTATTCAAAGCTGAAGCGAATAATATCCACACCCCTAGTCATGTAGAAGTAGAATATCCCGATGTCTACAGGACTGCAACCACCTTTGACCTCACGTACGCAATCGTTGCATGTGGGCAGGCACGTGAACAATGAGAAGCCAGGCGTGCGCTGCAGCGGTCCATGTACACGGGCTTCATAACATATAAGGAAAGCCGCAGCCTCGCAACAAGGGACTCCACGCTGCAGCTCCAATCAGCCGTCCGCGTACACCGTACACGACTCCATCACGCTCAGATTCGCTCGAGCACGCCACGCAACAGCCGGACATGACGTGCATCCTCACCGACGCCACACGACGTATCAGCCGAACCAGCCGTGCACGATCCGCATCTTCATCGACGCCTCCTGCATCGAGCCAACTCACACCGAGCTGAATCTCTACGACTAATTCACATCCAACAAAAAAAAAATTCGTTGTCAAGGCCATCAACGAGAAGCGATCTTCACGGCATCATCCACTCCATAGGCCGGTGTAGACCTAAGGTAATTTTTCATCCATATACGGCACGGCATCATAGATGATGCGCTGTTTGAAGATGACCCTTGTGGTGATGACATATCAATGCAGATCGTTCATAAGCTGGAAATCTCCAGCGTCCTCTGACCGTAAGATGTGTAATTGAGACGGCATCACAACAACAACAACATTGATCACGTCATCTACGATGACATGATTGCATCGATATGACGTTGCTTAATTTAGTGATGACTTCCTGCACGGCCATACGGTTCTGATAAAATCGATGTGTGTTCGATGGGTTTTCTTCGATTCTGACATAACCGATGGTCTTACCGCTAATGACACTCTCTGACATCTGCAAGGTGCATCGTCCAGGACTATAGTTCTGTCATCACACATTTTTTTATGCATGAGTCTATGCGCGACTACATCGACTACAACGACCACATCGACTATGGCTACTGCATGATCAATTATATCGGCATCAACATTGGCTATATCAACGACTATTCATCAGCAACAACTTCAGTCAACATTCGCGTCAACACTATCATCCACGACACTTCCGTTGTGGCCGTGGGAGGGAATAGAGGAGAAAAAAGGAATACACGAGGAGGGACGTAGTCACGATGATAGGCGCTGCCCCATCAAAGGCACAATTAGTGATGGAAACGGAAGACTTTAAATTCCGTTGCGGTAGTCCACTTTCCTCCTGCTACAACGAAGGGGAATTTTAGAACATGTCACATACACGTTTTGGATTTAAAGGCATACAAAAGAACACAGCGATAAACTATTCTATTACGCTCGGCCGTTATTTAACTGTCCATAGTAACTATGATTATATAAATAAATGTCCATCAAATCCTGTCCATGATTTACGTCTCTAAATATATGTTAGGATTTTATTTTGTAATTATTTGTTAGCTTACCAAAGAAAACATAAGTTTATTTGATAAGTCAATTGGTAGGATGGTTAAGGTGGTTTTCAAAGAATGATGAAAGAAAAGAAGGTTGGAAGAAGGACTCCGTCAGGCAGTAAAAGGAACGCTATTTTTTTTTTAACAGTAGAGATTTCACGTAAAGAGGTTGCGAGCGCAGATGCCCCCGGAGCTCTCTAGCCAGATCCGTGTAAACTTGGAGGCATAGTTTAAAAAATGAACCAGACCGGCGGTCCGATCGAAAAAACCGTGAACCGATGCCTTTCCCGATTTTGAAGAGGTATTATTTTATAGTAAAAAAAAGAAAAATATATAAACACCTAATCTTCATGTAAAGGCATGCTAAATGCCTAATAACAAACTAGGCTAATAAAACTTTGTGATTTGTTAATGACTAGAAGGTGACAAGCGCTTCGCTGCGCCATTCTTCACTCACGGGGTCCGTATTTTTTTTCTCCCTTCCGTGTATGGTTTGCCGCGCCGGGGAGTGAGGGCTCAACTTGTGTGTTGTTTAGAATCTCTTCAATGCAAATATTGTATGACGAAGTGCATAGCTGATATCCCTATGTAGATTAGGAAGAAAATTTTAATTTGAAGTTTAAACAATGGAGCAGAATGCTATCACCAACAGGAGATAAGTTCATAGCAGCAATTCTGATTAGGATAGCATGCAAAGATGAGAATATATGAACAATTGGAAAGAGATAAGAAAAATTACATGGTTACATTTGTCAGGTAAGCCACGGGATTTTTATACTCCTTTGTAGCCTGGATAAATAAGCGGGGAAGCACAAGAGAAAATATAAGAGGCTTATGTAGTGACGAAATATTATGTACTAGTAGAATGTCCGTGGGTTGCAACGGGCTGCATTAGCGACTTCTTTTTAACCTTTAAAGTGCTCTACTTTTCTTCCTTTTCCCTTCCCCAACTAAAAATGTTTATCAGAGTGGTACATGAATGGATAAATTTACAATCATACTAAAATATCAAGAGCTAAAAACATAATCACCGAAGAACATTTCTACAAAACATTCGAGATGAAACTTATGGCGCCTGACAGATTAGGAACAAACACAATGATGACTTACCACCAAATCCTATTTATATTTCAAAATGGTGTTGTAGTACCAATGTGTACTGCAAGATCTCTCTCCCCTTTCTTCCTCCCTCACTCAATCTCCCCTCCCCCCCTCACCCTCTCTTGATATCTCTTGCTCTCGAGTGTGTTGCCTTCAAGTGGTATCATCGGCTTTGTTTCACCATTGAGTGCCCATGCGATGCTACGGGGAGCATACATACTCTGGTGGTTCAATAAAAATGTCACTAACAATATATATTTCGGATCGTCAAGCACATTAAGTGGCATCATCAACTTTGTTTCACCATTAAGTCACTCTTATTCTTCTTGTTCCACCACTATCTCCCTTTGCCTAAACTATGCTCCAAAGCGCTCACTCTCTCCCTCGCTCCCTCCCTCCCTCCCTCTCTCTCTCACACACACAACACACACACACACAATCCTATTTCCCCATACATATTTTTTAGTATAATACATTGTTTTCAAGAGAATAAAAATGGTTGTGCATCATGATAAAATACTTCGAGACATCATGTGATCTACATATATAGGTTCCATCTGGGGATAAGAAGGATCCAAATAGCCATAGCAATGAAAATAATGACATATAACATGAGAGTTAGTGCAATTATATACAAGCTTATGCAGTTGACATAAGCATTAGGTGATTGGAACTCCATTATTGCATCTACGACCGTGTTAATTAATTTGCGGGCTGCGATCAATGGACTAATGCCTAACTAAACCTGCAAAGAAATCAAAGTACAAAAAATATGTATCATGTTTATTTTTTAACTACGATTCTAAAAATGTGAACAACAAAGGCTTCAACCTGAAAATAATGGAAAGGCGCCAACCTTGTCCTAGCTAAGTTAATTAACACCATCAATTGAGGTACTCAAAGCTGGAAATAGAAATGAAAATTGTTTGTTGTAATAAAAGAGAACCTAAGAACTATGCACCAATTACTTTCAACTGGGCTGAAATTGCACCAATCATACCTGCCAATGCCATCGATGTAGACTGCACTACCTATCTATACAGGGATGGTAATCAGAGCAATATGGGTATCTGAGAAATAGATATATAACCTAATAGAATGTATACCCTGTCAGTTCTAATGGTTTTCCTTTTGCGGACAGGTACAGTTCGAACAGTTTAATATATCATCCCTGGTAACAAAAATAAAGCCAATCATATTTCCAGCATAAGCAGAAACTTGTCAATGCCATATGCATGTTGATCTCTTCCTGGAGTTGCCTTTGTAAATTTCTGACCTGTGAATCCCATTCTTACAGGAGTTACACGTACATGTATAAAGTCAACGAAATTGCTTGTGCCGATGTGAAACATAAGCAGTCTATTCAGAGGAAGACCAACTCTGGAGAATAACAAGTGAAAGCAGAATTGTTTCAATTGTGAATAGCATCACAATACAAACATGAAAACCACAGAGAAGGCACTCACTTCCAGCTCGAGCTACGATCTGTACAGCACCCCTTCGGACTCCTTACCCCTTGCCAGTAAGACTGATGTTGTCATCCTATAATGCGTAAACAACACAACCCATTAGTTAATTAGATAGTAGAATGCCCGTGCGTTGCCACGGGCAAAATGTGAGAAAGATCTGCATACCTTATGATTATATTACGTGATTCACTCCTTTTCGTAGTCATAGGCTGTCAGGACCCCGATCCCAAGTCACATCGACCTAGCTGGTAACACCTCATATCACTTTGTGGCCTCACGCACGGTATTCCCACGGGTGTCGCCTTACCATGGCCCGGGACCGCTTATGCCTTTTGGCTCACGATATGATAGTGTCGCTAGCATCCATATGACAAAGAACCCGGGCCGACATGGCTAGTCGTGAACCCAAAGCGGCGCTAACCGATGGGGACAGGCATACATGAATCACATCGAGCATGTCGGTCATCAACGTATGAACTTGGGCTGTAGCACTGGGCTAACAGGACTCCGGTATCCCGGGCTGTAGCAGGCTAGGCAGGACTCCAAGTATCACCGCGTGACATTTCCCCGAAGGGACAGACATAGGAACGAAATGAATCACATGCCGGCCAGTCAAGTGTCCAAGCAGTAGTGCTGGGCTAGCAGGACTCCGGTGAACCGGGCTGTAGCGGACTACTATCGCTCAGAAGCACGAGACTACATTTCCCCATATGAGAGGCTGCCAAGGATAAACAACTAGTTTGTCGGATCCCACACATACCAAGCATTTCAAACATACACACAATATGCTCAATATGTGCAAATACGACGTGGCATCACAACATAACTCTACGACTCAAAATATTATTCATTAGGCTCCGAAGAGCGAGATATTACAAACATGGGTCTCATGACCCAACACTCAGAGCATACAAGTCAAAACACAAGCGGAAGCTAATCATGTCTGAGTACGCATAACTATAAATGAAGAAGGCTGAGAAGCCCGACTATCTACCAGATCCTGCCGAGGCACAAGATCGTAGCTGAGGTAACAAGCTAAACGTCGAAGTCCACGTGGAACTACTAGCGAGACCGACGCCTCTCGCAAAACATAAAATAAGCAAACGTGAGTACAATTGTACTCAGCAAGACTTACATCAGATCTAACTACATATGCATCATTATCAAAAGGGGTGGTGGAGTTTGACCGCAGCAAGCCAGCTTTGACTCGGTGGCTATCCTGAACTACGATGCAAGTAACTCTTTTGAGGTGGCGCACACGAGTCCACATATTCACCATGGCAATACACCACTATGGACCCGCCTCCCGCCTCCCTACGAGAACGCCATCCATAGCACTCACGCTTATCTTGCGATTTTAGAGTATCCACTTTCACTTGTCTATGAACCGATATAGGCAACCCAGAAGTCCTTCTCCGTGGACACGGCTATTCAATAGATCATATTAAACCCCGCAGGGTGTACTTCTTCACACACGCTCACCACTTACCGCCGCCATACACGACATGTACTGCAACCTTCAAGCGGAAGCCCAACGTGGGTGTCGGCCACGGCCTACCTAAACACTCAAGTCCCTAGTCCAGGTTTATCGCCTATTCGGTTCCATCCGCAGGAGTCCGCCGAGGTTTCCATACAGCCCCGAACGATGTGTGCAGGGTTCCCGAGATACCAAACGGGCACTCGGTACACCAACCATTTGTGCCTACCGCAACACAACCCACCCCTAAGGTCAGCGTATGCGTGCCCCAAAGATGCTACAAACACCGAAACTACTTGCAACTCCCTTGACCGAGGACAAGGGTGGTCAAGAAGCCGAGAGGGTCCATTGGTTTCGGGCCCAATGCGTGGTAGTAATCTGATCATGGATCACAAACACGTAACTCAGTTCTCGAGGACGGCTGCAATGAGACAACCCACCATGTACTCCTACATGGCCTCTCACCGCTACCTTTACCAAATCGTGTTCACACACTTAGCACACACACAATAGGACATGTTCACACAACCATTCCAATTCATTCCCGATGAATCGGACCCGACTCAACTCTAAGCAAGAGTGCATGACAAGCAAGCATAAATGAGTAGGCACAACATGGCTCAAACAACTCCTACTCATGCTAGTGGGTTTCATCTAATTACTGTGGAATGACAGGTCATGCAAAGGATCAAGGGGTTCAGCTACCGCAGCAAGTAACAGTTGAATCGCTGTTGTCCTAATGCAATAAAATAGAGCAGGAGCGAGAGAGTGGGATTGTATCGGAATGAACAAGGGGGTTTTGCTTGCCTGGCACTTCTGAAGATAATAGTTCTTCATCGGTGTCATCGAATAGTCATTGTCAGACATCGCTCACCGGAGGGACAAATACCGCAAACAAGAGAGAGCACAATCAATGCAATGCACATATATGATGCATGATCATGTTAAGGTACTGAAGTCACCTAATGCAATAATAAACCAAGTTAGTTGGAGTGGAATTCAAACAAGGTTGAATTCCAACTCAAAATGCTATCTCATGAGTTACCCTAATCATGATTCATCCTATTCAGTGATGTTAACTTGTTCAAACATGCATGATCATGGCATAAACAGATTCTTCATATTTTTCTGATCAATTTTCATATATAAATTATTTCCATCCGGGTTACGGTTGAATTTCTATGAATTTTTGAAGTTTTGAATATATTCTGGAATTATAATCATTTCCTAATTTATTTTAATTATAGAATTACTTTACTGCGTCGGCATGATGCCTGTGTGACGTCAGCAAGTTGACAGGGTTGACCGGAGTCAAACCTGTGGCGCGGGACCCACGTGTCAGAGTCATTAGACTAACTAATTTTAGTTAGTCCTAATCCTAAGTTTAATTAATGTATGGCCCACACGCCGCTGACCTGTGGGGGTCAAACCAGGCCAAACCCGGTCAAACGAGTCAAGCCCGCCGGCGACTCGACGCCGGCGAGGCCAGACACGGCGGAATGGCACGGGTTTCGCCCACGGGTGACCAAACTCGCGGCGGAGGGCATCTACGTGTTCTCGGACTCGCGCATCTAGTGGTGCAGACAGAAGGAGCTGGGGCAGCTCATAACCGCGGCGGCGACGAGCCGGGCGGCGGCCGGAGCACGGCCAAGTGCGGGCGTGGTGTTGCGGTGCACGAGGGGGAAAGGCGAAGGGTGCTATGTGCTCCTGGAGGTGTGCTGAGCATGTTGACACGCTCCGACGCGAGCGGCAGGGGCTGTGGCCGCGGCGGCGCCATGGCCGGCGGTGAGGAGCGGTCGGCCGTAGTGGAGCCGGTGGTTAGGGGGGGGAAGATGAGTCGGGAAGAGGGGGGATCGACTTGGGGCTCACCGTGGTTGCGAGGAGGCCGCCGGTGAGCTTCAAGGGCACCGGAGCCGTGAATTTATGGCGGCGACCAAGGGTCCGAGAGGGGGAATGGTGGGGGCGGCGCCTCGGAGTGCTCCGGCGTCGGGGGCTTGATGAGGAGGGAGGAGAGGGGCTAGGCGGAGGCCATGGGCACATCGGCGAGGCGAGGGAGGGCCGGTGGCCACGGCGGCGAGCGGCGGCGTTCTCGGTGGCGTTCGGTCGCGTGAGGGGGAGAGAGCAGAGGAAGGGGAGGGTTCGGAGAGAGAGAGAGGGTCGAGGGGGCGGCGTGGCGCCGGGAGGCGCCCAGGCGCCGGGGACGCAGCAGGAGCTGCTGCGTGGCGCCAAGCGGCGCGTCTTGTGCCGGGCACGCGCCTGCCCTCCCGGCAGAGGAGGAAGGCGACAGGAGGAGGCGGTGGTGGGCTGGGCTGGCCACCGGGCCAGCCAAGCCGCATGATGCTGGGCCAAGGTGGGGAGGTAAGCCTGTAAAGGCTTTTATCTATTTTGTTCCTTTTCTATTTTTCCGACATTTGTTTTGATTTATTTAAAGTACCAAACTAATTTATTTAATTATGCCAATTTTTGCAGGAGCTAATTATATTATTCCGAGCTCCCCAACAAAAGGGCACAATTTTGGACAATATTTTATATATATAACAATATATATCCAAGGCAAATATTTAATGTATTAATTCCAAATGCCCAAAATAAATACTTTATGAGATCCTAAAAATATTGGTTAGGTTGTTATCTCTGCCCAATATTTTCAGAGGGCCACATGAGCATTTTCTTGGACCTTTTGGAGCGATTTTATTTAGGTCATTTCCAAAAGTGATTCGAGGGTTTCAAATCCCCATTTCAATTTTCATGGAAATTAACATGATGACATGAATGCCTTAATGCAACTAATGTCAAGCAATTCTAGGATGTGATAACTCACCCTCACTAAACAAGAATCTCGCCCGAGATTCAAGACGTGAGGTAAGAGGAAAAGGGAGGTCACAAGCTATTACAATCTCCATGATCCAGTTGCCTTCTCGAAGATGTTGGTTCACTCCATCTTTTTGGTCTTGACGTCTTCGAGATCTTCACCCGACACGGCAACAGAAAGAAGGGGGAAGCCCTACATGATTCGATCTTCATGAAGATCAAGTAGACATGATCGACTCACGGACTGAGGTGGTGACATATCTCGAGTTGGGACACAAAATACATCGAGGGGAATGGAGAACAACAACGAAGTTTGAGTGGTGGCAACAATTCCACGCTTTAGGAAGATGGTGGATGGTGTCAAGGTAGCGAGGAAATATTTATCATGATCCCGTAACGGGACTCCTCGAGAAAGGTGGCGCAAGAACTATTCCCTTAGGTGGCAAAAAGAATTACTTTTGATCCATAGATCATTGGAACCTTTTATACCAGCCAAAGGCAATCACAACGATCGTTTGACGGAGTGCAAAGGAATAGTACACCCGGACTAGCATGGATGATGTGGACTACCTTGTTGAAGACAACGCAATGGATGATTTGCTTATCATCGAGGGGGGGGGGAACCCATGGTAAGTCCACTTTTGAAGATAACTCTGGACAAGAGTTGCTAAGAAGACAGTCTATAGCGAGATAGCACAAGGACGGTGCAAGCTGGGAACGAAATGCAACTGTTGGAATGTTTCAACCATCATATCTGCCTGAGATTCAGATCTGGTTGGTGTTAGGATATTTCAGACTTAGCAGGTCTGAGAAGGAAAGGTTACAACACAATTTGACGCGATAACGTTGCGAGAATCTCGGGAAGTGAACTAGGGTAGCAAGCTCCAAAACACGAGCTGGTTTAGCTACAAACAGGTGAACACGTTGTCCCAGACAAGCATGACCACATGGTAGTCTTATAATAAAACACTACCGAGTTCAGGTTGGGAACCATCAACGAGGATATCGGAGTTTAACATAAGTCATATGACTAGCTCTTATGAAGAAACTTCTTCTCCTTGAACAATTCAATCAGTGGCTTGGTGTGCTAGGGGATCCATATGGAATGAAGATGATCAGTCTATCAGACCATAGAATACTTCGCACGTGCATGACTGGCTTGGGATGATTCCAAAGGAACAAAACAAACCTTTCTCAAATTCATGGCGGCAACTTACACCAGATGCACATGAATTAGAGGAAGTCACTACTTCCATCCAAACATATGCTTCATGAGCAAAACACGAAGAAATGCTTACACAAGTTTCCAATACTAGGTTGATGCTCAGCATGACTCATGGGGGAGACAAAATGCTACTGATGGGCTCAACAGCAACTCATCGGAATTTCCATATCACTGGACTTCCACCATCATGTGAACACGGTGATAGCATTGGTCAGACCAAGGATGTAATGGGTATGCTCGAGGGAGTAACCACGAGTAAGACAACATTACGAATATCGTTGGTTCTGATTTGACTTGACAATGGCCCATACTCAAATCAAAGAATTGGTAGGACGATAGGTCCAACAACTGATCACAGGGACCAATCGATGAAGATATCATCTTTCTTCAACACACACTACACAAGAATATCCCTTTGGATCGATCTAGGTTAGGCAAGCTTTTATCTTCCAACTCTCCAAGTTATTGTCTAGCTTAACCAACTAGCTCAGGGGTATCCAACACAGATTCTTGGAGAAAGGGTGGTCCACAGGAACCAACTTGATCACGAGCTCAACATAACAACAGAAACAACCCGTAACACTTCCAAGAAGATATTTGGAAAGTCACGAACCACCGATATGTTACTAAGCTCGAGAGTAATCTTGCTTTTAAGGGCAAGACGATATGATCAAATGAGTGAGGACTTGACACAATCCTAATTCATCAATCAAGTGTGTACCGAAATAAGGACTAGGTAGCACGATCAACCTCGTGGATGATGGTTTAATAACCAACACGCCAAGAATGAGAATATTGTCCATTCACTACCAAGCAACAAGTTGCTCGAGTATTGATTTCACACATCACAATTCACTTGTCGGCATTCCGTTACAACAACACGAAGACCGAGGAATGAATGATGATGGTGAGAAGTATCACCGCATCAAGAATGCATAAGAGGAGGTGCAATTTCCATGACATTCTTGACGAAAGATGGTAACACTCTGTGGAACAGAATCAAAAGCTGAATTGGCATTTTGATCTCATGGATACAACTACTTTGACCCAATCCTAGAAATGGATGAGGTATCGAGTTTGTTTCTCCTAGTCATTCCGAATAGAATGGCTTGACGGACCACAAGGATAAAATGCATCGATGAGCACAAATGCACACATACCCTTGGCTATCAATTGATAGATGAAGGTCAGAAGGCAACTAAGAGAACAACTCAAAGGAACATATAATTTTCTGAGTTGTGGATGCACAGATTAGTATGTCGAGCAAGCTCAACATTTCTTCCGGATAACCCATGCAGAAAGGTAGAATTGGCAGATTCACAATTATGAATGGAGAACTCCTCAAGAGCACTCTAGTTGTGATCTTTTGGCTCAAAAGAACTTCTGCCATAAACGGTTCGTAGCATTTGGAAGAAGGAAATACCACGGACCTTGAGGACTATCGCAAGGTTACTAATATGCTAAAGGCACTAGCAAATACTAACAACATGAAGTAGGATGAATCTTGGGTTCAACAACCCAGGAGTAGAATACCTACTACTAAATGGCATCACGGGATGCTTTCGAAAATGATGGCCAGAATCATCACACTGGGGATATAAAAGCATTGCTAAATTGCTAGGTGACTTCCTAAACACCTAGGGTCATAATAGTAGTTCCAACATATATGTCAAGGCAATAAATTACCCCAACGCACCGTTAGTGTGCTTATTCTCACCAAAGAGGGCATCGAAGCGAAGGAAAGGATTGCAAATGCATCAGACTAATTAGAGACCTGGGATGACTCGGATAGCATAACGGCTGTAAATGCTCAAAAATGATTTGAGACATCCTGCAGAAAATGGTGGCATAACCACTCAACAACATCATAACAAGATTCGGGATCAACAGCTATCATACAGAGTAGTAGGAACTGAATCGGGATTAAAACCAACAATCTTAAAGGTCTATGGATTAGTAACACGTCATCCTAATAGATAGATGAGAAGCCTAGTTCTTAAACCCCGTAGAAGAGAAGAGGATGACTCAGATCGAAGGCCATGAGGTATAAGGAGTAAAAGAGCCTTACGCCCTTCCACAATCAATTCCTTATATAACTAAAGCATTTCTAGACACAACTTCACCAGTTTGGCTTGGTAATCCTACAGCAACAAAGCTCGATACCAACGCTGTCAGACCCCGATCCCAAGTCACATCGACCTAGCTGGTAACACCTCATATCACTTTGTGGCCTCACGCACGGTATTCCCACGGTGTCGCCTTACCATGGCCCGGACCGCTTGCGTCTTTTGGCTCACGATATGATAGTGTCGCTAGCATCCATATGACAAAGAACCCGGCCGACATGGCTAGTCGTGAACCCAAAGCGGCGCTAACCGATGGGGACAGGCATACATGAATCACATCGAGCATGTCGGTCATCAACGATGAACTTGGGCTGTAGCACTGGCTAACAGGACTCCGGTATCCCGGCTGTAGCAGCTAGGCAGGACTCCAAGTATCACCGCGTGACATTTCAAGGGACGTATATAGGAACGAAATGAATCACATGCCGCCAGTCAAGTGTCCAAGCAGAGTCTTTGGGCTAGCAGGACTCCGTGAACCGGCAGAAGCGGACTACTATCGCCGTAAGCACGAGACTACATTTCCCCATATGAGAGGCTGCCAAGGATAAACAACTAGTTTGTCGGATCCCACACATACCAAGCATTTCAAACATACACACAATATGCTCAATATGTGCAAATACGACGTGGCATCACAACATAACTCTACGACTCAAAATATTATTCATTAGGCTCAAGAGCGAGATATTACAAACATGGGTCTCATGACCCAACACTCGAGCATACAAGTCAAAACACAAGCGAAGCTAATCATGTCCGAGTACGCATAACTATAAATGAAGAAGGCTGAGAAGCCCGACTATCTACCGATCCCGCCGAGGCACAAGATCGTAGCTGAGGTAACAAGCTAAACGTCAAGTCCACGTGGAACTACTAGCGAGACCGACGCCTCTCGCAAAACATAAAATAAGCAAACGTGAGTACAATTGTACTCAGCAAGACTTACATCGATCTAACTACATATGCATCATTATCAAAAGGGGGTGGTGGAGTTTGAGTGCAGCAAGCCAGCTTTGACTCGGTGGCTATCCTGAACTACGACCGCAAGTAACTCTTTTGAGGTGGCGCACACGAGTCCACATATTCACCATGGCAATACACCACTATGGACCCGCCCCGCCTCCCTACGAGAACGCCATCCATAGCACTCACGCTTATCTTGCGATTTTAGAGTATCCACTTTCACTTGTCTATGAACTGATATAGGCAACCCGAAGTCCTTCTCCGTGGACACGGCTATTCAATAGATCATATTAAACCCTGCAGGGTGTACTTCTTCACACACGCTCACCACTTACCGCCGTTTACATATGACATGTACTCGCAACCTTCAAGCGGAAGCCCAACGTGGGTGTCGGCCACGCCTACCTAAACACTCAAGTCCCTAGTCCAGGTTTATCGCCTATTCGGGTTCCATCCGCAGGAGTCCGCCGAGGTTTCCCATACAGCCCCGAACGATGTGTGCAGGGTTCCCGAGATACCAAACGGCACTCGGTACACGGGCATTTGGTGCCTACCGCAACACAACCCACCCCTAAGGTCAGCGTTGCGTGCGGCCCCAAAGATGCTACAAACACCGAAACTACTTGCAACTCCCTTGACCGAGGACAAGGGTGGTCAAGAAGCCGAGAGGGTCCATTGGTTTCGGGCCCAATGCGTGGTAGTAACTGTATCATGGATCACAAACACAGAACTCAGTTCCTGAGGACGGCTGCAATGAGACAACCCACCATGTACTCCTACATGGCCTCTCACCGCTACCTTTACCAAATCGTGTTCACACACTTAGCACACACACAATAGGACATGTTCACACAACCATTCCAATTCATTCCCGATGAATCGGACCCGACTCAACTCTAAGCAGTAGCAGGCATGACAAGCAAGCATAAATGAGTAGGCACAACATGGCTCAAACAACTCCTACTCATGCTAGTGGGTTTCATCTAATTACTGTGGAATGACAGGTCATGCAAAGGATCAAGGGGTTCAGCTACCGCAGCAAGTAACAGTTGAATCGTTGTTGTCCTAATGCAATAAAATAGAGCAGGAGCGAGAGAGTGGGATTGTATCGGAATGAACAAGGGGGTTTTGCTTGCCTGGCACTTCTGAAGATAATAGTTCTTCATCGGTGTCATCGAATAGTCATTGTCGGTACATCGTCTACCGGGAGGGGACAAATACCGGCAAACAAGAGAGAGCACAATCAATGCAATGCACATATATGATGCATGATCATGTTAAGGTACTGAAGTCACCTAATGCAATAATAAACCAAGTTAGTTGGAGTGGAATTCAAACAAGGTTGAATTCCAACTCAAAATGCTATCTCATGAGTTACCCTAATCATGATTCATCCTATTCAGTGATGTTAACTTGTTCAAACATGCATGATCATGGCATAAACAGATTCTTCATATTTTTCTGATCAATTTTCATATATAAATTATTTCCATCCGGGTTACGGTTGAATTTCTATGAATTTTGAAGTTTTGAATATATTCGGAATTATAATCATTTCCTAATTTATTTTAATTATAGAATTACTTTATCTGCGTCAAGATGATGCCCGTGGTGACGTCAGCAAGTTGACAGGGTTGACCGGAGTCAAACCTGTGGCGCTGACCCACGTGTCGAGTCATTAGACTAACTAATTTTAGTTAGTCCTAATCCTAAGTTTAATTAATGTATGGGGCCCACACGCCGCTGACCTGTGGGGTCAAACCAGGCCAAACCGGTCAACGAGTCAAGCCCGCCACGCGACTCGACGCCGGGCGAGGCCAGACATACGCGAATGGCACGGGTTTCGCCCACGGTGACCAAACTCATGGCGGAGGGCATCTACGTGTTCTCGACTCATGCATCTAGTGGTGCGCATGTATGAGCTGGGCAGCTCATAACCGCGGCGGCGACGAGCCGGGCGGCGGCGAGCACGCCAAGTGCGGGCGTGGTGTTGCGGTGCACGAGGGGAAAGGCGAAGGTGCTATGTGCTCCTCGGAGGTGTCTTGAGCATGTTGACACGCCCGACGCGAGCGGGGGGGGCTGGGCTGGCGGCGCCATGGCGGGCGGTGAGGAGCGGTCGGCCGAGGGAGCCGGTGGTTAGGGGGGAAGATGAGTCGGGAAGAGGGGGATCGACTTGGGGCTCACCGTGGTTGCGAGGAGGCCGTCGGTGAGCTTTCGGGCGGCACCGGAGCCGGTGAATTTGGCGGCAGCGACCAAGGGTCCGAGAGGGGGAATGGTGGGGCGGCGCCGGAGTGCTCCGGCTCGGGGCTTGATGAGGAGGGAGGAGGGGCTAGGCGGAGGCCATGGGCACATCGGCGAGGCGAGGAGGGCCGGTGGCCACGGCGGCAGCAGCGGCGTTCTCGGTGGCGCTCGGTCGCGTGAGGGGAGAGAGCAGAGGAAGGGGAGGTTGGAGAGAGTGAGAGAGGGTCGAGGGGCGGCGTGGCGCCGGGAGGCGCCCAGGCGTCGGGGGCGCAGGCGAGGAGCTGCTGCGTGGCATGCAAGCAGCGCGTGTGTCGGCACGCGCCCGTCCTCCTGGCAGAGGAGGAAGGCGACAGGGAGGAGGCGGTGGTGGGCTGGGCTGGCCAGCTGGGCCAGCCAAGCCGCACAGTGCTGGGCCAAGGTGGGGAGGTAAGCCCAGGTAAAGGCTTTTATCTATTTTGTTCCTTTTCTATTTTTCTGACATTTGTTTTGATTTATTTAAAGTACCAAACTAATTTATTTAATTATGCCAATTTTTGCAGGAGCTAATTATATTATTCCAGAGCTCCCCAACAAAAGGGCACAATTTTGGACAATATTTTATATATATAACAATATATATCCAAGGCAAATATTTAATGTATTAATTCCAAATGCCCAAAATAAATACTTATGAGATCCTAAAAATATTGGTTAGGTTGTTATCTCTGCCCAATATTTTCAGAGGGCCACATGAGCATTTTCTTGGACCTTTTTGGAGCGATTTTTATTTAGGTCATTTCCAAAAGTGATTCTGAGGGTTTCGCAAATCCCCATTTCAATTTTCATGGAAATTAACATGATGACATGAATGCCTTAATGCAACTAATGTCAAGCAATTCTAGGGATGTGACATAGGCATGCAATAATCTCTTCATTAGTCAACACGAATATGCGGCTAACTTAGACGCATATGAATTATGAGATTAGTTCCATATAAACTGAATATGGTGTGAAGAAAGGAAGCATGACATGCCAAGGGATCCCAAAAGGATGATGCTAGGCATCTGACGACTGATGCCAGATTCAGTCGGTCGCCCTGCAGCCGTTCAATCGGGCTACACCATCTCCCTGATTTTTATAGCCAAGAACTGAAAGATAAAAAAAATAGTATTTTTCAGTCAAAACAACCTCAAAAGAACAAGCAAATTAGCACTACTATGTATATTACCCAGATCAATACGAAAAATTGATCATGTTAGGGGAAGGCACAGGGCTGATGGAGAAGCTTCTTTGGGCCCAAGAGGATGTGATTGAAATAGTATGTCGACAGGGGCACCACCTTAGCCTCGTAATTCGAGGCCACACATTGCGCCCTCCCGCTCGAAGCTAACGTGGGAGGGTCGATGGTGTTGGGGAACGTAGTAATTTCAAAAAAATTCCTACGCACACGCAGGATCATGGTGATGCATAGCAACGAGAGGGGAGAGTGTTTGTCCACGTACCCTCGTAGACCGAAAGCGGAAGCGTTAGCACAACGCCGTTGATGTAGTCATACATCTTCACGATCCTACTGATCCAAGTACCGAACGTACGGCACCTCCGAGTCCAGCACATGTTCAGCTCGATGACGTCCCGCGAACTCCGTTCCAGCAGAGCTTCACGGGAGAGTTCCATCAGCACGACGGCGTGATGACGGTGATGATGTTGCTACTGATGCAGGGCTTCGCCTAAGCACCGCTATGATATGACAGAGATGGAATATGGTGGAGGGGGCACCGCACACGGCTGGAATAGATCAATAGATCAACTTGTGTGTCTAGAGGTGCCCCCTGCCCCCGTATATAAAGGAGCAAGGGGGGAGGCGGCCGGTTAGGAGGAGGGCGCGCCAAGGGGGGAGTCTTACTCCCGGTGGGAGTAGGACTCCTCCTTTTCCTTGTTGGAGTAGGAGAGGGAAGGAAGGGAAAGAGGAGGAGAAGGAAAAAAGTGGGGCGCTGCCCCCCCTCCTTGTCCAATTCGGACTAGAGGAGGAGGGGGCACGCGGCTGCCCTGGCCACCCCTCCTCTTCTCCCACAAAGGCCCATGAGGCCCAATTAACTCCCCGGGGGGTTCCAGTAACCCCCCGGTACTCCGGTTTTTCTCCGAAACCACTCGGAACACTTCCGGTGTCTGAATATAGTCGTCCAATATATCGATCTTTACGTCTCGACCATTTAGAGACTCCTCGTCATGTCCGTGATCATATCCGGGACTCCGAACTACCTTCGGTACATCAAAACACAAAAACTCATAAGACCGATCGTCACCAAACTTTAAGCGTGCGGACCCTACGGGTTCGAGAACTATGTAGACATGACCGAGACACGTCTCCCGTCAATAACCAATAGCGGAACCTGGGTGCTCATATTGGCTCCCACATATTCTACCAAGATCTTTATCAGTCAAACCGCATAACAACATACGTTGTTCCCTTTGTCATCGGTATATTACTTGCCCGAGATTCGATCGTCGATATCTCAATACCTAGTTCAACCTCGTTACTGGCAAGTCTCTTTACTCGTTCCGTAATACATCATCCCGCAACTAACTCATTAGTTACAATGCTTGCAAGGCTTATAGTGATGTGTATTACCGAGTGGGCCCAGAGATACCTCTCCGACAATCGGAGTGACAAATCCTAATCTCGATATACGCCAACTCAACAACTACCTACGGAGACACCTGTAGAGCACCTTTACAATCACCCATTTACGTTGTGACGTTTGGTAGCACACAAAGTGTTCCTCCGGTAAACGGGAGTTGCATAATCTCATAGTCATAGGAACATGTATAAGTCATGAAGAAAGCAATAACGACATACTAAACGATCAAGTGCTAAGCTAACGGAATGGGTCAAGTCAATCACATCATTATCTAATGTTGTGATCCCGTTAATCAAATGACAACTCATGTCTATGGCTAGGAAACTCAACCATCTTTTATCAACGAGCTAGTCAAGTAGAGGCATACTAGTGACATTCTGTTTGTCTATGTATTCACACATGTACTAAGTTTCCGGTTAATACAATTCTAGCATGAATAATAAACATTTTTCATGATATACGGAAATATAAATAACAACTTTATTATTGCCTCTAGGGCATATTTCCTTCAGTCTCCCACTTGCACTAGAGTCAATAATCTAGATCACATCACCATGTGATTTAACATTAATAGTTCACATCACCATGTGATTAATACCCATGGTTCACATCGTCATGTGACCAACACCCAAAGGGTTTACTAGAGTCAATAATCTAGTTCACATCGCTATGTGATTAACACCCAAAGAGTACTAAGGTGTGATCATGTTTTGCTTGTGAGAGAGGTTTAGTCAATGGGTCTGCCACATTCAGATCCGTATGTATTTTGCAAATTTCTATGTCTACAAGGCTCTGCACGGAGCTACTTTAGCTAATTGCTCCCACTTTCAATATGTATCCAGATTGAGACTTAGAGTCATCTGGATCAGTGTCAAAACCTGCATCGACGTAACCCTTTACGACGAACCTTTTGTCACCTCCATAATCGAGAAACATATCCTTATTCTTCTAAGGATAATTTTGACCGTTATTCAGTGATCTACTCCTAGATCACTATTGTACTCCCTTGCCAAACTCAGTGTAGGGTATACAATAGATCTGGTACACAGCATGGCATACTTTATAGAACCTATGGCTGAGGCATAGGGAATGACTTTCATTATCTTTCTATCTTCTATCGTGGTCGGACTTTGAGTCTTACTCAATTTCACACCTTGTAACACAGGCAAGAACTCTTTCTTTGACTGTTCCATTTTGAACTACTTCAAACTCTTGTCAAGGTATGTACTCATTGAAAAAACTTATCAAGTGTCTTGATCTATCTCTATAGATCTTGATGCTCAATATGCAAGCAGCTTCACCGAGGTCTTTATTTGAAAAACTCTTTTCAAATACTCCTTTATGCTTTCCAGAAATTTTCTACATTATTTCCGATCAACAATATGTCATTCACATATATTTATCAGAAATGCTGTGGTGCTCCCACTCACTTTCTTGTAACTACAGGCTTCACCGCAAGTCTGTATAAAACTATATGCTTTGATCAACTCATCAAAGCGTATATTCCAACTCCGAGATGCTTGCACCAGTCCATAGATGGATCGCTGGAGCTTGCACATTTTGTTAGCACCTTTAGGATCGACAAAACCTTCTGGTTGCATCATATACAACTCTTATGTAAGAAATCCATTAAGGAATGTAATTTTGACATCCATTTGCCAGATTTCATAAAATGTGGCAATTTGCTAACATGATTCGGACAGACTTAAGCATCTCTACGAGTGAGAAAATCTCATCGTAGTCAACACCTTCAACTTTGTCAAAACCTTTTCACAAGTCCAGCTTTGTAGATAATAACACTACTATCAGTGTCCGTCTTCCTCTTGAAGATCCATTTATTTTCTATGGCTTGCCGATCATCGGGCAAGTCAGCCAAAGTCCATAATTTGTTCTCATACTTGGATCCCATCTCAGATTTCATGATCTTAAACCATTTTGCGGAATCTGGGCTCATCATCGCTTCCTCATAGTTCATAGGTTTGTCATGGTCAAGTAACATGACCTCCAGAATAGGATTACCGTACCACTTTGGTGCTTATCTCACTCTGGTTTACCTACGAGGTTCGGTAGTAACTTGATCTTAAGTTACATGATCGTCATCGTTAGCTTCCTCACTAATTGGTGTAGGAGTCACAGGAATAGATTTTTGTGATGAACTACTTTCCAATAAGGGGGCAGGTATAGTTACCTCATCAAGTTCTACTTTCCTCTCACTCACTTCTTTCGAGAGAAACTCCTTCTCTCGAAAGGATCCATTCTTAGCAACGAATGTCTTGCCTTCGGATCTGTGATAGAAGGTGTACCCAACTGTCTCCTTTGGTTATCCTATGAAGACATATTTCTACGATTTGGGTTTGAGCTTATCAGGATGAAACTTTTTCACATAAGCATCGTAACCCCAAACTTTAAGAAACGACAACTTAGGTTTCTTGCTAACCCACAGTTCATACGGTGTCGTCTCAACGGATTTAGATGGTGCCCTTTTTTAACATGAATGCAGTTGTCTCTAATGCATAACCCCAAAACGATAGTGGTAAATCGGTAAGAAACATCATAGATTGCACTATATCCAATAAAGTACGGTTATGACGTTCGGACGCACCATTATGTTGTGGTGTTCCAGGTGGCACAAATTTGTGAAACTATTCCACATGTGTTTTAATTGAAGGCCAAACTCGTAACTCAAATATTCGTCTCCACAATCAGATCGTAGAAAATTTATTTTCTTGTTACGATGATTTTCCACTTCACTCTGAAATTATTTGAACTTTTCAAATGTTTCAGATTTATGTTTCATCAAGTAGATATACCCATATCTGCTCAAATCATCTGTGAAGGTCAGAAAATAATGATACCTGTCGTGAGCTTCAACACTCATCGGACTGTATACATCAGTATGTATTATTTCCAACAATTTTATTGCTCGCTCCATTGTTCCGGAGAACGGAGTCTTAGTCATCTTGCCCATGAGGCATGGTTCGCAAGCATCAACTGATTCATAATCAAGTGATTCCAAAAGCCCATCAGCATGGATTTTCTTCATGCGCTTTACACCAATATGACCTAAACGGCGGTTCCATAAATAAGTTGCACTGTCATTATTAACTTTGCATCTTTTGGTTTCAATATTATGAATATGTGTATCACTACGATTGAGATCCAATAAACCATTTTTATTGGGTGTATGACCATAGAAGGTTTTATTCATGTAAACAGAACAACAATTATTCTCTAACTTAAATGAATAACCGTATTGCAATAAACATGATCAAATCATATTCATGCTCAACACAGACACCAAATAACACTTATTGAGGTTCAACACTAACCCCGAAAGTATAGGGAGTGTGTGATGATGATCATATTAATCTTGGAACCACTTCCAACACACATTGTCACTTCACCCTTAACTAGTCTCTGTTCATTCTGCAACTCCCGTTTCGAGTTACTAATCTTAGCAACTGAACTAGTATCAAATACTGAGGGGTTGCTATAAACACTAGTAAAGTACACATCAATAACATGTATATCAAATATACCTTTGTTCACTTTGCCATCCTTCTTATCCGCCAAATACTTGGGGCAGTTCCGCTTCCAGTGTCCAGTCCCTTTACAATAGAAGCACTTAGTCTCAGGCTTAGGTCCAGACTTGGGCTTCTTCACTTGAGCGGCAACTTGCTTGCCGTTCTTCTTGAAGTTCCCCTTCTTCCCTTTGCCCTTTTCTTGAAACTAGTGGTCTTGTCAACCATCAACTCTTGATGCTTTTCTCGATTTCTACCTTCGTCGATTTCAGCATCACGAAGAGCTTGGGAATCGTTTCCGTTATCCCTTGCATATTATAGCTCATCACGAAGTTCTAGTAACTTGGTGATAGTGACTAGAGAACTCTGTCAATCACTATCTTATCTGGAAGATTAACTCCCACTTGATTCAAGTGATTGTAGTACTCAGACATTCTGAGCACATGCTCACTAGCTGAGAAATTCTCCTCCATCTTGTAGGCAAAGTACTTGTCAAAGGTCTCATACCTTTCGACATGGGCATGAGTCTGAAATACTAATTTCAACTCTTGGAACATCTCATATGCTCCGTGGCGTTCAAAAACATCTTTGAAGCCCCGATTTTAAGCCGTAAAGCATGGTGCACTAAAACTATCAAGTAGTCATCATATCGATCTTGCCAAACGTTCATAATGTCTGCATCTGCTCCTGCAATTGGTCTGTCACCTAGCGGTGCATTAAGGACATAATTCTCCTGTGCAGCAATGAGGATAATTCTCAGATCACGGATCCAAATTCGCATCATTGCTACTAACATCTTTCAACTTAGGTTTCTCTAGGAACATTTCAAAAATAAAACAGGGGAGCTAAACGCGAGCTATTGATCTACAACATAGATATGCTAATACTACCAGGACTACGTTCATGATAAATTAAAGTTCATGATAAAGGAGCAAGGGGGGAGGCGGCTGGCCGGGAGCAGGGCGTGCCAATGGGGGAGTCCTACTCCCACCGGGAGTAGGACTCCTCCTTTTCCTTGTTGGACTAGGAGAGGGAAGGAAGGGAGAGAGGAGGAGAAGGAAAAAGGGGGCCGCCGCCCCCCTCCTTTTCCAATTTGGACTAGAGGGGGAGGGGGGGCGCGGCTGCCCTGGCCGCCCCTCCTCTTCTCCCACTAAGGCCCATGAGGCCCAATTAACTCCCCAGGGGGTTCATGTAACCCCCAGTACTCCGGTTTTTCTCCGAAACCACTCGGAACATTTCCGATATGCTAATATAGTCGTCCAATATATCGATCTTTACTTCTCGACCATTTTAAGACTCCTAGTCATGGCCATGATCATATCCGGGACTCCGAACTACCTTCGGTACATCAAAACACAAAAACTCATAATACCGATCCTCACCAAACTTTAAGCGTGCAGACCCTACGGGTTGGAGAACTATGTAGACATGACCGAGACATGTCTCCGGTCAATAACCAATAGTGGAACCTGGATGCTCATATTGGCTACCACATATTCTACGAAGATCTTTATCGGTCAAACCGCATAACATCATACGTTGTTCCCTTTGTCATCGGTATGTTACTTGCCCGAGATTCGATCGTCGGTATCTCAATACCTAGTTCAATCTCATTACTGGCAAGTCTCCTTACTCGTTCCGTAATACATCATCCCACAACTAACTCATTAGTTACAATGCTTGCAAGGCTTATAGTGATGTGTATTACCGAGTGGGCCCAGAGATACCTCTCCGACAATCGGAGTGACAAATCCTAATCTCGATATACGCCAACTCAACAACTACCTTCGGAGACACCTGTAGAGCACCTTTATAATCACCCATTTACGTTGTGACGTTTGGTAGCACACAACGTGTTCCTCCGGTAAACGGGAGTTGCATAATCTCATAGTCGTAGGAACATGTATAAGTCATGAAGAAAGCAATAGCAACATACTAAACGTTCAAGTGCTAAGCTAACGGAATGGGTCAAGTCAATCACATCATTCTCTAATGATGTGATCCCGTTAATCAGATGACAACTCATGTCTATGGCTAGGAAACGCAACCATCTTTGAGCAACGAGCTAGTCAAGTAGAGGCATACTAGTGACATTCTGTTGGTCTATGTATTCACATATGTACTAAGTTTCCGGTTAATACAATTCTAGCATGAATAGTAAACATTTATCATGATATAAGGAAATATAAATAACAACTTTATTATTGCCTCTAGGGCATATTTCCTTCAGATGGCACCACGACAACAATTCTGCAGCAGCTCGACAACGACACCATTCTCCGGTTGTCCAACACTGACTCCATTATCTTTAAATAGCATCGACCGAGGCAGATCATAACAAGACTTCTGCGGTTAAAGTACACAAATATATATTATACAAAAAATATTAAATGAAGGAACAAAATCCTAATATATCATTTAATTTGATAGAAAGCCTTGGAAAAAAACAGTAAAGTAGAGTCTGAAAAGACTTGGTAGAAGTAATCTTCAGCGGACCTTAGGGGTTGTTTGGATAGCTAGTTTGAGGAAACAAGTTAGCTACAAATGTGTTTCAGGGTCTAACAAACTAAAACTTTGTTTGGCTAATCTAACTAATCTGTGGATAAGCAAAACTTGGTTCTTGTAACACTCAAAATCTGCGTTTATAGAAAAAACAGGTGCGACGACGTCTTTGTGCAAATGCGTTTAAAAAAACAATGATGCTAGGTCTGTACAACTTCTATGCATGGCGTGGAGCTTCGTGGAAAAGAGAATCTTCCACCATGAAACCCACGTTGGGCCACTGGTGCCAGCGTCAGGACCCTGACCCGTGGCGAAGATGAACAGTGGCGGCGCACGGCGGTGTTGGGTGGAGCGGCGAGTGCGTCATCCACTGGCGACCTCGTGGTCCTCTTGACCATGCGACCCTCGTTTCCCTCAAGATCTGGGACAACCCCAGACATTTCAAAAAAGGTTCCTAGTAGTTAAAACCAAGATAGAAAGGGACTACTCATTTGTGGAATCATGCTGACCAAGTGCAAGTGCAGTCCAAAATGGAATATCCAAGTGGAAAGAATCAATCTTAAAGAGCGTTATAAATCTAAAATCAGTCAGAATTGTAATGTCTCAACTAGTCTGGTGTCCCAATCATTAAATGCCATATTACATTTATTTTCATTAGGTTGGCTTTCCTCATATGCCCCCCTTCGCTCATTGAGATGCCAACCATTGTGATTTTGGGCAGAATAGGGTTTGCTTGCAAATCATTGTTCATGATTGAATCAAATCTGTGTATCAAACCAAGAGGACTCAAAAATAGGTGGATAAACACTCCAAATAAATCCTAACCAAACAATAGCAAGATACATTATGATTATAAAACAGTTTTTGCTCTAAAAAAGTTAACCATGTTTGGTCCAGCATCAAGTGACTTCATGTGATATCATTATTTCACCAAAAATGCATGCTCCACACACTTTGTGCATGATAATGAACGAGAAAGGGGAAGAGGGTGCCACTGAAGAACAAACCTTCTAGATCTGGAGCCATTTTCTTGTGTTTTGAAATTTCTATCATGCCCTCGCCAAATATTAGAAAGTATAGATTGTTGAATGGGAAGTGAGACTGGCCATGATCTCAGCTATTTTATTTTCTATGGTTTCCACTATCATGGTTTGGCTGCAAAATTTGAGTTTCCTGAGCAACTGGGCACCAGTCAGCATCCTTAGGCAGTTGAAGTATTACTGGAGGTAGCAATCATGTGAACTGAAACTGTAGTCCTGAAATGTTGAACAAAATATACATGTTAGTAGCTCAAAATTAAGGCGATGCAAAGGCTATAATTAAGAGACACTAGTCAAATAGCTTGTTTTATAGTTTCATAAGTTCCTACTTGTAGCTCTCCAAAAGATAAATTCGGCTCCCACCCTCTAGTCCAGATAATTGAATGTGTATAATACAATAGCAGCCTCTGAATGAATCTAGAGGCTTGGCATTTTAACAATCTATGCTACGTATGGCCATCAAGCTATCAAGTTATGATACAATACTAATTTAAATATGCAAAAAAAATAGGTCATGCACACTGAAATGTATCTGGAAAACCTCTAAAAGTACAATTTAACAACTTGGGTAGTTAGTCTCACTCCACAAGTGACTATAGAAGGAACAATTCTACAAAACTCAGAGAAGAAATAACTTAAGTGTGGCGTTGCATCTGTACCTCTGCTCAAATGAGTCAACAACATAAGAAAAATGTGGTTGTATGCCAGTAGCTCTTCTGAGCCACTTATTTCCTAAAAGAAATTTATCAACAACATCAAGACTCTGGATCTCAGCGGCTTTTGTTGCAACACTTAATGGTATTCCAATTGGACCAATCTCATTCATTAATTCTTGCATCTGCATAACAGTTATTCAAAATATGAGGCCAACAGTCTACATGTATATTGGAATTTAAATGTATTATGTGCATTGAATGATGATACGTCCATTTTGCATCATGCTTTTATATCAATATTTATTGCATTATGGGATGTTATTACACATTATGTCAGAATACTTATGCCTATTCTCTCTTATTTTACAATGTTTACTCGAAGAGGGAGAATGCCGGCAGCTGGAATTCTGGGCTGGAAAAGGAGCAAATATTAGAGACCTATTCTGCACAACTCCAAAAGTCCTGAAACTCCACGGAAGTTATTTTTGGAATTAATAAAAAATACTTGGTGAAGAAAGTACAAGAGGGGGGCCACCTACCATCCACGAGGGTGGGGGCGCGCCCTACCCCCTGGGCGCGCCCCCTGCCTCGTGGGCCCCGGCCTTGTTGGGGAACGTAGTAATTTCAAAAAAATTCCTACGCACACGCAAGACCATGGTGATGGCATAGCAACGAGAGGAAGAGTGTCTGTCCACGCACTCGTGAGACCGAAAGCGAAGCGTTATAACAACGCGGTTGATGTAGTCATACGCCTTCACGATCCGACCGATCCAAGTACCGAACGTACGGCACCTCCGAGTTCTGCACACGTTCAGCTCGATGACGATCCCCGGGCTCCGATCCAGCAAAGCGTCGGGGATGAGTTCCACAACCGACGGCGTGGTGACGATGATGATGCTCCACCGACGCAGGGCTTTGCCTAAGCTCCGCGACGATATGACTTCTCCGTGCAGGCTTCGCCTAAGCTCATGACGATATGACCGAAGTGGAATATGGTGGAGGAGGGCACCGACACCGCTAAGAACGATCACGAGATCAACTTGTGTGTCATGGGGTGCCCCTTGCCTCAGATATAAAGGAGCAAGAAGTGCGGCCAGCCCAAGGGGCGCTTGGAGGAGTCCTACTCCCACCGAGTAGGACTCCCCCTTCTCCTAGTTGGATTAGATTGGGGAGGGGAAGAGGGAAGGGCCCCCCTCTCCTTGTCCTATTCGGACTAGAGGGGGGGGCGCGCGCCTGCCCTGGCCGCCCTTCCTCTTCTCCCTATGGCCCATCAAGGCCCATTGACCCCCCGGGGGGTTCCGGTAACCCCTGCTTTCATCCGAACCTTCCAAGTCCAAACATAGGCTTCCAATATATCAATCTTTATGTCTCGACCATTTCGAGACTCCTCGTCATGTCCGTGATCACATCCGAGACTCCGAACAACCTTCGGTACATCAAAACTTATAAACTCAAAATGAACTGTCATCGAAACGTTAAGCGTGCGGACCCTACGGGTTCGAGAACTATGTAGACATGACCTAGAACCATTCTCGGTCAATAACCAATAGCGGAACCTGGATGCCCATATTGGTTCCTACATATTCTACGAAGATCTTTATCGGTCAAACCGCATAACGACATACGTTGTTCCCTTTGTCATCGGTATGTTACTTACCCGAGATTCGATCGTCGGTATCCAATACCTAGTTCAATCTCGCTATCGTAAGTCTCTTTACTCGTTCCGTAATACATCATCTCACAACTAACTCATTAGTTGTAATGCTTGCAAGGCTTATGTGATGTGTATTACCGAGAAGGCCCAGAGATACCTCTCCGATAATCGGAGTGACAAAACCTAATCTCGAAATACGCCAACCCAACAAGTACCTTTGGAGACACCTGTAGTACTCCTTTATAATCACCCGATTCGTTGTGACGCTTTGGTAGTACCCAAAGTGTTCCTCCGTAAACGGAGTTGCATAATCTCATAGTTACAGGAACATGTATAGGTCATGAAGAAAGCAATAGCAATGTACTAAACGATCAAGTGCTAAGCTAACGGAATGGGTCATGTCAATCACATCATTCTCCTAATGATGTGATCCCATTAATCAAATGACAACACATATCTATGGTTAGGAAACATAACCATCTTCGATTAATGAGCTAGTCTAGTAGAGGCATACTAGTGACTATCTGTTTGTCTATGTATTCACACATGTATTATGTTTCCGGTTAATACAATTCTAGCATGAATAATAAACATTTATCATGATATAAGGAAATAAATAATAACTTTATTATTGCCTCTAGGGCATATTTCCTTCAGTCTCCCACTTGCACTAGAGTCAATAATCTAGATTACATAGTAATGATTCTAACACCCATGGAGTCTTGGTGCTGATCATGTTTTGCTCATGGAAGAGGCTTAGTCAACGGGTCTGCAACATTCAGATCCGTATGTATTTTGCAAATCTCTATGTCTCCCACTTGGACTTGGTCCCGAATGGAATTGAAGCGTCTCTTGATATGCTTGGTCCTCTTGTGAAATCTGGATTCCTTTGCTAAGGCAATTGCACCAGTATTGTCACAGAAGATCTTCATTGGTCCCGATGCACTAGGTATGACACCTAGATCGGAAATGAACTCTTTCATCCAGACTCCTTCATTTGCTACTTCCGAAGCAGCTATGTACTCCGCTTCACATGTAGATCCCGCCACGACGCTTTGTTTAGAACTGCACCAACTGACAGCTCCACCGTTTAATAAAAACACGTATCTGGTTTGCGATTTAGAATCGTCAGGATCAGTGTCAAAGCTTGCATCGACGTAACCATTTACGACTAGCTTCTTTGTCACCTCCATATACGAGAAACATATCCTTAGTCCTTTTCAGGTATTTCAGGATGTTCTTGACCGCTGTCCAAAGATCCACTCTGGATTACTTTGGTACCTTCCTGCCAAGCTTCATCGCTAAGCATACGTCGGTCCGGTACACAGATAGCATACATGATAGAGCCTATGGCTGAAGCATAGGAACATCTTTCATTTTCTCTATCTTCTGCGTGGTCCGGCATTGAGTCGACTCAATCTTACACCTTGTAATACAGATAAAAACCTTTCTTTGCCGATCCATTTTGAACTTTTTCAAAACTTTATCAAGGTATGTGCTTTGTGAAAGTCCAATTAAGCGTCTTGATCTATCTCTATAGATCTTGATGCCCAATATGTAAGCAGCTTCACCGAGGTCTTTCATTGAAAAACTTTTATTCAAGTATCCTTTTATGCTATCCAGAAATTCTATATCATTTCCAATCAATAATATGTCGTCCACATATAATATCAGAAATGCTACAGAGCTCCCACTCACTTTCTTGTAAATACAGGCTTCTCCAAAAGTCTGTATGAATCCATATGCTTTGATCACACTATCAAAGCGTTTATTCCAACTCCGAGAGGCTTGCACCAGACCATAAATTGATCGCTGGAGCTTGCACACTTTGTTAGCACCCTTTGGATCAACAAAACCTTCTGGTTGCATCATATACAACTCTTCTTCCAGAAATCCATTCAAGAATGCAGTTTTTACATCCATTTGCCAAATTTCATAATCATAAAATGCGGCAATTGCTAACATGATTCGGACAGACTTAAGCATCGCTGCATGGTGAGAAAGTCTCATCGTAGTCAACCCCTTGAACTTGTTGAAAACCTTTCGCAACAAGTCGAGCTTTGTAGACAGCTTACATTACCATCAGCGTCGGTCTTCTTCTTAAAGATCCATTTATTCTCAATGGCTTGCCGACCATCGGCAAGTCAACCAAAGTCCATACTTTGTTTTCATACATGGATCCCATCTCAGATTTCATGGCTTCCAGCCATTTCGCGAATCTGGGCTCACCATCGCTTCTTCATAGTTTGTAGGTTCGCCATGGTCAAGTAACATGACTTCCAGAATAGGATTACCGTACCACTCAGGTGCGTATTTTACTCTGGTTGACCTACGAAGTTCAATAGCAACTTGATCTGAAGTTTCATGATCAACATCATTAGTTTCCTCACTAATTGGTGTAGTTGTCACAGAACCATTTCTTGTGGTGAACTACCTTCCAATAAGGGAGCAGATCAGATTATCTCATCAAGTTCTACTTTCCTCCCACTCACTTCTTTCGAGAGAAACTCCTTCTCTAGAAAGGATCCGAATTTAGCAACGAAAATCTTGCCTTCAGATCTGTGATAGAAGGTGTACCCAACTGTCTCCTTTGGGTATCCTATGAAGACACATTTCTCCGATTTGGGTTCGAGCTTATCTGGTTGAAGTTTCTTCACATAAGTATCGCAGCCCTAAACTTTAAGAAACGACAACTTTGGTTTCTTGCCAAACCACAGTTCATACGGTGTCGTCTCAACGGACTTAGATGGTGCCCTATTTAACGTGAATGCGGCCGTCTCTAAAGCATATCCCCAAAACGATAGCGGTAAATCAGTAAGAGACATCATAGATCGCACCATATCAAGTAAAGTACGATTCGACGTTCGGACACACCATTTCTCTGTGGTGTTCGGGTGGCGTGAGTTGCAAACTATTCCACATTGTTTCAAATGTAAACCAAACTCGTAACTCAAATATTCTCCTCCACGATCAGATCGTAGAAACTTTATTTTTCTTGTTACGATGATTTTCCACTTCACTCTGAAATTCTTTTGAACTTTTCAAATGTTTCAGATTTGTGTTTCATTAAGTAGATATACCCATATCTGCTCAAATCATCTGTGAAGGTGAGAAAATAACGATACCCGCCGCGTGCTTCAACATTCATTGGACCACAAACATCAGTATGTATGATTTCCAACAAATCAGTTGCTCGCTCCATAGTTCCGGAGAACGGCGTTTTAGTCATCTTGCCCATGAGGCACGGTTCGCAAGTACCAAGTGATTCCAGAAGCCCATCAGTATGGAGTTTCTTCATGCGTTTTACACTGATATGACCCAAACGGCAGTGCCACAAATAAGTGTTGGGGAACGTAGCAGAAATTCAAAATTTTCTACGCATCACCAAGATCAATCTATGGAGATTCTAGCAACGAGGGGAAGGAGAGTGCATCTACATACCCTTGTAGATCGCTAAGCGGAAGCGTTCAAGTGAACGGGGTTGAAGGAGTCATACTCGTCGTGATCCAAATCACCGGAGATCCTAGTGCGAGCAGACGGCACCTCCGCGTTCAACACACGTATAGCCGGTGGCGTCTCCCACGCCTTGATCCAGCAAGGAGAGAGGAGAGGTTGAGGAAGACTCCATCCAGCAGCAACACAACGGCATGGTGGTGATGGAGGAGCGTGGCAATCCCGCAGGCTTCGCCAAGCACCAAGGGAGAGGAGGAGGAGGAGAGGCAGGGCTGCACCAAGAGGAGAGAACTCATGTGTGTTGGGCAGCCCAAAACCTCAAGTATATATAGGGGAAAGGGGGCTGCGCCCCTTTAGGGTTTCCACCCCAAGGGTGCGGCCAGCCCTAGATGGGACTTGGGGCGGCCAAGAGGGGAGGAGGCGTCCCAAGTCAAGTGGAGGCCCTCCCTTAGGGTTTCCCCCTCCCATGCGCATGGGCCTTGGGGGCTGGTGCCCCTGGCCAATTAAGGCTAGGGCGCCCCCACAGCCCATGCTACTGTATTGGACGTGGTGGAACAATTTCCGGACCTCCGGACCCCTCCGAATCCTCCGAAGCTTCCCCAGTACAATACCGAAAAACCGAACTTTTCCTAACCCAACAACAACTTTCCATATATAAATCTTTACCTCCGGACCATTCCGGAACTCCTCGTGACGTCCGGGATCTCATCCGGACTCAACAACATTCGGTAACCACATACAAACTTCCTTTATAACCCTAGCGTCATCGAACCTTAAGTGTAGAGACCCTACGGGTTCGGGAGACATGTAGACATGACCGAGACGTTCTCCGTCAATAACCAACAGCGGATCTGGATACCCATGTTGGCTCCCACATGTTCCACGATGATCTCATTGGATGAACCACGATGTCAAGGACTCAATCGTTCCGTATACAATTCCCTTTGTCTAGCGGTATTGTACTTGCCCGAGATTCGATCGTCGGTATCGATACCTTGTTCAATCTCGTTACGGCAAGTCTCTTTACTCGTTCGTAACACATCATCCCGTGATCAACCCCTTGGTCACATTGTGCACATTATGATGATGTCCTACCGAGTGGGCCCAGAGATACCTCTCCGTCAACCGGAGTGACAAATCCAGCCTCGATTCGTGCCAACCCAATGAGACACTTTCGGAGATACCTGTAATGCACCTTTATAGCCACCCGATTCTGTTGTGGCGCTTGGTACACCCAAAGCATTCCTACGGTATCCGGAGTTGCACAATCTCATGGTCTAAGGAAATGATACTTGACATTAGAAAAGCTTTAGCATACTGAACTACGATCTTGTGCTAGGCTTAGGATTGGGTCTTGTCCATCACATCATTCTCCCAATGATGTGATCCGTTATCAATGACATCCAATGTCCATGGTCAGGAAACCGTAACCAACTATTGATCAACGAGCTAGTCAACTAGAGGCTTACTAGGGACATGGTGTTGTCTATGTACCCACACATGTATCTGAGTTTCCTGTCAATACAATTATAGCATGGATAATAAACGATTATCATGAACAAGGAAATATAATAATAACTAATTTATTATTGCCTCTAGGGCATATTTCCAACAGTCTCCCACTTGCACTAGAGTCAATAATCTAGTTCACATCGTCATGTGATTAACACTGATAGGTCACATCGCCATGTGACCAACACCCAAAGAGTTTACTAGTGTCTGTAAACTAGTTCACATCATCATGTGATTTAGACTCAATGAGTTCTGAGGTTTGATCATGTTTTGCTTGTGAGAGAGGTTTTAGTCAACGGGTTTTAGTCAACGGGTCTGAACCTTTCAGATCCGTGTGTGCTTTGCAAATTTCTAGGTCATATTATAAATGCTGCTTCCACGCTCCACTTGGATCTATTCCAAATGGTTGCTCCACTATACGATCCGGTTTGCTACTCGAGTCACTTTCGGATAGGTGTTAAAGCTTGCATCGACGTAACCCTTTACGCCGAACTCTTTATCACCTCCATAATCGAGAAACATGTCCTTATTTACTCCAAGGACAATTTTGACCGCCGTCCAATGATCCATTCTGGATCATTCTTGTACCCTATACTGACTCATGGCTAGGCACACTTCCGTCGGTACACAAGATAGCATACTATAGAGCCTACGTCTAAAGCATAGGGACGACCTTCGTCCTTTCTCTCTTTTCTGCCGTGGTCGAGCTTTAACTCTTAACCTCATACCTTACATCTTAGGCAAGAACTCCTTCTTTGATGATCCATCTTGAACACCTTCAAGATCATGTCAAGGTATGTGCTCATTTGAAAGTATTATTAAGCATTTTATCTATCCTTATAGATCTCGATGCTCAATGTTCAAATAGCTTAATCCAGGTTTTCTATTGAAAACATCTTTCAAATAACCCTATATGCTTTCCAGAATTTCTACATCATTTCGATCATCCATATGTCAACAACATATACTCATCGAAATTCTATAGTGCTCCCACTCACTTCTTTGGAAATACAAGTTTCTCATAAACTTTGTATAAACCCAAAATCTTTGATCATCTCATCAAAGTGCACATTCCAACTCCGAGATGCTTACTCCAGTCCTTAGAAGGATCGCTGGAGCTAGCATACCTTTTAGCATCCTTAGGATCGACAAAACTTTTCTGATTGTATCACATACAACCTTTCCTTACGTAAAGGTAAGGAAACTTTTCTTGACATCCATCTGCCAGATTTCATAAATGCAGCTTGTGCTAACATGATTCCGACGGACTTAAGCATCGCTACGGATGAGAAAATCTCATCGTAGTCAACTCCTTGAACTTGTGAAAAACTCTTTGCCACAAGTCGAGCTTCATAGAAGGTGACATTACCGTCCATGTCCGTCTTCTTCTTAAAGACCCGTTTATTTCAATGGCTTGCCGATCATCGGGCAAGTCCACCAAAGTCCATGCTTTGTTATGATACATGGATCCTACCTCGGATTTCATGGTTTCTAACCATTTGTCGGAATTTGGGCCCACCATCGCTTCTCCATAGCTCGTGGGTTCATTGTTGTCTAGCAACATGACCTTCAAGACATGATTACTTGTACCACTCAAGTAGTACGCATCCTTGTCACCCTCGAGGTACGTCGGTGACTTGATCCGAAACTTCATGATCACTATCATAAGCTTCTACTTCAATTGGTGTAGGTGCCACGGAACAACTTCCCGTGCCTGCTACACACTTGTTGAAGTGACGGTTCAATGACCTCATCAAGTCTCCACCATCCTCCCACTCAACTTTTCGAGACAAACTTTTCCTCGAGAAAGGACCCGATTCAAGAAACAATCCCTATTGCTTTCGGATCTGAATTAGGAGGTATACCCAACCGTTTTGGGTGTCCTATGAAGATGCATTTTGTCCGCTTTGGGTTCGAGCTTATCAACCTGAAACTTTTCCACATAAGCGTCGCAGCCCCAAACCTTTAAGAAATGACAGCTTAGGTTTCTCTAAACCATAGTTCATACGGTGTCATCTCAACGGAATTACGTGGTGCCCTATTAAAGTGAGTGCGGTTGTCTCTAATGCCTAACCCATGAACGATAGTGGTAATTCGATAAGAGACATCATGGTACGCACCATATCCAATAGGTTGCAACTATGATGTTCGGACACACCATCACACTATGGTGTTCCAGGTGGTATTAATTGTGAAACAATTTGCACAATGTCTTAATTGTGTGCCAAAACTCGTAACTCAGATACTTATCTCTATGATCATATCATAGACATTTTATCCTCTTGTCACAATGATCTTAAACTTCACTCTGAAATTACTTGAACCATTCAACAATTCAGACTTGTGTTTCATCAAGTAAATATACTCAACATATACTCGAATCATCTGTGAAGTCGAAACATAATGATATTCATTTGCATACCTCAGGACTCATTGGACTGCACACATCAAAATGTGTTACTTCCAACAGGTTGCTACCTTGTTCCATCTTCTTGAAACCGAGGCTTTTCAGGTCATCTTGCTCATGTGGTATGATTTGCATATCTCAAGTGATTCAAAATCAAGTGAGTCCAAACGATCCATCTGCATGGAGTTTCTTCATGCGTATGTACCAATAGACATGGTTCGCATGTCTCAAACTTTTCAAAACGAGTGAGTCCAAAGATCCAACAACATGGAGCTTCTTCATGCGTTTACACCAATATGACTTACATGGCAGTGCCACAAGTAAGTGGTACTATCATTACTATATTATACTTTTGGCATGAAAATGTGTATCACTACGATCGAGATTCAATAAACCATTCTTTTAGGTGCAAGACCATGAAGGTATTATTCAAATAGAGTAACCATTATTCTCCATAAATGAATAATCAGATATGCGATAGACATAATCCAATCATGTCTATGCTCAACGTAAACACCAAATGACAATAATTCTGGTTTAATACTAATCTTGATGGTAGAAGGAGCGTGCGATGTTTTGATCACATCAAATTGGAAACACTTCCAACACATATCGTCGACTCTCCTTTAGCTAGTCTCCGTTTATTCCGTAGCCTTTTTTTCGAGTTACTAACACTTAGCAACCGAACGGTATCTAATACCCTGGTGCTACTAGGAGTACTAGTAAAGTACACATTAACATAATGTATATCAATATACTTCTATTTACCTTGCCAGCCTTCTTATCTACCAAGTATCTAGGGTAATTCTGCTCCGTGGCTGTTCCCTTATCTCGAAACACTTAGTCTCGGGTTTGGGTTCAACCTCGGGTTTCTTCACTGGAGCAGCAGCTGATTTGCCATTTCATGAAGTATCCCTTATTGCCCTTGCCCTTCTTGAAACTAGTGGTTTCACCAACCATCAACAATTGATGCTCCTTCTTGATTTCTACTTTCGTGATGTCAAACAACGCGAATACCTCAAGGATCATCATATCTATCCCGATATGTTATAGTTCATCACGAAGCTCTAGCAGCTTGGTGGCAATGACTTTGGAGAAACATCACTATCTCATCCGGAAGATTAACTCCCACTCGATTCAAGTGATTGTTGTACCCAGGACAATCTGAGTACAAGCTCAACGATTGAGCTTTTCTCCCTTAGTTTGTAGGCTAAGAAAATCGTCGGAGGTCTCATACCTCTTGGCGTGAGCACGAGCCTGAAATCCTAATTTCAGCCCTCAAACATCTCATATGTTCCGCGACATTTGAAAAACATCTTTCATGCCTCAACTCTAAACCGTTTAACTGAACTATCACATAGTTATCAAGACGCGTATGTCCGATGTTCGCAACATCCACGAGCGACGTTTGGGGTTTAACACACCGAGCGGTGCATTAAGGACATAAGCTTTCTCTGTCCGCATAATCGCTACTTTCAACTTTCAACTATATTTTCTCTAGGAACATATCTAAACAGTGGAACTAAAGCGCGAGCTTTCGACATAATTTGCAAAAGGTCTTTTGACTATGTTCAGGATAATTAAGTTCATCTTATGAACTCCCACTCAGATAGACATCCCTCTGGTCATCTAAGTGATTACATGATCCGAATCAACTAGGCCGTGTCCGATCAACACGTGAGACGGACTAGTCATCATCGGTGAACATCTTCATGTTGATCGTATCTACCATACGACTCATGCTCGACCTTTCGGTCTCCGTGTTCCGAGGCCATGTCTGTACATGCTAGGCTCGTCAAGTTAACCCTAAGTGTATTGCATGTGTAAATCTGTCTTACACCCGTTGTATGTGAACGTAAGAATCCATCACACCCGATCAACACGTGGTGCTTAGAAGCGATGAACTGTAGCAACGGTGCACGCTTAGGGAGAACACTTCTTGAAATTTTAATGAGGGATCATCTTATTTACTACCGTCGTTCTAAGTAAACAAGATGCATAATCATGATAAACATCACATGCAATCAAATAGTGACATGATATGGCCAATATCATTTTGCTCCTTTTGATCTCCATCTTCGGGGCTCCATGATCATCATCGTCACCGGCATGACACCATGATCTCCATCATCATGATCTCCATCATCGTGTCTCCATGAAGTTGTCTCGCCAACTTATTACTTCTACTACTATGGCTACCGGTTAGCAATAAAGTAAAGTAATTACATGGCGTTGTTCAATGACACGCAGGTCATACAATAAATAAAGACAACTCCTATGGCTCCTGCCGGTTGTCATACTCATCGACATGCAAGTCGTGAATCCTATTACAAGAACATGATCAATCTCATACATCACATATCATTCATCACATTCTTCTTGGCCATATCACATCACATAGCATACCCTGCAAAAACAAGTTAGACGTCCTCTAATTGTTGTTTGCATGTTTTACGTGGCTGCTATGGGTTTCTAGCAAGAACGTTTCTTACCTACGCAAAACCACAACGTGATATGCCAATTGCTATTTACCCTTCATAAGGACCCTTTTCATCGAATCCGTTCCGACTAAAGTGGGAGAGACTGGCACCCGCTAGCCACCTTATGCACCAAGTGCATGTCAGTCGGTGGAACCTGTCTCACGTAAGAGTGCGTGTAAGGTCGGTCCGGGCCGCTTCATCCCACAATACCGTCGAAACAAGATTGGACTAGTAACGGTAAGCATATTGAACAAAATCAACGCCCACAACTACTTTGTGTTCTACTCGTGCAAAGAATATACGCAATAGACCTAGCTCGATACCACCGTTGTTGGGAACGCGTGGCAGAAATTCAAAATTTTCTACGCATCACCAAGATCAATCTATGGAGATTCTAGCAACGAGGGAAGGAGAGTGCATCTACATACCCTTGTAGATCGCTAAGCGGAAGCGTTCAAGTGAACGGGTTGAAGGAGTCATACTGTCGTGATCCAAATCACCGGAGATCCTAGTGCCGAGCAGACGGCACCTCCGCGCTCAACACACGTACAGCCGGTGGCGTCTCCCACGCCTTGATCCAGCAAGGAGAGAGGGAGAGGTTGAGGAAGACTCCATCCAGCAGCAACACAACGGCATGGTGGTGATGGAGGAGCGTGGCAATCCCGCAGGCTTCGCCAAGCACCAAGGGAGAGGAGGAGGAGGAGAGGCAGGGGCTGCACCAAGAGGAGAGAACTCATGTGTGTTGGGCAGCCCAAAACCTCAAGTATATATAGGGAAAGGGGCTGCGCCTTTAGGGTTCCACCCCAAGGGGTGCGGCCAGCCCTAGATGGGACTTGGGGCGGCCAAGAGGGGAGGAGTGCCTCCCAAGTCAAGTGGAGGCCCTCCCCTTAGGGTTTCCCCCTCCCATGCGCATGGGCCTTGGGGGCTGGTGCCCTGGCCCATTAAGGCTAGGGCGCCCCCTACAGCCCATGCTACTGTATTGGGCGTGGTGGAACAATTTCCGGACCTCCGGACCCCTCCGAATCCTCCGGAAGCTTCCGTACAATACCGAAAAACCCGAACTTTTCCGAACCCGAACAACAACTTTCCATATATAAATCTTTACCTCCGGACCATTCCGGAACTCCTCGTGACGTCCGGGATCTCATCCGGGACTCCGAACAACATTCGGTAACCACATACAAACTTCCTTTATAACCCTAGCGTCATCGAACCTTAAGTGTGTAGACCCTACGGGTTCGGGAGACATGTAGACATGACCGAGACGTTCTCCGGTCAATAACCAACAGCGGGATCTGGATACCCATGTTGGCTCCCACATGTTCCACGACGATCTCATTGGATGAACCACGATGTCAAGGACTCAATCGTTCCCGTATACAATTCCCTTTGTCTAGCGGTATTGTACTTGCCCGAGATTCGATCGACGGTATCCGATACCTTGTTCAATCTCGTTACCGGCAAGTCTCTTTACTCGTTCCGTAACACATCATCCCGTGATCAACCCCTTGGTCACATTGTGCACATTATGATGATGTCCTACCGAGTGGGCCCAGAGATACCTCTCCGTCAACCGGAGTGACAAATCCTAGTCTCGATTCGTGCCAACCCAATGACACTTTCGGAGATACCTGTAATGCACCTTTATAGCCACCCGATTCGTTGTGACGTTTGGTACACCCAAAGCATTCCTACGGTATCCGGGAGTTGCACAATCTCATGGTCTAAGGAAATGATACTTGACATTAGAAAAGCTTTAGCATACGAACTACGATCTTGTGCTAGGCTTAGGATTGGGTCTTGTCCATCACATCATTCTCCCAATGATGTGATCCCGTTATCAATGACATCCAATGTCCATGGTTAGGAAACCGTAACCAACTATTGATCAACGAGCTAGTCAACTAGAGGCTTACTAGGGACATGGTGTTGTCTATGTACCCACACATGTATCTGAGTTTCCTGTCAATACAATTATAGCATGGATAATAAACGATTATCATGAACAAGGAAATATAATAATAACTAATTTATTATTGCCTCTAGGGCATATTTCCAACAATAAGCTTGGTGGCAGTGATTGGAGAATTCTGTCAATGACACTATCATCCGGAAGAGTAACTCCCAGTTGAATCAAGTGATTATTATACCCAGACATTTTGAGTATATGTTCACTGACAGAACTATTCTCCTCCATCTTGCAGCTATAGAACTTATTGGAGACTTCATATCTCTCAATCCGGGCATTTGCTTGAAATATTAACTTCAACTCCTGGAACATCTCATATGCTCCATGACGTTCAAAACGTCGTTGAAGACCCGGTTCTAAGCCGTAAAGCATGGCACAATGAACTATCGAGTAGTCATCAGCTTTGCTCGCCAGACGTTCACAACTTCGGCGTTGCTCTGCAGCAGGCCTGGCACCCAGCGGTGCTTCCAGGATCGTAATTCTTCATGCAGCAATGAGGATAATCCTCAAATACGGACCCAGTCCGTGTAATTGCTACCATCATCTTTCAACTTTGCTTTCTCAAGGAACGCATTAAAATTCAACGGAACAACAAAGACGAGCCATCTATCTACAAGAAACATAGATAAGCAAAAAATACTATCGGTACTAAGTTCATGATAAATTTAAGTTTAATTAATCATATTAAAAACCTCCCACTTAGACATACATCTCTCTAGTCATCTAAGTGATTACGTGATCCAAATCAACTAAACCATGTCCGATCATCACGTGAGATGGAGTAGTTTCAATGGTGAACATCACTATGTTGATCATATCTACTATATGATTCACGTTCGACCTTTCGGTCTCCGTGTTCCAAGGCCATATCTGTTATATGCTAGGCTCGTCAAGTTTAACCTGAGTATTCCGCGTGTGCAACTGTTTTGCACCGTTGTATTTGAACGTAGAGCCTATCACACCCGATCATCACGTGGTGTCTCAAAGACGAAGAACTTTCGCAGCGGTGCATACTCAGGAGAACACTTCTTGATAATTTTAGTGAGAGATCATCTTATAATGCTACCGTCAATCAAAGCAAGATAAGATGCATAAAGGATAAACATCACATGCAATCAATATAAGTGATATGATATGGTCATCATCATTTTGTGCTTGTGATCTCCATCGCCAAGCACCGTCATGATCACCATCGCCACCGGTAGCGACACCTTGATCTCCATCGTAGCATCGTTGTCGTCCTCGCCAACTATTGCTTCTACGACTATCGCTACTGCTTAGTGATAAAGTAAAGCAATTACATGGCTTTGCATTTCATACAATAAAGCGACAACCATATGGCTCCTGCCATTGCCGATAACTTCGGTTACAAAACATGATCATCTCATACAATAAAATATAGCATCACGTCTTGACCACATCACATCACAACATGCCCTGCAAAAACAAGTTAGACGTCCTCTACTTTGTTGTTGCAAGTTTTACGTGGCTGCTACGGGCTGAGCAAGAACCGTTCTTACCACGCATCAAAACCACAACGATAGTTTGTCAAGTTGGTGCTGTTTTAACCTTCGCAAGGACCGGGCGTAGCCACACCGGTTCAACTAAAGTGAGAGAAACGACACCCGCGGTCACCTTTAAGCAACTAGTGCTCAAGCGGTGAAACCAGTCTCGTGTAAGCGTCTGACGCGTAATGTCGGTCCGGCCGCTTCATCTCACAATACCGCCAACCAAAGTATGACATGCTGGTAAGCAAGTATGACTTATATCGCCCACAACTCATTGGAGCAACTTCGCCGAGGATGCCAAGTTGAAGATTGCCGTGACTAGGATCTTGCGCCTGCATGCCGGCTTACTGAGGAGCTGTTGGCGCAGATTTTCTTCCGCCGCATTGCGCCAGGAGAGGGGAGGGCTTGGGAGTTCCAAAACGCGGACATCATGAGGCTGCGCCCGCCTCAACCGAACTTCACCGCCTGGAGCTGGATGCCATGCTCGCGGGAGCTGTTCAAGCCCGATGCGATCACCCCGAGTGGTTCATGTTGCCGGGGAGTCGCTTTGTGCAACAACTCGTCGCGACCGCATCCGCGATGATGCTGCCAGCGATTCCCATGGAATCGCTCCAACTTGGCAGGAGCCCGCCGACGACATCGCGGCAGCAGCTTCTTCGACAACTTGGAAGAAGTGCCGATCCGCCGACGAGCGTAAGGGCTCACCCGCGACACCACCGAGCAAGAGATGGCGCGACGCATTAAGGTTGGAGGAGGCGGCAGAAGCTGCTGCCACGGCGTGTTTGGGTTCACCGCCGAGGAGGCAGAGGAAGCCGAGGCGGCAAGCCTGCCGACGAGAGGAGTTCGCCGTGAGGAGAGCAGGCCAGCCGACGCTGAGCCGAACGAGTTTCGCCGGGGCACCTCCTCCGATGTCAAGTAGCTTGCCGTGGAGGAGCCCGCGGCCGCTAAGAAGACGCCCGAAGACCGAGAAATGGCGGGCGGCGACCAACAGCCATTACCGACGGCCCACCATGGCAAGCACTATTGCCGGGAGCGCCCATGCCGCCACGCAACGGAGGGGGCCTCGAGCCATGGCCCCCGTGCCAACCGAGGGATCCTACCTCCAGCTCGCCGCACCGGAGCGAACTTGACTTCTCCGCCTCAGCCGAGGAGGAAGAAGAAGAAGAGTAAGATCTTCTCGCTACTTGTAATTCTTCAATTTACTGCTTTATCTTGTATCCGATTTGCTTCATTCTGAGCTCTTTCCTTTTTCAGACGCTGGCTCAGAGGGCGTCAAGAGAGCCAAGACTGGTGGTCATCGAAGACTAATCTCCGGGCGGCTGTGAGGCACGTTTAAGACCCTGCTGCGGATCCGCAACCTTCTCCGAAAGCAGCCCCTCAAAGATAGCCCCCAACAGTAAGTGTTTGATTTATCTCACGGTTCGTGTATGGGTGCTCTTTTTCACCGATATTCGACTTGTTGATTTGTGTAGGAGCAGAGCAGCTCATCAGAGGCCCTAAGTCACCTCAAGTTCTGCTTGTCAACTTCACTCGCCAAGGGAGAACTCCGCCAAGGGAGCGCCTCCCAAGGGAGGCCTCCGACAAGGGAGTCTGACAGGCAGCGCCGACGACCTGGTGGGAGAGACCGTGCCACAGATCCCATTGCAGTAATCTTCTTGACTAAAATTTCCCTTGGGTTCTTTTTCTCTCGCTCTTCTTTTCAACATTTGCTTGATTGTCCTTTCTCTTTGATCATCGATCCATCCGCCGGAGAGCCGATGGAGACCGAGGTTGCCGCGCAGGAGGACGCCTGCTGCAACAATGACGCCGCCAACATGGAAGAGGAGGCCGGCGCTGATGGGTCCGCCAAGCAGGAGGTTGCCACATGCCGCGCAGAGGCCGGGAGGGGTCCGTGATCGTGATCGACGCCTGGCGCAGGGAGCGCCAGCGCTGCACCGAGCCGATCCCCCCGCCACCGATGCCGCACTGCATCAGAGCCCCAGCCCGGCGCCTATTCAGGCGGCGACGTGTCTTCATCAAGCTTCCATGGGTGTCGAGCTCTGGCGCGGTCGAGGGAGAAACCTTCGACGGAGCTGTCTTCACTGGTCGCTGTTAACGCTACCAAGCAGCAAGAGTGCGGTTCGAGGAGGAGCAGCTGAAGCCGTCAGTCTACCGTCTAAGGCTGCTGAGTCGCGGAAGCACTTGTCGCGAGGGAGGGAGCCGACATGGAGAAGCGCCAAGAGCTCCGCGAGCCAACAAAGAAACTCGGGACGAGCGGTATGGGAGCAACTTGTTGAGAGCGCACGGCCTTCATCCCGGAGAAGGCCGAGGTCGAGGAGCAAAAGGTTTGCCGCGTAGAAGCCTCTCAAGAAGAAGGAGGCTGCGCAGCGGAAGATCAACCTCGATACTACGAGGAAGATCTTACGCGCAGCAATCAATGGCGGAGCACTCAAGGAGGCAAAGGACGCCGCCGAGTGCCAAGGCCAAGAAGGAATTGGGTGGCAGCTGGAGGCCACCCTCCAAGAGCGAGGAGGAGGTCGCTGGCTGAAGGCTGAAGCGCCGAGAACGACGCCTACACTCTTGGCGAGCTGCAGGTCGCCACGAGAAGATCAAAGAGCTCACGCCGCCAAGGACTCCAAGGAGGATCTTGAGATGAAGCTGTCCACCTTGATCGAGACGCTGACGGCGCCAGGAGCGGGAAGTGGTTTGCCGAAGATCAAGGCCAACGAGGAGCTGTTATTAATGCTGCGACACCAGGATACCCTGGGAGAGCATAATGCATCGGACAAGGTCTTGTGGACACCGCCGCCGCCATCCACAATGAGCTGATGGAGTCGGGATGGATTGGGTACTCCACCGACGAAACCTCCAACCCAGCGCCAAGCTCACTGTTCTTCAAGGTGGTTGACGGGTCTCCAGCTGCCCGGAGGAGATCCCAAAGCAGTTGGTCGACGAGTCGCTGCAATCTGCGCTGGGCCCTCCGTAAGGTGTTGATGAAGGTGGCTTCCGCAATCCAGAGTCAACTTCGCCAACGCCTCAAGTCCTCGCCGCCGATCACGACTTCGGCACTCAAGGCCCTTGTCGCACTCCATCGTGGACAGGTGAGCGGAGTCAAGAGGTTCGGCGATGGCATCATGCGACACTAGGCCGCTAAGTTTATCTTTCCTTGTCACGCAGATCATGTTTAGGAGAACAATCTATTAGATTCATGTTATTTTGTAATATACTCTATCTTAGGCAACAATTGCAATGTTATTTTACTTGATTCCTTCCTTTGTATGCTTGTGCTCTTACGTTTTTCTTGCAATGGGAGAAGTGTTTAGCTTTGGGTTCAATCTTGCGGTGTCCTTTCCCAGAGACAGAAGGGGCAGCAAGGCACATATTGTATTGTTGCCATCGAGGATAACAAGATGGGGTTTATATCATATTGCATGAATTTATCCCTCTACATCATGTCATATTGCTTAAGGCATTATTCTGTTTTCATTAACTTAATGCTCTAGATGCATGCTGGATAGCGGTCAATGAGTGGAGTAATAGTAGTAGATGCAGGCAGGAGTCGGTCTACTTGTCTCGGACGTGATGCCTATATACATGATCATACCTAGATATTCTCATAACTATGCTCAATTCTGTCAATTGCTCAACAGTAATTTGTTCACCCACCGTTGAAATACGTATGCTCTTGAGAGAAGCCACTAGTGAAACCTATGGCCCCCGGGTCTATTCTCATCATATCAATCTTCCATCACTTTATTTTTGCTTTGCTTTTACTTTTGCCTTTTATTTTACTTTGCATCTTTATATCAAAAATACCAAAAATATTATCTATCATCTCTATCAGATCTCACTCTCGTAAGTGACCGTGAAGGGATTGACAACCCTAATCGCGTTGGTTGCGTTGAGCTATCGTTTTGTGTAGGTACGAGGGACTCGCGCGTGGCCTCCTACTTGATTGATACCTTGGTTCTCAAAAACTGAGGGAAATACTTACGCTACTTTGCTGCATCATCCTCTCCTCTTCGGGGAAATCCAACGTAGTGCTCAAGATGTAGCAAGAAGAATTTCTAGCACCGTTGCCGGGGAGGTCTACACAAAAAGTCAACATACCAAGTACCCATCACAATCCCTATCTCCCGCATTACATTATTTGCCATTTGCCTCTCGTTTTCCTCTCCCCCACTTCACCCTTGCCGTTTTATTCGCCCTCTCTTTTCCGTTTGCCTTTTTCTCGCTTGCTTTTTTTGCTCGTGTGTTGGATTGCTTGTTTGTCACGATGGCTCAAGATAATACCAAATTGTGTGACTATACCAATAGCAACAATAATGATTTCCTTAGCACTCCGATTGCTCCTCTTGCCAATACTGAATCTTGTGAAATCAATACTGCTTTGTTGAATCTTGTTATGAAAGATCAATTCACCGGTCTTCCTAGTGAAGATGCCGCTACAAATCTAAATAGCTTCGTTGATTTATGTGATATGCAAAAGAAGAAAGATGTTGATAATGATATTGTTAAATTGATGCTATTTCCTGTTTCGCTTAGAGATCGTGCTAAAGCTTGGTTTTCGTCTTTGCCTAAAAATAGTATTGATTCTTGGAACAAGTGCAAAGATGCTTTTATCTCTAAGTATTTTCCTCCCCCTAAGATCATCTCTCTTAGAAACGATATTATGAATTTTAAGCAACTTAATCATGAACATGTTGCACAAGCTTGGGAGAGAATGAAATTAATGATACGTAATTGCCCTACTCATGGTTTGAATCTGTGGATGATTATACAAAAAATTTATGCCGGATTGAATATCGCTTCTAGAAATCTTTTAGATTCGGCCTCGGGAGGCACTTTTATGGAAATCACTTTAGGAGATGCTACTAAACTCGTAGATAATATTATGGTTAATTATTCTCAATGGCACACTGAAAGATCTACTAATAAGAAAGTGCATGCGATAGAAGAAATTAATGTTTTGAGTGGAAAGATGGATGAACTTATGAAATTATTTGCTAATAAGAGTGTTTCTTCTGATCCTAATGATATGCCTTTGTCTGCTTTGATTGAGAATAATAATGAATCTATGGATGTGAATTTTATTGGTAGGAATAATTTTGGTAACAACGCGTATAGAGGGAATTTTAATCCTAGGCCTTATCCTAGTAATCCTTCTAATAATTATGGAAATTCCTACAACAACTCTTATGGAAATTTTAATAAGATGCCCTCTGAATTTGAGACTAGTATTAAAGAGTTTATGAATTCGCAAAAGAATTTTAATGCTTTGCTTGAAGAGAAATTACTTAAAGTTGATGAATTGGCTAGGAACATTGATAGAATTTCTCTTGATGTTGATTCCTTAAAGCTTAGATCTATTCCTCCTAAGCATGATATTAATGAGTCTCTCAAAGCCATGAGAATTTCCATTGATGAGTGCAAGGAAAGAACCGCTAGGATGCGTGCTACGAAAGATGCCTTTATTAAAGTGTGTTCTTCCAATTCCTATGAAAATCAAGATGAAGATCTAAAAGTTATTGATGTGTCCCCTATCAAATCTTTGTTTTGCAATATGAATCTTGATGAAACTGAATATGATCTACCTTTACCTAGAAGGCGTTCCAAAAATTCGGAGTTTTTAGATCTTGATGATGAAATTGATAAAAGTGGGATTGAAAAGAATAAAACCCTAGATGTTGCTAAACCCACTATATTGGATTTCAAGGAATTTAATTATGAAAGTTGCTCTTTAATTGATTGTATTTCCTTGTTGCAATCCATGCTAAATTCTCCTCATGCTTATGGCCAAAATAAAGCGTTTACTAAACATATTGTTGATGCCTTGATGCAATCTTACGAAGAAAAACTTGAGTTGGAAGTTTCTATCCCTAGAAAAATTTATGATGAGTGGGAACCAACTATTAAAATTAATATTAAGGATCATGAATTTTATGCTTTATGTGATTTGGGTGCTAGTGTTTCCACTATTCTCAAAACTTTGTGTGATTTGCTAGATTTCCGTGATTTTGATGATTGCTCTCTAAACTTGCACCTTGCGGATTCCACTATTAATAAACCTATGGGAAGAATTAATGATGTTCTTATTGTTGCAAATAGGAATTATGTGCCCGTAGATTTTATCATTCTTGATATATATTGCAATCCTTCTTGTCCTATTATTCTTGGTAGACCTTTCCTTAGAACGATTGGTGCGATTATTGATATGAAGGAAGGGAACATTAGATTCCAATTTCCATTAAATAAAGGCATGGAACACTTCCTTAGGAAGAAAATAATACTACCATATGAATCTATCATGAGAGCCACTTATGGATTGCCTACCAAAGAGGGCAATACCTAGATCTATCCTTGCTTTTATGCCTAGCTAGGGGCGTTAAACGATAGCGCTTGTTGGGAGGCAACCCAATTTTATTTTAGTTTTTTTTTTCTGTTTAGGAATAAATAATCCATCTACCTTCTGTTTAGATGTGGTTTTATCTTTTAATTAGTGTTTGTGCCAAGTTAAACCTATAGGATCTTCTTGGATGATAGTTATTTGATCTTGCTGTAATTTCCAGAAACTTTCTGTTCATGAAAACAATTCTTAAAATTCACCAGAACGTGATAAAATAGTGATTACAATTGCTTATGATCAATAAAAAAATTGCCTAGGTCGTCCTATTTTTGCTGATTTTTTGGAGTTCCATAAGTTTGCGTTAGTTACAGATTACTATAGACTGTTCTGTTTTTGACAGATTCTGTTTTTCGTGTGTTGTTTGCTTATTCTTATGAATCCATGGCTAGTAAAATAGTTTATAATCCATAGAGAAGTTGGAATACAGTAGGTTTAGCACCAATATAAATAAATAATGAGTTCATTACAGTACCTTGAAGTGGTCTTTTGTCTTCTTTCGCTAACGGAGCTCATGAGATTTCTGTTGAGTTTTGTGTTGTGAAGTTTTCAAGTTTTGGGTGAAAATCTTTTGATGGATTATGGAACAAGAAGTGGCAAGAGCCTAAGCTTGGGGATGCCCATGGCACCCCCAAGATAATACAAGGACACCAAAAAGTCAAAGCTTGGGGATGCCCCGGAAGGCATCTCCTCTTTCGTCTACTTCCATCGGTAATTTTACTTAGAGCTATATTTTTATTCACCACATGATATGTGTTTTGCTTGGAGCGTCTTGTATGATTTGAGTCTTTGCTTTTTAGTTTACCACAATCATCCTTTCTGTACACACCTTTTGATAGAGCCATACATGAATTGGAATTTGTTAGAATACTCTATATGCTTCACTTATATCTTTTGAGCTTTATAGTTTTGCTCTAGTGCTTCACTTATATCTTTTAGAGAACGGTGGTGGATTTGTTTTATAGAAACTATTAATCTCTCATGCTTCACTTAGATTATTTTGAGAGTCTTAAATAGCATGGTAATTTTCTTAATAATAATAATATGCTTGGTATTCAAGATTTGTAAAACTTTCTTTTGAGTGCGTTGAATACTAAGAAAAGTTTGATGCTTGATAATTGTTTTGAGATATGGAGGTGATAATATCAAAGTCGTTCTAGTTGAGTAGTTGTGAATTTGAGAAATGCTTGTGTTGAAGTTTGCAACTCCCATAGCATGCACATATGAAATGTTATGTAACAAATTTGAAACATGAGGTGTTATTTGATTGTCCTCCTTATGAGTGGCGGTCGGGAACGAGCGATGGTCTTTTCCTACCAATCTATCCCCCTAGGAGCATGCGCGTAGTACTTTGGTTTTTGATGGCTTGTAGATTTTTGCAATAAGTATATGAGTTCCTTATGACTAATGTTGAGTCCATGGATTATACGCACTCTCACCCTTCCATCATTGCTAGCCTCTTGATGCTGCATTGCCCTTTCTCACATTGAGAGTTGGTGCAAACTTCACGGTGCATCCAAACCCGTGATATGATACACTCTTTCACACATAAACCTCCTTATATCTTCCTCAAAACAGCCACCATACCTACCTATTATGGCATTTCCATAGCCATTCCGAGATATATTTCCATGCAACTTTCCACCATTCCGTTCATCATGACACAATCATCATTGTCATATTGCTTAAGCATGACCATGTAGTTGACATAGTATTTGTGGCAAAGCCACCGTCCATAATTATTTCATACTTGTCACTCTTGGTTCATTGCATATCCCGGTACACCGCTGGAGGCATTCATATAGAGTCATACCTTGTTCTAGTATCGAGTTGTAATCATTGAGTTGTAAATAAATAGAAGTGTGATGATCATCTTTCAATAGAGCATTGTCCCCAAAAAAAGGCCAAATAAAAAAAGAAGGCCCAAAAAAAAGAAAAAAAAGAAAATTAATAAAAAGGGCAATGCTACTATCTTTTTTTTTCCACACTTGTGCTTCAAAGTAGCATCATAATCTTCATGATAGAGAGTCTCTTGTTTTGTCATTTTCATATACTAGTGGGAATCTTTCATTATAGAACTTGGATTGTATATTCCAACAATGGGCCTCCTCAAGTGCCCTAGGTCTTCGTGAGCAAGCAAGTTGGATTCACACCCACTTAGTTTCTTTTGTTGAGATTTCACACATTTATAGCTCTAGTGCATCCGTTGCATGGCAATCCCTACTCCTTGCATTAACATCAATCAATGGGCATCTCCATAGCCCATTTATTAGCCTCGTTGATGTGAGATCTTCTCCTTTTTTTGTCTTCTCCACATAACCCCCATCATCATATTCTATTCCACCCATAGTGCTATATCCATGGCTCACGCTCATGTATTGCTTGAAGGTTTATAAGTTTGAGATTACTAAAGTATGAAACAATTGCTTGGCTTGTCATCGGGGTTGTGCATGATGAGAGCATTCTTGTGTGACAAAAATGGAGCATGACTAAACTATATGATTTTGTAGGGATGAACTTTCTTTGGACATGTTATTTTGAGAAGACATAATTGCTTAGTTAGTATGCTTGAAGTATTATTATTTTTATGTCAATATGAACTTTTGTCTTGAATCTCCCAGATCTGAATATTCATACCATAATTAAGAATATTTACATTGAAATTATGCCAAGTAGCACTCCGCATCAAAAAATCTCTTTTTATCATTTACCTACTTGAGGACGAGCAGGAATTAAGCTTGGGGATGCTTGATACGCCTCCAATGTATATATAATTTTTGTTTGCTCCATGCTATATTATCTACTGTTTTGGACCATATTGGGCTTTATTTTCCACTTTTATATTACTTCTGGGACTAACCTATTAACCGGAGGCCCAGCCCAGAATTGTTTTTTTTTGCCTATTTTAGTGTTTCGAAGAAACAGAATATCAAATGGGGTCCAAACGGAATGAAACCTTCGGGACGTGATTTGCTCATCAGATAAGATCCAGGAGACTTGGACCCTCCGTCAAGAAAGCCACGAGGCGGTCACGAGGGTGGAGGGCGCGCCCCCTGCATCGTGGGCCCCTCGAAGCTCCACCGACGTACTCCTTCCTCCTATATATACTTACGTACCCCAAACGATCGACACGGAGCCAAAACCTAATTCCACCGCCGCAACTTTACAGATCCACGAGATCCCATCTAGGGGCCTGTTCCGGAGCTCCGCCGGAAGGGGAATCCACCACGGAGGGCTTCTACATCATCACCATAGCCCCTCCGATGAAGTGTGAGTAGTTTACCTCAGACCTTCGTGTCCATAGTTAGTAGCTAGATGGCTTCTTCTCTCTTTTTGGATCTCAATACAATGTTTTCCCCCTTTGTCGTGGAGATCTATTCGATGTAATCTTCTTTTTGCGGTGTGTTTGTTGAGACCGATGAATTGTGGGTTTATGATCAAGTTTATCTATGAACAATATTTGAATCTTCTCTGAATTCTTTTATGTATGATTGGTTATCTTTGCAAGTCTCTTCGAAATGTCAGTTTGGTTTGGCCTACTATATTGGTTTTTCTTGCAATGGGAGAAGTGTTTAGCTTTGGGTTCAATCTTGTGGTGTCCTTTCCCAGTGACAGAAGGGGCAGCAAGGCACGTATTGTATTGTTGCCATCGAGGATAACAAGATGGGGTTTATATCATATTGCATGAATTTATCCCTCTACATCATGTCATCTTGCTTAAGGCGTTACTCTGTTTTCATTAACTTAATACTCTAGATGCATGCTGGATAGCGGTCGATGAGTGGAGTAATAGTAGTAGATGCAGGCAGGAGTTGGTCTACTTGTCTCGGACGTGATGCTTATATACATGATCATACCTAGATATTCTCATAACTATGCTCAATTCTGTCAATTGCTCAACAGTAATTTGTTCACCCACCGTAGAAATACTTATGCTCTTGAGAGAAGACACTAGTGAAACCTATGGCCCCCGGGTCTATTCTCATCATATCAATCTTCCATCACTTTATTTTTGCTTTGCTTTTAGTTTTTCCTTTTATTTTACTTTTCATCTTTATGTCAAAAATACCAAAAATATTATCTATCATCTCTATCAGATCTCACTCTCGTAAGTGACCGTGAAGGGATTGACAACCCCTAATCGCGTTGGTTGCGTTGAGCTATCGTTTTGTGTAGGTACGAGGGACTCGCGCGTGGCCTCCTACTGGATTGATACCTTGGTTCTCAAAAACTGAGGGAAATACTTACGCTACTTTGCTGCATCGTCGGTGTACTAGAGTAGGGGTACCCTTGTATCCCGAACTCGTGCACGGGCAGTTGCAGCACCCCGCGGCAGGGCTGGCCTAGTGACCGCCAAGGTCCTCCGCGGCTCCTTTGGAGCCATTCAAGAACAAAGTAATCAAGGCCCGGCAAGAGGAGCTTGCCGGAAGGCCACTCAAGGCACGAAGAAACAAGACCCGGCAAGAGGAGCTTGCGGGAAGGCTTGGTGATCGACAAGCTCCCGAGCGACAAGGATTCAGCCGCGGCAAGGTGCTTGCCGCGGCGAGCAACCTCTCTTCATCTCCGCTCCAGCTCATCCGCCAGCGTGTCGCCATGGGGCTATTCGAGCACAGCGTGTCAAAGGGCTGTGCAGCCAGCGGGAGCAGCGATAAGCGGCTGTGACGAGCTACCATCGTGGCAAGCGGAGGCGCGCAGCGGTCCTGTTGCCTTTGATGTTCAGCGACGGACATGCATTTATTACTCTTGTCCCTTGCCGTCAGAGTTAGGTATAAAGCACTGTACACTGTACAAGTTGGTGTACCAACTACTGTTTTCCCATTTTTGCCCTCATATGCGTTGCCACCTGTGGTGACCCCTTGAGCCTATAAAAGGAGGCCCATGTGCGACGTAGAAAGGGTTCGGCTCGTTCGGTTCATTCGACTCATACGAGACCACACTCACTCAGGCTAGGTTTTGTAGCTCTCATTACTCCCTAGCAAGAACAAAATACAATCAACCAAGCAGCAGTAGGAGTATTATCTCTTCGGAGAGCTCCGAAGCTGGGTAAACTGCTCGTGTGCATCGCCTCGATCTGCTCTTTGTGCATTCTCCGCCCCCCATCGAACCACAAGGGACTCGGTCCCATAGGTGTTCGTGGGAACGATCAGCTTCCCCGACATGCATCACCCTCTCCTCTTCGGGGAAATACAACACAGTGCTCAAGAGGTAGTACACCTTATTTACTTTCATCACTTGTTACCCGTTACAAGTAAAGGAGGAAATTGCTCTTCTCAATTGCTCTTCTCGATGATTTAAAGGAGGAAATTGCTCTTCTCAATTACCTGTCACATAAATGTTATATTCATGCCTTCATGCATGACCAAGGAAACTTCTTATACCTTTAATGTCCTTGGGACACGGCATCTTTCCAATAGCATCAACTTTAGCTTTATCAACTTCAATTCCTCTTTCAAAAAATTTATGCCCCAAGACAATACCTTCATTAACCATAAAATGGCACTTCTCCCAATTCAAGACAAGATTAGTTTCTTCACATCTCTGCAAAACTTGATCAAGGTTGCTCAAGCAATCATGAAAAGAAGTTCCATATACGGAGAAATCATCCATGAAAACCTCAACAATCTTTTCACAAAAATCAGAGAATATAGCCTTCATGCATCTTTGAAAGGTAGCAGGTGCATTACATAAACCAAAAGGCATACGTCTATTAGCAAAGGTACCGAAAGGGCCAGTAAAAGTGGTCTTTTCTTGATCCTCTTTTGACACAGGTATTTGAGAGAAACCGGAATAACCATCTAGAAAGCAAAAATGTGTACGTTTGGACAATCTTTCTAGCATTTGATCAATAAAAGGTAAAGGGTAATGATCCTTTTTATTGGCTTTATTTAATTTGCGTAAATCAATTACCATCCTATAACCTGTAACAATTCTTTGTGGGATCAATTCATCTTTATCATTAGGAACAACAGTAATACCTCCCTTCTTAGGGACACAATGGACATGACTTACCCACTGACTATCAGCAATGGGATAAATTATACCTGCCTCGAGAAGCTTTACTATTTGTTTTCTTACCACTTCTTTCATCTTAGGATTTAACCGTCGTTGGTGATCAACAACTGGTTTAGCATCTTTCTCCAATTTTATTTTGTGCTGACGTAGAGTGGGACTAATGCCCTTAAGATCATCAATAGTATATCCAATAGCAGCACGGTGCTTCTTCAGAGTTTTCAATAATTTCTTTTCCTCATGCTCTGAAAGGTTAGCACTAATAATAACAGGATATATCTTCTTTTCATCAAGATAAGCGTATTTAAGAGTATCAGGTAATGGTTTAAGCTCAAACATGGGATCACCCTTGGGTGAAGGAGGATCCCCTAGGATTTCAACAGGCAAGTTGTGTTTAAAAATAGGTCCATGTTTGAAGAATACTTCATCTATTTCCCTTCTTTCATTCATAAACATATCATTTTCATGGTCAAGCAGATATTGTTCTAAAGGATCATTAGGAGGCACAGCAATAGAAGCAAGACCAATAATTTCATCTTTACTAGGAAATTCTTTATCATGGGGTTGTCTACGAAATTTAGCAAAGTTAAACTCATGAGACATATCCCCTAAACCAATAGTAACAACATCCTTTTTGTAGTCTATCCTAGCATTAATAGTATTCAAGAAGGGTCTACCAAATATAATGGGACTAAAGTTATCTTGTGGGAACCAAGAACAAGAAAATCAGCTGGATATTTAACTTTCCCACACAAGACTTCAACATCTCAACAATCCCAACTGGTGAAATAGTGTCTCTATTGGCAAGCTTAATTGTAACACCAATTTCTTCTATCTCAGCAGGTGCAATATCATGCATAATTTCTTTGTATAAGGAATGGGGTATCGCACTTGCACTAGCACCCATATCACATAAGCCATGATAGCAATGATCTCCTATTTTAACATAAATAACATGCATGCCTACAACAGGTCTATGTTTATTTTTAGTGTCGGGTCTAGGAATTCTAGCAGCTTCATCACAGAAGTAAATAATATGCCCATCAATATTATCAGCCAAGAGATCTTTAACCATAGCAATACTAGTTTCAACTTCAATTTGCTCAGGGGGTGCGGGTGTTCTAGTATTACTCTTACAAACCATAGTTGAAGCTTTAGCATGATCCTTTATTCTAACAGGGAAAGGTGGTTTCTCAATATAAGCAGTAGGAACAACTGGATCATTATAAGTGATAGTCTTTTCTTCAACTTTAATAGGTGCAACTACTTTTACTTCAATAGGAGGATTATATTTAAACCACTTCTCCTTAGGGAGATCAACATGAGTAGAAAAGGATTCACAAAAAGAAACTACTATCTCAGATTCAAGTCAATATTTAGTGCTAAATTCACGGAAAACATCGGTATCCATAAAAGATTTAACGCAATCAAACTTATGTGTTATACCTGACTCCTTACCTTCATCAAGGTCCCAATCTTAAGAGTTGCGTTTAATTCTTTCCAATAAATCCCATTTGAATTCAATAGTATTCATCATAAAAGAACCAGTACAAGAAGTATCAAGCATGGAGCGATTATTGAGAGAAACGAGCATAAATTTTTTGAATAATAATTTCTCTTGAGAGCTCATGATTGGGGCATGAATATAACATTGACTTAAGCCTTCCCCAAGCTTGAGCAATGCTTTCTCCTCTGCGAGGCCAAAAATTATATATATAATTACGATCACGATGAACAAGATGCATAGGATAAAAATTATGATGAAATTCCAATTTCAATCGGTTGTAGTTCCATGATCCCATATCATCACATAGCCTAAACCATGTCAATGCCTTTCCTTCAAAGATAAAGGAAGACCTTCTTCTTGATAACATCCTCGGGCATACCGCAAGCTTAAATAATCCACGAACTTCATCCACATAGATTAGGTGCAAATCGGGATGTAATGTTCCATCTCCTGTAAGGGGATTAGCTAGCAGTTTCTCTATCATACCCGAAGGAATTTCAAAGTAAACATTTTCAGTAGGTTCAGTAGGTTGAGGAGCAACTCTTTGCTCTACTGGTCAGGGTGACAGGTAATTGAGAAGAGCAATTTCCTCCTTTACTTGTAACGGGTAACAAGTAATGAAAGTAAATAAGGTGTGCTACCTCTTGAGCACTGTGTTGTATTTCCCCGAAGAGGAGAGGGTGATGCATGTCGGGGAGGCTGATCGTTCCCACGAACACCTATGGGACCGAGTCCCTTGTGGTTCGTGGGGCGGAGAATGCACAAAGAGCAGATCGAGGCGATGCACACGAGCAGTTTACCCAGCTTCGAGCTCTCCAAGAGATAATACTCCTCTGCTGCTTGGTTGATTGTATTGTGTTCTTGCTAGGGAGCAATGAGAGCTACAAAACCTAGCCTGAGTGAGTGTGGTCTCGTATGAGTCGAATGAACCGAACAGGCGAACCCTTTCTACGCCGCACATGGGCCTCCTTTTATAGGCTCAAGGGGTCACCACAGTGGCAAAGCAGATGAGGGCAAAATGGGAAAACAGTGGTTGGTACACCAACTTGTGCGAAGGTCTGATGCTTTATACCTAACTCGATGGCAAGGGACAAGAGTAATAAATGCCTATCCTCGTCGCTGACAAAGGCAACAGGACCGTCAAGCGCGCCTCCGCTTGCCACGATGGTAGCATGTCGGCGCCGCTTATCGCTGCTCCCACTGGCTGCACAGCCTTTGACACGCTGCGTTCGAATAGCCCCATGGCGACATCGCTGGCGGATGAGCTGGAGCGGAGATGAAGAGAGTTGCTGCCGCGGCAAGCACCTTGCCGCTGCTGAATCCTTGTCGCGCTCGGAGCTTGTCGATCACCAAGCCTTCCGGCAAGCTCCTCTTGCCGGGTCTTGTTTCCTTCGTGCCTTGAGTGGCCTTCCCGGCAAGCTCCTCTTGCCGGGGCCTTGATTACTTTGTTCTTGAATGGCTCCAAAGGAGCCACGGAGGACCTTGGCGGTCACTAGGCCAGCCCTGCCGCGGGGTGTTGCAACTGCCCGTGCACGAGTTCGGGATACTAGGGTACCCCTACTCTAGTACACCGACAGGAGCCCCCGGGCCTGGGCCACACACGGCGCCGAGATCTGTTGGGCCAGGCCCAAAACAGTGCACGGGCACGCGCGGCCTAGATTACGCCATTACTCGCCCCGGACCCACCACATCTCCCATGAACGGCACGCGCCGGACGTGGCGTCGTGGGGGAGATCGTGGGGGCTTTCTTTAATGGGAAAAATCGGAACGTCCGCCCCCTCTCCCCCCTTATAAGCAGGGGAAACAGGGGCAAAACGCCCACCTTGCCATTGCTGTCACATCAAGAAAACCACCGCCGCTCCCCCCTTCTTCTCGAGTCCAAAGAGAGCGACGCTCCGCCCCCTCCATTGCCACCGGCGCCACCAACGCCGTCGACCTCCTCCACCACCTCCCCCCATGGCTCCAAAAGACGACAAGGGGAAAGGCGTGAAATCGGCCGAGGCGCAGCGGCTCGCGGCACTGCGGAAGGAGCGGGCCATCTTGACCCCGCCGGCGCCAAGGAGCTGCGAGCTGTATTACCTCTTCAGTCGACGGAGACGCGGGCGCACCCGCGCACGAGGGTGATCTCCGCCGCCACATCCGAGAAGGTTTCCGTCGGGTACCCTTTCTTCGCGCTTTTCTTCCACTGCGGGCTCTGCCCGCCCTTTTCCGAATTATTTTGCGACGTCATGAACACATATGGCCTCCGCCTCCTTGATTTCACCCCAACGCTGTCCCGACAATGGCGGTTTCGCACACCTCTGCGAGAACTTTGTCGAGTCCACCCAAATGTAGCACTTTTCCGCCACTACTTCATGCCCCGTAGAGAGAGGAGAGCCGCTTGCCGGAGGAATTGCATGGATCTCCAGGATCGGCAAGAAGGAAGCATATCTTGACGGAGAGCTGCGCAGCAAGTGGGAGGAGTGGAGAGCCGATTGGTGTTGGATCATAGAGGAGGACCCGCAGCCTTTCACTGCCCTGCGCCAAACTCCCATAGTGCACGACAACGATTGGAGCAACTTGGCGCCGGAGGATGCCAAGTTGAAGATTGCCGTGACTAGGATCTTGCGCCTCAGGCATGCCGGGCTTACCGTAGGAGCTGTTGGCGCAGATTTCCTTCGTCGCCGCATTGCGCCCTTGTAGGAGAGGGGGAGGCTTGCTTGGGAGTTCCAAAACGCGGCGGACATCATGAGGCTGCGTCCGGGCCTCAACTGGAACTTCACTGTCTTGGAGCTGGATGCCATGCTGCGGGAGCTGTTCAAGCCTGATGCAGATCACCCCGAGTGGTTCATGTTGCCGAGGGGAGTCGTGCCTTTGTGCAACAACTCGTCGCTTGACCGCATCCAGCGATGATGCCGCCAGCGATTCCCATGGAATCGTTCCAACTTGGCAGGAGCCCGCCGACGACATCGTGCAGCAGTTCTTCGACAACTTGGAAGAAGTGCCGATCCGTGCCGACGAGCAGAAGTGGCTCACCCGCGACACCACCGAGCAAGAGATGGCGCGCATCGCCACAAGGTTGGAGGAGGCGGCAGAAGCTGCTGCCGCCGGCGTGTTTGGGTTCACCGTCGAGGAGGCAGAGGAAGCCGAGGCGGCAAGCCTTGCCGATCGAGAGGAGTTCGCCGGTGAGGAGGAGCAGGCCGAGCCCGACGCTGAGCCGAACGAGCCTGCCGGGGGCACCTCCCCTCCGATGTCAAGTAGCTTGCCGTGGGAGGAGCCCGCGGCCCCGCCAAGAAGACGCCTCCGCAAGACCGGAGAAATGGCGGGGCGGCAGACGGGCCAACAGCCGCCTCGCCGCCCGACGCGCTCCACCGCGGCAAGCACTATTGCCGCGGGAGCGCCTCATGCCGCCACAAAGAACGGTGGGGCCTTCGAGCCATGGCCCCGCACCCGCCAAGCGCCTGAGGGATCCTACTCCTCCAGCTCGTCGCACCGGAGCGGAATTTGACTTCTCCGCTCTCAGCTCCGAGGAGGAAGAAGAAGAAGAGTAAGATCTTCTCGTTGCTACTTGTAATTCTTCAATTTACTGCTTTATCTTGTATCTGACTTGCTTCATTCTGAGCTCTTTCCTTTTTCAGGACGCTGGCTCAGAGGGCGTCGAAGAGAGCCAAGACTCCGGTGGTGGTCATCGAAGACGAATCTCCCGTGGCGACAGGAGGCACGTCTAAGACCCCGTTGCCGGATCCGGCAACCCTTCCCCTGAGCAGCCCCCAGCATAGCCCCCAGCGTAAGTGTTTGATTTATCTCTTACGGTTCGGTGTGCATGGGTGCTCCTTTTTCACTGATATCTGACTTGTTGATTTGTGTAGGAGCAGAGCAGCCTCATCAGGAGGCCCCGGAAGTCACCCCCGAAGTTCTGCTTGCTTCAACTACGCCGCCAAGGGAGAACTCTCCGCCAAGGGAGCGCTCTCCGGCAAGGGAGGCCTCTCCGACAAGGGGAGCTTCTCCGACAAGGGGCAGCGCCGACGACCCTCCGGTGGTGGAGACCGCGGCTACAGATCCCATTGCAGGTAATCTTCTTGACTAAAAATTTCCCTTGGGTTCTTTTTCTTCTGTTCTTCTTTTCGAACATTTGCTTGACTGTCCTTTCTTTCTTTGATCATCAGATCCATCTGCCGGAGAGCCGATGGAGACTGAGGTTGCCGGCGAGGAGGACGCCCGCGGCAACAATGACGCCGCCGCCAACATGGAAGAGGAGGCCGGCGCCGATGGGTCCGCCGGCGAGGAGGCCGCCAAGGCTGCTGGCGCAGAGGCTGGGGAGGGGTCCGGTGATCGTACTGACGGCCCTGAGGCCGCAGGAGCGCCAGGCGCTGCACCGACCGCCGATCCCCCCGCCACCGATGCCGCACTGCACTCGAAGAGCCCCAGCCCGCGCCTATCTCAAGGCCGGCGACGGTGTCTTCATCAAGCTTCCATGGGTGTCGAGCTCCAGGGCGCCGGTCGAGGGAGAAACCTTCGACGTGGAGCTGCTCGCCTCCGCTGGGCTGTCGCTGGTTAACGCGCCAAGCAGCAGCGATGGGCGAAGTTCGAGGAGGAGCAGCTTTGAAGAAGCTGCTTTGTCGCTCTACCGTGCCCGACAAGCTAAGCTGGAGTCGCGGGAAGCACTTGTCGCGAGGGAGGGAGCTGACATGGAGAAGCGCGCAGAAGAGCTCCGGCGAGCCAACAAAGAAACTCTCTGGGACGTAGCAGAAGCGCGGGAGCAACTTGCTGAGGAGCGCACGGCCTTCATCCTGGAGAAGGCCGAGGTCGAGGAGCAGCAAAGGTTTGCCGCGAGAAGCTCTTCACAAGAAGGTGGAGTGGCGCAGCGGAAGATCAACCTCGATAGCTACGAGGAAGATCTTGCCGCGCGCGAGCAATCAATTGGCGGAGCACTCAAGGAGGCAAAGGACGCCGCCGCAGCTGCCAAGGCCGCCAAGAAGGAATTGGAGACGAGGGTGGCACAGCTGGAGGCCACCCTCCAGAAGAGCGAGGAGGAGGTCGCCGGGCTGAAGCGCGAGCGCGAGAACGACGCCTACACTCTTGGCGAGCTGCAGGGTCGTTTCGCTGAGAAGATCAAAGAGCTCGACGCCGCCAAGGACTCCAAGGAGGATCTTGAGATGAAGCTGTCCACCTTGACTGAGACGCTGGACGGCGCCAAGGAGCGGGAAGTGGGTTTGCTGGAGAAGATCAAGGCCAACGAGGAGCTGTTGGCGAATGCTGCGACTACCCAGGATACCCTCAGGGAGAGCATAATGCACTGGACAGAAGGTCTTGTGGACACTGCCGCCGCCATCCACAATGAGCTGATGGAGCTGGGGATGGTGGATCTTGGGTACTCCACCGACGAGAACCTCCAACCCAGCGCCAAGCTCAGCCTGTTCTTCAAGGGCGTGTTGACGGGTCTCCAGCGGCTCCGGGAGGAGATCCCAAAGCAGCTGGCCGACGAGTCGCGCCAAATCTGCGCCGGGGCCCTCCAGAAGGTGTTGATGAAGGTGGCCTTCCGCAATCCAGGAGTCAACTTCGCCAACGTCCTCAAGTCCCTGCCGCCGACTGCTGACTTCGAAGCACTCAAGGCCCTTGTCGCACCCATCGTGGACAGGGTGAGCGGAGTCAAGAGGCTCGATGGCGACCGCGTGGACTAGGCCGCCAAGTTTATCTTTCCCTTGTCGCTGCAGATCATGTTTAGGAGAACAATCTATTAGATCTGCGACAAGTTATTTTGTAATATACTCTATCTTAGGCAACAATTGCAATGTTATTTCCTTTACTTGATTCCTTCCTTTGTATGCTTGTGCCTTACGCTTTTAGGGAACTTGTCGGTGCGGGCACCCTTGCCGCGAGCGCTGAGTGCGGAACATCAGCAGCCTGCTGGCGATGCCGCCTCCGACAAGCAACCTTGTCGCAACTAGTTGCAGCACACTTAAGTTGTTGAGCGGACTCGAAACAAAGTAAGGGCGCAAACTAGCCACGAGTTGATTCCTCCGCGCACAGGTTTTCCATACAAAGTACTATCGTTCGAGGAAGATAACTTTAAAAATTTAAAAACTGATTGCTTGAACTTAGCAACTTAGCTTTTCTGTCGTTTGCTTCCCGGCAAGGCGATACTTCCTCGAGCAACACTTGGTGGCCCACACCATTATCTTCTCCTTCCCCCCCGGTTAACTTGTGGGTGGATGAACCTTCCTCTCTTTTGAGAAGAAAGAAGAGAAAATAAAGTTATGGAGCCTTGTGGCTCGTTATTGCTTACCGTGTGTGGATGCTGCACAAAATGTCAGATAACACATGCATAATAATGATGAAAGCATGAAATTGACAAGTTGTGCGCAACACATGGGCTTTACTGATGCACGGGTCTCATACCTCGCTTTGTACAAAGGATTACATGCAACATCGGCAAGACTTGTACAAAAGGGTGGTTGCCGAACGGGTTCCGCAACCGCGCCTATGGGTAGAACTTACGAAGATGCTCTATGTTCCGTGAGTTGCTCACCGAACGCCATCTTCGGTCTCTAAGCGGACAGCGCCAGCCTAGTGACTCGTTTCACCCGATAAGGGCCTTCCCACTTCAAGGCCAACTTGTTGGAATTCTTGGAGGACTGAACGCCCAAGAACAAGGTCGCCTTCCTCGAAGCTTCGGCATTAACTTTGCGGCTATGGTAGCGGCGCAAAGCTTGCTGGTAACGAGCAGCTCAGTAAGAGCCTAAAGACGATCCTCCTCGAGGAGCAGCGTCATCTTGTCGCAGCTGCTCTTGCTCAAGCTCATCATAAGCGAGTACTCGAGGTGATCCGTATACGAGTTCCGTGGGAGAACTGCCTCTGCTCCATAGACTAGAGCAAAGGTGTCCGCCGGTGGCTCGATTTGGCGTCGTCTGATCGACCAAAGAACCACCGCAGCTCCTCAATCCAGTTTCTTCCGCACTTGCGTAGCCTGTCGAAAGTTCTGGTCTTGAGTCCCCGCAGCACTTCAGCGTTTGCCCTCTCTGCTTGACCATTGCTTCTCGGGTGAGCAACAGAAGCAAAGCAGACCTTGGCGCCAAGATCTTGGACGTACTGCATGAAGGTGCGACTCGTGAATTGGGTGCCATTGTCGGTGATGATCCGTTAGGAATCCCAAAACGGGAAACAATTGACTGAAGAACTTGATCGCTGTCTTGCTGTCACCTTCCTCATCGCTTCCACTTCCGCCACTTTGTGAACTTGTCGATTGCAACGCATAAGTACTCAAAGCCCCGACAACTTCGGAGGAAGGGGCCGAGGATGTCGAGCCCCGCATCGAAAATGGCCTGGATAAAGGGATTGTCTGGAGAGCTTGAGCTGGCTGGTGTATCTGTTTTGAATGGAACTGGCACGCTTCACACTTGGTTACTTGTGTAGTTGCATCCGGAGGGCTGTCGGCCAGAAGAAACCTTGCCGGAAAGCTTTGCCGGCAAGTGCTTTTCGCCAATGTGGTGACCACATATGCCTCCGTGTATCTCTGCCAAGCAGCTTCATCCATCTTCCCGCAAATACACTTCAATTTCACACCGTTGAGCCTTCTTACATGCATGGATGTTGTCAACAAACTGGTACATACTTGACTGTCGGGCTACTCTTTCCGCTTCTTCTTGCTCTTCGGAAGTTCTCCGTCTCAAGGAAATGGACGATCTGTGTGCCCATGTTGGAGCTTGTGGCTCGACAACAAGGACTAAAGGCACATCTGCCGCCAAGGGAACATCAGCTTCTCGGCAAGAACCTGCGGCTCAGCCGAGCTTGATGATCCCCGACAAGCTTGCCGGAGCAAAACTTGTCGGGAGCGTCTGCTTCAACGAAACAAACCCTAGGGTTTGTCGGAGCAGACTGCTCCTCAGCGATATCTGCGTTGATTTTGGGGACCTTCTTGGCGGCGGCCTCAGGGAGCTCTGCCGGAAAGTAGTCACCGAAAACCAACTTCCTCTTCTTGTTCTGTCCGGTTGATGGTGTTACAGTTGGTTGAGTCAGCTTGAGCACAAAAATTCCTGGTTCCACAGGCAACTTAAGTGCAGCGCACTTTGACAGGCCATCAGCAATATCATTCTGAGCTCTTGGAACATGTTCCATTTGTAGGCCTTCAAAGTGCTCCTCTAGCTTTCTCACTTCATCAACGTAGGCTTCCATCAACGGGCTCTAATAATCTTTGTTTACTTGGCGGACGACAAGTTGCGAGTCACCCCTGACAATAAGCTTCCTGATCCCAAGGTCCACTGCAATTCTGAGTCCGGCAAGCAAACCCTCATACTCTGCTGTATTATTTGTTGCTTGCTCCTTGGGAAAGTGCATTTGGACTATGTACTTGAGGTTCTCTCCGGTGGGTGCCATAAGCAGCACGCCGGCACCGGCGCCTTGCAGCGAGAAGGCACCGTCAAAGTACATCAGCCACTCTTTACTTGCTTCCTTGACGGGGATGCTCGTCTCTCGAATTTCTTCATCTTGCATCGGCGCCCACTCTGCTATGAACTCTGCCAGTGCTCGCTTTGGATAGTTGAAGTGCTTTCAAACTTGAGGCCAAAGCTTGATAGTTCCAAAGGCCCACTCGACAATCCTGCCTGTTGCTTCGGATTTTGCAATATCCTTTTCAGCGGAAAGCGAGTGACAACTGTTATCTCATGTGCTTGGAAGTAATGGCGCAGCTTTCGAGGCCATGAGGAGGCCGAAAAGCAATTTCTGCACACCAGAATACCTTGACCTAGCCCCCTGCAGAAGGGAACTGACAAAGTAGACTGGGTGCTGCACCATCCTTTTATGTATCTTCTCGCAATCCTGCGTAGATCCGTCCTTGTCGGGACCAGAGCTCGACGGCGAAGCCCCCTGCTTGTCGCTGGATGCATCTGCCTCGGTTGCCGGCTCATCATCTGCCTCCCTTTCCGCTACTAACGCGGCACTAACCACTTGATTGGTTGCCGCTATATACAGCAACAACTTCTCTTGTGGCTTAGGTGCGACAAGTATTGGAGTGGAGGACAGGTACCTCTTTAAGTCCTGCAGCGCAGCCTCCGCCTCGGGAGTCCATTTCATTGGACCTGCCTTTTTCCAAATCTTGAAAAATGGCAGGGCGCGCTCAGGTAACCTAGAGATAAACCTGCTGAGAGCAGCCACGCAACCGGCAAGCCTTCTTACATCCTTGACGCGCTTTGGTGCTTCAATCTGCTCAATGGCCTTAATCTTGTCGGGATTGGCCTCAATTCCTCTCTGAGATACGAAGAACCCGAGAAGCTTGCTGGAAGGAACTCCAAACACGCACTTCTCGGGGTTGAGCTTGAGGTTGATCTTGCGCAGATTTGCAAAGGTCTCATCCAAATCTTGAACCAGAGTTGATTTGTCCTTGCTCTTGACCACTATGTCATCCATGTAGGCTTCTACATTTCTGTGCATTTGCGGCTCAAAAGCGTCATGGACTACTCTTGCAAACGTTGAACCAGCATTCTTCAACCCAAAAGGCATCCGTATAAAGCAGTACGTGCCACATGGGGTAATGAATGCGGTTTTCTCTTCATCCTCTTCTGCCATGAAGATCTGATGATATCCTGAATATGCGTCAAGAAATGAAAGCAAATCACATCCAACTGTGGAGTCAACAATCTGGTCTATACGCGGCAAGGGAAATGGGTCTTTGGGACAAGCTTTATTAACATCTGTAAAGTCGATCAGAGTCTCCATTTCCCATTCGCCTTTCAGCACAACTACCGGATTGGCCAACCACGGGATGGAGCACTCCTCGACAAGGCCTGCTGCTTCCAACTTCTTGATCTCCTCTGCTATGAATTCTGGCGCCCACCGCTCGCTTCGACTTTTTGCTTGACGGGCGCGCATGAGGACAGACAGCTAAGTGGTGCTCAATTACTTTCACAGGAACACTGGGATGTCGACGGTTGCCATGCAAACACGCCGACATTCGCCCGCAGGAAAGCAACGAAGCGCCTTCCTATTTAGGGTCAAGCGTGGCAATCGATGGTGAAGGTACCACCAGTGCCGCCCTCCTTGGCGGACACCTTCTTGGTCTTCGGCGGAGCTGCCATCATCTTCTTGCACTTGCCGGTGGAGCTCGATGGTGCGTCCTCGACGGTAGCGCAGCACTCCGAAAAGGTGCGCTTGCCGGAGTGGGCATTAGAGCTCTTGCCGGACAAAGTGGTCTTCTTCTTCCCCCCGGGAGCTTCAGCGGCAAGTGATTTGCTATCTGTCGCAGCTGCTGCATCCCGGTAAATCTTGTCGGCACAGATAAGAGCGTCTTTCTTGTCGCCATGAACAGAAATGACACTTATCGGGCCGGGCATCTTGAGTAGGTTGTATGCATAGTGAGAGGCTGCCATGAACTTGGCGAGTGCTGGACGGCCAAGTATCCCATTGTAGGGCAATGGGAAATCAGCAACGTCGAATGTGACCCTCTCAGTCCTGAAATTCAGCTCGCTGCCAAATGTTACCGGCAACGTGATCTTCCCTTTCGGCTTGCTCCTTCCTGGGTTGATTCCTTGGAAAGTGCCAGTCTCTTCGAGCTCGCCGTCAGGGATCTGAAGCTTTTGGAGCACTGCAGAGGAGATCAGGTTCAAGCCGGCCCCGCCGTCAACCAACATCTTAGTGACCTTGAGGTTGCGGATAGTTGGTGAGACCAACATCGGCAAGCACCCGACCGCAGTTATGCCATCAGGGTGGTCCTCAATATCAAAGATGATGGGCGTGCTGGACCACTTCAGAGGCTTGCGTGACTCCATGCATGGTTCTGCTGCATTAACCTCCCGCATCCACTGCTTGAGTTGGCGGTGCGAGGTATGCAGAGAAGCACCACCGTCAACGCAGAGGTCCTCTGTTGCTTTCTGAAACTCCTGCTCATCAGCTTCATCGTCTTCCATGTCTTCGTCGTCATCATCGTCTTCATCCTTGTCGCGGCCGCGGGGAGGTCTGTCTCCTTGCCGCTGCTTGGCCTTGCCGCGGCGTCCTCCCCTGCCGGGTCTCTTCTTGCTAGCTGTCGCAGCACCTTCCTGGGCCTTCTCCTTGTCTCGCCGCTCGTACTCAGCCCTCTGCTATTCAACAAGCTGCTCGACTTTCTTGCAGCTCTGGAGGTCATGGCCCTTGGTGCGGTGAATCTTGCAGTACTGCTTGTTGGAGCTGTCCTGCTTGTCGGCGTCCGCCACAGCTTGGCGGTCGGTGTCAGCGGCAACCTCCTTGCCGGAGCCACCAGCCTTGGCATTCTTGGCGCCACCATCCTTGCCGGATTGCTCGACAACTAGCACCTCTTTGCTCTTCTTCCTTCTGTTGTTTCGCTGCCGGCTCTTCTTTGCCGGGGCGGTCTCATCGCTGTCAGATCCTGCTTCAACATTCTCTCCTGGGAGTCTTCTTCCCTCCTCAGCACGTGCACACTTGTCGGCCAAGGCATACAGCTCACTGACGTCCTTGACTTTGCACATCGCCATCTCCTCCCTCATCCTGCGGTTCCGCACGTTCTGATGAAATGCACTGATCACCGCGGCAGGGTGGACATCTGGGATGTTGTAGTGCACGCGACTGAATCTCTGGATGAACTTGCGCAGGGACTCTCCTTCCTTCTGGGCGAGCAGGTGAAGATCACTCTCTTGGCCATGAGGTTTGTGGCCACCCGTGAAGGCGCCGACAAACTGATGGCACAGATCTGCCCAAGAAGATATGGAGCTGTCCGGCAAGTGCATGAGCCAAGATCTGACGTTTGGCTTGAGTACCAGCGGGAAGTAGTTGGCGAGGATCTTGTCGTCTCGTCCCCCCGCAGCCTGCACCGCGATGGTGTGGATGCTGAGGAACTCCGATGGGTGCGTCCTGCCATCATACTTCTCCGCACGCCGGCTTGAAGTTTTTCTTGTCGGCCACCGACTTGCCGCAGCTCACGGGTGAACGCAGGGCAACCTACCGCGTCTGGCAAGTCACTTGGTTCCTCCGGCGCATGCATGTCAACAGGGGCTGGCGCGTTGGTCGATTGACGCCGCTTCTCTTCGGCGCTTCGCGCGGGTTCGAAGTCTTCTTGTTGCCGTTCTTGAAGAACTTGGCGTTGGTCGCGACGAGCTCGCGGATCCGACGACGCGGTGGAGTCGCTGTCGAGGTGGATCCGACAAGTCGGCGATCTTGGCCTTCGGGAAGGGGAGTGCATGGTGGTTGCACCCCCGCAGGTCTCGTCGCCACCGGCTCGTACCTTGTTGTCTCGCCGCGGCAAGGACGCAGTTGGTTGCCGCGGAACGTCGCCATTTGCAAAGCCGATGAGACTCTGGATGGTGGCCCTCCATTCATCGACCTTGTCGGCCGTTGGAGGGTAATCTAGAAGCAGTTGGGCTCTCGCCAAGGCTTCCCCTGGATTAGTGGGTGGCAAAGGCGTACGGTGCGAGGAACGGGATATGCTCGGACTCCTAACCAAGTTAGGAGGAGCAGCATCCCGCCTCGGCGATCAGATTCGCTTGCATCAAGCATGTCGGCGTGCATGCTGGCCCCGAGGACTTCGGGATCCTCCAGCTTGGCCTTGATCCAACGAGCGTATGGCGCTGCGAGAACCATGACGCTGTCGGTCCCGCGCCTCCTGAGATGGGCGCGGTGCGTATCCGGACGTCGAGGTTGCCGCTGCTTTGTCCTTGGACCTGGCAGCGTCGTGGGCTCCCTCGTCGACGCCGGCTCCTCCGCCAGCGTCTTCCCCACCACTCGTCAGCTCCGGTGGTGGTGGGTTTGACGCGGACGGTTCTGCTGCCGCCGAAGCCTTTCCCCTTGTCGGCTTTCGGAGCCATGGCGGGAGGTGGTGGAGGAGGTCGACGGCGTTGGTGGCGCCGGTTGCAATGGAGGGGCGGAGCATCGCTCTCTTTGGACTCGAGAAGAAGGGGGGAGCGGCGGTGGTTTTCTTGATGTGACAGCAATGGCAAGGTGGGCGTTTTGCCCCTGTTTCCCCTGCTTATAAGGGGGGAGAGGGGGGCGGACGTTCCGATTTTTCCCATTAAAGAAAGCCCCCACGATCTCCCCCACGACGCCACGTCCGGCGCGTGCCGTTCGTGGGGGACGTGGTGGGTCCGGGGCGAGTAATGGCGTAATCTAGGCCGCGCGTGCCCGTGCACTGTTTTGGGCCTGGCCCAACAGAGCTCGCGGCCGTGTGTGGCCCAGGCCCGGGGGCTCCTGTCGGTGTACTAGAGTAGGGGTACCCTAGTATCCCGAACTTGTGCACGGGCAGTTGCAACACCCCGCGGCAGGGCTGGCCTAGTGACCGCCAAGGTCCTCCGCAGCTCCTTTGGAGCCATTCAAGAACAAAGTAATCAAGGCCCCGGCAAGAGGAGCTTGCCGGGAAGGCCACTCAAGGCACGGCGAAACAAGACCCGGCAAGAGGAGCTTGCCGGAAGGCTTGGTGATCGACAAGCTCCCGAGCGACAGGATTCAGCCGCTGCAAGGTGCTTGCCGCGGCAGACAACCTCTCTTCATCTCCGCTCCAGCTCATCCGCCAACGTGTCACCATGGGGCTATTCCAGACACGCGTGTCAAAGGGCTGTGCAGCCAGCGGGAGCAGCGATAAGCGGCGCGACGACAGCTACCATCGTGGCAAACGGAGGCGCACTTGACGGTCCTCACAGTAATCGTTCAGCGATGTGGACGGCATTTATTACTCTTGTCCCTTGCCGTCGAGTTAGGTATAAAGCACTCAGACACTGTACAAGTTGGTGTACCAACCACTGTTTTCCCATTTTTGCCCTCATCTGCGTTGCCACCTGTGGTGACCCCTTGAGCCTATAAAAGGAGGCCCATGTGCGACGTAGAAAGGGTTCGGCTCGCTCGGTTCATTCGACTCATACGAGACCACACTAACTCAGGCTAGGTTTTGTAGCTCTCATTGCTCCCTAGCAAGGACACAATACAATCAACCAAGCAGCAGTAGGAGTATTATCTCTTCGGAGAGCTCCGAAGCTGGGTAAACTTCTCGTGTGCATCGCCTCGATCTGCTCTTTGTGCATTCTCCGCCCCCCACCGAACCACAAGGGACTCGGTCCCATAGGTGTTCGTGGGAACGATCAGCCTCCCCGACATGCATCACCCTCTCCTCTTCGGGGAAATACAACGCAGTGCTCAAGAGGTAGCACACCTTATTTACTTTCATTACTTGTTACCCGTTACAAGTAAAGGAGGAAATTGCTCTTCTCAATTACCTGTCACCCTGACCAGTAGAGCAAAGAGTTGCTCCTCAACCTACTGAACCTACTGAGAATGTTTACTTTGAAATTCCTTCGGGTATGATAGAGAAACTGCTAGCTAATCCCCTTACAGGAGATGGAACATTACATCCCGATTTGCACCTAATCTATGTGGATGAAGTTCGTGGATTATTTAAGCTTGCAGGTATGCCTGAGGATGTTATCAAGAAGAAGGTCTTCCCTTTATCTTTGAAGGGAAAGGCATTGACATGGTTTAGGCTATGTGATGATATGGGATCATGGAACTACAACCGATTGAAATTGGAATTTCATCAGAATTTTTATCCTATGCATCTTGTTCATCGTGATCGTAATTATATATATAATTTTTGGCCTCGCGGAGGAGAAAGCATTGCTCAAGCTTGGGGAAGGCTTAAGTCAATGTTATATTCATGCCCCAATCATGAGCTCTCAAGAGAAATTGTTATTCAAAAAATTTATGCTCGTTTCTCTCAATAATCGCTCCATGCTTGATACTTCTTGTACTGGTTCTTTTATGATGAATACTATTGAATTCAAATGGGATTTATTGGAAAGAATTAAACGCAACTCTTAAGATTGGGACCTTGACGAAGGTAAGGAGTCAGGTATAACACATAAGTTTGATTGTGTTAAATCTTTTATGGATACCGATGTTTTCCGTGAATTTAGCACTAAATATTGACTTGACTCTGAGATAGTAGTTTCTTTTTGTGAATCCTTTTCTACTCACGTTGATCTCCCTAAGGAGAAGTGGTTTAAATATAATCCTCCTATTGAAGTAAAAGTAGTTGCACCTATTAAAGTTGAAGAAAAGACTATCACTTATAATGATCCAGTTGTTCCTACTGCTTATATTGAGAAACCACCTTTCCCTGTTAGAATAAAGGATCATGCTAAAGCTTCAACTATGGTTTGTAAGAGTAATACTAGAACACCTGCACCCCCTGAGCAAATTAAAGTTGAAACTAGTATTGCTATGGTTAAAGATCTCTTGGCTGATAATATTGATGGGCATATTATTTACTTCTGTGATGAAGCTGCTAGAATTCCTAGACCCGACACTAAAAATAAACATAGACCTGTAGGCATGCATGTTATTTATGTTAAAATAGGAGATCATTGCTATCATGGCTTATGTGATATGGGTGCTAGTGCAAGTGCGATACCCCATTCCTTATACAAAGAAATTATGCATGATATTGCACCTGCTGAGATAGAAGAAATTGATGTTACAATTAAGCTTGCCAATAGAGACACTATTTCACCAGTTGGGATTGTTGAGATGTTGAAGTCTTGTGTGGGAAAGTTAAATATCCAGCTGATTTTCTTGTTCTTGGTTCCCACAAGATAACTTTAGTCCCATTATATTTGGTAGACCCGAATACTGTTAATGCTAGGATAGACTACAAAAAGGATGTTGTTACTATTGGTTTAGGGGATATGTCTCATGAGTTTAACTTTGCTAAATTTCGTAGACAACCCCATGATAAAGAATTGCCTAGTAAAGATGAAATTATTGGTCTTGCTTCTATTGCTGTGCCTCCTAATGATCCTTTAGAACAATATCTGCTTGACCATGAAAATGATATGTCTATGAATGAAAGAAGGGAAATAGATGAAGTATTCTTCAAACATGGACCTATTTTTAAACACAACTTGCCTGTTGAAATCCTAGGGGATCCTCCTCCACCCAAGGGTGATCCCATGTTTGAGCTTGAACCATTACCTGATACTCTTAAATACGCTTATCTTGATGAAAAGAAGATATATCCTGTTATTATTAGTGCTAACCTTTCAGAGCATGAGGAAAAGAAATTATTGAAAACTCCGAAGAAGCACCGTGCTGCTATTGGATATACTATTGATGATCTTAAGGGCATTAGTCCCACTCTACGTCAGCACAAAATAAAATTGGAGAAAGACGCTAAACCAGTTGTTAATCACCAACGACGGTTAAATCCTAAGATGAAAGAAGTGGTAAGAAAAGAAATAGTAAAGCTTCTGGAGGCAGGTATAATTTATCCCATTGCTGATAGTCAGTGGGTAAGTCATGTCCATTGTGTCCCTAAGAAGGGAGGTATTACTGTTCTTCCTAATGATAAAGATGAATTGATCCCACAAAGAATTGTTACAGGTTATAGGATGGTAATTGATTTACGCAAATTAAATAAAGCCAATAAAAAGGATCATTACCCTTTACCTTTTATTGATCAAATGCTAGAAAGATTGTCCAAACGTACACATTTTTGCTTTCTAGATGGTTATTCCGGTTTCTCTCAAATACCTGTGTCAAAAGAGGATCAAGAAAAGACCACTTTTACTGGCCCTTTCGGTACCTTTGCTAATAGACGTATGCCTTTTGGTTTATGTAATGCACCTGCTACCTTTCAAAGATGCATGAAGGCTATATTCTCTGATTTTTGTGAAAAGATTGTTGAGGTTTTCATGGATGATTTCTTCATATATGGAACTTCTTTTCATGATTGCTTGAGCAACCTTGATCAAGTTTTGTAGAGATGTGAAGAAACTAATCTTGTCTTGAATTGGGAGAAGTGCCATTTTATGGTTAATGAAGGTATTGTCTTGGGGCATAAATTTTTTGAAAGAGGAATTGAAGTTGATAAAGCTAAAGTTGATGCTATTGGAAAGATGCCGTGTCCCAAGGACATTAAAGGTATAAGAAGTTTCCTTGGTCATGCCGGGTTTTATAGGAGGTTCATTAAGGACTTCTCTAAAATTTCTAGGCCACCTGATTGGAATTTACCCTTTGAAATTATGTGTGATGCTAGTGATTATGTTGTAGGTGTTGTTCGAGGACAAAGAGTTGATAAGAAATTAAATGTTATCCAATATGCTAGTAAAACTCTAGACAGTGCCCAGAGAAATTATGCTACTACTGAAAAAGAATTTTTAGCAGTTATATTTGCTTGTGATAAGTTCAGACCTTACGTTGTTGATTCTAAAGTAACTGTTCACACCGATCATGCTGCTATTAAATATCCTATGGAAAGGAAATATTCTAAACCTAGACTCATTAGATGGGTTCTCCTACTACAAGAATTTGATTTTCATATTATTGATAGAAAGGGAGCTGAGAACCCCGTTGCAGAAAACTTGTCTAGGTTAGAGAATGTTCTTGATGACCCACTACCTATTGATGATAGCTTCCCTGATGAACAATTCGCTGTCATGAACGCTTCTTGTACTGCTCCATGGTCTGCTGATTATGCTAATTACATTGTTGCAAAATTTATACCACCTAGTTTCACATACCAACAAAAGAAAAAGTTTTTCTATGATTTAAGACATTACTTCTGGGATGACCCACACCTTTATAAAGAAGGAGTAGATGGTGTTATTAGATGTTGTGTACCTGAGCATGAACAGGAACAAATCCTACGCAATTGTCGCTCCGAAGCTTATGGAGGACACCACGCTGTAGATAGAACTGCACATAAGGTATTGCAATCCGGTTTTTACTGGCCTACTCTCTTCAAAGATGCTCGTAAGTTTTTCTCGTCTTGTGATGAATGTCAAAGAATTGGTAATGTTAGTAGATGTCAAGAAATGCCTATGAATTATTCACTTTTTATTGAACCATTTGATGTTTGGGGTTTTGATTATATGGGACCGTTTCCTTCCTCTAATGGGTATACACATATTTTACTTGTTGTTGATTATATTACTAAGTGGGTAGAAGCTATTCCAACTAGTAGTGCTGATCATAACACCTCTATTAAGATGCTTAAAGAAGTTATTTTTCCGAGGTTTGGAGTCCTTAGATATTTAATGACTGATGGTGGTTCACATTTTATTCATGGTACTTCCCGTAAAATGCTTGCTAAGTACGATGTTAACCATAGAATTGCATCACCGTACCATCCACAATCTAGTGGTCAAGTAGAAATTAGTAATAGAGAGCTCAAATTAATTTTGCAAAAGACTGTTAATAGATCTAGAAAGAATTGGTCCAAGAGTCTTGATGATGCATTATGGGCCTATAGAACTGCATATAAGAATCCTATGGGTATGTCTCCGTATAAAATGGTTTATGGAACAGCATGTCACTTACCTCTCGAACTAGAACATAAGGCATATTGGGCCATTAAAGAGCTCAATTATGATTTCAAACTTGCCGGTGGGAAGAGGCTATTTGACATTAGCTCACTTGATGAATGGAGAACCCAGGCCTATGAGAATGCCAAACTGTTTAAAGAAAAAGTTAAAAGATGGCATGACAAAAGGATACAAAAGCGTGAGTTTAATGTAGGTGATTATGTGTTGCTATTCAACTCTCGTTTAAAATTTTTTGCAGGAAAACTTCTCTCTAAATGGGAAGGTCCTTACGTTATCTAGGAGGTCAATCGTTCCGGTGCCATAAAAATCAACAACTTCGAAGGCAAAAATCCGAAGGTGGCGAATGGTCAAAGAATCAAACATTGTAGCTCAAGTAACCCCATAAATGTTGAAAAAACTAATGTTATTGACACGGTGACCCCGGAGGAATACATAAGGGACACTTTCCAGAATGATTCAGACTCTGAAAAAGAATATGTATGTGGTACGGTAAGTAAACCGACTCCAAAACAGTTCTAATAGCAATTTTTCTCCGTTTTGGTATATTTAAGAAAATAGGAAAATAAGAAGTAGTCCGGGAAGGACACGAGGGGTCCACGAGGGTGGAGGGCGCGCCCTACCCCCTGGGCGCGCCCCCTGCCTCGTTAGCACCTCGTGTGCTCTCCGGACTCCGTTTTCTTGCATGATACTTCTTTTGGTCGGTAAAAATTTATTACATAATCTCCCGAAGGTTTTGACCCTCGTATCACGCAAATAACCTCTGTTTTTGTTTCAAGTTGTTTCTCTAGCAGATTTGGAGCAAGATGTCATCTCAAGATTCTGATGGAGAGAGCTATGTCTCACATCTCATTGCTGACCCAAAGACCTATGGGGATCTATCTCCTTGTGGTCGAACTACGGATGATGAGGAGGATGATCATTTGATGAGGATCAATGATTCAAGTTTGGAGGAGGAGGATTTTCCTCTACCTCAACCCCGGGATATGCACGTGAAGTTCAAGAAGTCTAGTCTCCGTAAAAGGGCTAAACTGTCTAACAACCGATCTATTCCTTCTTGTTTTCGGCAGAAAAGCAAAGGAGATTTATGTGACAAGATCTTGAAGCTGGAATCGAAGGTCGATGATTTAAAGGAGGAAATTGCTCTTCTCAATTACAATATGAAGAAGCTGATGGCACAATTGTCATCGTCATCACCATCTTCTTCACCTCCGAAGAAAGATACATAAATACATGGGTACGAGCACTCCCCTTGGCAACTGCCAAGCTTGGGGGAGGTTATCCGGTATTGCATAACCATCACACTCCAATCTTTACCTTTTTCTTAGTTCGATCCTTTTGGTAATGTCTTGATCTAGTAGAATAAAAGTTCTAGTATGATTTAGTTTTGAGTTTTGCTTTATGATCCCTCTATGTAATCGAGTCCGTGAGCTATATATACAATAAAGATTAGTTTTGAGTCAAGGGCTCTATTATCTTGCTATGATCGTGAGGGAATAAAAGAAAAAGAAATAATAAAAAGAAATAAAGAGATCATATTTATCTTATGGAGAGTAATGACTTCACATATAAAGTGTATGATGAAACAATGTTGTTGAGGGTTGACAAACATAGTTTTGGTCATCGTCACAATTAATAGGAAGTAATAAAGAAAGAGAGGTTTTCACATATAAATATACTATCTTGGACATCTTTTATGATTGTGAGCACTCATTAAAATATGACATGCTAAAGGGTTGATGTTGGACAAGGAAGACAACGTAATGGGTTATGTTTTCTTATATCCGAAATAAAGTATATTGTCATGGATCATCCAACATGTTGAGCTTGCCTTTCTCCCTCTTGCTAGCCAAATTCTTTGCACCAAGTAGAGATACTACTTGTGCTTCTGAATACCCTTAAACCCAGTTTTTCCATGAGAGTCCGCCATATCTACCTATGGATTGAGTAAGATCCTTCAAGTAAGTTGTCATTGTTGCATGCAATAAAAATTGCTCTCTAAATATGTATGATTTATTAGTGTTGAGAAAATAAGCTTTATACGATCTTGTGATGTGGAAGAAATAAAAGCGACGGACTGCATAATAAAGGTCCACATCACAAGTGGCAATATAAAGTGACGTTCTTTCGCATTAAGATCTTGTGCACCCAACCATAAAAGCACATGACAACCTCTGCTTCCCTCTGCGAAGGGCCTATCTTTTATTTTCGTCTTATGCTTTATGCAAGAGTCATGGTGATCTTCACCTTTCCATTTTACATTTTATCCATTGGCAAGCACATTGTGTTGAAAAGATCCTAATATATATATCCAATTGGATGTAAGTTATCATGAACTATTATTGTTGACATTACCTTTGAGGTAAAAGGTTGGGAGGCAACATTATAAGCCCCTATCTTCCTCTATGTCTGATTAAAACTCCATACCCATAAGTATTGCGTGAGTGTTAGCAATTGTGAAAGACTAAATGATAGTTGAGTTTGTGGACTTGCTGAAAAGCTCTTATATTGACTCTTTCCGATGTTATGATAAATTGCAATTGCTTCAGTGACCGAGATTATAGTTTTTTAGTTCTCAATGAAGTTTCTGATTCACACTTTATATTGTGAATAGATTATTACTTGAGCATAAGAAATCATATGACAATATCTATATATGTTGCTGTTATAAGAATGATCATGATGCCCTCATGTCCGTATTTTATTTTATTTTATCGACACCTCTAACTATAAACATTTGGACATATTTTTCATTTTTGGCTTCCGCTTGAAGACAAGCGAGGTCTAAACTTGGGGGAGTTGATACGTCCATTTTGCATCATGCTTTTATATCAATATTTTTTACATTATGGGCTGTTATTACACATTATGTCACAATACTTATGCCTATTCTCTCTTATTTTACAAGGTTTACACGAAGAGGGAGAATGCCGGCAGCTGGAATTCTGGGCTGGAAAAGGAGCAGATATTAGCGACCTATTCTGCACAACTCCAAAAGCCCTGAAACTCCACAGAAGTTATTTTTGGAATTAATAAAAAATACTGGGCGAAGAAAGTACCAGAGGGGGGCCACCCACCATCCACAAGGGTGGGGGGCGTGCCCTACCCCCCTGCCTCGTGGGCCCCCTGGCAGGCCTCCGGTGCCCATCTTCTTCTATATGAAGTCTTTCACCCTGGAAAAAATCATAAGCAAGCTTTCAGGATGAAACACCGCCGCCACGAAGCAGAACCTTGGCGGAACCAATCTAGGGCTCCGGCAGAGCTGTTCTGCCGGGGAAACATCCCTCCGGGAGGGGGAAATCATCACCAATGATCCTCTCATCGGGAGGGGGTCAATCTCCATCAACATCTTCACCAGCACCGTCTCCCCTAAAACCCTATTTCATATCTTGTACCCAATCTTTGTCCCAAAACCTCAGATTGGTACCTGTGGGTTGCTAGTAGTGTTGATTACTCCTTGTAGTTGATTCTAGCTGGTTTATTTGGTGGAAGATCATATGTTCAGATCCTTTATGCATATTAATACCCCTCTGATTATGAACATGAATATGATTTGTGATTAGTTACGTTTGTTCCTGAGGACATGGGAGAAGTCTTGCTATAAGTAGTTGCTACCTCTTGATCTTGCGTTGGTTTTTCCCTAGAAGAGGAAAGGGTGATGCAGCAAAGTAGCATAAGTATTTCCCTCTGTTTTTGAGAACCAAGGTATCAATCCAGTAGGATATTACACACAAGTCGCCTCATCCCTACACAAACAAATAAGAACCTTGCAACCAACGCGATAAAGGGGTTGTCAATCCCTTCACGGCCACTTGCAAAAGTGAGATCTGATAGAGATAATAAGATAAATATTTTTGGTATTTTTATGGTGTAGATTGAAAGTAAACATTGCAAAGTAAAAATAGATTGGAAACTTGTATGATGGAAAGTAGACCCGGGGGCCATAGGATTCACTAGTGGCTTCTCTCAAGATAGCATAAGTATTACGGTGGGTGAACAAATTACTGTCGAGCAATTGATAGAAAAGTGCATAGTTATGAGAATATCTAGGAATGATCATGTATATAGGCATCACGTCCGTGACAAGTAGACCGAAACGATTCAGCATCTACTACTATTACTCCACACATCGACCGCTATCCAGCATGCATCTAGAGTATTAAGTTCATAAGAACAGAGTAACGCATTAGGCAAGATGACATGATGTAGAGGGATAAACTCAAGCAATATGATATAAACCCCATCTTTTTATCCTCAATGGCAACAAGACAATATGTGTCGTTTCCCTTTCTGTCACTAGGATCGAGCAACGCAAGATTGAACCCAAAGCTAAGCACTTCTCCCATTGCAAGAAAGATCAATCTAGTAGGCCAAACCAAACTAATAATTCGAAGAGACTTGCAAAGGTATCAAATCATACATAAAAGAATTCAGAGGAGATTCAAATATTATTCATAGATAATATTGATCATAAACCCACAATTCATCCGATCTCGACAAACATACCGCAAAAAAGAGTTACATCGAATAGATCTCCAAGAAGATCGAGAAGAACTTTGTATTGAGATCCAAAGAGAGAGAAGAAGCCATCTAGCTAATAACTATGGACCTGAAGGTCTGTGGTAAACTACTCACACATCATCGGAGAGGCTATGGTGTTGATGTAGAATCCCTCCATGATTGATTCCCCCTCCGGCGGAGCGCTGGAAAAGGCCCCAAGATGGGATCTCACGGGTACAGAAGGTTGCGGCAGTGGAAATAGGGTTTCGTGGTGCTCCTGGATGTTTTCGGGGTATATGGATATATATAGGAGGAAGAAGTAGGTCGGTGGAGCTGCGAGGGGCCCATGAGGGTTGGGGGCGCGCCCAGGGGGGCAGGCGCGCCACCCTGCCTCGTGGCCTCCTCGCTTCTTTCTTGACGTCCACTCCAAGTCCCCTGGATCACGTTTGTTCCAAAAATAACTCTCCCGAAGGTTTTATTTCGTTTGGGCTCCGTTTGATATTCCTTTTCCGTGAAACACTGAAATAGGCAAAAAAACAGCAATTTGCACTGGGCCTTTGGTTAGTAGGTTAGTCCCAAAAATAATATAAAAGTGCTTAGTAAAGCCCATTAAACATCCAAAACAGATAATATAATAGCATGGAACAATAAAAAATTATAGATACGTTGGAGACGTATCAAGCATCCCCAAGCTTAATTCCTGCTCGTCCTCGAGTAGGTAAATGATAAAAACAGAACTTTTGATGTGGAATGCTACCTAGCATAATTTTCAATGTAATTTTCTTTGTTGTGGCATGAATGTTCATATCCAAAAGATTCAAGACAAAAGTTTAATATTGACATAAAAATAATAATACTTCAAGCATACTAAGTAAGCAATTATGTCTTCTCAAAATAACATGGCCAAAGAAAGTTCGTCCCTACAAAATCATATAGTTTGGTTATGCTCCATTTTCGTCACACAAGAATGCTCTCATCATGCAAACCCCCGATGACAAGCCAAGCAATTGTTTCATACTTTAGTAATCTAAAACTTTTTCAACCTTCACGCAATACATGAGCGTGAGCTATGGATATAGCACTATGGGTGGAATAGAATATAATGATGGGTGTTATGTGGAGAAGACAAAAAAGGAGAAAGTCTCACATTGACGCGGCTAATCAACGGGCTAGGAAGATGCCTATCAATTGATGTCAATGCAAGGAGTAGGGATTGCCATGCAACAGATGCACTAGAGCTATAAATGTATGAAAGCTCAACAAAAGAAACTAAGTGGGTGTGCATCGAACTTGCTTGCTCAAGAAGACCTAGGGCATTTGAGGAAGCCCATTGTTGGAATATACAAGCCAAGTTCTATAACGAAAAATTCCCAATAGTATATGAAAGTGATAAAACAAGAGACTCTCTACCATGAAGATCATGGTTCCTTTTAAGCACAAGTGTGGAAAAAGGATAGTAGCATTGTCCCTTTTTATTTATTTTCTCTTTTTTTGGGGCCTTTCTCTTTTTTTTGCCTTTCTCTTTTTTTTATTTGGGACAATGCTCTATTAATGATGATCATCAAACCTCTATTTATTTACAACTCAATGATTACAACTCGATACTAGAACAAAATATGACCCTATATGAATGCCTCCAACGGTGTACCGGGATGGGCAATGAATCAAGAGTGACATGTATGATAAATTATGCATGGTGGCTTTGCCACAAATACGATGTCAACTACATGATCATGCAAGGCAATATGACAATGATGAAGCGTGCCATAATAAATGAAACGATGGAAAGTTGCATGACAATATATCTCGGAATGGCTATGGAAATGCCATAATAAGTAGGTATGGTGGCTGTTTTGAGGAAGATATAAGGAGGTTTATGTGTGATAGAGCGTATCATATCACGGGGTTTGGATGCACCAGCGAAGTTTGCACCAAATCTCAAGGTGAGAAATGGCAATACACGGTACCGAAGAGGCTAGCAATGATGGAAAGGTGAGAGTGCGTATAATCCATGGACTCAACATTAGTCATAAAGAACTCACATACTTATTGAAAAAATCTACAAGTCATCAAAAACCAAGCATTACGCGCATGCACCTAGGGGGATAGATTCGTAGGAAAAGACCATCGCTCGTCCCCGACCATAACTCATAAGGAGGACAATCAAAGCACACCTCATGTTTCAAATTTGTTACACAACGGTTACCATACGTGCATGCTACGGGACTTGCAAACTTCAACACAAGTATTTCTCGAATTCACAATTACTCAACTAGCACAACTCTAATATTACCATCTCCATGTCTCAAAAAAATCATCAAGTATCAAACTTCTCATAGTATTCAATGCACTTTTTATGAAAGTTTTTATTATACCCATCTTGGATGCCTATCATATTAGGACTAATTTTATAGCCAAAGCAAATTACCATGCTGTTCTAAAGGACTCTCAAAATAATATAAGTGAAGCATGAGAGATAAAAAATTTCTATAAAATAAAACCACCACCGTTGTAGCGACCAGACCCGAATGGATCAAGTCTCTGTGCTTAGTGTCATCCCTGGATCAGTAATGCTGACACCACACAGTACTTCGAAGGATTTATAGCAGAGTAGCAATCACACACTTATTACATCGTTGTCCACAAGGGAACTGAATACAATAAAATGGCTTAAGGCCATCTAATAATAACAGCGGAAGGCTTGGAAGATAAGTGAGTCCATCAACTCCATCGGCATCACTGAGTATAGAACCACGACCTAACACCTTACTCGTCGTCTGAAAAGTCTGCAACGTGAAAGTTGCAGCCCGAAAACGGGTCAGCACATGGAATATGCTGGCAATGTAACACATAGAGAGTAATGAAGCAATAAGCCTATACTACATGCATATATGGCTGGTGGTAAGGCTCTACGGTTACATTTTTGCATAAAGCTAGTTTTTCCCTACATCAAAGGAATAATTTTATTTAACTATCATGGTGGTTGTTAAACATTGAGAATGGTTGACAGCATCCTCAATCCCAATTAAAAAGTACTCATCAAAATCCCAATAACTTTTATTAGAAGTAACATGTTGAGATTCACATGATATTCAAGTACTAGATACTCAAAACGTCCATAACCGGGGACACGACTAATCATGATTAGTTTATACACTCTGCAGAGGTTTGCGCACTTTTCCCCACAAGACTCGATCGCCTCCGCTTGGTTCTCGTGACTACATGGTGTTTGAGAAACGGATGACCGAGACATAGTCTTTCAGAAGCGCTAGCACCTTACATGTGGGTAGACCGTACCAACCTACATCCCCTACATCAGCTAGCCTACCCGTAAGAGTTCGCACAACTTAGTCAACTACGCCAGAGCCCATAATTGGCTTGTGGCTGCACACGGAAGTTTCCAGTTTGAATAATCTTATGATCCCTTAGAGCCTGGGTGGCGGTCCGAAGAAATACAGGCAAGTCCTGATGGAAACCAGGTGCCTCAATCCACCCAGATGTGTGTTTAGGTTGCCACCTTAGATAAACCATTAATTAACAATCTCACATCTGTCATGGATATTCACTCACCCAATCCACGTCTACTAGCATAGCATGGCATAATAAGCAAACGTAGAAGTAACTCCCAAGGTTTCATAAGTAAACAGGTAATAGGTACTACCTCAAATCTACTTCCCAATCCCACAATTTAATTAGATCCTAAACATGCAAGTGTTTGAGGGTTTGATCTAATGCAATAAAACTGGGTAGTAGAAAAGGTATGATCAAGTGTTACTTGCCTTGCTGATGATCCGCGAGACCTAGAGATTCGAAGTAACAAGCGGCGCACTCCGGGTGATCTAACGCAGACAAACAACAAGCATACAATAAGTACTCATCTAATGCACGGGGAAATCTCGAATAAAAGATCTAACCAGAGAGTTCAACTTAAGAACTCCGGTTGCAAAAGAATCGAATCAAATAAGGCATCGAAAGTCGAAACTCGAGAGAGAACGACTCGGTTTAGCAATCTGAAACTAGGTCAAAATTTTACAGTAGCAAAACTCTGTGTAAGTAGGTTAGTCGAACGGCGGTTTCAGAACGAAACTCCAAAGCGGTTGAATCACCTGATTCGATAAACGAGCGAGAAGATAAACAGATTTGAAAATCGGATCGGAAATCGAATCAGAAAAATAACGGATTAAATCCGATTAAAAGAAAACGACGAACGGAGTAAATAACGGACGTTCGTTAGCAAAACTAATCCAACGAACACGTTCATTGAAACGAACGGTTCGGTGAACGTTCATTAAATAAGAAAACCGAAAAAATAAAACCATCTAGGGTTTTAAAAAAACTGAACTTCTTCAAAAAAAACGGATCGGGTTTTCTAAAGAAAACCGGACCGGGGGGGCGGCGAGGTGCTACCTCCGGCGGCTCGCCGGCGCTCTGGGCGGCGGTGAGGGGTCGGCGGGTCGGGAGGGGGCGGCGAGGGACTCGGCGACGGCGGGAACGGCGGCGGCGGCCCCCTCGGCAAGCGGCGGGCTCGGCGCGGCTCGGGTTGGGGCGGCGGCGGCGGCGGATGAGGAGAGGGGGGGCGGCCGGGTTTTATAGGGGGCTTGGCGGCTTGGGGAGGGGCAAGGCGGCGGCGGCCTCGTGTCCGAGCCGACACGGCGGCGTGCGGCGGCGTCGACGACGGGAGACCGCCCAGGCGTCTTGCGAGGGGAGGGAGGTGGGCCGGGCGGTTGGGCCAGCTGGGCCTCGCCCAGGGGGAGGGGGGGCGATTTTTTTTAAAAAAACTAAACGAATTAAAAAAATACCAAACGAACTCCAATTTAATAAAATTAATTTTCCCGACTCCTAAAATGAGTCGAACAAAACGAACTTTAAAAACGGGCAATATGCATATTTTTTTAAATGCTCATTTTTGCCTAAAGCAAATAAATCTTCCAAAAACCAAAATTGATTTATTTATAATATCTTCATTTTTCCTATATGTTGGGAAAGTCATATTATTCCCTCTCTTTAACTTTTTATATCGGAAAAACTTTATGAAGATAAATAAATAAATCCAATGATCCTATTTTCAAAATTTGATAAATCCCAAATATGAAAATAATGAAACTTCCAACTCTCTCCGAGGGTCCTTGAGTTGCGTGAAATTTTCTAGGATCGGAAAAATGCGAGAAAATATGATATGCATGATGACCTAATGTATAACATTCCAAATTGAAAATTTGGGATGTTACAAACCTACCCCCTTAAGATGAATCTCGCCCTCGAGATTCGGGTTGGCTAGAAAATAGGTGAGGGTGGTCCTTAAGCAAAACTTCCTCTCTTTCCTAGGTGGCTTCATCCTCAGTGTGGTGGCTCCACTGAACTTTGCAAAACTTGATAACCTTGCTGCGGGTAACTCTGCTGGCATAATCGAGAATCTTAACCGGTTTTTCCTCATATGTTAAGTCATCCTCCAACTGAATTGCTTCCAGTGGCACTGTGTCTCTTAATGGTACCTCTGCTATCTCGGGGTGACATTTCTTCAACTGAGAAACATGGAATACATCATGAACTCCTGACAGTCCTTCTGGCAACTCCAACTTATAAGCAACTTCTCCCATGCGTTGCAAAATCTTATATGGTCCAACGAAACGTGGGGCTAACTTTCCTTTAACTCCAAAACGCTTAACTCCTCGAAGCGGGGATACTCTAAGATATACTCTGTCTCCAACTTCATACTCAATCGCTTTGCGCTTTGAATCGGCATAGCTCTTTTGTCTGGACTGGGCTACCTTGAGCCTGTCTCGAATCAACTTAACCTTCTGTTCAGACTCCTTAATCAAATCTGGTCCAAACAACTGACGATCTCCAGTTTCGTCCCATGACAACGGTGTCCTGCACCTTCTTCCATACAGAGCCTCGAAAGGTGCCATCTTCAAGCTGGTTTGGTAACTGTTGTTGTAGGAAAATTCTGCATACGGCAAATTATCGTCCCAACTAGATCCGTAATCTAGTGCACAAGCTCTCAGCATGTCCTCCAAAATCTGATTGACTCTCTCGGTCTGTCCATCGGTCTGTGGGTGGAAAGCTGTACTGAATTCCAATCGGGTTCCCAATGTTTCGTGTAACCGGTTCCAAAATTTCAAGTAAACTGGGTTCCTCTATCCGATACGATGCTCCTCGAACTCCGTGCAAACACACAATTCTGGTCATGTATATCTTTGCCAACTTAGCACTGCTATAGGTAGTCTTGACTGGAATGAAATGAGCTACCTTCGTCAAACGATCGACTATGACCCAAATCGAGTCATATCCTGAACGAGTCTTTGGCAAACCTGTGATGAAATCCATGCCTAGTTTATCCCACTTCCATTCGGGTATCGGCAATGGTTGCAACAATCCTGCTGGCTTCTGATGTTCTGCCTTTACTTTCTGACATACATCGCAAATTGCTACATACTCCGCAATATCCTTCTTCATTCCGGTCCACCAGAAAGTATTCTTCAAGTCCAAATACATCTTGGTATTTCCTGGGTGAATTGAATAAGGTGAATCGTGAGCTTCTTGCAAAATCAACTTCCTGATCTCTGGGTCATTTGGCACATAAACACGGTCTTCAAACCATAGGGTATCGTGCTCATCCTCACGAAATCCTTTAGCTTTTCCTTTGCTCATTTTCTCCTTTATAGAGGCAACTTCCTTATCTGCCTTTTGGGCTTCTCTGATTTTGTCCATCAGTGTCGACTGAATCTCCAATGTTGCTACATAGCCTCTCGGAACTATTTCCAAACATAGCTCTCGAAGGTCCTCGGCTAACTCATTGGGTATTCCTCCCATCATTAGGGTATTGACGTGGCTCTTACGGCTCAATGCGTCTGCTACGACATTAGCCTTTCCGGGGTGATAATGCAATCTCATGTCATAATCCTTGATAAGTTCTAACCATCTCCTTTGTCTGAGATTCAATTCCTTCTGTGTGAAGATGTACTTCAAACTCTTGTGATCCGTATATACTTCACAATGATTTCCAATGAGAAAATGTCTCCACGTCTTCAGGGCATGCACAACGGCTGCTAACTCCAAATCATGAGTGGCATAATTTAACTCATGGGGCTTAAGTTGTCGTGAAGCATACGAAACAACTCTTCCTTCTTGCATAAGTACGGCTCCAAGTCCTCGACGTGAAGCGTCGCAATACACCTCATAATCCTTAGTCTGATCTGGCAATATCAAAACTGGTGAGGTAACCAATCTTTTCTTCAACTCCTGAAAACTTGCCTCACAGTCCTCAGTCCATATGAATTTGTTATCCTTCTTCAACAATTCAGTCACAGGCTTAGCAATTCTTGAGAAATTCTGAATGAATCTTCGGTAGTATCCTGCGAGTCCCAGGAAACTCCGAATCTCTCCAACTGTCGTTGGTGCTTCCCATTTAGTTACGGTCTCAACCTTTGTAGGGTCAACTGCTATTCCTTCTCTGGATATAACATGTCCAAGGAATCCAACTTCCTTTAGCCAAAACTCACACTTGCTGAACTTGGCATACAACTGGTGTTCCCTCAGTTTCTCCAAAACCAATCTCAAATGTTCCTTATGTTCCTCTTCATTTTTCGAGAAAATCAAAATATCATCGATGAACACCACGACGAACTTATCCAAAAACTCCATAAACACTTTGTTCATCAGGTTCATGAAATAGGCTGGTGCGTTAGTCAGTCCAAATGACATAACGGTATACTCATACAGTCCATATCTCGTGGTAAATGCTGTCTTAGGTATGTCCTGCTCCCGAATCTTCAACTGATGATACCCTGATCGCAAGTCGAACTTGGAAAATACTTTAGCTCCTTGCAAACGATCAAACAGATCATTTATCATAGGTAGTGGGTACTTGTTCTTGATTGTTACTTCATTCAATCCACGGTAATCAACAACCATTCTTAACGATCCATCCTTCTTCTCCACTAACAATACGGGTGATCCCCAGGGTGAAGAACTTGGACGAATAAAACCTTTATCCAATAGTTCCTTAATCTGCTTCTTGATTTCCGCCAAATCCTGTGCGGGCATCCTGTACGGTCGCTTCGATATCGGGCCTGTTCCTGGCAACAGCTCGATCAAAAACTCAATGTCTCTATCCGGTAGCATTCCTGGCAACTCTTCCGGAAATACATCAGGAAAATCCTTCACCACTGGTACTTCTTCCTGCACCACTCCTGATAAGCAATTTACTTGCGCTCTCCTCGGCTCGTGTCGTGATACATACTTGATCCTTCTTCCTTCTGGTGTGGTGAGAAAAATTGACTTTGTGGTGCAATCTATGTTCCCTCCATACTTTGATAACCAATCCATGCCTAATATCACATCCAATCCTTGGGATTCCAAAACTATTAGGTCTGAGGGGAAAACATAGTGTCCAATCCGTAATGGCAGTCGATCACACCATTTATTAGCCATGTATTCTGCTCCGGGTGAGGTTACTAGCATGGGTGACCTAAGGGCTTGGGTCGGTAATTTGTACTCATCCACAAATCCCCTTGATATGTATGAATGCGATGCACCAGTATCGAAAAGAACAACTGCGGTAAATGACTTAACCAAAAACTTACCGATTACTGCATCGGGCTGATCTTCAACCTCCTCCACATCAATGTGGTTCACCTGTCCCCTGTTGAAAGGGTTGGGCTTCTTTCCAGAGCTTCCATTGCCATTTCCATTCTGGCCTTCTGGGCAGTCATTTGCATAATGTCCAGTCTTGCGGCACTTAAAACAAGTGATGTGACTCAGGTCTACCTTGGATGGTGTTGACGGGTTGGTGCGATTCTGTCCATTGCTTCCTCCATTCCCGTTCCCATTCTTAGTGCCATTATGGTTATGCGAATTACCTCCTCCATGGGTATGCTGAAACTGAATTCCTGATTTAGGGGTATAACGAGGCTTCTGCTGGGCTCCAGAGTTATACTTTCCCTGTCCATACTTCCTCTTGCGGTTCTCAATTTGCTGCTGCTTTCCTTCAATCATGAGGGCTCGGTCTACCAACTCCTGGTAGTTATTGAAACTTGCTACCATCAACGGCATGCTGAACTCATCATTCAGTCCTTCTAGAAACTTCTCCTGTTTAGCAGCGTCTGTAGCAACGTCATCTGGGGCATAACGTGCTAACTTACTAAAATCATCTACGTACTGGCCAACAGTCCTTCCTCCTTGGCGTAAGTTGCGAAACTCACACTTCTTCATGGCCATAGCTCCTGCTGAAACATGGGCAGTGCGAAAAGCTTGCTGAAACTGATCCCATGTGACAGTGTCTACCGGGTAAGTGGCTGTAAAATTCTCCCACCATGCTGCAGCGGGTCCTTCAAGCTGATGTGCTGCAAACTTCACTCTTTCACCATTTGTGCATCCTGCAGTGGTCAACTCCCTTCCTATCTTGCGGAGCCAGTCATCTGCTACAATTGGCTCGGTGCTACTGGAATACACCGGCGGATTCAGTCTAAGGAAACGAGTCAAGTGGTCCGCAGGTGGTGGTGGTGGTGGGTTGTTATTGTTGTTGTTGTTGTTGTTGCCCTGGTTCTGCACCAATGTTTGAATCAGGGTATTCTGCTGCTGAATCAGTTGGGTGATCTCTGGCGGGAAAACGAATCCGGGGTCGCGTCTCGGAGGCATCTGATGGGTTTAGAAAAGAAGAGAAATTTATAATAGAATGAGGTCTAAGGGGAATCACTACCCAAATGCACATGAGCAAATGCACACAAAATCACTTCATTCAATCAAACAAGGGCTTACAACGATCTAACTAGCGCAAAAGTGCGTGTACTAATAATGTTTACATGGCGGGAAATACTACTAATATGTGGGGGACTTCTATTAATTTGAACCGGTGGAAGACTCCATGATGTCTGCTCCAGCTTCGTCTTCAAAGTCGGGTTCACTTGGATCCGAATCGGTGTCGTCGATGTTGATGTAGTCGCTTGAACAACCGACATTCTGGTCTTCATTCCTGAGCGCCAACTTCTTCTTGAATTCTTCGATCTCGTACTTAAGATCGTTATTGTATCTTGCCAGAGCTACGATCTCGTCCATGTAGTCCTTGCGTGTAGTCTTTAGTTCTCCTTCCAGTTCGAGGATCCTTCCCTTTGTCTTCTGTAACTCCAACATATCATTGCACATTTGGTTCTCCTGGCGTCGAATGTGCTGATTTAACTCCTGGATGAACGCTGCAATGGACCTATCCTTCCTGGTGCTGACAACGTCCCAGTTGTCATTTCGGCGTCCGCAAATCTGGTAGATAGTGTCCTTGAGGTCTTCTTGATAAACTTCTCCAATGCGTCCCATGGTGATGTGAGCTGCCATGCTCTTTCCCAGACTCCAAGTTGGTGCACTGAAAACACTATCTATAGGCTTGGTGATTGGGGCGAATGTCCTTCCTGGAACGTGAGCTTGAATCTTCCAGCGCTCCTCTTCAGGCAGAGTGGCGTTGAAAGTCCCGGTTAAACTTGGTAGTCCAATGTTCAGGTACTTGGTAACTTCCTTCAAGTGAAATCCAAAAGGTGTGCCTTCATCTGGTTGGGTGTACTTGATCTTCGCGTCCGTCATCCTAAGAGAGTAGAAAAGATGAGGAGTTAGAAAATGGGAAGAGAGTAGTGGTCTATGGCTTTAACTTAGTGGTCGTGTCCTATAGTCAGCGTGTGCTCTGATACCATTCTCTGTAGCGACCAGACCCGAATGGATCAAGTCTCTGTGCTCAGTGTCATCCCTGGATCAGTAATGCTGACACCACACAGTACTTCGAAGGTTTTATAGCAGAGTAGCAATCACACACTTATTACATCGTTGTCCACAAGGGAACTGAATACAATAAAATGGCTTAAGGCCATCTAATAATAACAGCGGAAGGCTTGGAAGATAAGTGAGTCCATCAACTCCATCGGCAACACTGAGTATAGAACCACGACCTAACACCTTACTCATCGTGCGAAAAGTGCATAACGTGAAAGTTGCAGCCCGAAAACGGGTCAGCACATGGAATATGCTGGCAATGTAACACATAGAGAGTAATGAAGCAATAAGCCTATACTACATGCATATATGGCTGGTGGTAAGGCTCTACGGTTACATTTTTGCATAAAGCTAGTTTTTCCCTACATCAAAGGAATAATTTTATTTAACTATCATGGTGGTTGTTAAACATTGAGAATGGTTGACAGCATCCTCAATCCCAATTAAAAAGTACTCATCAAAATCCCAATAACTTTTATTAGAAGTAACATGTTGAGATTCACATGATATTCAAGTACTAGATACTCAAAACGTCCATAACCGGGGACACGGCTAATCATGATTAGTTTATACACTCTGCAGAGGTTTGCGCACTTTTCCCCACAAGACTCGATCGCCTCCGCTTGGTTCTCGCACTACATGGTGTTTGAGAAACGGATGACCGAGACATAGTCTTTCAGAAGCGCTAGCACCTTACATGTGGGTAGACCGTACCAACCTACATCCCCTACATCAGCTAGCCTACCCGTAAGAGTTCGCACAACTTAGTCAACTACGCCAGAGCCCATAATTGGCTTGTGGCTGCACACGGAAGTTTCCAGTTTGAATAATCTTATGATCCCTTAGAGCCCAGGTGGCGGTCCAAGAAATACAGGCAAGTCCTGATGGAAACCAGGTGCCTCAATCCACCCAGATGTGTGTTTAGGTTGCCACCTTAGATAAACCATTAATTAACAATCTCACATCTGTCATGGATATTCACTCACCCAATCCACGTCTACTAGCATAGCATGGCATAATAAGCAAACGTAGAAGTAACTCCCAAGGTTTCATAAGTAAACAGGTAATAGGTACTACCTCAAATCTACTTCCCAATCCCACAATTTAATTAGATCCTAAACATGCAAGTGTTTGAGGGTTTGATCTAATGCAATAAAACTGGGTAGTAGAAAAGGTATGATCAAGTGTTACTTGCCTTGTCGATGATCCATGAGACCTAGAGATTCAAGTAACAAGCGGCGCACTCGGGTGATCTAACGCAGACAAACAACAAGCATACAATAAGTACTCATCTAATGCACGGGGAAATCTCAAATAAAAGATCTAACCAGAGAGTTCAACTAAAGAACCCTGGTTGCAAAAGAATCGAATCAAATAAGGCATCGAAAGTCGAAACTCGAGAGAGAACGACTCGGTTTAGCAATCTGAAACTAGGTCAAAATTTTACAGTAGCAAAACTCTGTGTAAGTAGGTTAGTCGGAACGGCGGTTTCGTCACGAAACTCCAGGCGCGTGAATCACCTGATTCCGATAAACGAGCGAGAAGATAAACAGATTTGAAAATCGGATCGGAAATCGAATCAGAAAAATAAGGGATTAAATCCGATTAAAAGAAAACGACGAACGGAGTAAATAACGGACGTTCGTTAGCAAAACTAATCCAACGAACAAGTTCATTGAAACGAACGGTTCGGTGAACGTTCATTAAATAAGAAAACCGAGAAAAAATAAAACCATCTAGGGTTTTTTAAAAAAACCGAACTTCTTCAAAAAAAACGGATCGGGTTTTCTAAAGAAAACCGGACCGGGGCGGCGAGGTGCTACCTCGGCTCGCCGGCGGGCTCCGGTGGCGGTGAGGGGTCGGCGGGTCGGGAGGGCGGCGAGGACTCCGCGACGGCGGGAACGGCGGCGACGGGCGTCCTCGGCGGCGGCGGGCTCAGCGCTGGCTCGGGTTAGGGCGGGCGGCGGCGGATGAGGAGAGGGGGCGGCCGGTTTTATAGGAGGGGGGGTGGCGGCTTGGGGAGGGCAAGGGGGCGGCGGCGGCTCGTGTCTGAGCCGGACACGGCGGCGGCGGTGTCTGGCGGGGAGACCGCCACAGAGCGTCTGTGAGGAAGGGAGGTGGGCAGGCGGGTGGGCAGCTGGGCCTCGCCCAAAGCCGGGGCGCGATTTTTTAAAAAAACAAAACTAAACGAATTAAAAAATACCAAACGATCTCCTAATTTAATAAAATTAATTTTCCCCGACTCCTAAAAATGAGTCGAACAAAACGAACTTTAAAAACGGGCAATATGCATATTTTTTTTAAATGCTCATTTTTGCCTAAAGCAAATAAATCTTCCAAAAACCAAAATTGATTTATTTATAATATCTTCATTTTTCCCATATGTTGGGAAAGTCATATTATTCCCTCTCTTTAACTTTTTATATCGGAAAAACTTTATGAAGATAAATAAATAAATCCAATGATCCTATTTTCAAAATTTGAGAAATCCCAAATATGAAAATAATGAAACTTCCAACTCTCTCCGAGGGTCCTTGAGTTGCGTGAAATTTTCTAGGATCGGAAAAATGCGAGAAAATATGATATGCATGATGACCTAATGTATAACATTCCAAATTGAAAATTTGGGATGTTACAACCGTGCTCTAAAAGATATAAGTGAAGCACTAGAGCAAACTTTATCTAGCTCGAAAGATATAAGTGAAGCACATAGAGTATTCTAATAAATTCTGAATCATGTGTGTCTCTCCCAAAAGGTGTGTACAACAAGGATGATTGTGGTAAACTAAAAAGAAAAATCTCAAATCATAAAAGACGCTCCAAGCAAAACACATATCATGTGATGAATAAAAATATAGCCTCAAGTAAAGTTACCGATGGACGAAGACGAAAGAGGGGATGCCTTCCGGGGCATCCCCAAGCTTGGGCTTTTGGTTGTCCTTGAATTTTACCTTAGGGTGCCTTGGGCATCCCCAAGCTTTGGCTCTTGCCACTCCTTATTCCATAATCCATAAAATCTTTTACCAAAACTTGAAAACTTCATAACACAAAACTCAACAGAAAATCTTATGAGCTCCTTAGCGAAATAAAACAAACCATCACATTAAGGTACTATAATGAACTCATTCTTTATTTATATTGGTGTTAAACCTAATGTATTCCAATTTCTCTATGGTTCATAACCTCCGAAACTAGCCATAGATTCATTAAAATAAGCAAACAACACACGAAAAACAGAATCTGTCAAAAACATAACAGTCTGTAGCAATCAGATTTGTTCGAATACTTCTGGAACTCCAAAAATCCTGAAAAACTAGGAAAACCTGGACAATTTCTGAACTGATATACTGCAAAAGGAATTGGTATTTTATCATGTTCTGGTGGAATTTAAACAATTATTTTCGTGAGCGCAAAGTTTCTGTCTTTTTCAGCAAGATCAAACAACTATCACCAAGAAGATCCTATTGGTTCTACTTGGCACAAACACTAATTTAAAACATAAAACCACATCTAAACATAGGCTAGATGAATTATTTATTATTAAACAGAACCAAAAAGCAAGAAACAAAAATAAAATTGGGTTGCCTCCCAACAAGCGCTATTGTTTAACACCCCTAGCTAGGCATAAAGGCAAGAATAGATCTAGGTATTACCATCTTTGGTCTTTAATTTTTTAGCGGAGTCATGCTCGAATCCGGGAGGTTCTTTACGTTTCCCATCATATTCGGACATTTTTAGATCTAAAGAATCCAACCGCTTATTGCAAAGGGTAATCAACATATTCATGCGGTGAAGATTTCCGCTAACACTCTTAAGAAGTTCAAGAGACTTTTGTAAAATTTTCGTTACTTCACAAATCTTCTCAAAAACTTGTGTCTCTTCCTGGGTATGATGTGGCCCCTTTTGTTGTGATAGTGTTCCCACTATTCTCTCTATGATTTCATGTGCAATACTGGGATCAATTTCGATAAAATTTCCTTTGGAAACGCAATCCAAGAGTTGTCTATGGGACATATTTAGTCCAACATAAAAATTGCGAAATAAAATTCTAAAACTCACCTCTAAGGTGCAATTACAATAAGATTCCATCATCCTATACCAAGCATCTTTTAAGTTTTCTCCTTGTCTTTGTTTGAAGTGAAGAACTTCAAACTCGGGAGACAAAGGAGCAGATAAAGGATTGGCCATGACGACACACGGCGACACAAGAAGTAAGCGAAAAGAGACGAACGGAAAAAAGGCCGAATAAAATGGCAAGGGTGAAGTGGGGGAGAGGAAAACGAGAGGCAAATGGCGAATAATGTAATGCGAGGGATAAGAGTTGTGATGGGTACTTGGTATGTCTTGACTTGACTTGACTTGGAGTAGATCTCCCCGGCAACGGCACCAGAAATCCTTCTTCCTACCTCTTCAGCTTGCGTTGGTTTTTCCCTCGAAGAGGAAAGGGTGATTCAGCAAAGTAGCGTAAGTATTTCCCTCAGTTTTTGAGAACCAAGGTATCAATCCAGTAGGAGATTACACACAAGTCGCCTCCTACCTACACAAACAAATAAGAACCTTGCAACCAACGCGATAAAGGGGTTGTCAATCCCTTCACGGCCACTTGCAAAAGTGAGATCTAATAGAGATAATAAGATAAATATCTTTGGTATTTTTATGATATAGATTGGAAGTAAAGATGGCAAAGTAAAAATAGATTTGAAACTTGTATGATGGAAAGTAGACCCGGGGGCCATAGATTTCACTAGTGGCTTCTCTCAAGATATCATAAGTATTACGGTGGGTGAACAAATTACTGTCGAGCAACTGATAGAAAAGCGCATAGTTATGAGAATATCTAGGCATGATCATGTATATAGGCATCACGTCCGTGAAAAGTAGACCGAAACGATTCTGCATCTACTACTATTACTCCACACATTGACCGCTATCCAGCATGCATCTAGAGTATTAAGTTCATAAGAACAGAGTAACGCATTAGGCAAGATGACATGATGTAGAGGGATAAACTCAAGCAATATGATATAAACCCAATCTTTTTATCCTCGATGGCAACAATACAATACATGTCGTTTCCTTTTACATCCTTTGGGATCGAAACAGCATAAGATTGAACCCAAAGCTAAGCACTTATCCCATTGCAAGAAAGATCAATCTAGTAGGCCAAACCAAACTGGTAATTCGGAGAGACTTGCAAAGATATCAAATCATACATAAAAGAATTCAGAGGAGATTCAAATATTGTTCATAGATAATCTTGATCATAAACCCACAATTCATCGGATCTCGACAAACACACCGCAGAAAAGAGTTACATCGAATAGATCTCCAAAAAGATCGAGGAGAACTTTGTATTGAGATCCAAAGAGAGAGAAGAAGACATCTAGCTAATAACTATGGACCCGAAGGTCTGTGGTAAACTACTGCTACCTCTTGAGCACTGCGTTGGATTTCCTTGAAGAGGAAAGGATGATGCAGCAAAGTAGCGTAAGCATTTCCCTCAATTTTTGAGAACTAAGGTATCAATCCAGTAGGAGGCTATGCGTGATTCCCTCGTACCTACACAAAACAAATAACTCCTCGCAACCAACGCGATAAGGGGTGGTCAATCCCTTCACGGTCACTTACGAGAGTGAGATCTGATAGAGATGATAGATAATATTTTTGGTATTTTTGTGATAAAGATGCAAAGTAAAATAAAAACAAAGGCAATAATAAAGTGATGAAGATTAATATGATGAAGATAGACCCGGGGGCAATAGGTTTCACTAGTGACTTCTCTCAAGAGCATAATTATTTTACGGTGGGTGAACAAATTACTGTTGAGCAATTGATAAAATTGAGCATAGTTATGAGAATATCTAGGTATTATCATGTATATAGGCATCACGTCTGAAACAAGTAGACCGACTCCTGCCTGCATCTACTACTTTTACTCCACTCATCGACCGCTATCCAGCATGCATTTAGAGTATTAAGTTCATGAAAACAGAGTAACGCGTTAAGCAAGATGACATGATGTAGAGAGATAAATTCATGCAATATGATAAAACCCCCATCTTCTTATCCTCGATGGCAACAATACAATACACACTACAAAAAAAGACACATCCGTGACATTTTGGGCCGAACGAAATTTTTTTCTGTCATACATATGACACTTCTATGATGATAACTGTGACAAAACCCGGTATCATCATAGATGTGGTGGGCTCCTACTTCTTTGACAAAAAATCATGACAGAAAATGGGCTTTTCGTCCTGGGCGGGCTGGAGACGCAGCTGCATGACATTCTTTGGGCCGTCCATGACGGAAAAAACCGCGGTAGAAGCGAGGGGGAGGAAAATTTCAGGGAGTTCCCGGTTACGGTGGGAGGTCAGGGGCCGAGCGATGTGCGTTTCTCTCGTACACGTACGCGTGTGTGTGCGAGGCGTTGGCTCTAACTAAACCCGAGCCAGGCATTGGGCTCTAACTAAACCCGAGCGATTGCACTGCAGGCTACACATTACTGAACCCGAGCGATTGACCGATGGTCGTTAATCGAACCCGATCGGCGATTCGCCGCTCTCGCCGCTAATCAAGCCGATCGATGTTGCGATCGTCTCAACGTATCTATAATTTTGATTGTTCCATGCTATTATATTACCCTTTTGGATGTTTATGGGCTTTATTTTACACATTTATATCATTTTGGGACTAACCTACTAACCGGAGGCCCATCCCATATTGCTGTTTTTTTGCCTATTTGATATTTGAAGAAAAGGAATATCAAGCGAGTCCAAACGGAATGAAACCTTCGGGGCGTGATTTTTGGAACGAACGTGATCCAGAGAACTTGGAGTGCAAGTCAAGAAGCAGCCGAGGCCTCCACGAGATAGGAGGGCGCCCCCCCCCCCTATAGGGCGCACCCCCTATCTCGTGGGCCCCTCGAGCGGCCACCGACGTACTTCTTCTTCCTATATACACCAACGTTCCCTGAAAACATCCAGGGGCACCATGAAACACAATTTCCACCGCCGTAACCTTCTGTATCCGTGAGATCCCATCTTGGGGCCTTCGCCGGCACTCTGCCGGAGGGGGAATCAAGCACGGAGGGCCTCTACATCAACATCCTTGCCCCTCCGATGAGTTGTGAGTAGTTTACCACAGACCTACGGGTCCATAGTTATTAGCTAGATGGCTTCTTCTCTCTTTTTGGATCTCAATACAATGTTCTCCCCCTCTCTTGTGGAGATCTATTCGATGTAATCTCTTTTTCCGGTGCATTTGTTGAGATTCGATGAATTGTGGGTTTATGATCAAGTTTATCTATGAATAATATTTGAATCTTCTCTGAATTATTTTATGTATGATTAAGTTATCTTTGCAAGTCTCTTCGAATTATCAGTTTGGTTTGGCCTACTAGATTGTTCTTTCTTGCCATGGGAGAAGTGCTTAGCTTTGGGTTCAATCTTGCAGTGTCCTTAACCAGTGACAGAAAGGGTTGCAAGGCACGTATTGTATTGTTGCCGTCGAGGATAACAAGATGGGGTTTATATCATATTGCATGAGTTTATCCCTCTACATCATGTCATCTTGCTTAGTGTGTTACTCTTTTCTTATGAACTTAATACTCTAGATGCATGCTGGATAACGGTCGATGTGTGGAGTAATAGTAGTAGATGCAGGCAGGAGTCGGTCTACTTGTTATGGACGTGATGCCTATATACATGATCATGCCTAGATAATCTCATAACTATGCGCTTTTCTATCAATTGCTCGACAGTAATTTTTTCACCCACCGTAATACTTATGCTATCTTGAGAGAAGCCACTAGTGAAAACTATGGCCCCCGGGTCTATCTCTTATCATATTTGATCCCAATCTACTTTTATTTGCATCTTTACTTTTTGCATCTATATTATAAAATCCAAAAATAGATTTATCTTATCATACTATCTTTATTAGATCTCACTTTCGCAAGTGGCCCTGAAGGGATTGACAACCCCTTTATTGCATTGGTTGCGAGTTTTTAGTTTGCTTGTGTAGGTGCGTGGGACTTTTGAGGAGCCTCCTATTGGATTGATACCTTGGTTCTCAAAACTGAGGGAAATACTTATGCTACACTTTGCTGCATCACCCTCTCCTCTTCGAGGAAAACCAACGCAAGCTCAAGATGTAGCAGCTGCCTCTGGGATGAACAGTGGCGTTATGGGCGGGGGGGGTTGGATGAACATTGAGCGATGGCGTTGCCTCTGGATGAACAGGACCCGTGGTGTGGTGGAGGGCTGGATGAGCAGTGAGCGGTGGAGGGTGCCCGTGGAGGGTGGATGAACAGGACCCGTGGTGTGGAGGGCTGGATGAGCAGTGAGCGGTGGAGGGTGGTTGAACAGGACCCGTGGTGTGGAAGGCTGGATGAATAGTAGACGGTGGAGGGTGGTTGAGCAGTGGCGGTGGAGTAAGCGGGCGGTGGAGGCTGGATGAGCAGGAGCCGTGGATGAGCGATCGCGGTGGACGCTGGAGGAGGTCGGCGGTGGATGAGCAGAGCCCGTGGAGGCTGGAGGGGTCGACGGTGGAGATGAACAGTATCCGTGGAGTCCCGTTTTGCGATGCGCCACACCCTCCCGATGAACAGGACCCCGTTTCGACCGTATCGCTCTAACACAAGTCCGTTTCCTCCGTTTTGCGGTACGCCACACCCCTCCCAATCAACAGGACCCCCATTTCGACCGTAGGAGGTCCGTTTCCTCCATTTTGCGGTACACCAGACCCCTCCCGATGAACATGATCCCGTTTGAGCGTGGCGGTCGAACACAAGGCCGTTCCTCCGTTCTGCGATGCGCGAGCCTCGTTTCCATCGCTGTTCCGTCCCGAGCCCTCCCGATGAACACGACCACGCATTCCGTTCCGACCCAGCCGGTTGGCTCCCACACGTTCCGTTGCCTCCCGATGAACACGACGCATTCCGTTGCCTCCCCATGAACACGATGCATTCCGTTGCCTCCCCATGAACACGACGACGACGCTGTTTCTCTGTTCCGACCCAGCCATGTCAACGAGCCCTCGTCGTACGTATGCGCGAGTAGGCGTTCGAGACCCCGCCCGTATGTACACATATGTGGCTGTATTTTCTTTCTTGCACCCTGGCCGCTGTACGTACGTGTACATGCTACGTGCGCGCCTCTACTACGACACGTCCGCTCCTCTACTACGACACGTGCACGCCTCTACATCGACAAGTATGTACGTACACGTTCGCGACCAGAATGACAACGCTACGTACGCTTCGATCAGGTGGGTCCCGGTATCGCCGCACTTCCTTGCTGTGAAGATGTAGCTGGTGGGTCCCGATAGTAAGAGGCGGTTGTTTTTTGCTCGGACGCACTTCCTTGCGTGCGAAGATGTAACTGGTGGGTCCCAGCAGTCGGGGGAAACTTTTTCACGAAATCGATGGCCCGTCTGGTGGGTCCCAGTGGCGTGGAGAATCATTATTTTCCGCGTAATAAGGAGGCACTTCCTTGCTGCGGCCGTGGACCTAGCTGTCAGCCTCTCCACGTCTGATCCACGTCGATGGAAGTCGTTCCTTGACCACATTGACCACGCCGCGCCGAGAGCACCAGCACGGTGGACGACGGTGAGGACTAGGAAGGGGACGACGGGGAGCTGGGGAAGACGCGGCAGTGGAAGCCAGCGGAGAGGAGTACGAGGTTCACTGGTTCGGCTGCGGTGTGAGATGCCGTCACCGCGAGGCTGGCCAGCGGTGGGAATAGTAGAGGCGGTGAGGCCTCCGTGGCAGCACAACCGCCACGGGAGGCAAGACATCTTGCGCACGACTGGCGCTGCTTTGGTGGCTGCGGCAAGAAGACCAGAGGTTGAAGAAGCACTACGGCCGTTGGATGGACATCGTCACGGTCCTTTGGAGCTAGAATCGTTCATATTGACTAAAGTTGACAAAGGCCTCGTCCCAGTCAACTTAGTAGGCCCACAAGTCAGCCTCCCACCATGGTGGGTCCCAGCTAGCAGGGGGAGTATTCATTTTTTTTTTTCATAATAAGGAGGCACTTCCATGGGTCCGAGCTGACAGCAGGGGGAACATTTTTTTCACGAAATACGTTGGCCCGTCCGGTGGGTTCCAGCAGTCAGGGGGAATGTTTTTTTCACGAAATAAGGTGGCCCGTCTGGTGGGTCCCTGCTGTCAGGTGGAGGAATAATTATTTTGCGCGTAATAAGGAGGCACTTTCTTGCGGCCGCCTGGACCCAGCTGTCAGCCTCTCCACATACAGTACTCTTCCGATGGAAGTCGGTCATTGACCACGTTGACCACGCGCGCCGAGAGCACCAGGGCGGTGGTATGGAAGACGGCGAGGCCTAGGAAGGGGACGAGGCGAAGCCGGGGAAGATGTAGCAGTGGAAGTTCGCGCGGAGAGGAGTACGAGAGTTCACTTGTTTGGCTGTGGTGTGAGGCCGCCGTAGCCGCAGAATAACAGGGGGTGTGGGTGAGTAGAGGGATGGCCTGGCCAACGGTGGGAGTAGTATGGGGCGGTGAGGCCTCCGCGGCATCACAGCCGGCCACGGGAGGCAGGAGCACGCGACACGACCAACGCTGCTTTGGTGGTGGGAGCAAGAAGACCAGAGGTTGAAGAAGCACTACGGCCGTTGGATGGACATCGTACGATCACTGCAGCTAGAATCGTTTATATTGACTAAGTTGACAAAGCCCTTGGTACGCGTGAACTTAGTAGGCCCACAACTCGGATTTGGCAGAGAACATATAGCCCATTTGCGATTTGTAAGAATGTACAGCCTATTTTTTAATTCTAATGGAATTTACTACATCCCATTTACAGTTTGTTAAAAGTATAGCCCAACTTCTAGCTAGGACAACATTAATAATTTCAAACAACCGCTCAAAACAGAATTCAAAAAAAAATTCCCACATTTCGATGGGATCCGAAATATTTTTATCCGAAATTTCTAGTCAGGTTAAATATAATTTCAAAATAAAGTTGTATTACGTTAAAATTCAACGAAATATTATTGCTTGCATAACAAGTAATGAAATTAAAATTTTCAAATTCCAAAAATAATATATTTTTCAAACTAATTACGTGTTTGGTGCATAGTAACTGTCCAGTTATTATAATTACATCCCATTTATTATTTCTTAAAGTCCATTTTCTTGTTAAGCCTAATGCATACCTCCTAGGAAAGTTTGCAGCCCGGCGGGGTGGAGAATAACAAGTTGACCCGGATATTGTGTACAACTGTCGGCCCAGTTGCATTGCTGATGTTGAAAAAAAAAGGCATGTAGTACAGTACAACCTAACATGGTTACTCAGCCCACATTCAGCGACGCCGGAAAGGCCCAAACAAGGCTTCTGTGCAACTTTTTGAAGTCAGTGAGCTCAATTAATAACTTAAGAAAAAAGTTAGATTACAGTGGAACCTAATTAAAAGCTGTCACGAGCAAATAAATAATTCAACGGGTCCCACTTGTGCGTGTGCATGTGTGTGTGTGTGTGAGAGAGAGAGAGAGAGAGAGAGAGAGTGAGAGAGATAGAGAGAGACCCGTCGGTCGATGCTCGTAAATACATCTTTCAGCCATATGCATTGCTGATGCTCAGTAAAAACTTATATAGTTGACACAATCATATAGAACATCATAGCACACTGAACTTGCATACAAAAATTTCACGCAGGAGGCACAATCATGATGGAAGCAATGGATCGCCACAGGAAGGGCTATGTTGAAACCAACGAATTCGTACATAACGGTTCATTGTCTTTATCAATGACGGGGAAATATCTTGAATGTTGTGCAAAGAAAATAGACAGACAACACAATAAGTTCTGCTAGCACATTAAGTTGACGTACAACCCTTTCTAAAAAAAGTTCAGGTACAAAATTAGAATAGGTCACAATCAAATGTACTGGCATATCAGTGCCTCACACACATAGCTCGGATTTCACTAGTATCTGACAAGATTCAGTTGTTACCTCAAATTAGAGCACATCCAGGCAGCCAGCCCTACTTCTTCTCCCAAAGCGATGGCCTCCGCCAGCGATGGAGTAGGCCTGTGCCATCCATCGTTCCGAGCAACAGGGGAAAGTCGGCGTTGACTCATGTAATGGGCGTCGTCAGCGGACCACAGCACCAGCGGCGGTGGTAGGACTTGATTGATGGATTGACCACTTCTTGACATGCACGAACACTCGATCTGGTACATCCCTAATGTGGTCCACGGCGGCCTTGGTGGCGACGAATAGTACAACCCGGTTCCTGCACGGTATCTCAACACCAATCACCTTGGTATGGTGGGCGGCTTCTTCATCCATGCCATAACCGTGAGCCCAGCTATGCGGAGGAACAAACATACTTACGAGCTCACCTCCAAGGTCGTTGATAAGCTCGTTCATGGACTCGCTGTTCCAAGCACGTCGAGGCATGCCGTGGAAGGTAAGCTTTGTTAAAACTCAAGCTCGAGAGGGCACGAGCCCCATCCAGGTGCCACCGATCAAAGCTCACCAGCGTGCCATCGCAGAACAAGCGCCGGAAGATTCGAACACACGATTGCGGTCGAAAGTTGTCCGGAACACGACGAAGAAATCAGCGGTGGCGGACAGACTTCAACGAGCAAGTCACTTATTTGGATGCCGTGCGCAATGCCAAAAGCTTTGACAAGGTCGTCTGGCGAGACGGGAGGCGATCGCCGTTGATGGTTACCATCAGCACTTTGCCGCAAACTGGTCCGTCAAGCGCCGCCATGCCATTGTTGAGCAACAGCATGCAGCGACCGAAGGCAGGACGGACCTCAGGATCTCCGGCTCATAGATCCGCGTTGACCGGCGACATGGATGGGCGGTTTGGTACCAGGGAGTACAAGAGGGGATTTGGGGAACTGGGTAGGAATCGAGATTCGAGAGGTGGGGAGGGCGGAGACCGGGGATGAAAAGGTAGCATGTATTTCGAGCAGCGCCAATGCTCTCGGCATAAGCGCAAAAAACACCGGTGGCACCCACATGTCGGCCTAAGAGTCCTTATTCTTTCTTTTTTGGAGAGCCCAGCCTTTTTTTCAGGATCGTTTGAGAGCCCGGCCTGAGAGTCATAATTGACCTGTTTGGCATTGCGTTCCTACTCGCCCCATATTCAACGAAACCTCACTGTCCCAAACAAGTGTACATCATCGAAAAGACACTGAGCTCAAATTATATAAATTGAAAAAAGGAGATATACTCTAAACACTGGAGAATGGTGATGCCCTCATTTAACCCACCAGTAGTTCGAGACAATAAACAGTTCGAAACAACGATATATACAACATTGAAACACTGACTAGTGACTACTACTGACATAAACAACAAGACATGATAGTTCATAAGAAGTCTTGCTACACCACCAAAACGCACCCATCTGCAACGCTCAGACTCTCGTGATCCAGACGAGAATGACATTCTAAACAGAAGCAACTATTACATAGTAAGAGTGACATAGACGAGGATGACCAAATGACAAGGAATATGCATAACAAAAGAAAGAACTACCCATCCAGAACCAGCAGCAAAGACAACAAAGTCATTCGAAGAGATGATCCAACACCATCATAATTTGCAGCCCGCTTCATCGACCGTGATCCGGAGACACGGTACTCCACCCTTCGATGCAACAGCCCAATTACCTATCAACTTGAAGGCTTGAACCACATCACTGCTGTCGTAATTGAGACATCCAAGGATCAAAGTTAATCCGGATGCCTTTGTCATTCTCACCTTCTTTTGGCTGCGAGGCTGTATCATTGACAATCGGGGAGTTTGCTCCCGAACTCCTAGGGCTCGCCGTGTAGACACAGATTTTCCATAGCAAACAGAGCCTTTCTGCCATCAAGGTCCTTGCCAGCGGTGATCTCCTGGTTAATCGGATAATTGAGTCAGAAGCAGAGAGTGTGAACCAAGGCTGTTTACCGCCTCAACTAAAAAATCCTAAAGGCCCCAACAAGCTGGTATCTTGCTCATAGGCGTAACAGCCATGTCCGGATACTCACGTATTACGATGCTTGTATATAGTGGGGTTTTGCAATATAACTTTTCGGCTCATGTGTCCAAATGATCATCAGGCTTTTGCCATCGTCGATCGGCGAGGAACCAGTTGTGCTTCCTGTTTTTGGCAAAGGTGGTGTGATTACAAAGGCGATGAATGTAGGGACACTGCATCATATCAAAAAGGACATGCATTGTTAATGTAAGATCAACATTGTTCGAGTATGAGTAGGATAATGCAAGAAACAACATTGATATGTCCTGTTGGGCCGGGAGGAAAATACAGGAAATGTATCTGGGTTGAAAATATAGAAGTGCCATGCATGGTTATACTCATGTTATCTATAATCGATTCTTCACAGAAACTACCATGTCATGCATGTTATGTAATCATGTTCTATCCTCACAAACAAATTCTTCAAGGTAACTAACAAACCATGCATTGTTATATACTCGTGTTACGTGGGCAAAAGTTTTGTGAGGATATTATTCTAGCCATTGATTGCTGAAGGCGAATATAGGTATGTACACATAGTAAGCATTGCACGATTTCACTACTTCCAAATATAGAGTTCTCCATATGCACATTTACTTCCCTAATGTACGGTTAGATGAAACCAACAGTGTGGTGCATGTTTCTACATCATGAAAATAAGGAAACTAACATGGCCATTGATACACACTCATATTTAGTAGTAGTATATAGATTACTGTGAAATAAGGATAATATCCATATATTCCTAACCGTTTGATTATTCAGGGTACAAATTGGCTGTAATGACATGGTCACAATCGCATGAATTAACTCATTCCAAATATAGCTGATTTACGGTGTCTCTAATACATTCACATAGTTCTAATCAAATTCTGCTCAAACAAGGATATGCCAATCATCACAAAAAGTTCAAACAGTGTCATGGCGTCATCATTAACATGAGACGGAAATAACTTACACGCATCGTCCGAGCAATACGTGGTGCCATCTGCTTTGTCAGTCGCATAAATGATGCCATTGTGTTCAATAGCATCACAGAAGTGTGTTTCAGCTTTGACGATGATCCACTGCGAGCTGAGTTGTCTCCAGCTAAAGCACGCACCAGCGTAAAGATAGGCGAGTCCGCGGTTGAACAAGGCAATTAACTTGATGTCTGCGTAATTCGCATGTCGTGTGGGCACTTGGCAGATTACAATCTTCTGCAAAACAATGTCCGTCCAACTGACGTAGTAATCTAGATGACTTTGACCGCGATGGTAATACTCTATATAATCCAACGGAGGAAGGATAATCTCATGGGAGGTTTGGAAGTTCACGAGCACCAACTTTTTACCGTCTTCTCTGAAGGCAGCCATCCAGTGGGAGTTCATGCCGACCCAGTACATACCTGCCAAGAAGTTTCGAGCGATGGTGATCGGATCGATGTCGAGGGAAATGATGTACGGCGATCCACTACATACCTGCAAAGAAGTTTCGGCTAATGGAGATCGGATTGAAGTCGAGGGGCATCATGCACGTCTCCATATCATGGTGGGCCAATCTCGCAAGACCAGATAGTAGCAAGCAGGTTGTCTTGAAAAGCTTAGGCCTCGCTTTGACGACGGCCGTGTGCATGTCCCTCGAGCATGCAGCCAGCCGCAGGGCGCTCAACATATCCATACACGAACAACAGAGGTCGAGGATGTCACTAGGGAGATTGCTCAATCGCGGCTCATATGGATGTTGTGCTTTCGGTTCCCATGCGGAGTTTGGGGGGGCTTGATTTACGGGGAGAAGGATGTCGGTGTTGGAGCGGCTAGCGAGGAATAGTGGTCTTGGGGAGGCGAGTGAGGCGACAGTACACGGGGGCACAGCGAGATGGAGACGGAGACGGAGAAGGAGATGGAGATGGAGTGGTGCTATGGGAGCGTAGAGGGAGACAAGGCGAGGCGCCAATGTGTTGTATAGCGGCGGTGACAGACTGCACAGTGCACAGGGTGAGGCTGACTTTGGTAACCCGAACACGCCGCCTGGACTAGTGTCAGGCGCAGGGTGTTGTCACTTCACTATGAGGAATGGATGAATAGTATTTTGACCATCAAGTGTACCACAGTTGTACTACTACTACTACTAGTAGGTACATGAGTACTCCAGTATTGTATAGAGGAAATAGGTCTCCTGTGCTAGGATGCATGTTCACTTCATCGTTCAGGTATCATCCATATTCCGAGTAGAACCAAATTCTCGTCTGCCCAATCAACGCTCTGCCGCGATGCATGCAGTGGTCGTTCTGGTGCATCAAGGACGGCATGCAGATCGTTCCACACTTGAGAAGAGAAAAAAATGTAAAGGTAGAACGCGGCAGCAGAGGAAGAGAACGCTGGCTAATGAGGCTAGGAGGGGATCGAGCAGGAAGTTAATTCTCCACGCCTAAAGGTTTTGGGAAAACCTGATTTTCATAAGGTGACTTATACTCACCTAAATGGAGGGAGTATTCCTTAACCAAAGAATGTTGTGTCTCCCACTCACGCGCTCAAAAAAAAAACTACGACACATTTTTTTTATCTGTTTGCATAGGTCCCACCTATCAGGAAGGATGGGCACGTACATGAACAGGTACGACTCATCAGTCTACCCGCATAGCCTTTTCGTTTAGTCTACCTAGCCGTCTAATCAACTGCCTGCACGCCACTTCTCCCATTTACTTCTCCATCGGGAACCGATTCTCCTGGGCTTCTTCACCTCCCCTTCGTCTTCATTTGCATCCAAACCCCACTGCGTTCACATTGTTTTAACCTCTTTAAATAATCATCTACTACTTCAGTTAGACTAGCCATCTAATCCTAATTCTCCAAACCATAGCCCTTCGTTCCAGAGGTTCCAAATGGCGATAGAGATCACGATGCAGGTTTTTAGCGTCCAACATGTCCTCGTCGAAGGCCCGATGCGCTTAGTTGCCACCGTCACCGTCCACCCAAGGGTTGTTCGGCAGTGCATCAACAATGTATCCAACTCCCTTGAAAAAGGTAGAGACGAGGGTCATCGGTCTCGACGCAGAGTACACGGAGCGTGCCCCTGGGAAGATCCAGCGCGCCGCCGTCCTTCAGCTATGCCTCGAAGATGATGTTTTGGTGTACCACATCGTACACTCGCCCTCCATACCAGGTGAGCTTCACGATTTGTTGTCTCGGGAGGACGTATACTTCTGTGGGGCAGCCATCGAAGGGGACAAACAGAAGCTGGAGCCATACAACCTTGATTTGAAAAGTATCGCTGACCTACAAACCAGAATCAAAATTCCTGTAGAAGTTTGTGATAAACAGACACCATCCCTATTCGACGTAGCAAATTTTGTGCTCGGTACAAATCATCAGAAGGGTGACGAGACGGTGGAATTAAGGTCGTCTGTATGGGAGAATTATCCCTTGACGTACGAGCAGATAAAATATGCTGCCGTCGATGCCCGTGTGAGTTTCGAATAGTTGCAAGGTCCAAAGAGCTTGTTGCGAAGCCGTCTCCCACAGAGAATGAGAAGAAGGTTGCACCAGCAGGAGGGCATTATGGATGGATGAACTATTTCCTCTCTTGTAAAAAAAATTATTCCCTCTCGGTGTATATTGATATAGATGGACTATTTCGATGGTGTGCATGTCTTTGGAACAAAGTAGTAGCATGGGTCCGCTTGACTATAAGGAACTATTTATCCGCATATATAGCTTTCTCTGTTACTCCTTCCAGTGATCGGTATGCAGTGCATGTGTCCGTAGACATGACAGCTTGTCCATGGAAGTTCAACTACGGCGACCATCACGTTTCATCTCGCGATTCCCACGACGCCTCTCCAGCCCACGGCACCACGCCCCCCGACGTGCGCCTCACCCCTCTCGGCCGCACCGCACCTCTGCCTTTGTGTGCATGACATGTGGGCCACCTAAAATGCGGCAAGCATCAAGTTTCTACCACAGCCACCCGCGATTCCCACGACGCCGCTCGAACCCATGAAACCACACGTCCACCGACGTGCGGCTCACCCCTCTTGGCCCCACTGCCCCTCTACCTACGGGAGCATTACATGTGGACCAGTCACCTATCGGTTCCACATGTTATTGACTCAAAGGTAGGTGTAGTTAGGCGCTGAAGCTCAGTCCCGACGGCCGTGAGAGTGAAATGTAACTCCTGCGCCAGGGCTTGTGGTGCTCCCGCGGCACGAACTCGTGCAAAACTCGAGATTTCTTTCTTTACTATACATGCACGCAACGATTTAATGGACATTGTAATCTCAACATGTGATGTGGAGCTCTAAATTTGAATTTGAAACTTATAAAATGAAAATATTCAAAACAAATAAACTGGGAGAGAGGGAGTATATAGTAGGATGTGTCCCATACAAAATAAGTCCCCTGGTTTGTCACCGCGAAGATGCGGTTAGAAAGGAGCACAGCATCTTCCTACTCGTACGGCAACAAATCGGCCGCAGACAACATGGTCCGCCTTTGTCCGCCATGTGCAAGGTTCGTGCTATCTTATTCAATCTCATCGTGGTTCCATCGTACCAATTCATGCGGTGGCCCATTACATGGCTGATCCCAATGTTGGACAAAGGTTCTACGGGAACGGTGTCACCGTTGTAAATGTTGTGCAATTTGATGTTGGTACCCTCCCGTACATATGCAAGCCAATCTCCACTCGCACCGAGCCTAACCTGTGAAACAGTGGGCAGGGGGAGAATTAGGAAATGGACACGGAAGTAGTCTTTAGAATGCATTTACTACGTGATCAAACTCATCTTACCTGCTCATCGGAGGAAATCCGAGTGCCCCTCAACGTCAGCATCTCAAGGGGCGTCAACTTGCAACCACGGCCACGCCGCGCTGCAGAGATCCGCAAGGAAACATCCTCGTGCGCTCCACGGAACATCAAGATGCATTTGTATGAGTAGTTTATCTTGTGAGAGAAAAGGATGAACGAGGGAAGGCCTCTAGAGATAGAGATGGACACTACTACTATCAATGTGCTGGCCCGTGCGTTGCAATGGATCCAAAGTAGTAGAATAATACTTGTTCACGTGCTTGAAATATAAAGACTCTAGTTTTGATATACATGTGTCAGCAGACATGACAGCTTGTCCATGGAAGTTGAACCACAACGACCATCACGTTTCTTGTTTCTACCACTGCCACACCCACACGCGATTCCCACGACGCCGCTCCAACCCACGGCACGACGTCCCTCGACGTGGACATGGATCCTCTGACGTGGCTATCACTGCCTTGCCCTGCCTTTCCTTCGCTGACAGGTGGGACCCATGATTATGGGTCCCACATGTCAGTGACAAAATGGTAGGATTGTTCGCGTCAGGGGATCCTCATCCTCCCGACGTGCCCCTCATCCCTCTCGGCCCCACCGCTCCTCTGCCTTTGTGTGCATGATATGCGGGCCAGCTGAACTGCGGCGACCATCAACTTTCTACCACAGACACACCCGATTGGACGCGGTTTGCCTGCTCCGCTGCTGTGCTCTGATCCGTACTCCCGCACCATCAAATTTTCATCCAGCGGCTCTGACACATTTCATCCTGGGCATCAATCCTCAGCTGGAGTACTTATGTACTACAGGTAGTACCCGCCGGTGTGGCCATCTACGCCTCATGCGCCCGGCGCCCAGGTGTGGCACCTCGCCACGACCACGCCACCACCGGCCGGTTCATCTCGAACAAGTGAGTCGCGAACCACGCCACCACCATGAGAATGACATGTGGGCCAGCCGCATTTAAGGTCCGCATGTCATTGACTCATAGGCCGGGCACTAAGCCACTGAAGTTCGATCCCGTGGGCCCCGAGAGGGAAATGTAACTCCTGCAGCTGGCCTTGTGGTGCTCCCGCAGTACGAGCTCACGCCAAAACTGGAAATTGTTTCTTACTACTACTACTACCAACTAGTACTAGTAAAGTACACGTGCATTGCATGCATGAGATTCTGGTGGTTTGTGCATTATGCTTCTACATGTGGAGCTTTCTGGATTCTAACATGTGGCAAAATCTGGTGGGATGTAAGGTTAGGCAAGTTCGATTAACTTAGGTGAGTGTTTGGTTCAAGCCACACCTTAGGCAAGCCACACTAAGGTCCCACATGACATACACACACAAAATGTGGCAAGATTCCCTTAGGCTTGCCAACTTGTGGCTCTCATTTTGAAGAACTAATAACTTTGCCTAAGCTTAGTTGTGGCAAAGTTAGTCATGAATTAAGTTCAACCATGGAGTCTTCTAGATTATACATGTGGCAGAATCTGGTGGGTGATATCCAACGGCCAGTAGTGCTCGGATTTGCCATCTTTGTACCGTCGGATTGGCTTCATCCAACGACCAACTTTCAAAGTTTTTCACACACTATATATAGGGGGTATAGATATAGATGTGCCGGTCCGTTGCAATGGATCCAAAGTATATCTGTACCCCTATATAGTGTGCGAATAACTTTGAAAGATGATCGTTGGATGAAGCCAATCCGACGATGCGAAATGGCAAATCCGAGCACTAACAGATTGAATATCATCTACATTCCACCAGATTTTGCCACATGTACAATCTAGAAGACTCCATGGTTGAACTTAAGCATAATGCACAAACCTCACAACACAAGCACTTCTCCTTTGTTCTAGAATCTTCCGTATCATAATTGCCCAAATTTTTTTCTACATGAATTGCCATTAGTTGTTTTTACTTTATGCTTTACAACGCACAATTCCATGAATCTTAAAATAGATTAGCTTTTTTTATGAAAACTAAATGATTTTGAATGAGATGAACTATAAGTATTAAACAAACATCTACATCATGCATATATGACTCAAACCTTACATGCTACAATGTTGTATTTATTCATAATTTGGTTGCCAAATCTCATGCATGCAATGCACGTGTAACTTACTAGTATCTAATTAGTGGAGTGCACTCTAAACACATTATCTATTTATTTTTATCTAACCTTCCGTAGCCATGCAACCAAGCCACATAAGCTTCATGGGTGCCCCCCACATCATATTATTCATACTACGTTGATTGAAAAAAAGATAAATCACCCAAAACAAGATATTCCCGTTTTTTGTTACTACGATGTTGTGCCGTGCACGTACCTACTAGTTGTATAGTGGTAGTACTAGTAATATAGTATTAGGAGTAAAAACTTGGTACTAGTAGGAGTAGTACTAGTACGGAATGCTCCTACTCTATCAACGAGCCCCGTCTGACACCAAATTTCTTGGCTTCCTTGCTACAGCTAGATCTTCCCCTCGTTTCTGCTTTCCAACCCGGCGGCGGGCGGGGTGTCGGTTTGCTCAACGGCGGTCCCACATGAAAGTGAAAATGCTAGGCAACACGCCTTCCCTGAGCTATGTGTCGTGCCAGACGGGCCGTGTTGTACTCCCGATTCCCGGGCGTGTGGGGGTGCGACGCGAACGCGGCAGGCCCTTTCCTTTTACCAGCAATGTGCATTTGCATTGCGACGGATCCAAAGTAGTAGAATAGTAGTATTTATTCACAAACTTGAAAGAAATCACTATTGTTTTGATATACTCCTAATATATTACTCCCTCCATACCTAAATATTTGTCTTTTTTGAGATTTCAAATGGACTATCACATACGGATTATATAGACATATTCTAGTGTTTCTAGCAAGATGCCCGTGCGTTGCACGAAGTTGATGGAAAAGGTAAGCACAACTTATAAAATTGAAGGATGGAGTACTAGTTAAAGTGATGCATATAATTAAGCAAAGGGATCGCACATGTTGGTATTGACTGGAACGAGAATGCACCAGCACAATAAGAATTAAGGCCACGATGATGCAATCACAGTGGTGGTTACAGAAGGCAAGAAGAAAGATGGATCCACGAACGTACGACCTCCTCCTCCTCAGCTTAGTGCGCCGGGCCATCGACCGGCAGCTAAGGAGCGGCGGCTTTTGTGGCGAGGTTGAGGTGCTTCTCGGCAAAGGCATCCAAGGCTTCCAGCCGGTTGAGGAAGGCCAACCTCGTAGCGTTCTCACTGGCTTTGTAGATACCTATGTACACGATTTGCTCGTACACGTGGATGTGTAGGTCGACGAATTCTTGCAGGGCGAGGCGCCTCGCGGCGAGCGCGACCTCCAGGTGGACATTCTTCGTGGCGTCGGCGGGTAGTCGCAGGGCCACCAGTGCTTGAAAGAGGTTCCGGCCATGGAGGCCGATTAGGGTGGCAGGCAATGAGGAGCCCGGGCGCGCGGGCTGGAGGAGTATGGCGATGTCGTCCGCGAGCTTCTTGATGACGGTGAACTTGTTGCTGGTGGCAACGATCATCTGGTCAACGAGATTCGTAGTTGGCGTCGACGGCGACCATCCACCAGCCGGTCTCAATACCATCTGGAGATTTATCCTCGGCGCCATGCCGCAAGCGGCGTCATGGACCATCTGGCGCAGCCGCTGGCGCTCACGCGCGCCGCCCCCATGGGTGCAGGTGATCTCTTTTGCGCTTAGTGTAGGTGCTTAGGCAAATGCTTAGGTGCGTGCGATGTGGTAGATGCATTGGAATGGAGGCGCCTTTATATGAGGGCAATGAGGGCAAACTGCGTTGCATTCACATCGTGCAGCCTCTTTTCGGACCTCCTCCATTACTTCCCTCATGCATTAATTGAAGGAGGATGCATTGGCCGTTCAACATATCGGAACCGCTACTCCCTCCCTCATCGCATTAAAGCCGTATCGGGAACTATGCGCCCCATTGTCAAATCGAATACTCCCTCCGTCTAGGTGAGTATTAAGTCATCTTACGAAAACCAAATAGTAAACACATAGGCGTGGTGCATTAACTCTCATGTTGTTTCTTATTTTTTGACATAAATAGAGGAATCAACCAAGAAGATATGTGGGGCTTGTATGCTTTTAATGACCTGAGACTATCAAACGTGACATGCAGTGGTCAGTTCGTTGCACAAGAACAAATACAACCCACGTCAGCACACACGCATCTTATATAGCATCACATCCAATGGCTATAAAAGATGAATGAGACCAAATTATATCTCATCTAGATGAGTTCTAGCAAAACTGTATGAATAATACTTAGTACTCCTGCGCCATGTATCATATATTAGTATCATGTAGTACTTTATTTATTGCCATGTATGACACATAGTACTCAACTCTCTCTCTTTCTTCATTTAATTCTATGACACCTCATCAAAATTGCTAGGGCTAGTACCATTACAATCAGCCTTAGCAAATACTACTAAACATTAAGTTCTCTCGTTTTCCTCTCCACCTTGGTCACCTAGACGGAGGGCGTATAATGTGCGGGCTTTTCCTACGCGGTAGGCGGGGCAGTTCCGCCTGGTCGCTTCGATAGAGACGTGAGAAGACGAGGGAGTAGGCTGCTGCAAACATAGGGCTGTGTGATTTGACAGCGAGTTACTGCTGGACAGGTGGGGCCCCGTGATTTGACTTGCCATTATCATTTTAACTGCTGTGCTGTGACCGGCATGGGTCTCCCGATTCCTGACCACCTCCATACAGGTGCCTCTCCCAATGCTCCACCATGTAGTAGAGGCTGGCTCTTGCATGAGGGCCCACTTCTCCACTTTTTCCTTGCCTCTCTTTCCTCCACATATGCAAAAATGCCATGTAAAGCGCACTATTGTACTTACTTTTACTTGCTCTAAAAGGTGCTTAAGCTTGCCACATAGGCATAAAGTCTGATGTGGCAAGTTAATCAAGAAGAGAGAGACTAGTTTGGTGACCCAAGGAAGAAACAGTGCTAAGCGCGTGTACCTAGGTGAAAAGACAATTTTGAGTCTATAGCTAATTAAATGAAGCAAACTTAGCAACACCATTTCATTGGAAGAGGTCACTCCTTGGCAAATGCAATAAATACTAGTACTCCATGTCCCATAATATAAGAACGTTTTGGCACTACACTAGTGTCAAAATGTTCTTATATTATAGAGACGGAGCAATCTGACGAAAGAGATAGAGAGGAGTAAAAAAACACTTATAGCCAACCTTGTTGTAGTATGAGTGACTAAGTGATGACTATGTATGACATGCCAACATCAGATAGCCTAACACACCATGTTAAATCTCCAAAGGCGTGACCGCTGACGAAAGCGACGCGACGGTCGTGGTAAGCGCGACCACGATATGAGGGCTCTTGGCAGCCCTTGGATCTGAGATCAAGCGGTCGCATGCTAAGTTGCTGAAAATTTGCAGAATAACCCTCCAGGATAGGATATTCACCCATAGGTCTAGAATCACACCATGCAACCGTTCGATCTCAGATCCAAGGGCTCTCAGAAGCTCGTATCATGGGAGAATGGAAAGCCACTACCCTGCCGTTCGCATGCTGGCAGTTCGCTCCTACTTGTCCCCGCACGTCCTTCAATACTACGGCGGTTCGCTCCTAGTCGTCCCGTCCATTCACATTACGGTAGTTCCACTAATCCTACCCTCCTCCCAAATCCATGGCGTCCCAAATCTCCACGATCGTCGGTGAACACCCATTCTTCCGCGACGGTGAAAGGATGCCTTTCTCGCTTCAGACGCATGTTCAAAAACTCAGATGATGAGTGGGTCGCTGGGCTAGATGTTGAGTACACCACAGTCCTGGGACGAGAGAAGGATCTAAAGGACGAAGAGAGGAAGAAGCCCGCCGTGATCCAGGTTTGCGTGCATGACTTATGCTGGGTCTACCACATATGCCATGCTGATGTTGAGTGCTAGGATTTTAAGGACTTCCTCGGGAGCAACCTAGTCAAATTCATTACTGTAGACTTTAGTAACGACAAATAAGTCCTGCGTCAGATAGGCCTCGTTGTAGGCAACACCTTCGACCTCCAGAAGAATCGGCTGGTGTCCTCTCTTCAGCCTTCAATGCTGACCCTGGCAGGAGCCATGGTTCATCCTTCGTACGGTAAACTGGAGAAACCTCCATACACATTTCATCGTCATGCATGACAGCGGAATGTACTAGATATAGACCACATCCACTACGCTGCAATGGATGGCTACCTTTGCTTCAATATCTACAAGGGTTGGATGAAGAGCAACAACCAAGTGTGCGGTTCAAGCAAAGAAGTATCGGCCAAGAGGAAGAGGGACAAGGGCGAAGTCGAGGGGCGTGGACAAGGACTCGAGTAAGGTGGCGATGTCGTTGCTCATGGTGGTTCTAATGCGGTGTCTATCGGAATAGTTGCAAAGTTTAATTTCAGGTGTGCCCAATTTAATTTGAGGGTGTGTTGTCTTTGAGCCCCAATGAGAACTATGTTATGTTTCTTCTTGTTACTTTAACTCTTCAGTACGTACATACTAGTATTTCTTACATTTCATCTTTTAGTTGGTATAGTACTACCACTCGTTTCTTCACATTATATACGTACAATATATATGGCCAACGTCATATAGCCAGCAATTTAGCTGTCAAAGAATTTCAGGGTGCTTAGTTTTGTCAAAGAATTCCAGGGTGCTTAGTTTTATTTGAGGGGTGGGTTGTGCACTTGTGCTGGACACCATTATTGTGACAAGCCCTTTTAATAGTACTATATGCATTATTTGGCGATGAGCGCTCTCTATATGTACCACCTTTTTTTAATTTCAAGTTTTGCTCCATGGCGCAATCCATCGATACTACTACTGTACAAAAGTGGAGTATATACATTTTTTAAAAGGCTAGAGGGCGGGGCAGTCTAGCTCGGTCGGTTTCACGAGAGGCGAGGGCCTTTGTGATTTGACGGCTCATTACTGCTGTCAAATCGAATAGTACTGCGCCGCCCGCTGCACGCCCGGCGCCTCCATTAAACCCCTCCGTTAAACCCGCATGCAAACCGAGAATCCTACTCCGGCCACAGGTGTATTCATGAGCGGGCCGGAATTAAACGCAACACCGGCCGAGCTCCTCCCGTCCTCCCTCCGTTTAAATGAGGCCAGATGCCGGCAAGCTCCTACCGTCCGCCCTCTATTTACACGAGGCCAGACAGACAGCGGGCAAGAATCGCACCCCTCCGCCTCTCCCCCATCTCCTCCTTCACCATTTTCTCCACTCCTCCGATGGCTTCCGATGAGCCGTTCTCCGGCATATTACCCGGCTGGGTGGCCCGTCGATCCCTCCGGATACGGGCGAGGCCGCTCGGTGCTTCACCAACCTCGCTTGGCCCGACGGAGCCAGTTGCCGCCCCAAGCAGGTGCGTGGTTCAGCAACTCGCCGCTCCAGTTCAGCTCGATGAGGAGTGGCGAGTTGCTCCACGCCGGCATGGCGGCGAAACACGCTAATGCAGACGCCCGTCGCTGCGCGTCGTCCGCGCCACCGATGTCTGCGGTGGCGCGCCTCCCGTGTCGTGGCGCGCCTCCCGTGCCTGCGGCGATGCCACGCGAGCGAGCGAAGCTGGGTGCGTGGAGAGCGATGAGTCGGTGGCCAGCTTCTCAGTGTCCGCCGCCATCATCGAGAAGTAGAACACAGGAGGCCGCCGCCACTTGGGACCCATGAGGGCCACCGCCGAGGCGACGACCGCGGATTCAGGGGGTTTCTTTGCTGCTTCGTCTCTTCCGAGGACCTTCGTCGACCCCGCAAGTGTCTGACGGACATGAGGAAGACAAAGGGATCCACGGGCGGCCATTTAGAACTAAAATAAGTCTAGATACATCCATTTCCGGACGGAGGGAGTATTAATTATACAAGAGAGCCGGGTTGGCACCTCTTAGTTCATGTAAATGTAATGAAATCCATCGTGTTTATATGAAGATCCGGCTTTTTTATACGAAATCTTTCATGCTTATATGAAATCAGTCCGTGTTTGCACGAATTTCATCTGGTTGGTTAGAGTTGTAAAAATGTAAGCTGCTGGTGTTTGATGTCGTCCTCCGCTTAATGAAGCGGGGGGGAATTTGCCGGCTGCCGTTGGAGATGCTATTTATGCTGGAAATAATAGAGTGACATCCAATCCATTTGAGTTAATTGCCTGTATGATTGTCCCTCTATAAAAAGTTAATTGCATGCACAAAGTGTACACGTGACTTGCGAGGTGGCTACAACCGTGCAGAAAGTTAAAAAGAAACAAGTCCATCCTTAATCTTGTATTCTAAGTACTCAGGGCTCCTTTGTCGATGCAATGGCGAAAGAAGTATATATCAAATAAGTAGAGTAATACATCATATAAAAATATAAAGTTAAAAGACAGAATACGAACTCATGTCATCGCGTTGCGAGCATCCGGCGCTAACCAGCCCAGCACATTTTTGTTGTAGACCATGCTGGAGATATATCTCCACGTCTACTCTTATATATACTCCATTCGTTCCTCAATATTTGTCTTTTTCAGATTTCAAATGGACTACCACATACGGATGTGTATGTAGACATATTTTAGAGTGTAGATTCACTCATTTTGCTCCGTATGTCTTTTCAGTAAGGGGTCAGATTTGTCCTTGATTTATTTATGAGGTATCCAGATGGCCTTTGCACCGTCAAGAAAAGAGGTAACATCAAAATTATGGACTACTCTTTTGAGTATGTTGGTAAGGTCGGTCATAGTCACTTGTTGAAATCTCTAAAAGAAATACTCCTCCATTCGAAATACTTGTCATCAAAATGGATAAAGGAAATGTATCTATACATATTTTAGTTTTAGATACATCTCTTTTATCCATTTTAATAACAATATTTTCGGACGGAAGTAGAAAACAAGTTAGTGATGATGGTGTGCGTGCCATCACGCAATATAGGCCGTCAGATTTATATCTAACGGATAGGAAATAAACTATGGAAATTTTGCAAAAATATACCCACACGTCTCTCCACGTTCGCAAATAAGGCCTTCCCTCGTTCAACCTTTTCTCTCACAAGATAAACTACTCATACAAATGCATCTTGATGTTCCGTGTAACGAACGGGCAGCTAGCTAATTTCTTTTAAAATAGTTGCTGCGATAGTTGGGTTGAAGTGATATATTTTATGTCTGCCCCGAATAATTTCAGATTCACTAATAGTAACAAAGAAAAGGTTGCCTTGTTAATTAACAGAAAACAGGGTGAAAACTATCACATGAGGCCGGTAAAAACAAGGCACACTGGGTTCAGCGTCATCGTCACTACAGCTGTCTTGTGAGAAGTCTACATATAGAGGGGCTACCGAAGCGAGGCACCGAGACACAATGTTTGAGAGGAAACCAATTGTGAGATAATGATCGGATCGAGTTGTCACCCTTACGCTATCATTGTTGGGGGGGGAGGAGGAGAAAAGGCGTGCTCGAGATTGTGCGCGGTAGGCACAGAGGCACAACTAGCGAGTGTGTGTGTGTGTGTGTGTGAGTGTTTTAAAGAGGAGGATATATTATTATCAAGATCGATGTGCCACCCTACTCCTTCGGTGCCGGGTAGTGTGTGTGTGTATGTTTGAGAGAGAAGCCAGCCGATAGATTAGTATCAAGATCGAGGTGTCACCCTACTCCTTCGGTGTTGGTAAGTGTGTGGGGGGCAGTGACACTCACATATCTCTACTCTTATAAAAAAACAGAGTTGGTGATGATGGTGTTCCTTCCATCCTGCAATATAGGCCATCCGATTTATATCCGACGGACAGGAAGGAAACTATGGCAATTCTGCAAAAAGATACCCACACCCCTCTCCGCATTTGCAAATAAGGCATTCCCTCGTTCATCCTTTTCTCCCACAAGATAAACTTTCTCATACAAATGCATCTTGATGTTCCGTGCAATGCATGGGCATCTTGCTAGTAGGGGGAAGGAGTTTGTGTGACACATATCTAGCTATATTAAGGGATAGGTAGATAGCATATGTGTGAGAGACATTATTATACTTTGAGACATTAGTGGCTGTGGGTGGGGCGGAATTAAAGGGGTGGGCGTGTTAGACATAGAGAGCGTGTGTGTTTGATGTGAGAGACTTGTAGGGCGGGGTAGAAAGATTTAATTTAACCCGACGGAGGAGAGAAATACACGAAGTGCGCGTGTGTGATTCCGATGCCCACAGGAAATGAGATATGTATGCGTGTGAGAGAGATTGCACAATTCATTCACGTATCACTATCTAGCGATCGTGGGCGTGCATCGCTTGAACATAAGTCAATATCTACTTCGTATCGTGGCCAAAGGTACAATATCGATTCAACGCTATAAAGATTGGACACTCATATATCACAATTTTTTCTATTTAAATAGACCTTTTCAGTTGTGCATGCCAAAGTAACAGTGATGTTTCTTCAAACAACCAATGTAGCTATCATGTACATGCACCATTGTTACTCTTGCATTCAAATTCATTAGTCTTGGATGATTTAAGTTTCTATTTTGAAGTAATATATGTAATATTCATATATGAATTCAGCGGTACATAATTTATGAAATGGAGGCTATGTAATCATATGAGGTAACACTTTTAAGTAGCTGACTACAATATCCATTTCTTTTTGTGCGCCTCTACACTAACACGTCAATGCATTATGTTTAAATTAAATAACCAATGGCACTAAATTATCTATTTACACGAGAAATACATAGGCTGAGCGTTTGATCCCTTTTTTGTGAACGCGCCACTACACCCGTAGGATTGGTTGCGCCCGTGTGAACGTCCAAGTTATTAACTACTGACGCGTGCCCCATGTACACAGTCTAGCATGACCTTCCCGCTAGCACGGTCCAAAATTAGTTGAAACTAGATACGAACGATCCCGCGGGCGGCAAAATCTCCCGCCTCCTTCTAAAATTTCCGCCACATTAGTCTTTAGCATGCGAAATCCCCCTTTTGTCCTTGGTGCACGGAGACCAACAGTTACAATACCGCCCTCATCTACATGATAGGGCGGGCTGCTAGTAACTTCCGGTTCCCCCCACTACACGGCACCCCATTTCCTCTCCCCCTCCCACAAAAAATGACTAACTCCACAGCACCAGAGCATCTTACATCACGCCGTCCGTACTTCATCGCCCTTTCTCCCCTCCCCTCTCGAAACCCTAGACTGCTCATCCACCGGCGTACCATAGCCCATTCACTGCCAGCGGCGTCCACCTCGCCGGATCTGCTTCTGCGGCCGCATCTACCCCTCCCACCTCCCCTAGAAACAAGTAGACTGCTCATCCACCACTGTACCACAGCCCATTCAGTGTCGGCCTTGTCCACGGCGCCGGATCTGCTTCGCCGGTACTCTCGTCAACCGCCGCGCATCTGCAGCGGCTCATTCGTACTCCCACCGGAGGCAACCGTCCACACCCGGAGCCGCCCACACCGCGCCCGTCGACGGCCTCTGATCCTCTTCGCTGACACCTTCCTCAACCCTACCGGAGCCACTTCGCCGACACCTTCCTTAACCCTACCGGAGTAGCTTCGCCTATACCATTCTCAACCCTACCGGGGCTGCTTTGCCAACTCACAAGTCCACGGCCTTAGATCCGCTTCCTCGCACCCTCATCAAACCTACCGGAGCAGCTTCTGACGCCCCATCCACGGCCGCAGATCCGCATCGTCGACACCAGCCTTAACCCAACCACCGGAGCAGCTTCTGACGCCCCATCCATGGCCGCAGATCCGCATCGTCGACACCATCCTTAACCCAACCACCAGAGCAGCTTTTGACGCCCCGTCCACGGCCGCAGATCCGCGTCGTCGACATCATCCTTAACCCAACCACCGGAGCAGCTTCACCTACGCCCTCGTCCACGGCCACAGATCTGCTTCGCCCACACCGTAGTGTGACACTCCAAAATTTTTTCTTTGGTTTTCTTCAAAACTTCGTTGGATTTGAAGGAGGTCACCAAAACCCTTCCAAAAAAATCTCTATCAAAAGCTTTTTCCCTCTGGCAAATATTTTAATTTTGCATCTCCTTCAACTCTGGTGTTTAGTTTTTAAATTTTTCCTCTAATTGCTCTCTTCTCAAGGATTCAAGAAAAATCTTTGAAGTTTATGTTTTCTTTCAAAAAGAAACTCTAGGAGTTTTTCATTCTCTCCCATATTTGAAATCATTCATGATTTGGCCATACACCACAATGTAAAATCTTCCCAAATATATCTCCTTCCACTTTGGGCAATCCAAACACTCTATCTCTACTAGTTCAACCCTCCTCTGAATTTTTATTTCAATTAATTCTCTCATAAATCTTTTCTGTCCATTATTTTGAGCCTAGGTAATTTGCAAAGCAAGTACCTTAATGCATTTGAATTTTGACCTCAAACCAACCCCCTTGGATAGTCCTTGGTACCCACAACCTAAAACTATCAAGATCCACTCCTCTTCTGTTCAAAAATTTCAAATTATAGTCCCTGCAAGTTTGGACCAAATTTGCCAAATTTGGTGAAATTCATATCTACATTAATCCAAAAATTCCACAAATATTCAGGCAGCCTCTAGATGCAATGAGAGGCCCCTCCACCAAAAACCAGCTCAAGTATAAATCCCTACATGCCTGGATCATTCTGTCGAACACCTCGCATGCACTAGTACTGTTCACTTTCAGAAAATTCAGAAGTTCAGTGTCGATCTCCGTCAGTAACTTCAGTCACGAGTCCACAGTGCCCTTGGCACGTTGCTCGCAGCCTATACCTCTTGTCCGAAGCTTCACATGAACGCTTGGCGCGTTCCTGGCGTCGGTGGCGCCCTGGCCCGCCTGCGCCGGCGTGCTTTGCGGCGGCTGCACCACCGTAACGGACAACAGGGGGCAAAACTGTGGCGCAACTCCGTTCGGCGCCGCCAAGCGTCCTGGTGGCTCCGCGTGGCCACCTCCTTGCCAGCGCACGCATGCGGCACCGTCGCCGTGGCTTGGCACGCGCAGAGCGCGCTCTCTGCCGCCGACGGGCCGTGCGGCCGTTCCGTCAAGGGCAGACCATAACCAGCCCTCCCGTCCTGAGTTGGACACGGGAACGGCTCCAATACTCCTCCTAGGAGATGCTCAAGCTCCTAAGCCGACCGTCCAGCCACAACGCCGCCGTAATCAACTCGCCGGACTTATCCGTTCACGGCAACCGACTCGGGCCGGCTATATATAGCACCCCGAGCTTGCTCTTGCCTCCGCACGACTCCACCACCTCACCAGACCACGCCTAGCCACTGGAGGGGCCTCGAGGGGCCTTTCTTCCTCGACTCCGGCCACCTCCATCCGCCTCGGGCTCCGGCATTGTTCTCTCCGGTGAGAACTCCTCCGCCGCCCTACTTTCGCCCGTAGCCTCGTACCACCTCTAGTAGGATAACCCCCACCTCAATTTTGGCCCCGCAGCTCTCTCCAGCGAGATCCACGACCGTCCGAATTGCCGTCCGCTGGAGCAAGGGCCGCCGTCGATGTGGTGCTCGCCGACGACCTCTGCCACCACCCACAGACGCGGAAGGGCGCACTGATCACGAAGGTACACCCCGATCACCTTACCTCGCCGTGGATCGCCGCCGGCAACCACCGCACCTCTCGGCGCCGTCGCGCTCTGTCTTCCCTCGTTTGAAAATTCAAACCTGATGGGTGGAGCCCGCCTGTTAGTCTCTCAGCCGTTTCTTTTAAATGAAACATTATCTGGACTTCTCCGCAGAACCCCCTGGAAACTTTCTTTTTCATTACAGATGGGTCCTTGGACCAAAACTCTTATAACTTTTAATCAGAAAAGTATTTTTGATTGATTCTTTTTCTGTCCTCTTTAAAATTTTGTCTAGTGTTTTATCAGATTTATTTGAAAAATATTTGGAGTAATTTTTGTGAACCTCACGGTATTTACGTTAGCGCGTATGTTTTCTTTATACCATAGATACCGAAGGAGGTGACAGGACCGCAAACTTCACCGAGCTAGGCTCTGACTACTCTGAACCAGGCAAGCTGTTTGAACTTTTGATATGATGAGTGTTCTGGCAGGTTTGCACTAAGTAGTTTCATGGCATGTTTGTGAGCATACCGATGAATGTTATTTTTCATGCAAAGTTGAGGCAAGTGAGTTCGATAATCCATACGTGTTGGATGTGAATGTGCACGCCATGTGATGGCATGAGGATGGGTAAGATGGAAGTGTTGTAGCATGCCGTCTTATGCCATACTATTTGACTTGATGTCAACCCGTATCGATTCGGTTCCCATCCATTTCCCTTCCGTACTACCACATGTTTTCCGTAAGGGATATGGCTTTGTAAGTAGCAAACCGCTTTCTGGTACACACCAAATGGAGAGGCCGTGATGATGGTTCCATGGTCCTGGATTAAAGCCAGTCATCCGGTCGGGGGCATGGGTGTTTCGGTTGGGACGAGAGGGGCACCCTTAGAGCGCGAATATAAATTTGATCCCATGCTATTCGAGATTGTGATCTCCCGTCTCAAAAGTTTTTCTTGGACAATGTCTAGGGTGATTCCTGGCATCGTGAGGTAGGATGGGTGTGTCTTGGTTAGCTGTGTTTCTTCGAAATACCATAAGCGGAACTAGTCCTTGGGACTACGAAATCCGTTGGCTGTGGGTAATTTTAGTACAAACTCTGCGAGTCATAAATCCTCGAATCATCTTATCCATGTCCAAGTTTTGTATTATCTTATCGACAAGTGTCAGTTTTGGTGACAGATACTCCGGTGAATCACATGAGTACTAAGTCCGGTTAAATGTTTATTCCTGTGGATGGACTAACCCGTTTATATTCATGTGTTGAATATTTATTATGAGTGCTATATCTTTGTGATGAAAGCCCTTTCTGTGATGTCGCTCAGACGTCCGACTGCGGCATTGCTGTTACTTATTTTATTATAAGCCCTTTCTGTGATGTCGCTCGACGTCCATTGCGACATTGCCGTTACTTATTTTTCTTATAAGCCCTTTACGTGATGTCGCTCGGGCGTCCGATTGCGGCATTGATGTTACTTATTTTATTATAAGCCCTTTACGTGATGTCGCTCAGACGTCCATTGCTGATATTGCCGTTACTTATTTTTCTTATAAGCCCTTTCTATGATGTCGCTCGGACGTCCATTGCGGCATTGATGTTACTTATTTTATTATAAGCCCTTTACGTGATGTCGCTCGGGCGTCCATTGCGCACACATGCATTTTATTTCAATATAAGCCCTTTATGAGGTGTCGCTCAGACGCCTTGATCGTAGGCAATATTTTGCTTATTTATTCACCTTCGGCGTCGCTCGGACACCGATCGGTTTTAAGTTTGCCTCCTTGGGTTTCGAGCGGACTACCGCCGACTCCCATTTAATTATTTTTCTATACTGCTTTAATTGAGCATTGTTAAGATTAACTATATCGCATTCATGCTTCCATTTGTTGTATCTTTTGTCCGAACTGTCTTGCGAGTACTTTCATAGTACTCACCGGCTTATTGATTTGGCGATGTCTTGTGAAAGCGATCTCATGGATGAAGAGTTCGATAGCGAGTCCGGCGCCTAGAGGAATCGGTCAGTCTCGTCGACCCTGGATTAGTCCTTGTAAAATATCCGCTTCCGCTACCCAAATAAATTCATCGAGCCTCACCTCGATGCTCGATGAGCCGCCAGTGCAGTAGACTTATTAACCACCCCCACTGTGTTATTCCACCAACCACACATACTCCAAGTCAGTAGTATTTCCACCCTACACCTTGTGCCATATCCTCCATCATGTATAATTATTGGCGTGCTGTAATAATTGATTGGGCATCTTTAGTCCAACCCTTGAAATATTGTAATGCTACTGGCTTCTTGTATCAAAGTTTTGTCTACCGATATGGAGGATTTATCCTCATATTGGATTTCATGGGTCGGTTGTTCAATAAATATTTTTATTGAAAATCCGGTCGTGACAAGCTTGGTACCAGAGCCAGGCTGACTGTAGGAAGCCACTAGGTGCGATCGCTAATCGGTTATTAGCATAATAGAGCTATTTATTATTTTTACAAATGTAGTCAATTTCCGACAATCAGCATAAATTTATGATTTGACTACTCAGGATTTTTGCCTACTTTTTTAGATGGCCAGCAACGACTGTGAGTCGCAGATGTTATAACATGCCCGATGGGTTTGTCAAGCTTCTCTCCTTCATCGTCCAAGTTGCGATGGGGCCCGATGTCGCCAGATCTTCTCTCTCTCTCAGCACAAGGTCAATGACCATCTAACCATGCACCAAGCAGCGGTGGAATTCAAGAGATGACGAGTTGGCGTTACGGTTAGTGGGAAGAGCCATGCCCACAGAGAAGCACGCGCTTCTGAGATGGCAGCCCGTGAGGCGATAGCCCGTCTCGGGATATCCTGCCTTAATGAAGACTCATCGCTACCGCTACCTGCCATGTCTCGTGCCATACACCTGCCACTCGCGTTCTCTTGCCCCGAGAGGAGAACGGGGCGAAGCTTTGAGATGCTCGCCGAGTATCTCCGGGCTTTGGAGGCAGCCTTCGACAACCTGGTGGGCGACTTTGTAGCTGCCGCATGGACTCGATCCATGGCTGTGCCGCCAACAGGAGGGAGCTCCTGCGTGCTGCACCGCCATCGACTTTCGTCTCGTCATCAGCATCGTTCGCTCCTACTGCTCGCACCGCTACTCGTCGCCTGCCTACCACGGAGGAATTCAACCATGTCATTGCACCTACTCCGGTTAGTTCTGCACCACCCTCGTGCCCGCTCAGATTCGAGTTGTCCCACACAGGCACCTGCTCCACCAACTCCGTGCAGCACCTCTCGTGCTGAGCCTATCTCGAAGAGGAGGTTGAGTCCCCACCTCTCTCGCCTCACCCTTGGTAGGCCAAGGAAATCCTTACCATCTCCGACTAAATGCGCTTAGCGCCATGCGATGTACCGACTTATGCGATATGTTTATATGTAAATAGGCTGTGAGAAGTAGTTTGTTTAGCATCATGTAGGATCCGGAGGAGTGCACTAGACTAAATAACATGTCAGGATTTATGTACGCATATCCTGAGTGATGTATTGTATAATTACTGCTTGCGTGTAAGATATGTAATGAGCAGTCCTTCTCCGTATGCAATCGACTTGTTTTCTTGAAAAAAAATCTTGGGCTTTTAATTTATTTGCCATCCTTATGCGTTTATGGACTTAATTTTGTGACTTCTTCCACTTTCTTATGAGTGTTTCAAAATATATCCCAGAGTAAATTATGTCTTGTCCTTGGGCGCGCTCCATGCCAACTCCGACAGAGGAAAATTATGGCACACCCCAGCAACAATTTCACACAGGACAGACAAGTCAATAGGACAGTGAAACGGCACTTTCCCAGATGTGTCGTCTTCTGAACAAAGTTAGCAGCAACATCAGGAAATACTGAACCAAGTCATCAATATGGGGAATCACCGCGGACAGTATCAGCAGCAATCCAAGTTATCCGAGCTACTGAAGACGCTGTCCCCAAACATTTTCTCACACCGACAAACCTCTGGAAGCCGAGGACTGGCTTGAGACATGGAGAGAAAATTAATTATCGCCCAGTGTTCAGACCTTGAAAAGTGCTTTATGCTCCGCACTATCTCACCGGAGCAGCCGCATCGTGGTGGGAAAATTTCCTACACATGCACCCCAGCGAAAATAATATATCATGGGAGGAATTTAAAGAAGGTTTTCGTGGGGCACATATTCCTAAGAGTCGATGAAGATCAAAAGAGAGAATTTGATGACCTCAAGCAAGAACAATGACGGTGTCCGAATATAACAGTCAGTTTACCCTGCTGTCTCGCTTCGCCAACGAGGAACGAATGTCGAAAACAAAAAGATGGAGAAGTTCCTAGACGGACTGACACCCGCGCTTAAATGTCAGTTGGTCGTACACACATTTCTAGATTTTAAGACGCTGGTAGATAAGGCCATTACCTTGGAAAATGAGAGACGCAACTTAGAAGATTTCCGCAAATGGAAGAGGGACCAGTCTAAACACATCCACAACCACCGCAGCAAGACAGACGTTCAGAAAAACTGGACACCCAAACCCACGACAAACGTCTCACGCCCAAGCAAGAATTTCCACGCAAGGGACAAGGAGTTCACATACCGCCCAGGCGTTACTTGTTATGCTTGTGGAGAAGAAGGGCACTATGCCAAGCGGTGCCCCAAGCCAAGAACTTCGGCCCCAAAGCCGAACAACGGAGGCAATAATTGCACCAAAGCGCAACAATTTCAACCCAAATAACAACCACAGGAAGGGTCATCTGAACCACGTGACCAAAGAGGAAGCACAAAATGCCCCAGATATCGTACTCGATACGTTTCCTGTCAACACAATACCTGCCATGGTTTTGTTTGATTCTGGAGCTTCTCACTCGTTCGTTTCGAAAAGTTTTGCTTTGCAAAATAATTTTTCGATGCTTCCCTTGGGAAAATCTATGATCGTCAAGTCCCCTGGAATCAAGCAAGTTACCCAGAATTATTGCCAGGATGTGGTTATCGAGTTTGAAGGGTTGAAGTTCCACGCAAATCTTATTGTATTGGAAAATAAAGGGCTGGATGTCATCTTAGGGATGGATTGGTTAACCACCAACAAAGGTTTTATTGACTGCTTCAACAGGACCGTAATTCTCACCCATCACCACGGGAAGACCATAAAGGTTTCAGCCAAGGAAAGAAAAATATGCCGGCAACCGAGATTGAATAAGGTAGATATTTCTGAATTGAGCAAAGTGCCAGTAGTGTGTGAATTTCCAGATGTATTCCCGAAGAACTACCGGGCATGCCACGAGATAGAGAGATTGAATTCAGCATTGAGCTAGCACCCAGAACCGCTCCCATATACAAGAAACCATACAGAATGGCACCATCCGAATTGGTGGAACTAAAGAAGCAAATAAAGGAACTGTTGGAAAAAGGCTACATCTGAGCCAGTTCCTCACCTTGGGGTTCACCAATTTTATTCGCCAAAAGAAGGATGGAACACCGAGATTGTGCATAGACTATCGAGCGCTAAACATGGTCACAATCAAGAACAAATATCCGATGCAGCGAATAAATGATTTATTCGATCAACTCGCTAAGGCCAAGGTGTTCTCAAAGATTGACTTGAGATCGGGATATCATCAACTGAAAGTACGAACCGAGGATATTCCCAAGACCGCTTTCACCTCGGATCTGGATTATGCGAGTTCACCGTGATGCCATTCGGACTAACAAACGCCCCGCTTATTTTTTTTCACCTCATGAACAAAGTATTCATGAAGTTTATGGATAAGTTTGTTGTGGTATTTATCGATGATATTCTGGTATACTCCAAAACACCGGAAGAACACGCTGAACATCTCCGGATTGTACTAGGAGAACTCAGAAACATCGGTTATACGCTAAATTCAGCAAGTGTGAATTTTGGCTAAAGCAAGTAGGTTTTCCGGGCCACGTCTTGACTCAAGAAGGTATCGCCGTAGACCGGAAAAAGTCAAGGCCGTGCTTATTGGAAGCCGCCAGCCTGCGTGGACGGATGTCTGAAGTTTCTTGGGTATGGCAGGATACTACCAAGATTTATTGAAGGATTCTCCACCATAGCAAAGCCAATGACACAACTACTCAAGAAAGACAGAAGTTTGAATGGACGGAAGCTTGCGAAAAAGTTTCCAAGAACTGAAGAGGAAACGACTACAAGACCGATACTAATTGTGCGGATATACACAAAAATTTGAGGTATTTTGTGACGCATCTCGAAAGGGCCTCGGTGCGTATTGATGCAAGAGGGCAAGGTTATCGCATATGTTTCCAGACAAGTTCGCAAGCATGAGGAAAATTACCCTACTCATGACCTGGAATTAGCAGCAGTTTATTCATGAACTCAAGAAATGAAAACATTTTTTATTTGGAATCGTTGGTAAAATTTAAACGACCACAAAAGCCTCAAGTATATTTTCACACAACCAGAACTAAATTCTGGCAGCGACGCTGGTTGGAATTAGTAAAGGATTATGATGTTGGGATCCACTACCACCCGGGCAAGGCAAATGTTGTAGCAGATGCTCTGAGTCGGAACCCCAGTCCGGACAACGACGGCATGCCAGACTTAAGGCCTGAATTCCAACAGGAATTCGCAAAGCTCAACCTGATGGTGGTCACCGAAGGCAGTGTGTCAAACTTAGAAGTACAACCTACCCTGATAGAGAAGGTTAAAGAGGCTTAACATGGACACCCCAACATTGAAGGCATAAAACAGAAGATGAAGTTGGGCAAGGCCTCGGAGTTCATTATTGATGAGCAAGGAATATTGTGGTACAGGAATAGGCTTTGCGTACCAAATATTCATGACCTTAAACAGCAAATCATGGCTGAAGGCCACACCGCTCCATATTCAATCCATCCTGGAGGAACAAAAATGTACAAAGATCTTCAGGAAACATTTTGGTGGCATGGTATAAAAAGAGACATAGCCACGTTTATTGCATGTTGTGACCCTTGTCAACGCATCAAGGCCGAGCACCAGAAACCGGCCGGGCTATTGCAACCAAATAATATACCCGAGTGGAAATGGGACGAGATTGGAATGGATTTTATTGTTGGACTACCTCGGTCGCGACACGGACATGATGCCATATGGGTAATCACTGATAGACTGACTAAAGTAGCTCACTTCATCCCGTGAAGACAACACACACCACTCGAAGCTTGCTAGGCTCTACCTCTCCGTGATCGTTTGCCTACATGGAGTCCCAAAGAAAATAATCTCGGACAGAGGCACTCAATTCGTCTCCGGTTTGGGATCACTTACAACAAGCTCTGGGAACTCAGTTGGCATTCATACCGCATACCATCCCAGACGGATGGGCGACTGAGCTAGTAAACCAGATTCTAGAAGATATCTGAGAGCATGTGTCCTCACCTATGGGACCAGTTGGGAGGAGAGCTTACCATACGCAGAATTCGCATATAACAACAGCTATCACCCAGCCTGCAAATGGCACCATTTGAAGATCTGTCAGAGACGAAGATGTCATACCCGCTAAATTGGTCGGAAACCGGAGATAGTCATATCTTCGGCCCAGACCTGCTCAAAGAGGTTGAAGATAAAGTCAAGGTAATTAAGGACCGACTCAAGACATCCCAAAGTCGACAAAAGAGTTATTACGATCAGAAGCATCGTGGAGTCCATTTTGAACCCGGTAAATTTGTGTACCTACGAGTATCACCCATGAGAGGCCTGCACCGATTCAAGATTAAAGGGAAGCTAGCACCAAGATTCATCGGACCTTTACGCATAGTAGCACGAAGAGGCACGGTGGCCTACCAGCTGGACTTACCCGAAGAATTATCCGACATCCACGACGTGTTCCACGTCTCCCAATTGAGGAAGTGCGTAAGCAACCCAGAGAAACAAGTACCCCATAAAAACATTGACGTGCAACCAGACCTTACGTATCGGGAGCATCCGATAAAAATCTTGGAAGAGTCGAAAAGGAGAACCCGACGAGAAAACCATCAAGTTCTTCAAAGTTCGATTGGAGCAACCACACCGAGAGTGAAGCCACTTGGGAAAGAGAGGATTTCCTTCGAGCGGAGCACCCACAATTATTTGAGGATCAACTGGAATCTCGGGGACGAGATTTTTCCTAAGGGGGTAGGTGTTGTGACACACCAAAAAAATTTCTTTGGTTTTCTTCAAAACTTCGTTGGATTTGAAGGAGGTCACCAAAACCCTTCCAAAAAAAAATCTCTATCAAAAGCTTTTTCCCTCTGGCAAATATTTTACTTTTGCATCTCCTTCAACTCTGGTGTTTAGTTTTTAATTTTTTCCTCTAATTGCTCTCTTCTCAAGGATTCAAGAAAAATCTTTGAAGTTTATGTTTTCTTTCAAAAATAAACTCTAGGAGTTTTTCATTCTCTCCCATATTTGAAATCATTCATGATTTGGCCATACACCACATGGTAAAATCTTCCCAAATATATCTCCTTCCACTTTGGGCAATACAAACACTGGATCTCTACTAGTTCAACCCTCTTCTGAATTTTTATTTCAATTAATTCTCTCCCAAATCTTTTCTGTCTATTATTTTGAGCCTAGGTAATTTGCAAAGCAAGTACCTTAATGCATTTGAATTTTGACCTCAAACCAACTCCCTTGGATAGTCCTTGGTACCCACAACCTAGAACTATCAAGATCCACTCCTATTCTGTTCAAAAATTTCAAATTATAGTCCCTGCAAGTTTGGACCAGATTTGCCAAATTTGGTGAAATTCATATCTACATTACTCCAAAAATTCCACAAATATTCAGGCAGCCTCTAGATGCAATGAGAGGCCCCTCCACCAAAAACCAGCTCAAGGAAAAATCCCTACATGCCTGGATCATTCTGTCGAACACCTCGCATGCACTAGTACTGTTCACTTTCAGAAAATTCAGAAGTTCAGTGTCGATCTTCGTCAGTAACTTTAGTCACGAGTCCACAGTGCCCTTGGCACGTTGCTCGCAGCCTATCCCTCTTGTCCGGAGCTTCACAAGAACGCTTGGCGCGTTCCTGGCGTGGGTGGCGCCCTGGCCCGCCTACGCCGGCGTGCTTTGCGGCGGCTGCACCACCGTAACGGACGACAGGGGGCAAAACTGCGGCGCAACGCCGTTCGGCGCCGCCCAAGCGTCCTGGTGGCTCCGCGTGGCCACCTCCTTGCCAGCGCACGCATGCGGCAACGTCGCCGTGGCTTGGCACGCACAGAGCGCGCTCTCTGCCGCCGACGGGCCGTGCGGCCGTTCCGTCGAGGGCAGACCATTACCAGTCCTCCCGTGCTGAGTTGGACATGGGAACGGCTCCAATACTCCTCCTAGGAGATGCTCAAGCTCCTAAGCCGACCGTCCAGCCACAGCGCCGCCGTAATCAACTCACCGGACTTATCCGTTCACGGCAACCGACTCGGGCCGGCTATATATAGCACCCCGAGCTTGCTCTCGCCTCCGCACGACTCCACCACCTCACCAGACCCCGCCTAGCCACTGGAGGGGCCTCAAGGGGCCTTTCTTCCTCGACTCCAGCCACCTTCGTCCGCCTCGTGCTCCGGCATCGTTCTCTTCGGTGAGAACTCCTCCGCCGCCCTACTTTCGCCCGTAGCCTCGTACCACCTCTAGTAGGATAACCCCCACCTCAATTTTGGCCCTGCAGCTCTCTCCGGCGAGATCCACGACCGTCCGAACCGTCGTCCGCCGGAGCAAGGGCCGCCGTCGACGTGGTGCTCGCCGACGACCTCTGCCACCACCCACAGACGCGGAAGGGCGCCCGATCACGAAGGTACACCCGATCACCTTACCTCGCCGTGGATCGCCGCGCACGGCCAAGACCTCTCGGCGCCGTCGCGCTCTGTCTTCCCTCGTTTGAAAATTCAAACCTGATGGGTGGAGCCCGCCTGTCAGTCTCTCAGCTGTTTCTTTTAAACGAAACATTATCTGGACTTTTCCGCAGAACCCCTGGAAACTTTCTGTTTCATTACAGATGGGTCCTTGGACCAAAACTCTTATAACTGTTAATCAGAAAAGTATTTTTGATTGATTCGTTTTCTGTCCTCTTTAAAATTTTGTCTAGTTTTTTATTAGATTTATTTGAAAAATATTTGGAGTCATTTTTGTGCACCTCACGGTATTTACGTTAGCGCGTATGTTTTCTTTATACCATAGATACCGAAGGAGGTGACGGGACCGCAAACTTCACCGAGCTAGGCTCCGACTACTCTGAACCAGGCAAGCATGTTTGAACTTTTGATATGATGAGTGTTCTGGCAGTTTTCACTAAGTAGTTTCATGGCATGTTTGTGAGCATACCGATGAATGTTATTTTTCATGCAAAGTTGAGGCAAGTGAGTTCGATAATCCATACGTGTTGGATGTGAATGTGCACGGCCATGTGTTGGCATGAGGATGGGTAAGATGGCAGTGTTGTAGCATGCCAAGATTATGCCATACTATTTGACTTGATGTCAACCCGTATCGTTCGGTTCCCATCCATTTCCTTCCCGTACTACCACATGTTTTCCATAAGGATATGGCTTAGTAAGTAGCAAACCGCTTTCTGGTACACACCAAATGGAGAGGCCGTGATGATGGTTCCATGGCCTGGATTAAAGCCACCATCCGGTCGGGGGCATGGGTGTTTCGGTTGGGACCGAGAGGGGGCACCCTTAGAGCGCCTGAATATAAATTTGATCCCATGCTATTCGAGATTGTGATCTCCCGTCTCAAAAGTTTTTCTTGGGCGATGTCTAGGGTGATTCCTAGCATCGTGAGGTAGGATGGTGTGTACTGGTTAGCTGTGTTTCTTCCGAAATACCATAAACGGAACTAGTCCTTCAGGACTACGGAAATCCGTTGGTTGTGGGTAATTTTAGTACAAACTCTGCAGAGTCATAAATCCTTGAATCATCTTATCCATGTCCAAGTTCTGTATTATCTTATCCTGACAAGTGTCAGTTTTGGTGACAGATACTCCAGTGAATCACATGAGTACTAAGTCCGGTTAAATGTTTATTCCTGTGGATGGACTAACCCGTTTATATTCATGTGTTCAATATTTATTATGAGTGCTATATCTTTGTGATGAAAGCCCTTTCTGTGATGTCGCTCAGACGTCCGACTACGGCATTGTTGTTACTTATTTTTGTTATAAGCCCTTTCTGTGATGTCGCTCAGACGTTCGACTGCAGCATTGCCATTACTTATTTTTTTTATAAGCCCTTCCTGTGATGTCGCTCGACGTCCATCGCGACATTGATGTTACTTATTTTTATTATAAGCCCTTTACGTGATGTCGCTCGACGTCCATCGCTGACATTGCCGTTACTTATTTTTCTTATAAGCCCTTTACGTGATGTCGCTCGGGCGTCCGATTGCGGCATTGATGTTACTTATTTTTATTATAAGCCCTTTACGTGATGTCGCTCAGACGTCCATTGCAACGCATGCATTTTATTTCAATATAAGCCCTTTATGAGGTGTTGCTCGACGCCTTGATTGTGGCAATATTTTGCTTATTTATTCACCTTCGAGGCGTCGCCTGCACACCGATCGGTTTTAAGTTTGCCTCCTTGGGATTTCGAGCGGACTACCGCCGACTCCCATTTAATTATTTTTCTATACTGCTTTAATTGAGCATTGTTAAGATTAACTATGTCGCATTCATGCTTCCATTTGTTGTGTCTTTTGTCCGAACTGTCTTGCGAGTACTTTCATAGTACTCACCTGGCTTGTTGATTTGGCCAGATGTTGGCGAAGGCGATCTCATGGATGAAGAGTTCGATAGCGAGTCCGACGCCTAGAGGAATCCCAGTCAGTCTCGTGCGACCCCAGGATTAGTCCTTGTAAAATATCCGCTTCCGCTACCCAAATAAATTCTTCGAGCCTCACCTCGACGCTCGATGAGCCGCCAGTGCAGTAGACTTATTAACCACCCCCACTGTGTTATTCCACCAACCACGCATACTCCAAGTCAGTAGTATTTCAACCCTACACCTTGTGCCATATCCGCCATCATGTATAATTATTGGTGTGTTGTAATAATTGATTGGGCATCTTTAGTGCAACCCTTGTAATATTGTAATGCTACTGGCTTCTTGTATCAAAGTTTTGTCTACCGATATGGAGGATTTATCCTCATATTGGATTTCATGGGTCGGTTGTTCAATAAATATTTTTATTGAAAATCCGGTAGTGACACGTAGTCCACCCTACCAGAGCCGCTCCACAAACACCCTACTCGACGGTTCTAGATCTCCTTAACGGACCCCGACAGCCAGCGCACCTCAACGTTTCTAACCTGATTCCCGCCGTATGGAGAGATGCCAAGCACCCGCCACAGCCTAGGTACTTGTCACCTTTAAACCCATCCAACATCACCTGCCAGATGTACTGCAAATATACTAACCGGTCGTTGTTACCTGTTATGCTGCTGGCAAAAACTACAAGGACGATGTTTCTTATGGATCTAACAGCTTTGCCAACCAAGATCCTGGACTGATGCATTGCTATGATCTTGTAAGCGCGTCTCTCTTTCTTGTATTTTTCTGTGCCTGCCAGCGTGCTTTGCTAGGATTTTCGACCAGTAATCCCTTTGCGCAGACAATGATTTCTACTACTGGCTGCTAAATTAGATATGTAGATGTCATACATGATACTACCTCGTACCTCCATACCTAAATATAAGTCTTTCTAGATATTCCACTATAGGCTACATACGGAGCAAAATGAGTGAATCTACACTCGAAAATGCATCTATATACATCTGTATGTGGTCCATACAGGAATCTCTACAAAGACATATATTTAGGAACATGGGCAGTACATTACACAAAATCGTAGGTGGCATGTAGGAATTCCAGTGCACTACATTAGGATCCCTTAGAGCTTAAAGAGTCATGGCTAGTTTATGGTACGCACACAATCATTAATTGGTGGTTTAAATATGCGCAAGGGATATGCAATGTAGTATCATGTAGAGATGTCTAAAATTAGCCGTGTCAACTTGCAGATAGGGTTACACAATGAAAAAGTACAAGATGTATGTGGCAATTTCATGGAACATCGCAAAAAAAGGAGAGGCAGCGGTGAGCCTATATAGTGTGCTATGGTACGTCACTCCTCCATTGCAATCATTGTGACATGTTATTTGTATGCCAGTTCTATTAGCCAAGTTTCTTAGGGACAGTTATTACGAGTTATCCTAAGAAAATAAGCACATGTGAATATAAGCTCCATGTAATAAGCCAACCAGTTCTTTTCATTGCGTTTTCAGCTTATCTTTGGTATGATCAGTGGAAAGTCTAGATTGCATTATATTTTTTTCATTTTTCTACCCATATGGAAATTAATTTGACTTGCAAACATCACAAATTGAACCCAGTGCAGTAATTAATATGATAGGAAAACAGACCATCACTATTTGCTCAAAATGCAAATACAAAGATACCATCTACTTGGCACAATCTACTTTGGTCAATGTTTTCCATAGAGATCCCATTGCCTAATTTAAACGAAGAACGCATGACCCACATTTAAATGAAGAACAATTATTTATTGAAATTCGATGGTCTAAGTGGCTGGTTATTATCGTATAGCAGCACCACCTCACTACTAGGGAAAACTTTATACACAAAAATTTAGCAACAGGGCGGGTCAAAAAAGGGCGCTAGTGCTAGATAGCAGTAGCGGTTCAGAATAAACCGCGCTACAGATACGATTGTAACAGTAGCGCATGTGGCCGTAAAAGCGCTACTACTAATATTCCCATTGGTGGAACGATGGGCTACGCATAGCAGTAGCGGGCTTGCAGGAAGAGCGCTACCGCTAGGGCATGAGTAGCAGCACGTTTCCCAGGAAGAGCGGTACTACTAATGGAAATAAAATAAAATGAAAAACAAATAGAAAAGTAAATGAAAATGAAAGAAACAGAAAAAGGAGAAAAAAATGTAAAGCAAAATAAATGAAAAAGCGAAAAAACAGAGAAAGGCATAGCTGTAGCGTGTGTTAGTAAGAGGCGTTATAGCTAACGTAGCTGCAGCGCGTTTCCCAGACCCCCGCCATAGAAACAGAAAATGAAATAAGAAAGGGGGAGAAAATTACATAGGTATAGCAGAAGCGCGTTTTGGAAAAAGCGCTATAGCTACCTTAGCTATAGCGCGTTTTGCAAAAAACGCTGCCGCTAGTTTTGACTTAACCAAAAAGCCGTTTCACCCTGACCATCACTTGCCCCCCAAATCTCTCGACCCACACCCCGCCGCCGTCTCCCCGATTCGCCGTTGCCCCACTTCGCCGTCGTCTCCTGCTGACGTCGACGCCCCCGGAGCCACCAGAGTCGTGCGCCGTCGATGCCATCGGAGCCGCCCCCAACACCACGGAGCCGTGCGGCCTCATCAACGCCACCGAAGCCACCGTCGACGCCACCGGATCCCACCTCGCCACAACTGCCTCCCTCGCCATCACCGGAGACGCCCCTGCCTCCCTCGCCACCACTGCCTCCCTCACCACCACCGGAGCCATCCTCTGTAAGCCCCCACCCCTCCTCTCTCTCTCATGCATAGGTTAGCTAGTTTAATTATGTTAATTATCTAGGTTAGGGAAAAACTTTAGTTAGGGCTTTGACAGAGAAGTAGTTAGGTTAACTAGTTTAATTAGGTTAATTATCTAGGTTAGTGCAAAATTTTAGTTAGGGCTTTGACAGAGAACTATTGAGGTTAACTAGTTTAATTAGGTTAATTATCTAGGTTATTTAGGCAAGTTTTATTTTAAAGATGATCCCTTCCTAGACTTTTATTGTTGATTATAACTTTTCATTGATGTTGTTTGTGCCCAAATGGCTTTGTTGTTTCAATGAAGCTGAGTGGCCTATATATGTTTTGCCGGAATGTTGATTCATTTTCGTTCCGGCAAATTTCAGGTTCTTGATTTGTCCAGTTTTTAGCAAAGGTCATGCCGAAGTTTTCCGTGAATTTCGGCATGACTTGTGCTACAAACTAGGACATATCGAGTGCCCGGGATTTGCCGCACCAGGAAGGAGTCAACGTTCCTGCAAAACAATAGGCCTTTCTTATGTCATTATTCATTTTATTAGGTCTAGAATTAATTGACTAGATTTAATCATAGGAAACATGGCTAGCAACGATGAAGGACAGGGTTCTGGTGATGGCGACGATGTCTACCGGGCGGCAGATGAATTTTTTAGCCTTTCCGACGATCAACCGATGTTGTTGCTGGGCCCACCGGCGGCATCGGGGACTGAGACCGACATGCAGACCGGTGCTGAGACTGAGACCGGCGCTCAGACTCAGACCGGCATCGAGACCGGCGCTACCTCGGGGAGCGGAGCCGGTGTAGAACCGAAAGCAAAGAGGCAATGGCTTCCTAACAAACTCAGGACTACTAGACTGGTGGTCTTGGAGGTGGACGACGGCAATTTTGAGCCAAAGGCGCCCGAGGAAGCGCGTCGATGCTACGGCAATCAAATAGGTTGAATCGTACGGACAACCGCCACCATCAACGATGAGAAACTACAAAAGATAGAAAATATGAGGAGCTCCCTCCTAAAGAAGTTTCACCAGATATTCTTGTTCCCGGGCTGGAATGAGAAGGATTATGAAGATCCAGATGAGGACCCGGCAGTGAAGAAGATAAACAAACATGCTATGACCAAGTTTAGCGACGCGTTGGCCGCCTGAAAAAATCGAGCGAAAGCAAAGATCATCGACAAGAAGGAACCCTACTCCGAGATTGTAAAGGATAATCCGACAATCACGGAAGAGAAGTTTCAAATATTCAAGGAGGCTTGCGAGGCCGAAGCTGCCAAAAAAAAGTCTAAGTACATAAAGGGGCTTCAAGAGAGGAACATTGGGAGCCACCACCTCGGAAGCCGTGGTTACGGCGGAAAGAGGTCCAAATGGGCCAAGGAGGACGCGGAAGCCGCGAGTCTAGGCATCCTAGACCCCTTGGTGGAGTTCACCATCCCGCACGAGCGTGACGTCCTCAGGGCCCGACACCGTTGGGACCCAGTGAACAAGGTTTACGAGACAAAACCGGTCCCCTCCAATATAAATATATAATCTCCCGTTTTCGTTACCTTTCGGATGTCTCACGTCGCCGACTTTTCTTTGCAGGCCGACGAAACCCCGTGCACCATATTGTACACCATCGGCGACCAGAAGGTGGACGTGGGGAAGGAGACGATAATGGAGCCGAAGGAACCATTGTTCCACAGCTGGCCGATCCCCCCCGAACGTCTTCAATGTTTTCGTGGCCAGTGTCAAACCGGGCCACGAGTATTTGCCTCCTCCAATACTAGTGGGGGATGACGACGAGACACCGCGGCGGCTTGGTGATTGTTGCAATGGGTGGGTCCTGTTGTGGCCAATGAGTCTGCTTCATTTGGAGGCGGCCGGGAGCACACCCATGAGCACGCAGCCTCAGCAAGGTATGAACATCAACACCCCACCTACCCAATTAGCGTCGGGTTGGGTGATAGCGGACGGGGTAAGGAGGAGGCTCCATTAGTCGCTGATGACGTCGCCATGGATGAGGATGAGGACGACGATGGCGCTGAACAGTATGTCTATACTGGCGCCTCCTCATGGTGTGTGTATCATGAGTCGGTGCCTGAATTGTCGTCTCAACGTATTATAGACGACCTTCCGGTAGTAAAGAAGTCTAGGAAGACAGCGAGGAAAGGCAAAAAAGCCGATTCTATGATCCAGCCGCCTCAGCAGCCTCGGCTTCAGGACCGTATAGATATCCCCGATGCGGATAAATGGCATATCCGCCGTCAACCAATCCTACCTGCAACAGCGCTACGGGTCAGATTCGGCGATCTAAGGAGACTTCATGACGATGTGCTGTGGGTAGATAAAGGCCTCATCGCCTCGAAAGATCTAGGATACCCACTCTACGTGGTTAACGTTCCGCGGCAAATGTCGTACGTCGATAGCTTCCCCGCGGATAAGTTCTTCCTTCGATTCGATTGCATATTCGACATGTTTCACGTGAAGAGGCTGGATTTTACGTGTGTCCGCCTTTATGCCTTGCACATGAACTACATCATCGGGGTTGAGCAGATATCTCATATCTGTGTCGCTGACCCGTACTACATGCACAAGGGCTTCTTGGGAGTCTGCGCAAAGCATCGTGAATACGCGAGGGATTACATCGTCATTTTCATGCTCGCCAATAAGGACAAGGGGGCGATCTCGTGCCTTATCATCCCGTGTAAGTCATCCACGCTGCTATCCTTCCTTCGATTTCAATCATTCATTTGCACGGTGGAGGCTAATTAATTTGAGGTGTACTTATTTTGCTTGGCCAATGGGCGCGCCGTCCTCATCATCCTCTACCCCCGATTCTCCCACGCTCTTTACTTGGACTCATCGAAGAACATTCACAAAAAGGATTACACCCACATCAAGGATGTTCTCGACAGTGCTATGTTTTACTACCAAGCAAGGGGTGGAGAGGTCAGGAACAAGAAGGGCGGCAGGGTCGCCTTGCCATAAGACGACTTACGGTGCATCCGAGAACGAACGATTCTCTTAATGATGGATTCTATGTCCTACACCACATCTTTGGAGTACGAGACGGGATCACGTAACCTTCGCATGTCACCTAGATCTGGCGATGCCCATATTCTTCAATGGGCAAAGGACATAGGAGATATCAAGGATCATCGACTTCGAGCTGAGTTCTATAACATCCAGCGGGAACTTTCCCAAATCATCATGAAGGAGGTCGTTGGAAAAACAGGGATATTCTACCGAGAAGGCAAATGTCGCAGGAAGACGTTCGAACATGGATAGCCTCTCAGCGTCTCGACATGAAGCCTTTCACTAAGCTCGATGACTATCTCCCTGACTTGGATGTATGGAACGACATGTTGGAATGATTGTCGATATATGACAATCTGTCCGTTTAGTCCATACTTTCTGTATGACAAAACTTTGAGTTATGCACGGTGAAACTTTATTTGTGATGTAATTAATGAAGGAAATATGCCCTAGAGGCAATAATAAAGTTATTATTTATTTCCTTATTTCATGATAAATGTTTATTATTCATGCTAGAATTGTATTAACCGGAAACATGATACATGTGTGAATACATAGACAAAACATAGTGTCACTAGTATGCCTCTACTTGACTAGCTCGTTTATCAAAGATGGTTATGTTTCCTAGCCATGGACAAAAGAGTTGTCATTTGATTAACGGGATCACATCATTAGGAGAATGATGTGATTGACATGACCCATTCCGTTAGCCTAGCACATGATCGTTTAGTATGTTGCTATTGCTTTCTTCATGACTTATACATGTTCCTGTAACTATGAGATTATGCAACTCCGTTTACGGAGGAACACTTTGGTGATACCAAACGTCACAACGTAATGGGTGATTATAAAGGAGTACTACAGGTGTCTACAAAGGTACATGTTGGGTTGGCGTATTTGAGATTAGGTTTTGTCACTCCGATTGTCGGAGAGGTATCTCTGGGCCTTCTCGGTAACACTCATCACCTAAGCCTTGCAAGCATTGTAACTAATGAGTTAGTTATGAGATGATGTATTACGGAACGAGTAAAGAGACTTGCGGTAACAAGATTGAACTAGGTATTGGATACCGACGATCGAATCTCGGGCAAGTAACATACCGATGACAAAGGAACAAAGTATGTTGTTATGCGGTTTGACCGATAAAGATCTTCGTAGAATATGTAGGAGCCAATATGGGCATCCAGGTTCCGCTATTGGTTATTGACCAAGAATAGTTCTAGGTCATGTCTACATAGTTCTCGAACCCGTAGGGTCCGCACGCTTAAGGTTTCGATGATGCTTATATTATGAGTTTATGAGTTTTGATGTATCGAAGGAGTTCGAGTCCCGGATGAGATCGGGGACATGACGAGGAGTCTCGAAATGGTCGAGACGTAAAGATCGATATATTGGACGACTATATTCGGAGTTCGGAAAGGTTCGAATGATTCGGTATTTTTCGAGTACCGGAGAGTTACGGGAATTCGCCGGGAGAAGTATTGGGCCTTATTGGGACCTGCGGGAAAGAGAGAGGGCTGCCTAGGGCAGGCGCGCGCCCCAAGGCCTAGTCCGAATTGGACTAGGGGAGGGCCGCACCTTCTTCCCTTCCCTTCCTTCTCTCCTACTCCTACTAGGAAAGGAGGAGTCCTACTCCCGGTGGGAGTAGGACTCCCCCTGGTGCGCCCTCCTAGGCCGCCACCTCCTCCCTTGCTCCTTTATATCACGGGGCAGGGGCACCCCAATACACAAGTTGATCTACGGATCGTTCCTTAGCCGTGTGCGGTGCCCCCTCCACCATATTCCACTTCGGTCATATCGTCATGGAGCTTAGGCGAAGCCCTGCGCCGTGAAGTCATATCGTCACGGAGCTTAGGCGAAGCCCTGCGTCGGTGGAGCATCATCGTCGTCCTGCCACGCCGTCGTCTTGACGGAACTCATCCCGACGCTTTGCTGGATCGAAGCCGGGGATCGTCATCGAACTGAGCGTGTGCAGAACTCGGAGGTGCCGTCGTTCGGTGCTTGGATCGGTCGGATCGTGAAGGCGTCGACTACATCAACAGCGTTGTTATAACGCTTCCGCTTTCGGTCTCACGAGTGCGTGGACAGACACTCTCCCTCTCGTTGCTATGCCATCACCATGATCTTGCGTGTGCGTGGGAAATTTTTGAAATTACTCGTTCCCCAACAGTGGCATCCGAGCCTGGTTTTATGCGTTGATGTCATGTGCACGAGTAGAACACAAGTGAGTTGTGGGCGATATAAGTCATACTGCTTACCAGCATGTCATACTTTGGTTCGGCGGTATTGTGAGATGAAGCGGCCGGACCGACATTACTGCGTCGCTTACGCGAGACTGGTTTCACCGCTTGAGCACTCGTTGCTTAAAGGTGACCGGCGGGTGTCTGTCTCTCTCACTTTAGTTGAACCGAGTGTGGCTCGCCGGTCCTTGCGAAGGTTAAAACAGCACCAACTTGACAAACTATCGTTGTGGTTTTGATGCGTAGGTAAGAACGGTTCTTGCTCAGCCCGTAGCAGCCACGTAAAACTTGCAACAACAAAGTAGAGGACGTCTAACTTGTTTTTGCAGGGCATGTTGTGATATGATGTGGTCAAGACGTGATGCTATATTTTATTGTATGAGATGATCATGTTTTGTAACCGAGTTATCGGCAATCGGCAGGAGCCATATGGTTGTCGCTTTATTGTATGAAATGCAACGCCATGTAATTGCTTTACTTTATCACTAAGCAGTAGCGATAGTCGTAGAAGCAATAGTTGGCGAGGCGACAACGATGCTACGATGGAGATCAAGGTGTCGCGCCGGTGGCGATGGTGATCACGACGGTGCTTCGAGATGGAGATCACAAGCACAAGATGATGATGGCCATATCATATCACTTATATTGATTGCATGTGATGTTTATCCTTTATGCATCTTATCTTGCTTAGATTGACGGTAGCATTATAAGATGATCTCTCACTAAAAATTATCAAGACGTGTTCTCCCTGAGTATGCACCGTTGCCAAAGTTCGTAGTACCCAGACACCACGTGATGATCGGGTGTGATAAGTTCTACGTCCATCTACAACGGGTGCAAAACAGTTGCGCACGCGAATACTCAGAGTTAAACTTGACGAGCCTAGCATATAACAGATATGGCCTCGAAACACGGAGACCGAAGGTCGGCGTGAATCATATAGTAGATATGATCAACATAGTGATGTTCACCATTAAAACTACTCCATCTCACGTGATGATCGGACATGGTTTAGTTGATTTGGATCACGTAATCACTTAAGATGACTAGAGAGATGTCGGTCTAAGTGGGAGTTCTTAAATAATATGATTAATTGAACTTAAATTTATCATGAACTTAGTCCTGGTAGTATTTTGCAAATTATGTTGTAGATCAATAGCTCGCGTTGTTGCTTCCCTATGCTTTTATATGTTTGTTTTGATATGTTCCTAGAGAAAATTATGTTGAAAAATGTTAGTAGCAATGATGCGGATTAGATCCGTGATCTGAGGTTTATCCTCATTGCTGCCTGTAAGAATTATGTCCTTAATGCACCGCTAGGTGACAGACCTATTGCAGGAGCAAATGCGGCGTTATGAGCGTTTGGCTAGCTCAATATGATGACTACTTGATAGTTTAGTGCACCATACTTAACGGCTTAGAATCGGGACTTCAAAGGCGTTTTGAGCGTCATGGACCATATGAGATGTTCCAGGAGTTGAAGTTAATATTTCAAGCAAATACCGAGTTGAGAGATATGAAGTCTTCAACAAGTTTTATAGCTAAAAGATGGAGGAGAATCGCTCAACTAGTGAGCATGTGCTCAGATTGTGCAGGTACTTCAATCGCTTGAATCAAGTGGAAGTTAATCTTCCGGATAAGATAGTGATTGAAAGAATTCTCTAGTCACCATCACTAAGTTACTAGAACTTCGTGATGAACTATAGTATGCAAGGGATGACGAAAATAATTCCCAAGCTCTTCGCGATGCTAAAATCGGCGAAGGTAGAAATCAAGAAAAACATCAAGTGTTGATGGTTGACAATACCACTAGTCTCAAGGAAAGGGCAAAGGAAGAAGGGAACTTCAAGAAGAGCGGCAAACAAGTTGCTGCTCGAGTGAAGAAGCCCAAGTCTGGACCTAAGCACGAGACTAAGTGCTTTTGCTGCAATGGAACTGGTCCTTTGGAGCGGAAATACCCCAAGTATTTGGCGGATAAGAAGGATGGCAAAGTGAACAAAGGTATATTTGATATACAGATTATTGATGTGTATTTTACTAGTGTTCGTAGCAACCCTCGGTATTTGATACTGGTTCAGTTGCTAAGAGTAGTAACTCGAAATGGGAGTTGCGAATGAACAGAAACTAGTTGAAGGGAAGTGACGATGAGTGTTGGAAGTAGTTCCAGATTGATATGATCATCATCGCACACTCCCTATACTTTCGGGATTAGTGTTAAACCTAAATAAATGTTATTTGGTGTTTGCGTTGAGCATGAATATGATTTGATCATGTTTATTGCAAAACGGTTATTCATTTAAAGTCAAAGAATAATTGTTGTTCATTTACATGAATAAAACCTTCAATGGTCATACACCCAATGAAAATAGTTTTCAAAACGGTTATTCATTTAAAGTCAAAGAATAATTGTTGTTCTGCTTAAATGAATAAAACCTTCGATGGTCATACACCCAATGAAAATAGTTTATTGGATCTCGATCGTAGTGATACGCATATTCATAATATTGATGCCAAAAGATGCAAAGTTAATAATGATAGTGCAACTTATTTGTGGCACTGCCGTTTGGGTCATATCGGTATAAAGCGCATGAAGAAACTCCATAAGGATGGATTTTTGGAATCACTTGGTTATGAATCATTTGATACTTGCGAACCGTGCCTTTTGGGCAAGATGACTAAAACTCCGTTCTCCGGAACAATGGAACAAGCTACTGACTTGTTGGAAATAACACATATATACCGATGTATGCAATCCAATGAGTGTTTATGCTCGTGGCAAGTGTCGTTATTTTTCTGACCTTCACTAGATGATTTGAGTAGATATGGGTATATCTACTTGATGAAACATAAGTCTGAAATAGTTGAAAGGTTCAAAGAATTTCAGAGTGAAGTGGAAAATCATCGCAACAAGAAAATAAAGTTTCTGCGATCTGATCGTGGAGATGAATATTTGAGTTCTGAGTTTGGTCTTCAATTAAAACAATGTGGAATAGTTTCACAGCTCACGCCACCGGAACACCACAACATTATGGTGTGTTCGAACGTCAGAACCGTACTTTATTTTGATATAATGCGATTTATGATGTATCTTACCGATTTACCACTATCGTTTTGGGGTTATGCATTAGAGACAGCTGCATTCACGTTTAATAGGGCACCATCTAAATCCGTTGAGATGACACCGTATGAACTATGGTTTAGCAGTAAACCTAAGCTGTCGTTTCTTAAAGTTTGGAGTTGTGATGCTTATGTGAAAAAGTTTTCACCTGATAAGCTCGAACCCAAATCGAGAAGTGCGTCTTCATAGAATACCCAAAGGTAACTATTGGGTACACCTTCTATCACAGATCCGAAAGCAAGATATTTGTTGCTAAGATGGATCCTTTCTAGAGAAGAAGTTTCTCTCGAAAGAAGTGAGTGGGAGGAAAGTAGAACTTGATAAGGAAATTGTACCTTCTCCCTTATTGGAAAGTAGTTCATCACAGAAATCAGTTTCAAGTGATTCCTACACCAATTAGTAAGGAAGTTAATGATGATGATCATGAAACTTCAGATCAAGTTGCTACCAAACCTCGTAGGTCTTCCGGAGTAAGATCCGCACTGAGTGATACGGTAATCATGTTCGGAAGTCATGTTACTAGACCATGATGAACCTACGAAATATGAGGAAGCGATGATGAGCCCAGATTCATGAAATGGCTTGAGGCCATGAAATCTGAGATGGGATCCATATATGAGAACAAAGTGTGGACTTTGATGGAGTTGCCCGATGATCGGCAAGCCATATTATATAAATGGATCTTCAAGAGGAAGACAGATGCTGATAGTAGTATTACTATCTACAAAGCTAGACTTGTCTAAAAAGGTTTTAGACAAAGTTCAAGGTGTTGACTACAATGAGATTTTCTCAAGCAGTAGCGATGCTTAAGTCTGTCCGAATCATGTTAGCAATTGCCACATTTTATGAAATCTGGCAAATGGATGTCAAAACTACATTCTTTAATGCATTTATTAAAGAAGAGTTGTATATGATGCAACCAGAAGGTTTTATCAATCCTAAAGGAGCTAACAAAATGTGCAAGCTTCAAATGATCCATCTATGGACTGGTGCAAGCATCTCGGAGTTGGAATAAACGCTTTGATAGTGTGATCAAAGCATATGGTTTTATACAGACTTTTGGAGAAGCCTGTATTTGCAAGAAAGTGAGTGGGAGCACTACAACCTTTCTGATAAGTATATGTGAATGACATATTGTTGATCGGAAATAATGTAGAATTATTCGAAAAGCATAAAGGAGTGTTTGAAAGGAGTTTTTCAAAGAAAGACCTCGGTGAAGCTGCTTACATATTGAGCATCAAGATCTATAGAGATAGATCAAGGCGCTTGATAAGTTTTCAATGAATACATACCTTGACAAGATTTTGAAGTAGTTCAAAATGGAACAGTCAAAGAAAGAGTTCTTGCCTGTGTTACAAGGTGTGAGATTGAGTAAGACTCAAAACCCGACCACGGCAGAAGATAGAAAGAGAATGAAAGTCATTCCCTATGCATCAGCCATAGGTTCTATAAAGTATGTCATGTTGTGTACTGATCTATTGCATACCCTACCACTAAAGCTTGGCGAGGAGTGCAATAGTGATCTAGGAGTAGATCAATGGACAGCGGTCAAAATTATCCTTAGTAGAATAAGGATATGTTTCTCGATTATGGAAGTGAAAAAAAGGTTAAATAAATAAAGGGTTACGTCGATGCAAGTTTTAACACTAATCCAGATGACTCTAAGTCTCAATCTAGATACATATTGAAAGTGGGAGCAATTAGCTAGAGTAGCTTCGTGCAGAGCATTGTAGACATAGAATATTTGCAAAATACATACAGCTCTGAATGTGACAGACCCGTTGACTAAAGCTTCTCTCACGAGCAAAACATGATCATACCTTAGTACTCTTTGGATGTTAATCACATAGCGATGTGAACTAGATTATTGACTCTAGTAAACCCTTTGGGTGTTGGTCACATGACGATGTGAACTATGGGTGTTAATCACATACAGATGTGAATATTAGTGTTGAATCACATGATGATGTGAACTAGATTATTGACTCTAGTGCAAGTGGGAGACTGAAGGAAATATGCCCTAGAGGCAATAATAAAGTTATTATTTATTTCCTTATTTCATGATAAATGTTTATTATTCATGCTAGAATTGTATTAACCGGAAACATGATACATGTGTGAATACATAGACAAAACATAGTGTCACTAGTATGCCTCTACTTGACTAGCTCGTTTATCAAAGATGGTTATGTTTCCTAGCCATGGACAAAAGAGTTGTCATTTGATTAACGGGATCACATCATTAGGAGAATGATGTGATTGACATGACCCATTCCGTTAGCCTAGCACATGATCGTTTAGTATGTTGCTATTGCTTTCTTCATGACTTATACATGTTCCTGTAACTATGAGATTATGCAACTCCGTTTACGGAGGAACACTTTGGTGCTACCAAACGTCACAACGTAACTGGGTGATTATAAAGGAGTACTACAGGTGTCTACAAAGGTACATGTTGGGTTGGCGTATTTGAGATTAGGTTTTGTCACTCCGATTGTCGGAGAGGTATCTCTGGGCCTTCTCGGTAACACTCATCACCTAAGCCTTGCAAGCATTGTAACTAATGAGTTAGTTATGAGATGATGTATTACGGAACGAGTAAAGAGACTTGCCGTAACGAGATTGAACTAGGTATTGGATACCGACGATCGAATCTCGGGCAAGTAACATACCGATGACAAAGGGAACAAAGTATGTTGTTATGCGGTTTGACCGATAAAGATCTTCGTAGAATATGTAGGAGCCAATATGGGCATCCAGGTTCCGCTATTGGTTATTGACCAAGAATAGTTCTAGGTCATGTCTACATAGTTCTCGAACCCGTAGGGTCCGCACGCTTAAGGTTTCGATGATGTTATATTATGAGTTTATGAGTTTTGATGTACCGAAGGAGTTCGAGTCCCGGATGAGATCGGGGACATGACGAGGAGTCTCGAAATGGTCGAGACGTAAAGATCGATATATTGGACGACTATATTCGAGTTCGGAAAGGTTACGAATGATTCGGTATTTTTCGAGTACCGGAGAGTTACGGGAATTCGCCGGGAGAAGTATTGGGCCTTATTGGGCCCTGCGGGAAAGAGAGAGGGCTGCCTAGGGCAGGCCGCGCGCCCAAGGCCTAGTCCGAATTGGACTAGGGGAGGCCGCACCCTTCTTCCCTTCCCTTCCTTCTCTCCTACTCCTACTAGTAAAGGAGGAGTCCTACTCCCGGTGGGAGTAGGACTCCCCCCTTGGTCCGCCCCTCCTAGGCCGGCCACCTCCTCCCTTGCTCCTTTATATACGGGGGCAGGGGGGCACCCCAATACACAAGTTGATCTACGGATCGTTCCTTAGCCGTGTGCGGTGCCCCCCTCCACCATATTCCACTTCGGTCATATCGTCGCGGAGCTTAGGCGAAGCCCTGCGCCGGTGAAGTCATATCATCACGGAGCTTAGGCGAAGCCCTGTGTCGGTGGAGCATCATCATCGTCACCACGCCGTCGTGCTGACGGAACTCATCCCCGACGCTTTGCTGGATCGAAGCCCGGGGATCGTTATCGAACTGAACGTGTGCAGAACTCGGAGGTGCCGTACGTTCGGTGCTTGGATCGGTCGGATCGTGAAGACGTACGACTACATCAACCGCGTTGTTATAACGCTTCCGCTTTCGGTCTACGAGGGTACGTGGACAGACACTCTCCCCTCTCGTTGCTATGCCATCACCATGATCTTGCGTGTGCGTAGGAAAATTTTTGAAATTACTACGTTCCCCAACAATTAAACCGTCCTCCCCCTCGACTAGCGAAAATCACTCTAGTTAGGGCATTTTGGGGTACGGTGAACTTTGTTATTTATGCTTATGATATGTTGTTCCTATTTTTGCCAAGTCTGTCTCTTTCTGTTGCTCAACTATATATGTTGCATATCATTGACTCATGTGACGATGCAGGTGCATAGATCATAGATGGCGAAGAAGTGCTACGCCAGGAGTATATATATGACAAGTGGCCGGAGTGTCAGGCCCAGGTGTACCGGTTTCCGGTTTCAGAGCGACAGGCAGTAGTTAGTTTAGGTTCACGCTAATGCGAGAGAGGGATACGAACTCATGTACTCAAAGTGATAGCTCCTCTCGCGTATATCATTGTTTAGATGGATGACGATGTATTTGCAAGTAATCGAGACTTATATCGCTATTTTCGAGATGATGTCGAGAGACCACTTTGTGTTGGATGATGATTATGATGATGACATGATTCGATGAGACTAATTGTATGTATATGCTATGATTACATTTGTATGTGTATGATATGCTAAAGATTATTGTATAAAGCCTATTCAAATACAAAACAAATATGCAGGAAAAAACTAATAAAACTAGTAGTAGTGAGGGGGAAATTTAGCGATGGCGCGCGCCTACCGATGGCGCTTCCCAAGAAACAGCGCTGCAGATAATATCAGCAGTGCCCTTTTCTAAAGAGCGCTACAGCTATTCATGTATAGCAGTAGCGTGGGACAACAGGCGCTACTGCTATACGTTAGCTGTAGCGCCTTATTAGTAGCGCCAGTCCCCGCGCTACTGAGAGGCCCAAAACCCACGTTGTTGCTAGGCTTTTCCCTAGTAGTGCCTGAAAGCATCATATAGCAGCAGCAGCAGCTCATAGAAACTCATCATACAGCAGGAGCAATCTGCAATTCATCATATACCAGCAGCAGCTCATAGCAATTCATCATATAGCAGCAGCAGGAGCAGCTCATAGCAATTCATCATATAGCAGTAGCAGGAGCAGCTCATAGCAATTCATCATATAGCAGCAGCAGGAGCAGCTTGTAGCAACTCATCATATAGCAGCAGCAGGAGCAGCTTGTAGCAACTCATCATATAGCAGCAGCAACAGCTCATAGCAATTCATCATATAGCAGCAGCAACAGCTCATAGCAGCTCATCATACAACAGCAGCAGCTCATAGAAATTCATCATATAGCAGCAGCAGGAGCAGCTCATAGCAATGCATCATATAGCAGCAGCAGAAGCAGCTCATAGCAATTCATCGTATAGTGGATCAGAATGAAAATTTGGCAAAAAATTAGAGGAGATCCTCACCTTGTTGGATGAGCTCATCCTTCAACAGCACCTCAAGGCCATGGCCTGGGAGGAGGGGAGGGGAAATAAGGTGCCTTCCACCGCAGTGCGGCATCAGCCGTAGTTGTGTAGCTCCCGCCGGAGTAGTGCGTTGGACGAACCACAGTGGAGCAGCTGCTGGAGACCATGAGAATGAGGGGCGGCGCCAGAGGGAGGAGAAGCCAGGGAGATTTGCCCCTACCCGCCGGCCATGTAGCCTAGTTGGGCATAGCATCGTCGAGGACCAGGCCAGATGGGACCAGTGGCGACGGCTCGCTGGAGGAACCCTAGTGCTACAGGCAGGGGATCGAGGTAGAGGGAAAGGGGAGAGGAGATGCAAGCAGGCAGGGAAATGAATGCTTGCGTGTTTGTTTTTACTTGAGGGTCAGGTGTGACATGGGCGTCAGCAGTTGCATTTTGAGTGTAATATAGGCAAACAACAGAGTCATTTCACTATTCCCCTTCCCTTCAATTTTTAGTGATGTTCTACCCGAAACACCCTCCTCCAAAGTGAAATTAGTTAAGCCCAAGCCCATAACTCAAAAATGACTTCTTTACATCTTTTATGGCTTATTTTGACAATATGCCCTGAAAAGGCGAATCAAACTGGCCCTTAACCTGCAATTCAATTGTGCGTGCAATGATGAATCACTCCTGCCTGCTATATGTACATTTAGGCATCATCATACATGGCATAACCTAATACATGTGCATTCCATTGTCGAATCTGGAATGTGCAATGTTTATGTTAGTTCATACGTTGCACATGATGTTTAAATGCCCCTTAAATCTAGTCACTCAAGTGATGGTCTTTAAGCCTCCTTCTTTGCTTCTTTCCTTGATATGTAAAATTTTCTCACACATCTGTTCAATTGTTTGTTTGCATCAGCCAGCCATACTAGGACTATTTGCTTTGATTACTTGATGTTCTTGACCTAACACCCTAACAGAGCTTGTCAACGATTTAAACACTAAGGGCTGCTGTAGTGGGGCCTTGTCTTACTCATAGGTGACATAAAGGTTTGGTCTGTACACTCACAAGAGGCTCTCCAAGAGTACACGGAGATCCAGTTCAAAGGTATGCCTAGTTTTTACATAGTGCGATATAGTAAATGCTCATTTCATTATGTGCAAGTGCAAGAGATGCGCATGTTTCATTATGTGATGTTGTTTTGTTATAATCTCATCCTTTTGTGTTCACAGACTGGAAAGTATGCATATTTATCTTCCAAGGAGACGAGTATCTAGTTTGTGTCACCTTGCAGAGGGGGTGCAATGAAGATAAGATTGAGGATTTCCAAGTACAAGATGTTAGGAGGGAGCCTTGCAAGAGAAGTAGGAGCTGCGCTGAGCCTCTTCAACCTGCTAAGGTAAGTCACTGTATGCAACTCAACAGTTCAATTCCTTGTTTGTTTCAGGCATAGTTAATTTTCTCTTTTCAATTGCTTTATTTGTCCTCAGTTAATGAGATGCCCAAATAATCATGCCTGATGTTCGGTACTTGTATCACTATTAGTTGACATAATTAAAGGCCTTACCATTTAATTACTCTGCCGAAGTGTGCCTGAAGCTTTGAAGTCTATTAACCAACTATTATTGCATGAGGCTCACAATCTAGTTTATACTACGCTAATGATTGCATAGTTTTGCCTGCTGTAGTATGTTTGTATGAAACCCTCTGCTGTTCATTATGCTCCCTAAGACTTTAATTGAGGCACAGAATGGCCAACTGCTTGCTTACTGATACGCAATGTGCTGTCTAAATTTGTAACTTGTCTGTGTTTTCGATTGGGCCCCAACATCATGCTCCTCTAGTGAGCTAAGAGGGATTTCTGTATGCAGGCTGCACAAACTATCTTTTTTATAATTTTTAAAATATCACCTGCTTATGCTTCATGACGTGTAACATTTTTTTAAAGTGACGTGTAACATTATTGTTAGTCCTGTTTTGCCATGTAGTACAAAATAGTGTCTTGTTCGCTTCACTGTTGTAACTATATTTTTGCCCTAGTCATGTGTACTTACAGAAACATTTCAGGATGAAGTGACATCAACACAAAGATCTGCGAGCAGTGCGGCATGGCCGTTACCGAATGATTATGGATTGGAATTGGAATGTGCTGATGTTCTCGAGCATCAACTAGAGGTGGAAAGACAACGTGTACATGATTGTCAACGTATAATCAACAAGTTGAGACTGGACATGCAGGTATTAGATGCAGGAGTCAAAAAATATGAAACAAGACACTGAGGTAACCATGAAGGGATTGGAGATTTTGCAGACTGAAATTTGTGCTATCTGATCCGGCCAATCCTATTTTCTGAAGAGATTATAGTTCAAATGGAGTTAAGTTGATGCGCGTCCATGATGTATGAGCTGTATTTGCCCAGTGTATGTAATTTGCTGTTTGTGTATGCTTTATTATCACCTGTGCCGAACCATAACGCCCAGTGGGTATAATCGGCTGTAATTTCTTTATTGTATAGTGTAGGATTATTCTACCTTTGTATGCCTTGATCTCTTTGTTGTAATAGTGTATGCTTTTTAGAGGTGATAGTATTGAGTAGGATAATTCTTTGAATATGCTATATCGTTCAAACGGGGGCCAACTCACACGACCATGGCCCTTCACGGGCCGTCGGATCCATGGGCCTTGTACGTCTCGTAGGATCCATGGGCCTTGTACGTCTCGTAGGATCCATGGGCCGCCGGCTCATTTATGGGTCTTGTACGGGCATTTAATGGGCCGTAGACGGGCCTTTAATGGAAATCGTACGTTTTATGGGCTGACCATAACGGGCCGTTAATAGGCCGTATTTGGTGATGCTATGAAAATGGCCCAACAGAATAACGTTCCATAAACGGGCCGACTGTAACGACGGGCTGAATTTGGCCCACAAGCAGGAAATGATAGTAACGGGCCGTAAGTAACCGAATGCTGCAAATGAGCCCAAGAATAAATGGGCCCTCAGAAGGCCGAAAGTTAACTTGGGCTGGAAACGGCCCAACGGAATAACGGGTCGTTAATGGATATAAAGTGATACACTATTCATTACGGGCCAGTTTCACCACGGGCCGTTAATGGGTGTAAAGTAATACACTGTTCATTACGGGCCAGTTTCAGCACGGGCCGCTAATGGGCCAAGAGTTACAAAGGGCCTCATATGGGCCGAAAGACATCATGGGCTATACATGGGCCAGAAGTGAAAACGGGCTGGAATCATATTGGACGGCCCAAATGAGGCTACTCGGCCTAATTCGGATGGGGCGTAACGGGCCTTGGGTTAGCGGGTTGTAAATGGGCCGGCCCGCCAGCTTTTGACCAAGTCAAATGGGCCGGCCTTTTCACAGGAATGGGCCGTTGTTGGGCGTGCCGCGGTCGACGTATCATAGGCGCCTTCATCCAAAGAGTGGATGACATCCGTCCCAACGATGAGCCGACACGTGATTCCTCTAGCCAATGATGATTTTACACGGAAAATCCCCATTGGTCGGGCTGTTAACGGGTTATCGGATCCAAAACCCGACCCGATAGCTTAACGGCGTTCCATTACGGTGGATGCCATGTGCCGGTCACCCTTGACGAAAGCACTTCGTGACGCACGATTTATCGTCATGGAAGTGGACACTTCGTGATGATAATTTTGGTAATGTCATGGAACACTTCTACGACAAAGACATGTATGACTATCTTGATTCATCATAAATTTGTCATGGATGTACATGCATGAAAAAAAAAGCGACCTACTGCGACAAACACGTATCATCACGGAAGTGTATTTTTTTGTAGTGACGTGCCTTGCTGCCCCTGCTGTCACTGGGAAAGGACACCGCAAGATTGAACCCAAAGCTAAGCACTTCTCCCATTGCAACAAAAACCAATCTATTAGGCCAAACCAAACTGATAATTCGAATAGACTTGCAAAGATAACCAATCATACATAAAAGAATTCACAGAAGATTCAAATATTGCTCATAGATAATCTTGATCATAAACCCACAATTCATCGATCTCAACAAACACACCGCAAAAAGAAGATTACATCGAATATATCTCCACGAGAGAGGGGGAGAACATTGTATTGAGATCCAAAAAGAGAGAAGAAGCCATCTAGCTACTAACTATGGACCCGAAGGTCTGAGGTAAACTACTCACACTTCATCGGAGAGGCTATGATGACGTAGAAGCCCTCCGTGCTGGATGCCCCCCCGTGAAGCTCAGAACAGCCCCAAGATGGGATCTCGTGGAGTGTAAAGGTTGCGGCGGTGGAATTAGGTTTTTGGCTCCGTCTCTGATCGTTTGGGGGTACGTAGGTATATATAGGAGGAAGAAGTACGTCGGTGGAGCAACATGGGGCCCACGAGGGTGGAGGGCGCGCCCCCTACCTCGTGCCCTCCTCGAAGCTTCCGTGGCTTAGGGTCCAAGTCTCCTGGATCACGTTCAGTGAGAAAATCACGTTCCTGAAGGTTTCATTCCGTTTGGACTCCGTTTGATATTCTGTTTCTTTGAAACTCTGAAATAGGCAAAAAAACAACAATTCTGGGCTGGGCCTCCAGTTAATAGGTTAGTCCCAAATGTAATATAAAAGTGGATAATAAAGCCCAATATTGTCCAAACAGTAGATAATATAGCATGGAGCAATCAAAAATTATAGATACGTTGGAGAAGTATCAGGCATCCCCAAGCTTAACTCCTGCTCGTCCTCGAGTAGGTAAATGATAAAAAAGAATTTTTTATGCGGAGTGCTACTTGGCATAATTTCAATGTAATTCTTGTTAATTGTGGTATGAATATTCAGATCCGAAAGATTCAAGATAAAAGTTCATATTGACATAAAAATAATAATACTTCAAGCATACTAACTAAGCAATTATGTCTTCTCAAAATAACATGGCCAAAGAAAATTCATCTCTACAAAATCATATAGTTTATTCATGCTCCATTTTCGTCACACAAGAATGTTCTCATCATGCACAACCCCGATGACAAACCAAGCAATTGTTTCATACTTTAGTAATCTCAAACTTTATAAACCTTCACGCAATACATGAGCGTGAGCCATGGATATAGCACTATGGGTGGAATAGAATATGATGATGGGGGTTATGTTGAGAAGACCAGAAAGGAGAAGGTCTCACATCAACGAGGCTAATCAATGGGCTACGGAGATGCCCATCGATTGATGTTAATGCAAGGAGTAGGGATTGCCATGCAACGGATGCACTAGAGCTATAAATATATGAAAGCTCAACAAAAGAAACTAAGTGGGTGTGCATCCAACTTGCTTGCTCACGAAGACCTAGGGCACTTGAGGAGGCCCATTGTTGGAATATACAAGCCAAGTTCTATAATGAAAAATTCCCACTAGTATATGAAAGTGATAAAACAAGAGACTCTCTATCATGAAGATTATGGTGCTACTTTGAAGCACAAGTGTGGAAAAAAAGGATAGTAGCATTGCCCCCTTTTATTTCTTTTTTCTTTTTTGGGCCTTTTTTTTCTTTTGGCCTTTTTTTGGGACAATGCTCTATTAAATGATGATCATCACACTTCTATTTATTTACAACTCAATGATTACAACTCGATACTAGAACAAAGTATGACTCTATATGAATGCCTCCGGCGGTGTACCGGGATATGCAATGAATCAAGAGTGACATGTATGAAAGAATTATGAACGGTGGCTTTGCCACAAATACTATGTCAACTACATGATCATGCTAAGCAATATGACAATGATGAAGGTGTCATGATGAACGGAATGGTGTAAAGTTGCATGGCAATATATCTCGGAATGGCTATGGAAATGCCATAATAAGTAGGTATGGTGGCTGTTTTGAGGAAGATATAAGGAGGTTTATGTGTGAAAGAGCGTATCATATCACGGGGTTTGGATGCACCGGCAAAGTTTGCACCAACTCTCAATGTGAGAAAGGGCAATGCACGTGCATCAAGAGGCTAGCAATGATGGAAGGGTGAGAGTGCGATAATCCATGGACTCAACATTAGTCATAAAGAACTCACATACTTAGTGCAAAAATCTACAAGCCATCAAAAACCAAGCACTACGCGCATGCTCCTAGGGGGATAGATTGGTAGGAAAAGACCATCGCTCGTCCACAACCGCCACTCATAAGGAGGACAATCAAAGAACACCTAATGTTTCAAATTTGTTACATAACGTTTACCATACGTGCATGCTACGGGACTTGCAAACTTCAACACAAGCATTTCTCAAATTCACAACTACTCAACTAGCACGACTTTGATATTATCACCTCCATATCTCAAAACAATCATCAAGCATCAAACTTTTCTTAGTATCCAACACACTCATAAGAAAGCTTTTACTATTTTTGTATACCTAGCATATTAAGATTATTAAGCAAATTACCACGCTATTTAAGACTCTCAAAATAATGTAAGTTAAGAATGAGAGATCAATAGTTTCTTTAAAACAAATCCACCACCGTCCTCTAAAAGATATAAGTGAAGTACTAGAGCAAAACTATATAACTCAAAAGATATAAGTGAAGCACAAAGAGCATTCAAACAATTTCCAAATCATGTATGGCTCTCTCAAAAGGTGTGTACAATAAGGATGATTGTGGTAAACTTAAAAGCAAAGACTCAAATCATACAAGACGCTCCAAGCAAAACACATATCATGTGGTGAATAAAAATATAGCTCCAAGTAAAGTTACCGATGGAAGTAGACGAAAGAGGGGGTGCCTTCCGGGGCATCCCCAAGCTTTGACTTTTTCGTGTCCTTATATTATCTTGGGGGTGCCATGGGCATACCCAAGCTTAGGCTCTTGCCACTCCTTGTTCCATAATCCATCAAAATATTTCACCCAAAACTTGAAAACTTCACAACACAAAACTCAACAAAAATCTCGTGAGCTCCGTTAGCGAAAGAAAACAAAAGACCACTTCAAGGTACTGTAATGAAATCATTCTTTATTTATATTGGTGTTAAACCTACTGTATTCCAACTTCTCTATGATTTCTAAACTATTTTACTAGCCATAGATTCATCAAAATAAGCAAACAACACACGAAAAACAGAATCTGTCAAAAATAGAACAGTCTGTAGTAATCTTTAACTAATGCAAACTTCTGGAACTAAAAAAGATCAGCCAAAACAGGACGGCCTAGGCAATTTTTTATTGATCAGCAGCAATTTTAATCACTATTTAATCACGTTCTGGTGATTTTTATCAATTTTTTTCGTTAACAGAAAGTTTCTGGAAATTACAGCAAGATCAAATAACTATCATCCAAGAAGATCTTATAGGTTTAACTTGGCACAAACACTAATTAAAACACAAAAACACATCTAACCATAGGCTAGATCAAAGTTTTATTCCTAAACATAAGCAAAAGCAAAAAAACTAAAAATAAAATTGGGTTGCCTCCCAACAAGCGCTATCATTTAACGCCCCTCGCTAGGCATAAAAGCAATGATAGATCTAGGTATTGCCATCTTTGGTAGGCAATCCATAAGTGGCTCTTATGATAGATTCATATGGTAATTTTATTTTCTTCCTAGGGAAATGTTCCATGCCTTTCCTTAACGGAAATTGGAATCTAATATTCCCTTCTTTCATATCAATAATTGCACCAATCGTTCTAAGGAAAGGTCTACCAAGAATAATAGGACATGAAGGATTGCAATCTATATCAAGAACGATAAAATCTATGGGCACATAATTCCTATTTGCAACAATAATAACATCATTAATTCTTCCCATAGGTTTCTAAATAGTGGAATCCGCATGGTGAAAGTTTAGAGAGCAATCATCAAAATCACCGAAATCTAGCAAATCGCACAAAGTTTTGGGAATAGTGGAAACACTAGCACCCAAATCACATAAAGCATAAAATTCATGATCCTTAATATTAATTTTAATAGTTGGTTCCCACTCATCATAAAGTTTTCTAGGGATAGAAACTTCCAACTCAAGTTTTTCTTCATAAGATTGCATCAAGGCATCAACGATATGTTTAGTAAACGCTTTATTTTGACTATAAGCATGAGGAGAATTTAGCATGGATTGCAACAAGGAAATACAATCAGTCAAAGAGCAATTTTCATAATTAAATTCCTTGAAATCCAAAGTAGTGGGTTTAACAACATCTAGGGTTTTGATTTCTTCAATCCCTCTTTTATCAAATTTAGCATGAAGTGGATCATATTCAGTCCCATCATTATCAAGATTCATATTGCAAAACAAAGATTTAATAGGGGACACATCAATAACTTTTAGATCTTCATCTTGATTTTCATAGGAATTGGAAGAACATGCTTTAATAAAAGCATCTTTCGTAGCACGCATCCTAGCGGTTCTTTCTTTGCACTCATCAATGGAAATTCTCATGGCTTTGAGAGACACATTGATATCATGCTTAGAAGGAATAGATTTGAGCTTTAAAGAATCAACATCAAGAGAAATTCTATCAACGTTCCTAGCCAATTCATCAACTTTAAGCAATTTCTCTTCAAGCAAAGCATTAAAATTCTTTTGCGAATTCATAAACTCTTTAACACTAGTCTCAAATTCAGAGAGCATCTTATTAAAATTTGCATAAGATTTGTTGTAGGAATTTCCATAATTATTAGAAGGATTACTAGGATAAGGCCTAGGATTAAAATTCCCTCTATACGCGTTGTTACCAAAATTATTCCTACCAACAAAATTCACATACATAGATTCATTATTATTCTAAATCAAAGTAGACAAAGGCATATCATTAGGATCGGAAGAAACACTCTTAGTAGCAAATAATTTCATAAGTTCATCCATCTTTCCACTCAAAACATTAATTTCTTCTATCGCATGCACTTTTTTATTAGTAGATCTTTCAGTGTGCCATTGAGAGTAATTAACGATAATATTATCTAGGAGTTTAGTAGCTTCTCCTAAAGTGATTTCCATAAAAGTGCCTCCCGCGGCCGAATCCAAGAGATTTCTAGAAGCAAAATTCAATCCGGCACAAAATTTTTGTATAATCATCCATAAATTCAATCCATGAGTACAACAATTACGTATCATTAATTTCATCCACTCCCAAGCTTGTGCAACATGTTCATGATCAAGTTGCTTAAAATTCATAATGTCGTTTCTAAGAGAGATGACCTTAGTGGGAGGAAAATACTTAGAGATAAAAGCATCTTTGCACTTGTTCCAAGAATCAATACTATTTTTGGGCAAAGACGAAAACCAAGCTTTAGCATGATCTCTAAGCGAAAAAGGAAATAGATTCAATTTAACAATATCATTATCAACATCTTTATTCTTTTGCATATCGCACAAATCAACGAAGCTATTTAGATGAGTAGCGGCATCTCACTAGGAAGGCCGGCGAATTGATCTTTCATGACAAGATTCGACAAAGCAGTATTTGATTTCACAAGATTCAGTATTGGTAAGAGGAGCAACCGGAGTGATAAGGAAATCATTATTGTTGGTATTGGTAAAGTCACATAATTTGGTATTATCTTGAGCCATCATGACAAACAAGCAATCCAACACACGAGAAAACAAAAAGCAAGCGAGAAAAAGTCAAACGGAAAAGAGAGGGCGAATAAAACGGCAAGGGTGAAGTGGGGGAGAGGAAAACGAGAGGCAAAAGGAAAAAAATGTAATGCGGGAGATAAGGGATTCTGATGGATACTTGGTATGTTTACTTTTGCGTAGCCTCCCCGGCAACGGCGCCAGAAATTCTTCTTGCTACCTCTTGAGCACTGCATTGGATTTCCTTGAACAGGAAAGGATGATGAGCAAAGTAGCGTAAGTATTTCCCTCAGTTTTTGAGAACCAAGGTATCAATCCAGTAGGAGGCTACACGCGAGTCCCTCGTACCTACACAAAACAAATAACTCCTCGCAACCAATGCGATAAGGGGTTGTCAATCCCTTCACGGTTACTTACGAGAGTGAGATCTGATAGAGATGATAGATAATATTTTGGGTATTTTTGTGATAAAGATACGAAGTAAAATAAAAACAAAGGCAATAATAAAGTGATGAGGATTAATATGATGAAGATAGACCTGGGGGCCATAGGTTTCACTAGTGGCTTCTCTCAAGAGCATAAGTATTTTACGGTGGGTGAACAAATTACTGTTGAGCAATTGACAGAATTGAGCATAGTTATGAGAATATCTAGGTATGATCATGTATATAGGCATCACGTCCGAAACAAGTAGACCGACTCCTGCCTTCATCCACTACTATTACTCCACTCATCGACCACTATCCAGCATGCATCTAGAGTATTAAGTTAATGAAAACAAAGTAACGCCTTAAGCAAGATGACATGATGTAGAGAGATAAATTCATTCAATATGATAAAAACCCCATCTTGTTATCCTCGATGGCAACAATACAATACGTGCCTTGTTGCCCCTGCATCCTTTGGAAAGGACACATAAGATTGAACCCAAAGCTAAGCACTTCTCCCATTGCAAGAAAAACCAATCTAGTACGCCAAACCAAACTGATAATTCGAACAGACTTGCAAAGATAACCAATCATACATAAAAGAATTCAGAGAAGATTCAAATATTGTTCATAGATAATCTTGATCATAAACCCACAATTCATCGATCTCAACAAACACACCGCAAAAACAAGATTACATCGAATAGATCTCCACGAGAGAGGGGGAGAACATTGTATTGAGATCCAAAAAGAGAGAAGAAGCCATCTAGCTACTAACTATGGACCTGAAGGTCTGAGGTAAACTACTCACACTTAATCGGAGAGGCTATGATGACGTAGAAGCCCTCCGTGATGGATGCCCCCTCCGGCGGAGCTCCGGAACAAGCCCCAAGATGGGATCTCGTGGGTACAGAAGGTTGCGGCGGTGGAATTAGGTTTTTGGCTCCGTTTCTGATCGTTTGGGGGTACGTAGGTATATATAGGAGGAAGAAGTACGTCGGTGGAGCAACATGGGGCCCCCGAGTGTGGAGGGCGCGCCCGGGGGGTGGGCGCGCCCCCCTACCTCGTGCCCTCCTCGAAGCTTCCTTGGCTTAGGGTCCAAGTCTCCTGGATCACGTTCGGTGAGAAAATCACGTTCCTGAAAGTTTCATTCCGTTTGGACTCTGTTTCATATTTTGTTTCTTCGAAACTCTGAAATAGGCAAAAAAACAGCAATTCTGGCTGGGCCTCCGGTTAATAGGTTAGTCCCAAAAGTAATATAAAAGTGGACAATAAAGCCCAATATTGTCCAAAACAGTATATAATATAGCATGGAGCAATCAAAAATTATAGATACGTTGGAGACGTATCAACTACTCACACATCGTCGAAGAGGCTATGGTGTTGATGTAGAAGCCCTCCGTGATCGATCCCCCCTCCGGCGGAGCGCCGAAAAAGGCCCCAAGATGGGATCTCACGGGTATAGAAGGTTGCGATGGTAGAAATAGGGTTATATATATATATATATATATATATATATATATATATATATATATATATATATATATATATATATATATATATATGAGGAAGAAGTAGGTCGGTGGAGCTGCGAGGGGCCCATGAGGGTGGGGGGCGCGCCCAGGGGGCAGGCGCGCCTCCCTGCCTCGTGGCCTGCTCACTTCTTTATTGACGTCCACTCCAAGTCCCATGGATCACGTTTGTTCCAAAAATAACTCTCCCGAAGGTTTCATTCCGTTTGGACTACGTTTGATATTCCTTTTCTGCGAAGCACTGAAATAGGCAAAAAAAAATAGCAATTTGGACTGGGCCTTTGGTTAGTAGGTTAGTCCCAAAAATAATATAAAGGTGCTTAGTAAAGCCCATTAAACATCCAAAACAGATAATATAATAGCATGAAACAATCAAAAATTATAGATACGTTGGAGACGTATCAGTAGTCATGTGAATTTGGTATCCGTTTGATATTTTGATGAGATGTATGTTGTCTTTCCTCTAGTGGTGTTATGTGAAGATAGACTACATGACACTTCACCATTGTTTGGGCCTAGAGGAAGGCATTGGGAAGTAATAAGTAAATGATGGGTTGCTAAAGTGACAGAAGCTGAAACCCTAGTTTATGAGTTGCTTTGTAAGGGGCTGATTTGGATCCATATGTTTCATGCTATGGTTAGGTTTACCTTAATACTTATTTTGTAGTTGCGGATTCTTGCAATAGGGGTTAATCATAAGTGGTATGCTTGTCCAGAAAGGGCAGTACCCAAGCACCGGTCCACCCACACACCAAATTATCAAAGTAACGAACGCGAATCATATGAGCGTGATGAAAACTAGCTTGATGATAATTCCCGTGTGTCCTCGGGAGCGCTTTTCTCTATATAAGAGTTTGTCCAGACTTGTCCTTTGCTACAAAAAGGATTGGGCCATCATTCTGCACCTTATTTACTTTCATTACCTGTTACCCGTCACAAATTACCTTATCACAAAACTATATGTTACCGATAATTTCAGTGCTTGCAGAGAATATCTTACTGAAAACCGCTTGTCATTTCCTTCTGCTCCTTGTTGGGTTCGACAATCTTACTTATCGAAAGGACTACGATAGGTCCCCTATACTTGTGGGTCATCAAATGATCATAGTACCTCTCAGGGCTCAAGCAAGCTGTTTACACTTTCTTCAAGTATTTCTAAAGTTAAACTATCATAAATAATATCTCTTCTATGTTGTATATGGTGGTTTTGAATCATTGAATGAAAATGTTGATCCATTGAAGCATCTAGAATATTTTCCAACAGTTTTTATCAAAAACGTATGGTGAATACCTGAAATCATGACCAGCAAAATTCATGTTATGCTTTCATGATATATAAGACATAACAATCTCCTATTTTCCCCTGGCATAAGAAGCATGCAGCATGCACAAGAATCAGCATCAACAGCATGTGAAACATCATGGCAGAGTCTATGACCATTGGCCACACGTAGATGGAGAATATTGAGATAATAACCTAATCGACATTTTACACGAACCAAAAAGGGAAATTGTTAAACAGAAGCATACTTAACAAAAAACAAATTAATTAAGAAAAGGAAGAAAATGTAAATCTGAAAGGTCGATCTCTAGAGTGACATTTCTGGAGATAAACAAACTAATTAAAACGACAACAGTGATGTGTTGTCAATAATGTCTGCCCACATGAAAAGATGCACGTCAAACATAAGTACATAAGACAAACTGAACATGGTGGTAAAAGGCATGCTGGTAAGAGTATGGCCTGAAAAAATAGTGGGTAAATGCTCAATAGAGAATAAAGAATTTAATCCATACCATCTTATTACATCATTCATTGACTCTACAATATTCATTGAGAACTAAAAAGAGGAACCTAGTAATTCTTTCCTCATGCCCCTTTGTGGCTTGACATTAAGAGCTTAGTAGCAGCTTTGACATGAAAGGACAAGAAAATTAGTTTATGTTCACATGTTAAGTTATACGCAAAATATTAAGCACAAACTTGCTTCTCATCTCGGAACAAACTGGAACATGTGAGGCTTTTCCTGCAAAACAACAATTTTCCTAAATACAATGCCATGTGTATACTATGTGAAGGAAAAAAGAAAGTATATCAAAGGGAGTTGCTCTTTAACTTTCACACCTTGTATTGTGTATATGTATTATCCAATGGCCCGGCATCGGGGCCGATGAACCTTAGAGAGTTGAGGTCATACTTCACGACTCTTCTATGCTTCATGAAAGCGATCATGACCAGCAGCATAGAAGATGTGTTGTCACGTTGTGCTCCTGCTGGGCTTTTGAATATCAGGTGAAGCATGTGTCCAATTGTTTCCAATCTAGACAGAGTGGACTTTATCTTGACACGGCTTTAGCTTCACAACAAAATTCTTGAATATGTAGGAATAAAACAACAAAACTCAGCTACGTTAATCATGAAAATCTATAGAGAGTTCACTGTGTTCAACTGAAAAAAATAACACAAAAGTATAGAAGGAACTGCAGGTTTGATAACAACTAATCCAGAAGAAACCCGAGTGCATTCAATTGGAAAAAATAATCACATAGAAAAGTACCACATTCTTCTATTAGTAGAGAAGCACTATCAATATCTCAATAAGCTTTTTGGATATTTCAGACATGATATTCAATTCAGAGAGGCGGACATGGCTGAGGCGATGACGTCGGTCACACTCGTCTCAACATTTATTACCTAACTGGGTAGATAAGCATTATCATCAATTGAGAGAGGCGGACACGGCCGAGCCAAGGTCGCTTCTGTCTCGCCGTCGCAGGCTCATGGTCGTCCCTAACCGCAAGAACAACAAACAATACATCAATACACATTACTACTATTTCAATTACCACTTCGCATGTCAAATTACAGTTCCTGATGTTTCCAGTTAGCAGTTTAGTGGATAGGCTGCGAAGGTGTACTCGAAACTAAAGTTTACCGACAAGAGAGGAAATCATATAACAGAGGAAAGGAGAAGACACTGGAATCATAGATAATATGTGCTAATCCAACCAATACGATGAGTTGAAACTAATAATAAAAGAGTAAAGGAGTAGGCATTTGCATCACAAACCTTCTCTGATGTAGAACGTTGTAGCGCTAGGGCCTGCTGCACATCTGAAGCCCATCTCACTGTAGCACCTACGCCTCCTGTGCACCTCCTCCTTCCTCCTCGCGCTGCCGGGGAGGGTGCCACACGCATGCCGCCGTTTTTGTTTGACCCCGTCGCCAGCCAGCCTCCGGCGAGCGCCACCGCATCGGTGAGTCCCTCCCCGTTCCTTCCTTCCTCCTCCCATCTCCTCATCTCTCCCACCTGTCCTCTGATTCCTCGTCGCGCCACTGTTGCAAGATGCGGACGCCGCCGGATCTTTAACGCGCACGGGCGCCACAAACCGCCCCCTGTCCAAATCGAGCTCCAGTCCCGCTCCCCCCTCCCCGGGCATCTAATATAGCACGACGGCTGAATCCAAGGCACGGCGGCTGAATCCAAGGCACGGCGGCTGAATCAAGCTCCAGTCCTGCTCCCCCCTCCCTCGGGCTCCTAATTGAGGTTAGGGCTGCGCGCTCGGCTGGAACGCCGGCTGAATCGAACATGGGCCTGCGGCGATGGAGACGAGGGCGTTGTTGATGACCATGGCTGGATCTGGTGATCGCAGCCTCCTCCAAGGTCGGGGCAGTGGGGGCTCGGGGCATAGGCGACTGGCGAGCGAGAGGGGTGGGAGCTCAAGAGCAGAAGAAAAGGCGACGATGCGAGCGGCGGCGACGGACAGAAACCCTATTTGGTGTGGGTCGAGAGGTGCACTACCAGAAAAACTGGGGTTGCCGACGGCCAAATCTATGCCGACGGCACCCGTCGGCATCTATGGACCTATGCCGACGACCAAGGAAAGGCCGTAGGCGTAGAAAAGCCGTCGGCATACATTCAACTATGCCGACGGGGCCGCGGCATAGACCAGGCCGTCGTGACCGCCCGAGGTACGCCTACGGGGCCCGTCGGCATAGGACAGGTCGTCGGCATAGCCAGGGCCCACCTGCCCGGTCAGCGCTGACCATTTGACGGCGTTGATCCTACGCCGACGGGCGGTAACGGCGGCCGTCGGCATATCTGTGGCAGAGGTATGCCTACGGCAAAGCCGTCGGCATAGGCCCCTTTGCCACGTCAGCGATCCGTGTGCCACGCCACGTCATCGATCCGTGGGACAACCTCCGTGTGTGCACAGATATGCCGACGGCCTTGCCGTCGGCATACATTTATTTTAATTAAATTTTTTATTTGTTACTTTGGTTATCCGTGGCAGAGGTATGCCTACGGCACAGCCGTCGCCATAGGCCCCTTCGCCACATCATTGATCTGTGTGCCACGCCACGTCATCGATCCGTGGGACAACCTCCGTGTGTGCACAGATATGCCGACGGCCTTGCCGTCGGCATACGTGTATTTTACTTTATTTTTTTATTTTTACTCCGTTTTGTTATTTTTACTTTATTTTAGTTTTTGTTTTTGTATAAGATTTATGCCTTATCTAAAAAAACATACACGGTGGTATATCGATTGCCCCCCGTTACGAACGTCGCTATCGCCGTGTCACAGAGGGGGGAAACGGTCGACACGGAAGGAATTCTGGTTGGGGGGGGATTCGGGGTGTAGCTATGTCAGCGAAACATCGCACGGGTCCTGATGCATATGTGAAAGTGTTCATGCATGCGTAGACGCCCGTCTTGGGGCTCCGGGGTGTGCCCCCCCTCACGGACGGCGCTGCCGCCGGTACTTGGAGGGGGGAAACGGACGCGTGGGGTCTAGACGGAGCGGATCTTGCTGTGGGTCTGGACCGGATGTTGCTCTAGAGTGTTCCAATGGGCTGACCTAACACAACCGGGTGGGGAGGTCCACTGGTCAAAGCCCGTCCGTGCAAAGTCAAAGGGCTAGATCGCGTGGTCAAACGCTACAGGGTTAGGCGGGACGGGGGCACTGGGGGGTAGCAATGCCACCGGGGTGGTGTGGTGGCATGCGGCACCCTATCATGCAGGTAATCACCAGGATTGGTACCGGGCACCATCCCCGGCAGATTTGCGATGATATCGCTAGACACCTTGAGCGGGGGGCACGATTGGTTCTCCTGTTCTCCGAGCTGGGGAATTTTTTCCCACTTCTTTGTTCTGCTAACCTTTTGTCACTTGAAGTAGTCACGACCGACGCGCTTCTTGCAATGGCTTTTTAAGACAGTGGAGATGGTTGTCATCAGGCGAAGGCGGTGGTGGTTGCTTCAGGGCATTGATAGTGCGCTAAACTTCCACGGAATCTATCTTCTCCTCCGGAGGTGGATGTTTCATAGCTCTTCGCGTTTCAAAGAAGCCCTTCACATAGGCTTCACGGATCTCCGCGTTTTCCTCCACGGTCCTCTCGTATGGTAACTTATCTAGAGGCTTGAGAGATGGACTAAATCTTTATTGCCTCCCGCCTCTGGCTGTACTACAAGACGCCGGAGCAGCCGGAGCGGCGGTGGCTGTCTTCCTTTGTTGCTTATGAGGCAGAGAAGGAGGCAGAGTACTACGACGCCCCGGAGCAGCCGGAGCGGCGGCGGCGGCTGTCTTCCGCCGTTGCTGATGAGCCGGAGCAGGAGGCGGGCTCCTCGGACGCGCCGGAGCAGGCGGAGAAGGAGGAGGAGTGCCGCCACACGCCGGAGAAGGAGACGGAGTGCCCTGCTCACTCGCCGGAGAAGGAGGAGGAGGCAGAGTGCCCTGACTCGCTGGAGGAGGCAAAGGCATCCAGTTCAGAAGCTTGATGTGCTCCTTCCACCATAGAGATGGAGTCCTCAGAGCAAGACCCAGCAGAGTCTCTCCTTCACCTGTAGGGTGGTCAAGCTCGAGCTCCTCAAATCCCTACGTTATTTCTTCCACCATCACAACCGCGTAGCCTTGTGGAATCGGACGGCAGTGAAAAGTTGCATTGGGTTCAGGAGGTGCAACAGAGCCGACAGCCGCCTTGACTTTGAGGTTCTGCCATTGCGTCATAAGCTAGCAATGTTGAGCCTCCGTGATAGCATCCATGGGGTCACTACTAGGGAAAAGCCTATACACAGAATCTTACCAGCAGCGCTCCTCAAAATACAACGCTACTGCTATTTAGCAGCAGCGCGTGATAGCAAAACGCTGCTGAAAGGAAAATAGTAGTAGCGCTTCCACGCCAAACCGCTGCCATCGCTATAATTGCCATGACCTCGAACCCAGCTAGTTATAGCAGTAGCGCCCTATACCGAACCGCTACTACTATAGAAGTTAGCAGCAGCGCTTCTAAGAAAATTGCTACTGCTACGATCAGCCCACAAGTTTAGTCCCACCTCGCTCCATGACAGGTGTTTACCACCTTAAATATGTTACTTCAAACTATCACAACCAATTGGTCTTCACTGAAATCTGTTTGTAGAATTTATGGCGCAATATGAGTCCTCTTCAGTTCCTACCGGAGTGGACTCATATTGACAATTCAGATTGTACACAAAAAGATCATTGATGGCCAATGTATTTTTTGATGCGTGCTTAGACTTAGCATGGCGTTTTCAGAAATGCGCTATAGCTACTTTAGCTATAGCGCGGTTCCTAAAGTGTGCTACTGCTAGTTGGACTTAACCCCGCTCAAAATTTCACTAAGTCCTCCTCCCCTGTTCCCTACTCCTCTATCGCCCGCCCGAGCCCGAGCCTGCCCTCACCGCAGCCGCCCGAGGCCGCCTCAACCTCACCGCTGCCGCCCGCCGCTCGACCTCACCGTCGCGCCGCCTCCCCACCCCTCCGCTCTCGACCTCACCGCGCCGCTCTCGACCTCACCATCGTCTGACGCCGCCACCGCCCCTCCATCCGCCACCGAGGTACTCCTCCTTCCGGCCTCCTCCTCCCACCGCGCCTCCTCCTCCTCCTCCCACCGTGCCCCTCCTCCCTCCGCTGCGGCCGCCCCTCCTCCTCCTTCGCCGGCAGCCTCCTCCCACCGCCTCCTCCTCCTCCTCCGCCGCCTCCCCTCCTCTCTCCTCCCTCCCTCCGTTGTCTCTGTTCTTGCAAATCGTAGGTGTTTTGAATAAAATAGAAGTAAGAAAATTTAGGTAGAACTAGGGTAGTACAATTTTAGCAAGTGTTTAATAGAAAATAGTTTATTTTGTAAGTGATTAATATAACTAGTTTACTTATATTAGGTACTTAAAAGAACTAGTTTATTTGGTAAGTGCTTAATAGAACTAGTTTATTTATAGTAAGTGCTTAATAGCACTAGTTTATTTAGTAAGTAGTTAATAAAACTAGTTTATTTAGTGTTAGGATTATATATAAGATATTTTCAAATGTTTTTTAGTAGTAGTAGATGTTAATTACTAGTAGTGATGGTACTAGTTAACTAGGGCAGTATGATTAATAGTAGTTGTAGTTGAACTACTTTAGTTGTAGTTGAACTACTTTAGTAAGTAAATTAATAAACTAGTTGGACTAGTTGAATTAGTTGAATTAATAGAACTAATGTATTTTAATAAGATAATTAATATAACTAGTTGAACTACTTTATTTTTAGAAAGAACTAGTTTTTGGTAAGATAATTAATATAACTAGTTGAACCACATATTCTATTTATAGTTGAACATGTTGAATTAATAAAACTAGTTGAACATGTCATATTTGTTAAATATTTAGTAAGAACTAGTTGAATTAATAAAACTAGTTGAACATGTCATATTTGTTGTTATTTTTTTAGTTTAGGCAATTATTCGGGATGTATTAGTGATAACTTATACGGTTTTTGCTTTTGCAGAAATCAAGGAGCCCCTCCATCATCCCCGCCGTCCGTCCGTCCACCGACCCCTCCGACATCGAGGTGAGACCAGTCAAATATCCATATATATCTTTTGTTGCTCAAATAGGATATGTGGTTGCCCAAGTGGCCGTTCATGTTCAGTTTACATCTCCGAGTGGCCTATGTTTTGCCGGAGTGTTGATTAATTTCTGTTCCGGCAAATTTCAGGCGCTCGATATGTCCTTTTTTAGCAAAGTCATGCCGGATTTTTTCGTGAATTCTGGCATGACTTGTGCTTGAATATGTAGGAAATATCGAGTGGCCTGGATTTTCTCAAAAAATAATGATCTAATTTAGGTTTTTTTAGTACATACATTTAATTGTACAAGTTTAATCTTTGAATTATGAACGTAGGAAATGTCGTACTCGGACGATGACAGTCTCCCGGGGGAGTACAGCTGGTGCCACGACGATCGAGGTATGTGCGACAGGTTCGTTGAGCTGGACGAAGATCGGCGCTTCAGCATTAAGCTCGAGGAGACCTTCAATGTTGAAATGGTACGCAACAACGACAAGAGTTTTTTTCGTAATTAATCATGACTTCAACTATTTCAACGTCTAATTTTCATCTTTTACAATTCGACTAGCTTATCCCATGCCATGCAAGACACTATGTCTTGGAGAGGATGGGTTTTGAAGACCATGAAAATTTTGAAACAAAGAAAATACACCAAAGGACCCATCATGATATGGATTTTGAAGTAAATCTGTACAATGCTCAGAGCGTAACCCATTTTGGTTGCCAAAATTGGGAGGCACTTTGCAAAATGTATGGTTTTTATGAGGGTATGATTGTCACCATGGATCTTGGTGATCCTGACATCGAGCAAGACAATATGGACATTTGGGTCCCTGTTGATACGCTTCCGATTCTACCGCAATGTGAGTTTCTCAAACATAGTTATTAACTAATTTATATTGTTTATTTCAAAATAGTTGACAGCTTATTTCCATTGATAGCTTATTTTGAATCTTCAAAGAATGTGCAGAAGATGGTAGACAAAACCCACTACAGTGGTGGCTCCGAATTAACTTATAAGGAGAAAAATCATCTTATCGCATTTTGTACTTTCTTTGAGAATTACAATACCTATTATCGAACTCCTCCAAATTATGGTGAATACGTGCCACTAGTGCACGTGTTGAACCACGATAACTTCTATGGAGATACCCTGGTAAGATTTTTTACTATTACGACATCCATGCATCTTTTCCATACTTCCAAAACTAGTACATCATTGCTAACTACGAAGTTATTACTATGTTTTTCAACAGAAAATCCCGATGGATTGTCCGCCTCATCGATGTATTACAATGGTCGCCTTGAAGTTCGAACATACAGCCAGGTCATCCTACGGATCTCACCTGTGCATATCGGATTTCTAAAACCGTGAACACATGCTAATCAAAGAATGGAAAAATGTTTGGACATTCGCAAGGAGGTTCTTGGAAGTAACATTGCTTAAAGGCAACAATTGGAGATGTGATAATCTCCATTCTCCGTAATGGAGAGTCGGGGCTATCTTGTTTTTCTATTTTACCTTAGAGAATATAGTAGGTCCTAAGAGAATGTAGTAGGTCCTATGAGGTACAATATGTTTATTATGTGATACAATGTGTTAGAGTTGATGATGAGGAGTACTTGTGATTACGACTAGTGACCAATTTGCTATGTGATGTCTCATTGATGAAAACGATGATCTTGAGGAGGTGTTATATGACAATGATGTATTATGATGATAAGTTGTTAATGATATGATAATGATGATGATATTTATTATATCATTGGTGAAAGAATCATGATTAGTTTCAAGTGGATGTCCATCCACTTGAAACTAGTCCACGATTGTTTCACCTACTCATTATGATGTAAAAAGTCTCTAAATTCCTGTTGTATGAAAACTTGTGTAAAGGTGTATGAAATACAACATGAAATAAAAAGAAATAAAATACTAAATAATAGTAGTAGCGCGGGCAAGGAGGAGCGCTACTACTAATTACCAAAGAGCGCTGCTCAGAGAAGCGCTACTACTAGATCATTTTAGCAGAGAGCTGGTCCAGCGCCGCCATCGCTAAGCTTTAGCTATAGCGCCTTATCGAGAGCGCTCCGGCCGCCATCGATAGGCCTAAACCCGCTGCCATCTGCTAGGATTTTCCCTAGTAGTGGGTAGCTAGGAGCCGTGAAGTCAGGCTGCTGAACGAGCTTGGTGGAAGCCACGCTACTTCCCCCTTAGATGGCGGGATAACTTCTGGGGTAGCTACGGCAGGTCGCTGGCTCTCAACTTGTTCCTCTAGCTTTTGTACCCTTGCATTCAGCTTCTACAATTCGCTCTGCTCCACTTTCCTCCTCCTCTGTCGGGTTTTGTAACCGCCTGCGTCGGGAAACTCAACCTTCCATGCAACGGAGCCTGGCATCCCTCGTGTTTGTCCAGGGTGCTCAGGATTCCCGAGGGCCTGTGTGAGCTCGTTGTTCTCTCTGTCGGGAATGAACGTCCCTTGCTGCGCTGCGGCGATATACTTCTGAAGCTTCTTGATGGGTATTTCAAGTTGCTCGTTCGTCCAAACGCATTTCCCTGTTCCGGGGTCCAAGGTTCCCCCAACCCCGAAGAACCAAGTCCTTGAACGGTCTGGCCAGTTCAATGTCTCTGGTTCGACCCCTTTAGCAAGCAGGTCATTCTCAGCCTTATCCCACAACATCCAGGCTTTGAGGTAGCCACCTGACCCCGTGCGATGGTGATGCTCCTTCTTTGCAGCATTTACCTTCGTTGTCGCTGACATCTTCTTACTCTTCTCCGGTGTCTTGTAGGCCACAAATGCGGGCCAGTGATCTCTTATCTTCTCAAATCGGCCGGTGAATTCTGGAGTCTTCCCTTTGTCGACATATGTTGATTTCAACTCATTCTTACACCTCCTGAATAGATCTACCATCTTCTTAAGAGCATGAGCCTTGACCAATGGCTCTATAACTGGCTTATCCGGATCCTCCTCTGGCGGTAGGATGAAATTTGCCTTCAGCGCGGTCCAAAGATCATCTTTCTGTCTATCATTGACATAAGGAAATTGAGGGTCTTCGTTCTTAGGCTTATTCCATTGGTGGATGCTAATCGGGATCAAGTCCCTAACAAGAACCCTGCACTAAGCAGAAAATGATTCCTTGGTCTGGCTGGGTTTAATTGGTTGTCCATCTCCCGCGATTGCTGTGATCATGAAACTTTCATCCCCGCGCAACCTTTTCTTCAGGCCTCGTCTCGTTACCGAAGTTTGGCTCGATCCGGAGGGCTATAAAAGAAGAAAGAAGAGTTAATATATGTACATAACAAAACAATTAATGCATTAGTTAGCTAGTCAGCACAGGCTTAATTAATATATATACCTCGCTGAACTTTCCAACACCTCCCTCCTCCGTTCGGTCACCAGAGCCATCATCACGGTCTCCTTCCATCGACATTCGGTCACCAGAGACATCAAGATCATGTCCTTCCACCTCCATTGTTCGATCACTGGAGCCTTCTTCACCCTCTCCTTCCAGACCATTGGTGTCGTTGAGATACGCCAAGACATCACCTCCGTCGAGGATTATGTCCCCCAACAACTGTTCTGTTTCCAAGTCTCGGTGCTCCATAGTTTCTGCAAATATTACAACATGGAAATTAATATGCAAACATGAGAGATGGATATATAAGTGGCAAACATAGACCTAGCTAGCTAATCACAACAAGGAATATTAAATAGTGGCCTCAAAGACAATGCTTCTAGGGTTTGGGGTGGCCTCGACGACAACGCTCTTTTAACTTGGTAAATTTGGGAGGCCACGGCAACACTTCTAGGGTTTGGGGTGGCCTCGATGCTTCTAGGGTTTGGGGTGGCCTCGTCGCTTCTAGGGTTTGGGGTGGCCTCGGCAATGCTTCTTGGGTTTGGGTCGGACCGCCTCTCTCATGAATGTCCGACGTCCAGACCGACAAGGGAATTAACAAAATGGCGCCATTCTGGATGTGCAGAAAATGGTCCCTATTTTTCCTGATCTCATCTACCCTTCAATATGGCACGTTGTCTAGTGTCAAAGGATTCAAGAAAATCATGGCTTCATCATTAGCCGGAAGTAACAGGCACATGAATGTATGAAGCTCTCCAAAATTATTTTGGAACGGAGTTCTGATAGGATAATTCGCTTTTTGGTACGAAGTTCAGCAAGAGCTCGAATATCGCTATTTGGAAGGCCTTTGCTGAACTTTGTACCAAAAAGAGAATTATCCTATCAGGACTCCGTTCCAAAATAAATTTCGAGAGCTTCATACCATCATGCGCCTGTTACTTCCGGCTAATTATGAAACCATGGATTTGTTCAATACTTTGACACAAGAGAACGTGCACATATAGAATGGTAGATGAGATCAGAAAAAATATGGATCAACTTAATTATGCACATCCATAATGGGGGCATTCTTGATAAGTATCTTATAAATCTCGAGAGAGTTTGTCGGGTAGGAGCGGGAGGGGGTAGGAGATTGATAACGTTTTTTTTCTAGGGTTTGGGTGTCCTCGAGAGTTGGTCGAGCGAGAGGGGGTTGATCGACGTCCCCCTCTCAAGCCCTCGGCGATCCTCGATCCTCGACCCCTCGGTGACCCTCGACCCTCTACCCTAGTTCCCAACACTCGACTGCTCGGCGATCCTTGACACCCTTGTTCCCGATAAAAAATAAGAAGAGGAAGAAGAAGAAGAAAAAAAAGAGGAGAAGAAGAAAAAATAGAATACTCCTCTATTCCTTCTTCTTCTCTTTTTTTTGTTCTTCTTCCTCTTCTTATTTTTTTCTCCTCTTCTTCTCTTCTTCTTCTTCTTCTTCCGGCATCCCCCCTCATGTCGAAGTTATCGGGGAGGGGGTAGAGGACAATGACGCTCACCCCGGCCCTCATGACATGTCTGACGTCCCCCCTCATGTCGAAGTTATCGAGGAGGGGGTAGACGACAACGACGCTCACCCCTCATGACATGTTCTATGTCCGACATCCCCCCTCATTTTAACTAATTTCTATGAACAAAAAAGTATTCTATGAACAAAAATAAATTATATGAACATCGTATATATATACATCCATCCATATGAACAAATAATACATTGACACATATATGAAAAAGAAAATACATACGAAAAAATACTATGAACATATGAAAAGAAATGCTATGAGCCGGCGCGCGGCAGCTCACAATGGGGCGGCTGGCGGCACGACGGCGATGGCGATAACGACGGCGGGGCAACGAGGGCACCGGCTGGGCGGCGGCCCGGGCAGGGCGCGGGCAGGAGCCGGAGCGGCGACGGCGTGGTCGGGGCAGGGGCGACGGACGAGGAGCGGGCGGCGACGGTGTCGAGGATCGGGGCAGGGTGGCGTGGCGGCGGCGCCGGGTAGGGGCACGCAGCGTGCGACGAGGGCTCGGGCAGGGCGCGACGACAGCGGTGTCGGAGGCAGGGCGGCGCGGCGACGGCGTCGGAGGCAGGGGCGACGGCGGGTCAGAGGGGCAGCCTGGAGGCATCGTCGGAGGGATAGAAGACGAACTGAAAATTTTCACAAGTGTTGCTTATATAGACGAAGCATTGGTCCCGGTTCATGGCACCAAAGGTCCCTGTTTCCCGCCCATTGGGCTACTAAAAACAGGGCTTTGGTCCCGGTTGGTGGCACCAACCGGGACTAAAGGGGGGCATTGGTCCTGGTTGGTGCCAGGAACCGGTAGCAATGCACCCCTTTCGTCCTGGAACTGGTACCAATGCCCCCCTTTAGTCCCAGTTGGTGCTACCAACCGGGACCAAAGGCCTTGCGCTGGCGCGGTGCGGTGGGAAGTTTAGCCCCACCTCACTAGTTGAGAGAGCTCGAGAGTGGTTTATAAGCGCTGTTGCGCCCACCCTCTCGAGCTCCCCTCAACTGCAGGCTTTTGGGCCTAATATTTCAGACCTTGCCTGTGGGTCTACTGGGCCTGCTCCGGGCCTGAATCCTGGCCCATGGTTGGTTTCTAGTCCTATTCAGGCCGTGGTGGCCCAGTAGGTGGCATTTTTTATTTTTTTCCAGTTTTTATGTTTTCTTTCTTGCTTTATTTATTTCATTTTGTTTCTACTTACAGCAAAATACTTACTGTTTTTCAGTGACTCTTTTTGCTTTTAGGTAATAAAAAATATAAATTTTCTGTTAGTGCCATTAGTTCTCCAATTTGACTAGTTTAAATTTTAATTTTTTGAAATTTGTGCGAATCACTAGTTTGTGAATAACTTTACTATAAAAATAGATTTTTGAGTGATTCTTTTTCCTTCTATAATGTTATTGTGTTTTATAGTTATATTCAATTTGGTAATTTTAGGTTATTTGAAATGTCTGTCTTAATCAAAACATATTTTGTTATTTTAGTTTGCTATTAAAGTTTGAAACAAAAATCTTTATGAAGATTATTTTTGCTATTGATGTTTTGAACAAAAAATACTTTGATAAGTTTAGTTGCATAAATTTTATATAATTTTAGTTTCAAAAATAGTAGAGGTTATAAAACTAATTAGTTGGTTCCTTTTTCTATTAGAGTTTCATTAAAGTTTTCTAGTTCATTCTTTTTGCTATTAGAGTTTCATTAAAGTTTTCTAGTACATTCTTTTAGTTCATTATTTTTGCTATTAGAGTTCCGTAAAAGTTTTGTAGTTCATTCTTTTTGCTATTAGTTCATTCTTTGAGCTAAATCAACCAGAAACTGAAACACACTTCAAATGAACTCTGAAGAGGTTGAAACTACGGCAAAAAATGGATGCACTTCGTGTACAAAATGGACAATCTCTTTCGAAGTATCAGGGTTTCGGACGAAAACTCATCTGTTACAAAGGGGATTTCATTTATTTGAACTTATTTGAACTCCAGACTTTTTATGTATTAAAAATGCACCATTCAAAGCCACATCATCAATTTTCAACCATTTCTCATTTGTTATTTTTCATGCATTTACTGATTTTTTTAGCTATATGACCCTGAAATTGAAAAGCACTACAAATGAACTTTGAAAAGGTTGAAAGTTGGCATGGTATCATCATTTCACCCACATAGCATGTGCTAAAATGTTGAGAGGGTTACGGGAAAAACTGGATGCACTTCGTGTACAAAATGGACAATCTCTTTCGAAGTATCAGGGTTTCGGACGAAAACTCATCTGTTACAAAGGGATTTCACTTTGTTGAACTTATTTGAACTCCAGACTTTTTGTGTGTTCAAAATGCACCATTCAAAGCCACATCATCAATTTTCAACCCTTTCTGACTTCATTTGTTATTTTTCATGCATTTACTGATTTTTTAGCTATATGACCCTGAAATTGAAAAACACTACAAATGAACTCTGAAAAGGTTGAAAGTTGGCATGGTGTCATCATTTCACCCACATAGAATGTGCTAAAAAGTTGAGAGGGTTACGGCAAAAACTGGATGCACTTCGTGTAAAAAATGGACAATCTGTTTCGAAGTATCAGGGTTTCAAACGAAAAATCATCTGTTACAAAAGGCATTTCATTTCTTCACATGTACTGCAGTGATATTTTAGATCAAAGGCATCATAATAATAGTTGTGGAGAGAAAGTCTTCACTTTTTCTTCGCTTGTGTCCTTTGCTTATTGCGCCATAACCATGGATAATCTTCATCGTTTAACAGGGTGCTTGGGTCAGGCTTGACTTTGAAGGGAGGAATTTCATGAAACTTTTCATAATCTTCAGGCATGTCTGTCTTGCCCTCCAATCCCACGATGTCTCTTCTTCCTGAAAGAACTATGTGGCGCTTTGGCTCATCGTATGATGTATTCGCTTCCTTATCTTTTCTTTTTCTCGGTTTGGTAGACATGTCCTTAACATAGAAAACCCGCCGCTACATCATTGGCTAGGACGAATGGTTCATCTATGTACCCAAGATTGTTCAGATCCACTGTTGTCATTCCGTACTGTGGGTCTACCTATACCCCGCCTCCTGACAGATTGACCCATTTGCACTGAAACAAAGGGACCTTAAAATCATGTCCGTAGTCAAGTTCGAATATGTCCACTATGCAACCATAATATGTGTTCATTACCCTCTTGGTTGCTGCATCAAAGCGGACACCGCTGTTTTGGTTGGTGCTCTTTTGGTCTTGGGCGATCGTGTAAAATGTATTCCCATTTATCTCGTATCCTTTGTAAGTCAATACAGTCAAAGATGGTCCCCTGGACAATGAGTATAGCTCATCAAAAATAGTGTTGTCACTTCTAAGAAGTGTTTCCAACCAACTGCCGAAAGTCCTGATGTGTTCACATGTAATCCAGTCGTCACATTGCTCTGGGTGTTTGGAGCGCAGAATGTTCTTGTGTTTCGACATACGCGGTCACCAAGGTAGAGTTCTGTAGAACTGTGTAGTGTGCTTGAGACCAAGAATGTCCGTCCCTACATATTATTGAGTCCCCTCCTAGCGTACCTTTTCCAGTCAGTCTCCCCTCATATCGCGATTGAGGGAGACCAATCTTCTTAAGGCCGGGAATGAAGTCAACACAAAACCCAATGACATCCTCTCTTTGATGGCCCATGGAGATGCTTCCTTCTGGCCTAGCGCGGTTACGGACATATTTCTTTAGGACTCCCATGAACCTCTCAAAGGGGAACATATTGTGTAGAAATACAGGGCCCAGAATGACAATCTTGTCGACTAGATGAACTAGGATGTGCTTCATGATATTGAAGAAGGATGGTGGGAACACCAGCTCGAAACTGACAAGCATTGCGCCACATCACGCCTTAACCTTGGTAGGATTTCTGGATCGATCACCTTCTGAGAGATTGCATTGAGGAATGCACATAGCTTCACAATGGCTAATCGAACGTTTTCCGATTGAAGCCCCCTCAATGCAACCGGAAGCAGTTGTGTCATAATCACGTGGCAGTCATGAGACTTTAGGTTCTGGAACTTTTTCTCTGCCATGTTTATTATTCCCTTTATATTCGACGAGAAGCCAGACAGGACCTTCATACTGAGCAGGCATTCAAAGAAGATTTCCTTCTCTTCTTTGGTAAGAGCATAGCTGGCAGGACCTTCATACTTCTTTGGAGGCATGCCGTCTTTTTCGTGCAAACATTGCAGGTCCTCCAGTGCCTCCGATGTATCTTTTGTCTTCCCATACACGCCCAAGAAGCGTAGCAGGTTCATGCAAAGGTTCTTCATCACGTGCATCACGTCGATTGAAGAGCGGACCTCTAGGTCTTTCCAGTAGGGTAGGTCCCAAAATATAGATTTCTTCTTCCACATGGGTGCGCGTCCCTCAGCGTCATTCGGAACAGATAGTCCGCCGGGACCCTTTCCAAAAATTACATGTAAATCATTGACCATAGCAAGTACGTGATCACCAGTACGCATGGCGGGCTTCTTCCGGTGATCTTCCACACCTTTGAAATGCTTGCCTTTCTTTCAACATTGATGGTTGGTCGGAAGAAATCGATGATACCCCAGGTACACATATTGCATTTGTCCAGGTATATACTTTCGGTGTCAGCTAAACAGTACGTGCATGCGTGGGATCCCTTGTTTTTCTATCCTGAAAGGTTACTGAGAGCAGGCCAATCATTGATGGTTACAAACAGTAATGCATGCAGGTCAAATTCCTCCTGTTTGTGCTCATCACACACATGTACACCGTTTCCATTCCACAACTGTAAAAGTTCTTCAACAAATGGCCTTAGGTACACATCAATGTCATTGTCGGGTTGCTAAGGGCCTTGGACGAGAACTGGCATCATAATGAACTTCTGCTTCATGGACAGCCAAGGAGGAAGGTTATAGATACATAGAGTCAATGGTCAAGTGCTATGATTGCTTCTCTGCTCCCCAGAAGGATTAATGCCATCCGCACTTCAACCAAACCATACATTCCTTGCGTCACTTGAAAACTCCTCCCAGTACTTTCTCTCGATTTTTCTCCACTGCGACCCGTCAGCGGGTGCTCTCAACTTCCCGTCTTTCTTACGGTCCTCTCTGTGCCATCGCATCAACTTGTCATGCTCTTTGTTTCTGAACAGACGTTTCAACCGTGGTATTATTGGATCATACCACATCACCTTCACAGGAACCCTCTTCCTTGGGCGCTCGCCGTCAACAACACCAGGGTCATCTCGTCTGATCTTATACTGCAATGCACCGCATACCGGGCATGCATTCAAATCCTCGTACGCACTGCGGTAGAGGATGCAGTCATTAGGGCATGCATGTATCTTCTGCCCTCCAATCCTAGAGGGCATACGACCTTCTTTGCTGCGTACGTACTGTCGGCAATTCGTTATCCTTTGGAAGCTTCTTCTTCAATATTTCAGTAGCTTCTCAAATACTTTGTCAGGTACACCATTCTCTACCTTCCACTGCAGCAATTCCAGTACAGTACTGAGCTTTGTGTTGCCATCTTCACAATTGGGGTACAACCCTTTTTTGTGATCCTCTAACATGCGATCAAACTTCAGCTTCTCCTTTTCACTTTCGCATTGTCTCTTTGCATCAACAATGACCCGGCGGAGATCATCATCGGGCACATCGTCTCGTCTGATTCCTCTTGATCTTCAGCTTCCCCCGTTGTAGCAGCATCGTATTCAGTGGGCACATAGTTTTCATCATCCTCTTCTTCTTCGCTGTCTTCCATCATAACCCCTATTTCTCCGTGCTTGGTCCAAACATTATATTGTGTCATGAAACCCTTATAAAGCAGGTGGACGTGAAGGGTTTCGAGTCAGAGTAAGACTTTGTATTCCCACAGCTAGGGAATGGACAACACATAAAACCATTCTGCTTGTTTGCCTCAGCCACTGCGAGAAAATTATGCATGCTCTCAATGTACTCGGAGGTGCGTCTGTTACCATACATCCATTGCCGGTTCATCTGCATGCATTATATATAATTAAGTGTGTCAAAAACCATTATAGAACATCATGAATAGATAAGTGACCAAATTAATAGAAGTTCACATCACATTAAAACCAAAGTACATACATAGTTCTCATTGAACAACATATAGCTCTCCAGAGCATCTAATTAAACCATACATTGAAACTATGTAAAACATTTCAATGCAACAACAAATGTGATCATAATCGCAACCAAGGTAACAATTGATCCAATGACATAATGATACCAATCCTCGGTATGAATGGCATATTTTCTAATATTTCTAATCTTCAAGCGCATTGCATCCATCTTGATCTTATGACCATCGACGGCATCCGCAACATGCAACTTGAATATCATCTTCTCCTCTTCAATTTTTTTTAATTTTTCCTTCAAGTAATTGTTTTCTTATTCAACTAAATTTAACCTCTCGACAATAGGGTCGGTTGGAATTTCCGGTTCACATACCTCCTAGGTAAATAAAATCTATGTCACGTTGGTCGGCATAATTGTCATAATCAATAAATGAACAAAATAGTTATAAAATATAATGTATACCACATCCGAATCATAGACAGGACGAGGGCCGACGGGGGCGGATGCCAAAACCATCGCACTATATAATAACAAACAATAATAAAAGCAAGAAAATTATACAAGTATCTATCTAAATCATACAAGTAAGAATTTTTTGCTGTTAGAAAGAAGATAGAACAAGAGGCTCACCGCGGTGGTGCCGGCGAAGAGATCGCCGCGGGCGATCAACGGTGGTGAAGACGGGGACGGGACGTGACGGACCGCTAAACCTAGACAAATCTTGAGGAAATGGAGCTTGGAGGTCGAGTTTGGAGAGGAGAAAGCTTAAGTAGTGTGGCTCGGGCATTTCATCGAACACCTCATGTGCATAGGAGGTGAGTTAGAGCACCACAAAGCCCTCCCCTCGCCGGCCAGAAAAAATAGAGCAGTGGAGTGCTCTGCTCGCGGGCGAGGGGGTATATATAGGCACCTAATTGGTCCCGGTTTGTGGATGGAACCGAGACTATAGGCCCCCCTTTGGTCTCGGTTCCAGCCATGAACTGGGACCAATGGTGCCCATTGGTCCCGGTTCGTGTCTGGAACCCGGACCAAAGGGGACAGATGAACCGCGACCAATGCCCCATGAGGCCCGGCCGACCCCCTGGGCTCACGAACCGGGACCTATGCCCCCATGGGTCCCGGTTCGTGACTGAACCGGGACTAATGGGCTGGCCAGGCCTGGACCAAAGCCCTGTTTTCTACTAGTACCCATGTCTTTGGCGTGACAAACTTGGTGCTACATACCTATCTGCTAATCCTATCTTTCATGAAAGAACCAAACACATAGAGATTGACTATCATTTTGTGAGGGAAAGAGTTGCTAATAAAGAGTTGCAGATTCGGTTTGTTCATTCAAAGGATCAAGTTGCAGATGGTTTTACAAAAACCTTGGCCACACGACCATTTGAGGAATTCAAGCGCAATATTAACTTGGGAAGTTCAGATTAAGGGAGGGTGTTAAAGATATATTATGGCGGCTGTTACGGATATATTATGGCAACTGTTATGGCGCATGGCTTGGGTTACACGCCCTGGTAGATATAGGATCCTTTATTGTTATGTTGTTACTATGTCTTTATCTCCCTCCTGTAACATATCTCTCTCTCTCTCTCTCTCTCTCTCTCTCTCTCTCTCTCTCTCTCTCTCTCTCTCTCGGTTAGGAGTCCTACTAAAAGCATCTTGTAACTCTCTCGACCAGATCAATATAAACTCATGCGGGCTCCCTGTTGGGAGTTGAGACGCTTTATCCATCTTAACAATCCACACCATGCAGCATGACGCTGATGTCTTTGATGTTGCGGCGCCACCTACTTGCAGGGACTAAGAGCATCTCTAGCAGATCCTGTAAAACTGGCCATCCGGAATAAGAACCACCGGTTTACGAGACAGAGGCGATACTCCCGCCGGAATAGATCCCGTATATTCGACCATCCTGGAATTTTTTGCGGGATCCTGTAAAACCTGCGCCGCATCCCTTTTCCTTCATATCTACGAGAGTTTCCCCTCTTTTTGCTGGATCCCTTTGCTTGGAGCGAACTCCGTTTCCGCCCGCTTCCATTCGCACCTCACTCCCGCCACCGCCGCACCTCCCTACTGGTTCTTGCTGCCCCGCGATGTCTGTTAGCTGCGCCGTCCTGTGCCGCATCTATTCCACCAAATTGGAGGGCAGCGTGCAGGGGAGGGTGGGCATTTGTCTCCGCGGGCTCGCGGCCGGCGCTGATACGTCTCCAACGTATCTATAATTTTTTATTGCTCCATGCTATATTATCTACTGTTTCGGACCATATTGGGCTTTATTTTCCACTTTTATATTACTTTTGGGACTAACCTATTAACCGGAGGCCTAGCCCAGAATTGTTGTTTTTTGCCTATTTCAGTGTTTCGAAGAAACGAAATATCAAACGGAGTCCAAACAAAATGAAACCTTCGGGAACGTGATTTGCTCATCAGATAAGATCCAGGAGACTTGGACCCTCTGTCAAGAAAGCCACGAGGCGGTCACGAGGGTGGAGGGCGCCCCCCACCTAGGGCGCGCCCCCTGCCTCATGGGCCCCTCGAAGCTCCACCAACGTACTCCTTCCTCCTATATATACCCATGTACCCCCAAACGATCAGATACGGAGCCAAAAACCTAATTCCACCACCGCAACTTTCTGTATCCACGAGATCCCATCTTGGGGCCTGTTCCGGAGCTCCGCCGGAAGGGGAATCCACCACAGAGGGCTTCTACATCATCACCATAGCCCCTCCGATGAAGTGTGAGTAGTTTACCTCAGACCTTCGGGTCCATAGTTAGTAGCTAGATGGCTTCTTCTCTCTTTTTGGATCTCAATACAATGTTCTCCCCCTCTCTCGTGGAGATCTATTCGATGTAATCTTCTTTTTGCGGTGTGTTTGTTGAGACCGATGAATTGTGGGTTTATGATCAAGTTTATCTATGAACAATATTTGAATCTTCTCTGAATTCTTTTATGTATGATTGGTTATCTTTGCAAGTCTCTTCGAATTATAAGTTTGGTTTGGCCTACTAGATTGGTTTTTCTTGCAATGGGAGAAGTGCTTAGCTTTGGGTTCAATCTTGCGTGTCCTTTCCCAAAGGATGTAAGGGCAGCAAGGCACGTATTGTATTGTTGCCATCGAGGATAACAAGATGGGGTTTATATCATATTGCATGAATTTATCCCTCTACATCATGTCATCTTGCTTAAGGCGTTACTCTATTTTCATTAGCTTAATACTCTAGATGCATGCTGGATAGCGGTCGATGAGTGGAGTAATAGTAGTAGATGCAGGTAGGAGTCGGTCTACTTGCCTCAGACATGATGCCTATATACATGATCATGCCTAGATATTCTCATAACTATGCTCAATTCTGTCAATTGCTCAACAGTAATTTGTTCACCCACCGTAGAAATACTTATGCTCTTGAGAGAAGCCACTAGTGAAACCTATGGCCACCGTAGAAATACTTTATTATTGCTTTGCTTTTACTTTTGCCTTTTATTTTGCTTTGCATCTTTATATCAAAAATACCAAAAATATTATGTATCATCTCTATCAGATCTCACTCTCGTAAGTGACCGTGAAGGGATTGACAACCCCTAATCGTGTTGGTTGTGTTGAGCTATCGTTTTGTGTAGGTACGAGGGACTCGCGCGTGGCCTCCTACTGGATTGATACCTTGGTTCTCAAAAACTGAGGGAAATACTTACGCTACTTTGCTGCATCATCCTCTCCTTTTTGGGGAAATCCAACGTAGTGCTCAAGAGGTAGCAAGAAGAATTTCTGGCGCCGTTGCCGGGGAGTCTACGCAAAAGTCAACATACCAAGTACCCATCACAATCCCTATCTCCTGCACTACATTATTTTCCATTTGCCTCTCGTTTTCCTCTCCCCCACTTCGCCCTTGCCGTTTTATTCGCCCTCTCTTTTCCGTTTGCCTTTTTCTTTCTTACTTTTTGTTTGCTCGTGTGTTGGATTGCTTGTTTGTCGCGATGACTCAAGATAATACCAAATTGTGTGACTATACCAATACCAACAATAATGATTTCCTTAGCACTCCGATTGCTCCTCTTGCCAATACTGAATCTTTTGAAATCAATACTGCTTTGTTGAATCTTGTTATGAAAGATCAATTCGCCGGCCTTCCTAGTGAAGATGCCGCTACTCATCTAAATAGCTTCGTTGATTTATGTGATATGCAAAAGAAGAAAGATGTTGATAATGATATTGTTAAATTGAAGCTATTTCCTTTTTCACTTAGATATCGTGCTAAAGCTTGGTTTTCGTCTTTGCCTAAAAATAGTATTGATTCATGGAACAAGTGCAAAGATGCTTTTATCTCTAAGTGTTTTCCTCCCACTAAGATCATCTCTCTTAGAAACGATATTATGAATTTTAAGCAATTGGTCATGAACATGTTGCACAAGCTTGGGAGAGAATGAAATTAATGATACGTAATTGTCCTACTCATGGTTTGAATTTGTGGATGATTATACAAAAAATTTATGCCGGATTGAATTTTGCTTCTAGAAATCTTTTAGATTCGGCCGCGGGAGGCACTTTTATGGAAATCACTTTAGGAGATTCCACTAAACTCCTAGATAATATTATGGTTAATTATTCTCAATGGCACACTGAAAGATCTACTAATAAGAAAGTGCATGCGATAGAAGAAACTAATGTTTTGAGTGGAAAGATGGATGAACTTATGAAATTATTTGCTACTAAGAGTGTTTCTTCTGATCCTAATGATATGCCTTTGTCTACTTTGATTGAGAATAATAATGAATCTATGGATGTGAATTTTGTTGGTAGGAATAATTTTGGTAACAACGTGTATAGAGGGAATTTTAATCCTAGGCCTTACCCTAGTAATCCTTCTAATAATTATGGAAATTCTTACAACAACTCTTATGGAAATTTAATTAAGATGCCCTCTGAATTTGAGACTAGTGTTAAAGAGTTTATGAATTCCCAAAAGAATTTTAATGCTTTGCTTGAGAAATTACTTAAAGTTGATGAATTGGCTAGGAACGTTGATAGAATTTCTCTTGATGTTGATTCTTTAAAGCTTAGATCTACTCCTCCTAAGCATGATATCAATGAGTCTCTCAAAGCCATGAGAATTTCCATTGATGCGTGCAAGGAAAGAACCATTAGGATGCGTGCTACGAAAGATGCCTTTATTAAAGCGTGTTCTTCCAATTCCTATGAAAGTCAAGATGAAGATATAAAAGTTATTGATGTGTCCCCTATTAAATCTTTGTTTTGCAATATGAATCTTGATGAAGCTGGATATGATCCACCTTTACCTAGAAGGCGTTCCAATATTGTTGATGCCTTGATGCAATCTTACGAAGAAAAACTTGAGTTGGAAGTTTCTATCCCTAGAAAACTTTATGATGAGTGGGAACCAACTATTAAAATTAAGATTAAGGATCATGAATTTTATGCTTTATGTGATTTGGGTGCTAGTGTCACCACTATTCCCAAAACTTTGTGTGATTTGCTAGATTTCCGCGATTTTGATGATTGCTCTCTAAACTTGCATCTTGCGGATTCCACTATTAAGAAACCTATGGGAAGAATTAATGATATTCTTATTGTTGCAAATAGGAATTATGTGCCCGTAGATTTCATCGTTCTTGATATAGATTGCAATCCTTCTTGTCTTATTATTCTTGGTAGACCTTTCCTTAGAACGATTGGTGCGATTATTGATATGAAGGAAGGGAATATTAGATTCCAATTTCCCTTAAAGAAGGGCATGGAACACTTCCCTAGGAAGAAAATAAAACTACCATATGAATCTATCATGAGAGCCACTTATGGATTTCCTACCAAAGATGGCAATACCTAGATATATCCTTGCTTTTATGCCTAGCTAGGGGCGTTAAATGATAGCGCTTGTTGGGAGGCAACCCAATTTTATTTTTAGTTTTTTGTTTGTGTTTCTTTTTAGGAATAAATAATCCATCTACCTTCTATTTAGATTTGGTTTTATCTTTTAATTAGTGTTTGTGCCAAGTAAAACCTATAGGATCTTCTTGGATGATAGTTATTTGATCTTGCTGTAATTTCCAGAAACTTTCTGTTCACGAAAAAAATTGTTAAAAATTACCAGAACGTGATAAAATAGTGATCCTAATTGCTGCTGATCAATAAAAAAATTTCCTAGGTCGTCCTATTTTGGCTGATTTTTTTGGAGTTCCAGAAGTTTACGTTAGTTACAGATTACTACAGACTGTTCTGTTTTTGACAGATTCTGTTTTTCGTGTGTTGTTTGCTTATTTTGATGAATCTATGGCTAGTAAAATAGTTTATAAACCATAGAGAAGTTGGAATACAGTAGGTTTAACACTAATATAAATAAAGAATGAGTTCATTACAGTACCTTGATGTGGTCTTTTGTTTTCTTTCGCTAACGGAGCTCACGAGATTTCTGTTGAGTTTTGTGTTGTGAAGTTTTCAAGTTTTGGGTGAAATATTTTGATGGATTATGGAACAAGGAGTGGCAGAGTTTAAGCTTGGGGATGCCCATGGCACCCCAAGATAATCCAAGGACACCAAAATTAAATCTTGGGGATGCCCTGAAGGCATCCCCTCTTTCGTCTACTTTCATCGGTAATTTTACTTGGAGCTATATTTTTATTCACCACATGATATGTGTTTTGCTTGGAGCGTCTTGTATGAGTTGAGTCTTTGCTTTTTAGTTTACCACAATCATCCTTGCTGTTCACACATTTTGAGAGAGCCATACATGAATTGGAATTTGTTAGAATACTCTATATGCTTCACTTATATCTTTTGAGCTTTATAGTTTCGCTCTAGTGCTTCACTTATATCTTTTAGAGCACGGTGGTGGATTTGTTTTATATAAACTATTGATCTCTCATGCTTCACTTAGATTATTTTGAGAGTCTTAAATATCATGGTAATTTGCTTAATAATAATAATATGCTTGGTATTCAAGATTTGTAAAACTTTCTTTTGAGTGCGTTGAATACTAAGAAAAGTTTGATGCTTGATAATTGTTTTGAGATATGGAGGTGATAATGTCAAAGTCGTGCTAGTTGAGTAGTTGTGAATTTGAGAAATGCTTGTGTTGAAGTTTGCAAGTACCATAGCATGCACGTATGGTAAACGTTATGTAACAAATTTGAAACATGAGGTGTTATTTGATTGTCCTCCTTATGAGTGGCGGTCGGGGACGAGCGATGGTCTTTTCCTACCAATCTATCCCCCTAGGAACATGCGCATAGTACTTTGATTTTTGATGGCTTGTAGATTTTTGCAATAAGTATATGAGTTCTTTATGACTAATGATGAGTCCATGGATTATACGCACTCTCACCCTTCCATCATTGCTAGCCTCTTCTGATGCTGCATTGCCCTTTCTCACATTGAGAGTTGGTGCAAACTTCACGGTGCATCCAAACCCGTGATATGATACGCTCTTTCACACATAAACCTCCTTATATCTTCCTCAAAACAGCCACCATACCTACCTATTATGGCATTTCCATAGCCATTTCGAGATATATTGCCATGCAACTTTCCACCATTCTGTTCATCATGACACAATCACCATTGTCATATTGCTTAAGCATGATCATGTAGTTGACATAGTATTTGTGGCAAAGCCATCGTCCATAATTCTTTCATACATGTCACTCTTGGTTTATTGCATATCCCAGTACACCGCCGGAGGCATTCATATAGAGTCATACCTTGTTCTAGTATCGAGTTGTAATCACTGAGTTTAAATAAATAGAAGTGTGATGATCATCATTCAATAGAGCATTGTCCCAATAAAAAAAAGAAAGGCCAAAGAAAAAAAAGAAGGCCCAAAAAAAGAGAAAAAAAAGAAAATAAATAAAAAGGGGCAATGCTACTATCC